>OU898283.1:1294452-2009294 GCA_918026665.1 Diabrotica balteata | reverse complement strand
TTTGAAACACCTTCTGAAGAAACATTAGATATAATTCTATATTTATATTGTTTCATTTTATCAATTTAATGATCGTGATACTAAATCAAATTTTTTATGATATATATATGTTATAATCTTTTTTTTATAATTTTTATTTTCCGCTAAACTTATAATTCTACGTTTAAATTCAGACAAGCCAATTTTTCCGTAAAAAAAATAACAATTAAATTTTGTATTGTACATTTGTTACATTGTTAAATGTGTTGAATAGATTTAGTATTACTTTGGGTCTGTTATTATATTTACTCAAAAATACCACTAAAGTGATTTATGTGTTTATCTCGGTGTTTAATCGGCTCGAGTAAAAGGTAAACGCCCATTTTTGACCTGGGCTTGAAAGAGATCTAAACGAAGTTTTGAATATTACAATTCAATGAACAGATTTTGTTTTCGTAAAGAAAGAAATTTTTGAAATAAGAGATAGCAAACTGAAATTTTTACCGTTAGTATTATCGAGAGACTAAGCCTTAATGTTTGCAATATATAGTTTGCTATCAATTACAAAACGAGTAAGTATACGAAAAAAATGTAATTGTCAATGTTAACAATTATTAATAAAGTTTGTTTATTCTTCTATTTTGGATCGAAAGTTGTTTCTTGTTGACATTATTTTATATTATTTACGAAATTAAATGTATGAATAGAAATTTATAGATACGTATCTTTCAGTTCTTACTTATTTTTCGCATCCATACAACATTGACGAACTTGCATGTCAGGGTCTTTTAAAACCTTTACCACTGTGTCTCTTCTTAGCCTTGTTCCTGGTTTTTTACGAGTTTCTGTGAAATTCTTCTGCCAATATATATGCTTCTTCACAAGTTTTATGATGACAATTAAAGGTAATTATGATGACTCCGTGTACCCGTAATGCATTGTTTTATTGACATTTTATGTTCTAATAGGCAATTACAATCGACAAATGGCAACTTTTGGCCGATACGTTTTTTTATTCAATTATTTTACGACTTGGATGAGTGAAATATGTAAAAAAGCGGTTGGTGACATATTGCAGCATATGTCACTTATTGGTTATATATCATTTTGTCTAGTATCTGTATTTAATGAAAGTTATTAGGTTAGATATTTTTTCAACGATTTTATTTTAAAAGTTGCTTCCATATAAAATGTGTTCCTGTTACATTTTTTTTATTTACAAAAAACCTGTAATAAGTTATTAGCGGAAGGGCAACATTAATTACAATTTACTTATTAAATTACAATCTTTATAAAAACAAAAGTAGTATCTCAATATTGTTATTTGAGTTTAAAATGTCTTTACATTGGTTGGTAATGGTATTTAATTCTATGGATATTGAACTTTTCGCATTTTTTCATCAGCACATGTTTTACTGTAAGGGGTGAACCGCACTGCTCACAAATTGGGCGTTCTTCTTTTTTAAACACATGTTCATGGGGGAAAACATGGGTATGCCCAAGTCGTAAACGGAAATATTCATATGCTTTCGTCTAGATACATTGGATGGTTGCATGGTCCAATTTTTTTTTATTTCTCTGAGCTTTGATGGTGGTGGGATTCCATTTATTGTCCCAGATCTCGAAAATATGTTTCATAAAGTAGCTTTTTAGATCCATACATCCAAAGATTGGAGGATATTTGGGTACTGTTATCATTTATGGCCTTCTTTGGCATTTCCGGTCGGCTGCTTCATTACGTGCTATTACAACGTGTGATGGGACCCAGGAACTTGATACTTATATCTTAGTATGTAATTGATTTAGTTCTTCCTTTATTAGTAAAGCTAATGGATGCTGGGTGTGTATTTTTTTGATTAGATGTAGTATGACATAGCATCCTGTCACGATTAACATTTTGTTCACCTTATCTCACACTTGCATGTAGTAATTGCTTGGTAGATTGCCATAAAGTTTTCCTGTGTCCTATCTCATTTGATTAACCTATATTTACAATTTTAAAGTGTGGTAAATAAAAACATTTAAAAAGAAAAAAAAGAACGACTTTTATTTATTATCACGGTACCGATAATTTTCGTTTTTAACCTAAAATGTTATTACATTTGAAAATATCAAATTTTGGTGTATATTTCTTTATAATAGTAGCAGTGGAAGATTTTGGTGACCGGTTGACCACTTCTTGGAAAATTTGTGCAAGGTCTATCTATGTGCCATTCCTCTCTTCTTCCGAGAAACGCAATAGGTGTTGTATAAGAAGACACATTCATTGTGTAAACTAATATAATTAGTTGTTTACTATTTTCACGAACCTGCTGTAATTCATTATCCTGGACAAGATTAAAAATTTTTTTGTTTCAAGTAGACGAATATGATAAAAAATGTATTCACTCATAATGTTGTCTATTTGATTTTGTGCTGTGAGTACTTTCATTCTTTTTCTGACAGCATTTTCAATATTCATAACCTCACTTCTTTCGAACCACGTCTTATATGTAAGTAGGAATCGTAACAAAATTGAACTAAGTTAAATAGTAATTCTTTTCATTTTGTCTTTGCATCTGCTATTGTTTCCTGGTAATTTTGTAAAATGGCAAGGAAGTTTTAATCTTTGATGTTTGATGATTTTGTCTAATACAAGCTGTTCCCTTAATTTTAGTTTATTAGCTGTATTATTGGTTAATTGGCTTTATTGTAGAATTTATGGATATAACATACTCTGGATGACCTATACTGGAACTGCCAGGAGGACTTAATCATCTAATTGGGACCAATTGGAACCACCACAAGTCTAATATGGAATAATTGCAGTTAGGAGGAACCTAACATCTAATTGGGATGCCACACAATCACCATCGATGCCATAAGTACCGTCCCAATTTATTTATTGTAAAACGTTGAAAGGGTTGATTGTTTTTTTTTTTTTTTAATAAATATGATTAGTTAAAAATTGTTTTATTTGCTATCAGCTAAGGGTTCATTATTTGATTCCTAGTTTAAGGCAAGAAGCACTCACACTTGAGATAATGAGCTAGCGAAGCATAGACGATAAGCTCGCAAATCGTCGCACAGCAAGGATACGTATAGTCTTCATATGCCTGAGTGGGTACACGCAAACTCATCACCAATTAACATACATGCCCTCGTAGATAGCACAAACTCATCACCGCAATAAAAGCAGGGATTTTAAAACAGACCCAGAGAGATTTGCAAACTGATCATTGGCCTACATGCTACAAAATAACGAAAGTTGGGGACTATTTCCGAGATAATTGGAATACCAGAAGTCCAATTCGTAGAGCAATTCATGTTCTAAAAAATCAAATGTGTTCTAACAGACAGCCAGCTATGATATACCAACATTAATGAGTTTTAAATATCTACATGGTCGGAGACATCATTAGAGATTGATTCAAACAGAGGGTACAACAACACCTTTCAAAATATCACTTAAAATATGGCTATTTGCCCAAAAAAATCGAGCCACATAAGTCAACTGCCAAATTGGTTGCCACTCAGCGAACAATCAGAAATTAATAACATCTACACATTAATTCTAATACTTCTTAATTTAAAATTTTTGAACCGATTTCTGGATTAAATCGAAACAATAAAACAACCACAAAAAGACCGTTTTAAGTTATTGTCGATTATTTATGTATATAACATAAAAATTGTCAAGTTAAATAAATTTTATTGCATTTATTATATATTATATATATCATATATATATACAGCAATTAATGTTTTACTTTTATGTTTAATTACTACCTGTACAATAATTTTTATTCATACACTGGTGATCACAGAACATAAGTTTAAGAATTTTTGTTACTTAAAAAGTAATTGTAATGTAAATAAAATTTAAAAATGCAGACTCAACATTAATTATACTTACCCGTCATACTCACTTCATTAGATGTCGTTGACCAGAAAATATGAAACCCCTTAAACCTCACATTCGTGACCGTCATTCGTTTCCCTGACACACCTTGTTAATCTTTTTTTGGTTGGTGTATTGTTAATTTGCATTCATAATTGTTTTGTCAAAATTTATATACTGTGGTTTGCATATACAGAGTGTTCAGATAACAATGTTTATACCTACCTAGCAAGACATTGCCTACTATGATTCAAGTCTTGTTATCCTTATAATTGGTCCACTAGTGTTCTTATAATTACATGTCTCACTTTTTCTTAATGTTTTAATCTCATCTGTGTAATATTGGATTTGTTACTTATTTATCGTTTGTAAGATCAATGCTACTTGTGTTCTACTGCACTGTAGCATATTATTTCGCATTTGCTTTGGTTGTGTTATTTACTGGTTATTATAATTTTATCTTGGAATCATGGCCCTTTATCTGATTTAGTGATTCGTTGTTTAATTTTTCCAATTCATCTTTGGACACATATGTCCCTCACTTCATTCTTACATGTGTTTCCTCCTCTATGGTATGCTATCATCTGTTTTTTCTAATGGCTTTCTAATATCGTCGTACAATTTAATCAGTTGGCTTCGCTTTTTATTTACTCTCCACGCTTTCCATTCAGATTTTGTTAAGTTTATCTATCATTGTCCATCGTTAAAACATGTCCCATCCATCTCCATTTGTTTTTCATTATGGTTCTACTGACATCTTCTATTTGGTTATTCTCTTAATCTATCCTACGTATTATTATCTTTTATTCTGATATTTTAGATCGATTTTCATGTATTTGGCTGTAATAGCCTGCCCAGTATGTGGATTGTTCTAGCTTTTTGTAAACTCAGCGAAGAAACTATGCTGCGTATTAGGTGTTGCTTGGTGGCTATGTTAAGCTAGTTATTTACTATGTGGATTTCGGGATAATCAAGTGACACAAGGTTTTATTCTTTCATTTAACCTTCGCTCGGCATGCGAGGGCATTGCTGGGTGTGGAAGTGATCATCCTTCTCTAGTTGGTTGAGAGATCATAATGGACTAGGAAAAAACAAAGCAAAATAGGGAAAGCAACCATGTAGTACTAGAGGTACAACAAGAAAAGAATTTAGGAAATCCGCGATGAAGCTCAGCAAGGACCGGAAAGATTCATTACGTAAAACATGAATTTCTAATAAATTCTGAAATTCCAAAGTTCTAACTATACACACGTTTGTTCTAAGAGACTCTATCAAATTTTAAAAGTTCTTTAAATACAACTGTTGCAACTTGTGTGTTCCAATAAGAGGTGGAACAAGTAGAAAAATATCAGTACTAAGGAACATTGATCCATGAAATCAATAATTATAGTGCAGAAATAAACAGGCGAATAGAGATTGCCAGATCAGCATTTATACGAATGCAGCCACTCCTAAGGCGCAGAAATCTTAATTTGGAAATCAGACTACGTACCATTTGATTTTATGTATTATCAACATTATTATATGGAGCTGAGACTTGGAGATGGAGATATGGGGACTTGGATATGGAGAACAGAACTAACTTCCACTATAAAAATCAGAAAACTGGAAATTAGGGATCACGGGATGAAGGGAACAAAATATGAAATTTTGAGACTCTTAAAACAGGGAAAGGCTCAAGAAGAAGATCTGTTGGTCGAAGTAGAATTCATGGTTAAAGGATCTACGTGATTGATATCAATGCAGATCGATTGATTTGTTTGGAGCAGCAAGTTCAAAATAAAAATAGCCATTATAATCGCTAACCTCCGTAGGAAAACGGTACTCAACAAGAAAGAAGAGGCAATAGATAAAGCATAAGATAAAAGCATTCGTGTAAAAATGCATTTATAACAAAAATACAAACAACTTAAAATATTGATCAGTCTCAAAACAACTTGCAATTTATTAATTATTTATTTCTGTTATTAGGTTAAAAAATGTTTACCTGTTTCAAGTGTTAAACATTTTATTACTTTTTATCTGATAAAGAATGGTAATCACGTTTCCTTCGCTCAGAGTATAGACGGGATGTGGATGTGGAGTGACTAACCAGTAACCAATTTGCGTTTCCGGGACCATTTTTTATAATCGTTGTCGTCGATTATTTCCAGAGTGGGACTACGAATTTAAAATAATGTTAAAAGTAATGACACTTCATTGTAGACTCTGCGGTTTTTTATATTTCTTATTGAAATTAATATAATGAAAATATAAATGTAAACCTCATTCCATTTTTATGTACGTCATCAGTACTTATCATTTATACCCTTAACTAAAATGTGTTTAGGTCTTATAATACATTTAATATTTAGAAAACCTACAGGGTCTGACACTAAATAAATTGTTTGTTTAAAATTTCTAGGATTTTCGTTTCAAATTACATAATGCATTCATGGTTTTTTTATTAAATAGTGTAGTTAAAAAATTTCCTTATTAAAATTATTTTTTTTTGGATAGACTCAAGTACTATTAGAGATAATCTTACCATAACAAATAATACAGATATATAATCCGTTCACAAATTGTTGAGAGCATGAATTGTGCCTCAAAGTCATAAAACGGTCGTAAAATTTGTATCATCATAGGCGTTCCTGAGGTGTTTATTCATTAAAATTAATGCGCTTTACATTTATTTTCCTTTCCCAAATTTAATCAATATTAATAATGTTTTAATACTAATATACTTAGCAAAAAACAATTAAAACTTTCACGGCTAATGTTGGTTATTATAGTTATATTAATAAAAATACGAATTTAACCATTAACAATTTTGTAAATAAGAATACCTTATCTCTTTGGATATTTCAATACTAATCTTCGCGTTTAATCACTTTACTAGAAAACTTGGAATTCATATCCGAAGGTACTATTCGTTGCAAGATAATTAGGATCGAATTCCCCAGATTTTTAATAATATAAATGGGTATAAACTGCCGCTTTGGCCACGTGCTCGTCTGTTCAGTTTATATTCGAAACTTGACTTGAAAAGGATGAAGTTATTACGAACGAAAAAATTTTTTGGTTTAGTACGTTTTTGATCGCATATAATTTACGGCTTCGTCGGTGTTTCCGCGTCTACGGCAGTAATTAACGTCTCGAATATTTCTTTTGCGAATTATATAAAGTGCGTGAGTGATTTTTTATTCCATATACCTACGAACATATACGTACCTTTCGCTCGTCCTCGTTTTGTTGGATTGTTTGTGATGGCTTCATCACTCAAGTTTTACACCGTACTGTTGCGTACAGTCAGTAAGTCTGTGTATTCACCAAGAGAGAAGACTATTGTCCTGAATGTTCACGACGCTCTGGTTTCTCAGAATCCCACAAACCACTGTTCGCAACTTAGTCGAAAGTTGTGCCAACATGACTGGCGTAGGGAGAGTCAACTATATATAGGTTCCTATCGGAAAGAAAAAAATACGGTATAGCTAACCCAAACACAAACGAACACTTAAAGAGAGGGAAAAAGCCTATTGAAATTGATGAATTTGCCAAAAAAAGAAATACCAAACCTAAACAAAATTTTACAAGAAAATTAGAGACGACCCGGATTTGCCTCATATCGACGAATTAAATTGTGGCAAGTTTTAAAAGAATTAAATTTCCGGTGGGAAAAATCAGACCGAAAATCACTTTTGGTTGACCGGGAGGAGATAATATTTGGAGAAGAAATTATCTAAGATCCATACAAAAATTCCGGGCTGAAGAAGGCCAATCTTCTACCAGGATGAAACGTGGGTAAACTCAGGTCCATACTCTAAAAAAAATTTGGTCAGATAAAAATATATTAAGCTCCAGGCAAGCCTTTATGGAAGGTTGGTCTACTGGTATCTCTCCACCTTTTGGTAAAGGCAGTAGATTAATAATTTTTCACGTTTGCAGTGAAAAAGGATTTGTTAAGCATGTTTGTTGGAATTTCAGTCCAAAAGCACCAAAGACTATCACGAGGAGATGACAGCTAATATTTTCGAAGAGTATTTTGAGCAGATGATTGAACACATACCACCAAATTCAATTATAATATTAGATAATGCACCTTATCATTCACGACTAGTAGAAAAACTCCCAACGACTTGCGTGGAAGAAACAGATATTCTTGACTGGCTGCGGAATAAGTATCTGCCTTACGAAGATGGAATGGTAAAAGCAGAACTTTTAAAATGCCTGTCAACACAAATCTAAGTTCAAGAAATACGTAGTTGACAAAATGGCGGAAAGACGAAACATCACACTCATACTTCCACCCTACCACTGCTTTATTATTTTCCCATCAATTTCGATTTTACACCGTAGTGGTAGTATTTAAATGTCATATATTTGGTTTTTCTGCTGATATTATCATATATGTATTTCTTAGCTGTTGAATTAAAATGTACTAATCTTTGGAGTTCGTCTTCTGTCTCGACGATTAATGCGGCGTCTTCTGCATAACATAATACTAACTATTTAGAGCGTCGGGTTCAATTTTACAGAATAAGCGATACTGATCTGCCTGTTATGACAAAGCAAGGGTTCAAGAGCTTCTTTATAGGATAATGCTACTGTCTTATCCAACTTAAAAGATAGTAAATTAGAGTCGAACCAGTTGTTTATTGTAAGTAAATAGGAAGTTATAGTTACATGAAAAGTTGTAATATATACAGCTTCTCCAGGTGATACTGGTATCATTTCATCAGCAAAAAGACAAATTTTTCAATCGATTTTTAAATTATTGATGTTATTTATAAAGATAAGGAAAAGTAAAAGATCGAATACTGAACCTTGTTGTAGTTCACATACAATGCTTTAAAGTCAGTATCATTTGCTCTAACTAGTTGTTTCCTATTCCCCAAGTAAGATTGGAAGCGTCTTGTCCGTAGAAATTTAGTTTTTTATCAAAATGTGGTGATTTACACAATCAACAGCTTTGCATTGTCACAAAAACAGTGGCCAATGTAAACATTCTTAGTCTGTAAACCTCAGTAGTATAAACATAGCAACTGGACATAAAATAATCCAACTGTTTGTGAAAAATATGTTTCCTCGATATACTCGACTATTTTCTACCTATAGTTTTTTATTTAGAATTATGTGGGCTACTATCGATCTGCATTCTCAAGTACTTCATTTGTATTTATTAATACCTTATGCATATTTTCTATTAGTATAAATAATATACGATGAGCAACTTTTTTAAAATAATAAAAATATTTTAAATTTTGTTCGAAAATTATGTACATATTCCGCTCCTGAACGCTGCTGTCTGATACTTACAATTGTTTTGTTTGCCACCAAGCTTGAGTATTCTGTTGAAAACTGTATTGGCTCTCCTATTATTCGCTTTATATTATTACCGTAACTTCCATACATTGGTGTTAGGCGTCCATTTCATTATCTACATAAGAGCAGTCATATTGATTTTTACAGATACAGTTATCTCATCATAGCCTTCTAATATCGATATTTATTTTTATTTTAAGATAATTTAGTAATATTATAATATACTGAATACAAGTAGGACTGAAACTGATGTTTCTTTTATTTACAAAAAGTTATTAGCGAGAGAACATTTTTTAAAAATTATACATCAAAATATTCAGAAAGTGCGAAGCAGATATGATAATAGTTTGGCTTTCGTAACTGTTTCTGTACTCTAGTTTCTGTAGCTCTGTATAGTTTTCACAACTCTTGCCCAAAAATTGACCAACAAAAGATCTTTTCGTTGCGTTTATAGACTATTAGAAAGATTTCGACAAAGTTTACTTTGGAACGAACAGGCTGTGGTAACATTAGATGGAAATAGCGCGGATGCGCAACAGATAAGTAGAGGAGTAAGATAGGGCTGTGCACTTGCACCATTACTATTTTATATAAATTATCCGAAGAGTTATTTACTCAAGCACTTGAAAACGGGCGGGCCGGCGCCGAGCTTGTGTGATGATTGAGACGAGACATCTGGCAACCAGTTATGTTAGGGTTGGATTTCGATTTCGCTCTTACAAATAGTTCTTTCACGAACTAGTTCACTGAACTAGTTCATTTTTGTGAAATAGTTCTCTAGAACTAGTTCCTCCTAAAAGAACTAATAAGCACACCTCTACTTGCAGCTGTCAATGTCAAAGTTTCGGCACCATAAGCCATCACAGGCAACACACATTGGTCAAATTCTTTACGTTTTAAAGAATGTATATCGCTTTTAACGATGTCTTTGAGTTTTCCATAGCTGACCATGCTAGTTTACTCTTTCTTCGTAGTTCGCATGTTTGGTTGTCTCTTGTGATCTTTATTTCGTATCCAAGATATATGTATTTTTCCACCAGCTCTACTTCGTTGTCTTCAATATTGATTTTTCTCGCTAGGTACTAGGTTTGTCATGAATTTTGTTTTGAAGATATTTAATTTTATATTATTTTCAACACACTGGCACACACTAACTGAAGTTCATGTTGCATTGTACATATCCCCTTGAGGTTGTTCGAGAACAAAACTATGTCGTCTGTGAATTTCAAATTTGTTAATCTTCTACCGTCAATGTTCAGGTCTTTCTCTTCCCAGTTAAGTTTTTTACAAGCATATTCTAGATACTGCGGTAAACAGTTTAGGCGATATAGGTAAAATGCCGATTGGGATTACCTCATTATTATTAGTGTTTAGTAAATTGTTCCTTAATATGTCTGAATTTCATTACGATCAATTAATAATATATAAAATCTATAAATAGAAGGTCTCATCAATAAATACAGTTAACCGTGAACTTCAAATATTGCCAAAACATTGATTGTTTAACAGTCAATAATTATTGATATTAAATATTTAAAATAGTAATTATCCATATTATATACTTTCTAGTTTTTTATTAGAATGACTTTATTACTTTATTGATTAATTCAGTGGTACATGGAATTTCTAGCTACCTAACGTAAAATTTTAATTGCTTACTTACTCGTATTTTAAAACTTGAATCAACGTTGTGTGAAGTAGTAGCTTAATACTAAAACCATACTTTTGATTATTTTTCCACGGTCCACAGTTTATCAATTTATAAAAGAAAGTAGAGTGATAATCAGTGAACAAAGATTCTAGTTTTCTTGTAAAATGTTTTGTACTAGTTATGATCTAAAATCGTAACAATTGAATTATTTTTTACAAAGCTGTAGGTAAGCAAAAGTGGTGAATAATAATGAGAGTGATATGCTGGACATTCAAGTAAGATGCGAAATCAAAATATATAGAGATCTTGCAACAGTAAGTGTTTCGTCTCATTATAATTTAGTTCATATTATTTTTTCGATTTTAATTTTATTTAGATTCATAGATTTGGGTAAATTTTAGTTTCCAGAAATCTATAAAAAGATTAAAATATTTTATTAGTTTTTACGTCTGGGAAAAATTTGTCCATTATAATTCCTCCCTTTATAAAGTATGTACTCGGCAAATCAGTCCGGCTATTGTCGCAATACGCTGTGTCTGTATATGGTTTTGATAAGGAATAATATGAATGATTTTTGTAATTTACATTTTTTATACCAAGGTAAAATTATATACTTCTTAGTAACGCCGTCCCACTCTACCAGAGATTTTCAGTTAGGCATTTGTAATGTTATTTTTTCGTCTTATATTATTTTAATTTAAAAAAATAATATTTTATAGCAAATATATCTCACGGTAAACTAATCGTGAGTCAAGACAGTAAGATTTAAAAGAAGTCAGAAGAGAATAGCCAGAAAAAAATATGCACTTTTTCTTCTTCTTTTTTCTTCTTTCTTTTTATATAGACATGGCTCTGTCTGTTATTCAATGCGCCTCCAGTAAGTTGTTGTTCCAATCGTTTTCGTGGTCTTCCTACTGATCGTCTCTCTATTGGGGAACCGTCTCTTGGGATCTTTACTACTCTACTTGTTGTCATTCGGCTTATATGATCGTTCCATTCTACTCTTCGATTTCTTACCCAATTCTTGAGGTTTTCCACCGTGCATCTACGCCGTATATCTGTTAGTATATCTAGCTCTGTCCCATAGTGTCTTACCATCAATTTTTCATCTAACATCTTTTTTGTCCTCCTCTCTGTTAGGTCTGCCGCGTATGTCATTATTGGTCTGATGACTGTTTTGCAAATTCTGCCTTTCGTTTCTTTCCCGATATTTTTATTTCTCCATATGTTTTATTTAGGCAGTCTGCGGCTCTGTTTGCTCTATTCACTTGATCTTCCACTTCAGTTTTTGAGTTTTCCGTAGCTAGATAATATGATGCCAAGATATTTAAACTCCATCAATTGTTCTATTATCTGACCTTCCAGCTACAATTTACATCTTAATAAATGTAAATTGTAACCATGCATTTTGTCTGTTTTGGGGAATTTGGGGAAGTTATATTAAACTGGTGCAACATACGTTGTAAATCATCTTTACTTTGAGAGAGAGAACAGTGTTCATTTCATATTTCTACCAGCAAACTCGACGTATTTAACACAGCCTTTAGATGTAGTATTCTTTCGGCAATGAAAATTGCATGGCGGGCAATTGTTGCTAATTAGAAAAAAGAACCTGGCAGATATGAAGCTACTATATAAATAGTAAGTTTCTTAGTTTACTAAAAAAAACTATGTTAAACGTGTAAATCAGAGAACATAATTGCTGTTTAGAAAATGTGGAAATGTTGCCTCTTTGTTGCAATCAAGGCCTAAAGTTGTTACCATCTTTAGATGACTCAGGAGCCACAACTTCAATAGCCACAATTCCTGTTGCTGATATTGACGACACTTTCAAGGAACTCCTGAATAGACTTTCTCTCAGACAACCAGAAGCAACTGCACCTCGCAAAAAACGTGTAAAAGTTTCTCTTGAGCCTGGAAAAAGTGTTTCTGTGGCAGATCTTCCAATTCTAGAAGATCCAGTTCAGGTAGAACCTACCGATGGTGCTAGTACAAGCACTGGCAATGGGAGTTCTAGTACGTATAAAAATAAAATAAAAAGCAAGTCAAAAAACAAAGATGGAAAATTAAAAAAACATAAAAATGTTAATTCCTTATCTGAAGAAGAGTCAGAATACTCTCTCCAAGATCGTGATAGTGATGAACTTATTTTATCTGACTCAGAAAAATTTCATATGGCAAAATATGCTCAAGAACTTGACAGTAACCTCCAGGTTGACGACTTTGCAATTGTGAAAGTATATGGGAAAAACTAAAAATGTGTTTCGAATGTATATTAGCAAAATCTCTGGCCTTGAAGATAATGGTTATGTTTATGGAATTTTTTGCAAGGCACATTTTTACCAACTGAAGAAGAGTGCTTTTTCCTGAAGAACTCATGCCGCCAGTTGAAGCATGTAAGTCTTCCTTCTGTCGTATGAAAACAAGCATTAGGTTCCTTGATGATCTCAGTAACTTTACCATCTATTATAGTTTATTTTTATGAACGAGAGAGTAATTAGCATAATTTTAACTGGTACCTCCCGACCACTCCATGGGCGTGCTCAAGATTAATTGAAAAATTACTTTGAATAATTGTAAAAAATAAATGAATTATTTCAGTGTTATAAAGTGTTATGTGTATGTAAACAAAAGTGACCTCTTTTATCACACACTATATTAGAACTGACTGGGCCTACATTAAAAAGGGTTTTAAAAAATTCACATTTTTTTTTAATTTTTAAAAATTACAAAAGAGAAAAAGAGTTTTTAAAACCGTCTAAGGTATGTTAAATAGATGAATAAAAATAATAATATAAAACTTACAGCTACTTGTTACAAATCCAAATCAGATTCAGAAGATGAACTTTCAGAACCAAGATTTATAATAACTGGCTCGATCTTTTTATCAGTAATATTGTCCAGCTTCCACAATTTTTTCCTCTTCTTTAATAGTGTGATTTACTGCCTTTTCCCAGTTTTCAGGTTTTACATTATTTACGGCCTCCAAAAACAACTGTTTAACATCATGAATTTTAAAAGTGGTATTTTTTCTTGAAACTTCACTCTTTATCTGTGCCCATACCAGTTCAATCGGGTTTAATTCACAATGATATGGTGGGGATCTAAGTACTGTCATTCCACGATTTTTGGCAATTTCATCAATTTCGTATTTTTTAAATTTTTCTTTATGAAGGGCACACAACGAATAAAGTTCCTTTCTTATAGATCCGGGATGGTACGTAATATTTTTGAACTCAGCCAATTCTGCAAGTCTTTTTTTAACCACTTGGTTGTGGACAGTCCTTCTATAAGTCTGGAGTGATAACTTGCATTATCCATTACTATTACACAGTTTTTAGGAAGAAGATCTATCATTTGTTCGAACCATTCTTGAAAGACATCAGCGTTCATGTCTTCATGGTAGTCACCGGTACGAGTTGATTCAAAAGTTAATAAACCACCTTCAACAAAACCGTCTGAACTGCCAATGTGTACTATTATCAGCCTGCGTCCCTTTCCTGATGGTAGGTTTAAACCAGTAGATAAGTTATTTACAAAAGCGTGCCTTTGACTTGTAACAGTTTCATCCTGCCAAAATTTATTTGGTGTATGACCCTCGTTGATCCATGTTTCATCAAGATAAAATATTTTTCTTTTTTGGTTTCTCATTTCCTTTATGGTTCTTAGAAAATGTCTTCTCCATATGACAATATCGCTTCTTTCTAATAAAATAGACTTTCTGGATTCTTTTTCCAGCGGAAGCCTATTTCTTTTAAAAGTTTCCATAACGTACTTCGACTCATTTCTGGTAATCCTTATCATCTCGAACTGAGACAAGAACTTTATCCAATGTTGGAAATTCTTGTCTAAAGAAGAATTCATGCACTTTCCGTCGAAGTCCTTCTTTAAAATGATATTCTATTTGAAATTTTGGTTTCCCTGGAGCATTACGTGGCATTTGAAAACTACCACATTTCTCTTCTTTAATAACTCTGTAAATCGTAGATTTCCCAACACCAATGTACTGCTAACTAACTCAACGGTCTCATCAACACTTTCACATAAACGTTTGGTCTGTAAATGATTTAAAACAATTAAATATTAATGTTTTTTTCATTAACTGTTAAAGGACCAATTTTTCGGCGTTTACACGGCACTTCCAAATTTTCCATAACACTAGTATACACAATAAACTGCACCTTGCAACTGAAGTACCTACTTTTAGTGAACTGTTAAGAATTTTGAATACGCCACTTGGACCTTCCTACAAAATGGAAAAACCCACTATCACATTTTCTGTGGAATAAGTTTAGAAGGTAATTATCTAGTCAATTACTGTCGTAGATTCCTGGAATTAAAGAATTAAATGTTTGATTGTTGAAACCCTTACTTCGTGGAATGCACTCATTTCAGATAAAATAAAACGTTTTATTTTATCTAAAGAATTAAACTTTATTTTGCAAATAGGTAGGTACTTATTAAACTTTTATTGGTTATATATAACCAATAAAATAAACATCTTACATTTCTTGCAAATTCATTAGTACCTGTTAACCTCCATCACTCCGACACTGGCAACCTTATTTAGGGATTAGTAACCCTCACAACTATTGTATTCTATTCTGCTCCAACCTTTATACCTGGTGGTCATACTCAATTTAAAATTGTTTTCCTATATACTTCTGTAAACTTGTTGACAAATATCTGTTTTTCATTGAGTCACCCGTATCAACAGTTTAGGGATTTGCATACATAATTTATTGTTTTATTACTCTCTCATACATAAAAATACACTATAATAACCCTGCGCGGTTGATGCGCTATGTAAGAAAAAAAAGATAGAACATTTTGGTTAAAACACGAAAACACGATGTTCATTGGTTACAAATTACGACTTTGGTAGGTTTTTGCGATTTACTCAAAACAACGTATAGGTCAAATATCTGGTTGTCTGCATCTATAGTAAATTAAGCATTTTCCAATGCGTCAATGTATTTAAAAAAAAAATACTTTTTAAATTATCACCAAGATATATCTAAACGTGTTTTTCCATGCAACCAAGTTCTTAGTGAAACTCCATTAAACTATGTTAACAATTATCCCCTACTCTAAAACTTCGTCCAATGAGCGTATGCTACGGTTCGGCAGTTCTGTTTGTAAAACCCATTGAACATTATCAATTTTCGCCCCATTCAGAAAATATCAGAAAAGAGGAAAGCGTATTCATCCTTTTGTTTTCGAAAATGTTAGCATGCAGATTATCGACATTTACAGGCCTAACAGAGAATAAATCCACTTTGAGGGTGAGTCAGGATTATTTAGATTACGTACCCCGTCGGGCGAGGTGTGGCATTCGAGTGGGAGAATTTCCCGTTTTAGTCGGCTTAAGAAGGGGACTGAATCCGATAATTTGAGTGGACTTTATTTACTTTTTTACATGTCTGCAATAAATCAAATTAATGTTATTCTGGAGCTATTTTCTTTTAGCTTTTAATATTATTCAAATCAATTACCATTACTTAAACATATTAAATTAAATCAAATTAATTTCGAAGAAATCAAGAAATTGTATTACCGTAAAATTGGGTGAATAGAACCAGTTTTCAACTTTGAACATAAATATTATAAAGTATTATGAGATGTAAAGAATTGAAAGCTACCTTGGTTTAATGGGTCTTGCAGTTTTCTACAAACCTACACCATTATTTTTTTTTTTCATTTAAGTACAAGGAAAAACATTTTAAAAATTAAAACATGTTGTTTCTGTTCGGCCCATTCAGTTGGGTGAAGAGAAACAGACACTGTTTTCTAAATATAGTTCACCTGCAGAACCTGTGGGGCTTATAGAAACATTCAACACTGTCATGGAATGAAAAGAAACAACACTTGTTTTGATAATTATAAATGACCAAATATTAAATTACAAATAATGATAAAATGAATCATTGCTAGTCAAGTTAATTTGATTAATAGATGGTAAAGTTACTGAGATCATCAAGGAAACTAATGCTTGTTTTCATACGACAGAAGGAAGACTTACATGCTTCAACTGACGGCATGAGTTTCTTCATTACATCGTCCTTCAGGAAAAAGCACTCTTCTTCAGTAGGTAAAAATGTGCCTTGTAAAAAATTATATAATCATAACCATTATCTTCAAGGCGAGAAATTTTGTTAATATTCATTCGAAACACATTTTTAGTTTTCCCATATACTTTCACAATTGCAAAGTCGTCAACCTGAAGGTTACTGTCAAGTTCTTGAGCATATTTTGCCATATGAAATTTTTCGGAGTCAGATAAAATAAGTTCATCACTATCACGATCTTGGAGAGAGTACTTTGACTCTTCTTCAGATAAGGAATTAACATTTTTAGGTTTTTTTAATTTTCCATCTTTGTTTTTTGACTTGCTTCAAGTAGGAAGATCGGTAGGAAGACCACGAAAACGATGGAACAACAACTTACTGGAGGCGCATTAAAAAAACAAACAGAGCCATGTCTATATAAAAAGAAAGAAAGAAGAAGAAGAAAAAGAAGAAGATAAAGTACATATTTTTGTCTGGCTATTTTCTTCTGACTTTTTTTAAATCTTACTGTCTTGACTTACGATTAGTCTACCGTGAGATATATTTGCTATAAAATATTATTTTTTTTTTTGTGTTTTGGCTTGGACAATTATTGTCATTCAGCCAGTCTCAATCAAGATAAGTGTATTAATGTAGTGTGTGTGTGTGTGTGTGTGTGTGTGTGTGTGTGTGTGTGTGTGTGTGTGTGTATGTTTGTGTGTGTAGAGTAATTGTCTTGCTACTTAGCAAAGTCGACTTCATTGTCTTTGCTAAGAGACGCTAATTGTATCCGAACGTCTGCGGTCCCTCCGGTGTGTACCGATCACACAAGGATAGAAATTATTTTTCATTTATTAATTTTTTTTTTTTTTTTTTAATGAACGAAAATTTCCACCCAGGTGGGATTCGAACTCACGACCTTTAGGTTTAAAGGCAGGCGCTCTTACCACTGAGCCACAGAGGGGGTTCAAATATTATTTTATTATATTAAAATAATATAAGACGACAAATACATTACAAATGCCTAACAGAAATTTCTGGTAGAGTGGAGGGCGTTGAAGTATATAATTTTACCTTGTGGTAAAAACGTAAAGTACAAAATCATTCATATTATCCTTATCAGAACCATATACAGACGCAGCGTATGCGGCAATAGCCGACTGATTTGCCGAGTACATACTTTCTAAAGGAAGGGATTATAATGGACAAATTTTTCCCAGATGTAAAACTAATAAATATTTTAATCTTTTTATAGATTTCTGGAAACTAAAATTTACCCAAACTATGAATCTAAATAAAATAAAATCGAAAAATAATATGAACTAAATTATAATGAAACGGAACACTTACTGTTGCACTATCTCTATATATTTTGATTTTGTATCTTACTTGAATGTCCAGCATATCACTCTCATTATTATTCATCACTTTTGCTTACTTACAGCTTTGTAAAAAATAATTCAATTGTTACGATTTTTGATCATAAACTAGTACAAAACATTTACAAGAAAACTAGAATCTTTGTTCACTGATTATCACTCTACTTTCTTTTATAAATTGATGAACTGTGGACCGTGGAAAAATAATCAAAAGTATGGTTTTAGTATTAAGCTACTACTTCACACAACGTTGATTTAAGTTTGAAAATGTGAGTAGGTAAGCAATTAAAATTTTACGTTAGGTAGCTAGAAATTCCATGTGCCACTGAATTAATCAATAAAGTAATAAAGTCATTCTAATAAAAAACTAGAAAGTAATAATATGGATAATTACTATTTTAAATATTTAATATCAATAATTATTGACTGTTAAACAATCAATGTTTTGGTAATATTTGAAGTTCACGGTTAACGGTATTTATTGATGGGACCTTCTATTTATAGATTTATATATTATTAATTTATCGTAATGAAATTCAGACGCATTAATGAACAATTTACTAACACTAATAATAATGAGCTAATCCCAATCGGCAGAGAAGTCCAACAAGATGATATATACCTTATCGCCTAAACTGTTTACCGCTGTACTAGAATATGCTTGTAAAAAACTTAACTGGGAAGAGAAAGGCCTGAACATTGACATATCTTCAAAACAAAATTCATGATAAACTTAGTACCTAGCGGAAATATCAATATTGGAGACAACGAAGTAGAGCTGGTGGAAAAATACATATATCTTGGACACGAAATAAAGATCACAAGAGACAACCAAACATGAGAACTACGAAGAAGAATATACCTAGAATGGGCAGCCTATGGAAAACTCAAAGACATCGTTAAAAGCGATATACCAATTTCTTTAAAACGTAACGCATTTGACCAATGTGTGTTGCCTATGATGGCCTATGGTGCCGAAACTTTGACAGTGACAGCTGCAAGTAGATGTGTGCTTATTAATTCTTTTAGAGGAACTAGTTCAAGAGAACTATTTCATAATAATGAACTAGTTCAGTGAACTAGTTCGTGAAAGAACTATTTGTAAGACCGAAATCGAAATCCAACTCTAACATAACTGGTTGTCAGATGTCTCGTCTCAATCATCACACAAGCTCGGCGCCGGCCGCCCGTTTTCTTTGGTTTTCAGTCAGTCTTTCACTACCGTAAGGCGTACAAGTAGTTCGGATTCGGAGCCATTTCCTTCGATCGTATGTTTAGGTTTAAATGTTTTAAATTATTATATGATTAGTTAGTTTTTCTTTAAAATAATTTATTTTCTTAATAAATCCCTTCGGATAAGAATGCTTTGATGTTATATTTTCTCTACCCTTTTATATAGAGTTGAAGCTTGGACACTTAAAAAATCCAACATTAAAAACCTAGAAGCATTCGAAATGTGGTGTTACCGACATATTTTAAAAATATCATGGATGGATCGCAAAACAAACGAACAAGTTCTCAAACAACTAGGAAAACAATGCGAAGTTTTAAATTCCATAAAAATCATGAAATTGGAATACTTGGGGCACATAATGAGAGGTGAAAAGTACGAACTACTAAGGAATATAATGCAGGGTAAAATCAAAGGTAGAAGAAGCGTAGAAAGACGTAAAATCTCGTGGCTACGCAATCTCCGTGAATGGTTTGGATGCAGTTCAATCGAACTATTCAGGCGAGTAACCAATAAAAATATAATTGCCAGAATGATTTCCAATCTCCGATAAGAGTGGAACTTGAAGAAGAAGAATAAATCTCTAAAGATGTGTAACAGACGAAATAGAAGTTTTTTATGGGATCATTTCGAGAAAAACGATAAAAATAAAAAATCTGCAAAATGTAATTACTGTTCATGTGATGTTAGTATTGCAAGTGGTTCACTGGGCAATTTAAAAGACATTTAAAAACACTCTGCTATCAATCTCAAATATCTCAATGTTGAAAGATACATAGAAAAAGGACCCGAAAAATCAGAAAATACATTTCAAGAACCTCAACCTTTAACGTCAAAATCAGTTTCGCTAGTAGGACAAGCATGGGAAGATGAAGAGAAAGAAAGAAATATATGATCCCATTCATTCATTATTTTCTTCTTTAGAAGTTGAGACACAATTTATAATGCAAATCGTTCGCAGTGAACTAGTTCTATGAAAATTAATGAACTAGTTCAATTAGTTCAGTTGAAAGAATCGTTCATTAGAACTATTTCGATGGTAAACTACACAATCCTAGCTGCAAGTTCTAAAACACTGCAACTAGCTCAGAGGAAAATGGAAAGATCAATGCTGAGTATATCGCTTCGTGATCAAGTTAGAAATGAAGACTTAAGACGACGAACGGGAGTTATCGATGCAATTTCCCGAATTGCCACACTGAAATGGAACTTAGCCGGACACGTCGCCCGAATCTGTGATGAAAGATGGACGAAGAGATTGCTTAAATGGAGGCCGAGATTAGACAAAAGAAGTAGAGGAAGATCCCCCACTCGTTGGACTGACGATCTCAAGAAAATGTCAAGAAATTGGATGAAAAGTGCTCAAGATAGAGCACAATAGATAAAAATGAGGGAGGCCTATGTCCAGCAGTGGACGCAAAGGCTGCCTTGATTATGAATAATAATGAACAAACAAACTGATTACAAAACAAAGTTGAATAATAGACATTAATTCTATTAATATATTCTATTGACCCAACCGTTCCAGACTCCCAATTTGAATTGACCACCCAACCAAGAGCACTACAACACAACCTCCGCAATCTAAACAATGGAGAACACCGCCAGCAGTCACTTCCAATTCCTCGACAGCCTTACGGAAATCCCAAATCGTATAGTTATTGCAAGAGTATAGGCAAGAATTTCACACTTGAAAGGTCACTCAACCTATAAAGCAAATTGGAGAAAATAATCATGCTTATGGCCAATAACACCAATTTGATGACATACACACGCTATCTACATACCCAACTGAATATTTGAACAGGGAACATTGTCCCTCGGTTCTAATATCATCAACATCATCATTCCGCAACCTCTTGCATCCATTTTTGGATATAGGTCTCCTCCATATTCTTCCATTGTTCTCTATCTTGTGCCATCTGTATCGAGTTTCCCACTGTTTTTCTCAAGTAAACCATCCATCTCTTTGGTGTTCTACCTCGGTGTCTTCTATCTTCTCTAGGTCTCCATTCTATGAGTCTTTTGGTCCACTCTCTCCCTGTCTCTCTTTCTCTATCTCTCTCTCTCTCTCTCTCTCTCTCTCTCTCTCTCTCTCCCGTTTTAGCAGGCGTGGTGTTTTAATCGCCAAAAAACCCTCAATAAAATGTGAAGGATCAGAACTAAAATAACCAGGGAAGCAGAACGAATCGTATCTAGTATGTGCCCTAAAAAACTTCTTCTTCTTAGGGTGCCTGTCCGTTGGCGATCATTCTGGCTATGATGATTTTGTTGAGGTCTTTCTATACCATGCTCTCAGGTTAGCAAGCCAGGATATTCTTCTTCGTCCTGGGGCTCTTTTTCCTTCAATTTTACTGAGAAGGATTCTTCTGTATAACCTAAAAAACTGTTATCAAGTTATTAGGACCCTAAACTCTATACATTTTTTTAACGAATTTTTAATGAGATTTGGGCGCGACGTACCATATTTGGTACCAAAACTTCTTTTGGGTCCGGCAAGCTTTCCTCATCTTCCCCAATTTTTTAGGCCACGAGCCGCCGCTGTCTTCAGTCCTACTTGTATTCAGTATATATCATAATATTACTAAGAGATTATCCTAAAATAAAAATAAATATCGATATTAGAAGGCTATGATGAGATAACTGTATCTGTAAAATCAATATGACTGCTCTTATGTAGATAATGAAATGGACGTCTAACACAATGTATGGAAGTTACGGTAATAATATAAAGCGAATAATAGGAGAGCCAATACAGTTTTCAACAGAATACTCAAGCTTGGTGGCAAACAAAACAATTGTAAGTATCAGAACAGCGTTCAGGAGCGGAATAGTACATAATTTTTGGAACAAAATTTAAAAATATTTATTATTTCAAAAAAGTTGCTCATCGTATATTATTTATACTAATCATAAAAATATGCATAAAGGTATTAATAAATACAAATGAAGTACTTGAGAATGCAGATCGATAGTAGCCCACATAATTCTAAATAAAACACATGATATTTTATCACAAACTCAGTTCGAATGTTTACATGGCCACTGTTTTTGTGACAATGCCAAAGCTGTTGATTGTGTAAATCACCACATTTTGATAAAAAAACTAAATTTCTACGGACAAGACGTTTCCGATCTTACTTGGGGAATAGGAAACAACTAGTTATAGCAAATGATACTGACTTTAAAGCATTGTATGTGAACTACAACAAGGTTCAGTATTCGATCTTCTACTTTTCCTTATCTTTATAAATAACATCAATAATTTAAAAATCGATTGAAAAATTTGTCTTTTTGCTGATGAAATGATACCAGTATCACCTGGAGAAGCTGTAATATTACAACTTTTCATGTAACTATAACTTCTTATTTACCTACAATAAAAACCTGGTTCGACTCTAATTTACTACCTTTTAAGTTGGATAAGAGAGTAGCAGTATCCCATAAAGAAGCTCTTGAACTCTTGCTTTGTCATAACAGGCAGATCAGTATCGCTTATTCTGTAAAATTGAACCCGACGCTCTAAATAGTTATTATGTTATGCAGAAGACGCCGCATTAATCGTCGAGACAGAAGAACTCCAAAGATTAGTACATTTCAATACAACAGCTAAGAAATACAATATGATAATATCAGCAGAAAAAACCAAATGTATGACATTTAAATACCAACTACAGTGTAAAATCGAAATTGATGGGAAAATAATAAAGCAGTGGTTAGGTGGAGTTTAAGGACTGTGATGTTTCGCCTTTCCGCCATTTTGTCAACTACGTATTTCTTGAACTTAGATTTGTGTTGCCGGGAAATTTTTAAATGTTCTGCTTTTACCATTCCATCTTCGTAAGGCAGATACTTATTCCGCAGCCAGTGAAGAATATCCTGTTTCTTCCACACAGTTGTTGGAAGTCTTTCTACTAGTCGTGAATGATAAGGTGCATTATCTAATACTATAATTGAATTTGGTAGTATGTGTTCAATCATCTGCTCAAAATATTCTTCGAAAATATCAGCTGTCATCTCCTCGTGATAGTCTTTGGTGCTTTTGGACTGAAATTCCAACAAACCATGCTTAACAAATCCTTTTTCACTGCCAACGTGAAAAATTATTAATATACTGCCTTTACCAGAAGGTGGGGATATACCAGTAGATTAACCTTCCATAAAGGCTTGCCTGGAGCTTAATATATTTTTATCTGACCAAATTTTTTTTAGAGTATGACCTGAGTTTACCCACGTTTCATCCTGGTAGAAGAGTGGCCTTACTTCAGCCCGGAATTTTCGTATGGATCTTAGATAATTTCTTCTCCAACATATTATCTCCTCCCGGTCAATCAAAAGTGATTTTCGGTCTGATTTCTCCCACTGGAAATTTAATTCTTTTAAAACTTGCCACAATTTAGTTCGTCGATATGAGGCAAATCCGGGTCGTCTCTAATTTCTTGTAAAATTTTGTTTAGGTTTGGTATTTCTTTTTTTGGCAAATTCATCAATTTCAATAGGCTTTTCCCTCTCTTTAAGTGTTCGTTTGTGTTTGGGTTAGCTATACCGTGTTTTTTTCTTTCTGATAGGAACCTATATATAGTTGACTCCCCGACGCCAGTCATGTTGGCAAAACTTTCGACTATGTTGCGAACAGTGTTTGTGGGATTCTGAGAAACCAGAGTGTAGTGAACATTCAGGACAATAGTCTTCTCTCTTGGCGAATACACAGACTTACTGACTGTACGCAACAGTACCGGTGTAAAACTGGATGATGTTGATGATGAAGCCATCACAAACAATCCAACAAAACGAGCACGAGCGAAAGGTACGTATATGTTCGTAGGTATATGGAATAAAAATCACTCACGCACTGCATATAATTCGCAAAAGAAATGTTCGAGACGCTAATTACTGCCGTAGACGCGGAAACACCGACGAGCCGTAAATTATATGCGATTAAAAACGTACTAAACAAAAAATTGTTCTTGTTCTTATAAACTTCACCCTTTCAAAATAAGTTTCGAATATAAACTGCTCGTTCTTAATAACTTCACCCTTTCAAGTTAAGTTTCGAATATAAACTGAACAGACGAGGCACGTGGCCAAAGCCGGCACCTTTATACTCATTATATTATTAAAAATCTGGGGAAGTCGATCCTAATTATCTTGCAACGAATAGTACCTTCGGATATAAATTCCGGATTTTCTAATAAAGTCGTTAAACGCGAAGATTAGTATTGAAATATTCAAAGAGATAAGGTATTCTTATTTACAAAATTGTTAATGGTTAAATTATTATTTTTATTAATATAATATAATAACCAACATTAGCCGTGAAAGTTTTAATTGTTAATATATTAGTATTAAAACATTATTAATATTGATAAACATTTGGGAAAGGAAAATAAATGTAAAGCGCATTAATTTTAATGAATAAACACCTCAGGAACGCCTATGATGATACAAATTTTACGACCGTTTTATGACTTTGAGGCACATTTCGTGCTCTCAACAATTTGTGAACGGATTATATATCTGTATTATTTGTTATGGTAAGATTATCTCTAATAGTACTTGAGTCTATCCAAAAAAAATTAATTTTAATAAGGAAATTTTTTAACTACACTATTTAATAAAAAAAACATGAATGCATTAACTTGAAACGAAAATCCTAGAAATTTTAAACAAACAATTTATTTAGTGTCAGACCCTGTAGGTTTTCTGAATATTAAATGTATTATAAGACCTAAACACATTTTAGTTAAGGGTATAAATGATAAGTACTGATGACGTACATAAAAATGGAATGAGGTTTACAATTATATTTTCATTATATTAATTTCAATAAGAAATATAAAAAACCGCAGAGTCTACAATCAAGTGTCATTACTTTTAACATTTATTTTAAATTCGTATTCGTAGTCCCACTCTGGAAATAATCGACGACAACGATTATAAAAATGGTCCCCGGAAACGCAAATGTGGTTACTGGTTAGTCACTCCACATCCACATCCCGTCTATACTCTGAGCGAAGGAAACGTGATTACCATTCTTTATCAGATAAAAAGTAATAAAATGTTTAACACTTGAATACAGGTAAACATTTTTTTAACTAATAACAGAAATTAATAATAATAAATTGCAAGTTGTTTTGAGACTAATCAATATTTTAAGTTGTTAGTAATTTTGTTATAAATGCATTTTTACACGAATGCTTTTATCTTATGCTTTATCTATTGCCTCTTTTTTCTTGTTGAGTACCATTTTCCTACGGAGGTTAGCGATTATAAGGGCTATTTTTATTTTTGAACTTGCTGCTCTAAACAAATCAATCGATCTGCATTGATATCAATCACGTAGATTCTTTAACCATGAATTCTACCTTCGACCAACCGATCTTCTTCGTTGAATCTTTCCCTGTTTTAAGAGTCTCAAAATTTCATATTTTGTTCCCTTCATCACGTGATCCCTAATTCCGGTTTTCTGATTTTTATAGTGGAAGTTATTTCTGTTGTCCATATCCAAGTCCCCATATCTCCATCTCCAAGTCTCAGCTCCATATAATAATGTTGATAATATATAACATCAAATGGTACGTAGTCTGATTTCCAAATTAAGATTTCTGCGCCTTAGGAGTGGCTGCATTCGTATAAATGCTGATCTGGCAATCTCTATTCCTCTGTTTATTTCTGCACTATAATTATTGATTTCATGGATCAATGTTCCTTAGTACTGATATTTTTCTACTTGTTTCACCTCTTATCGGAACACACAAGTTGCAACAATTGTATTTAAAGAACTTTTAAAATTTGATAGAGTCTCTTAGAACGAACGAGTGTGTAGTTTAGAACTTTGGAATTTCAAGAATTTATTAGAAATTCATGTTTTACGTAACTGAATCTTTCCAGTCCTTGCTGAGCCTCATCGCTGTTTTCCTAAGTTCTTTTTAGTAGTTGTACTTGTAGTACTACATGGTTGCTTTCCCTATTTTGCTTTGTTTGTTCCTAGTCCATTATGATATCTCAACCAATTAGAGAAGGATGATCACTTCCACTCCCAGCAGAGCCCTCGCATGCCGAGCGAAGGCTAATGAAAGAATAAAACCTTGTGTCACTTGATATCCCGAATCCACATAGTAAATAACTAGCTTAACATAGCCACCAAGCAAACTTAATACGCGGCATAGTTTCTTCGCTGAGTTTAGCAAAAAAGCTAGAACAATCCACATACTGCAGGCACATCAAAATACATAAAAATCGATCTAAAATATCCGAATAAAAGATAATAAATACGTAGGATAGATTAAGAGAATAACCAAAATAGAAGATGTCAGTAGAACCATAATGAAAAACAAATGGAGATGGATGGGACATGCTTTAACGATGGATATGGAAACCGCGTAAAAAAAATACCGTGGACCTTTTCGAAACCATCAAGAAAAGGAAAACATCATGCGAAGGAATCTAGGTCACATCATGCGAAATGAAAAATACCAGTTCCTCCAACTTATAATCGAGAGTAAAACTGAAGGCAAGAGAGGAATGAGACGCAAGAAAATGTCCTGTCTCGGAAACATAAGGCAATGGACAGGGATTAACGACATACAATCTCTGATACATATTGCAAGAAATAGAGAATTAATGGAAAATGTGATCGCTAACATCCATTAGTGGATTTGCATCTGAAGAAGAAGAAGAAGATGGAAACCGTGGAGAGTAAAAAAACCGAAGCTAACTAATGATCAAATAATACGATGATATTGGAAAGCCATTAGAAAAAACAGATGATTAAGCATAAAACCTATAGAGGGAGAAAACACATGTAAGAATGAAGATGAGGGACATATGTGTCCAAAGATGAATTGGAAAAGTTAAACAACGAACACTAAATCAGATAAAGACCATGATTCCAAGATAAAATTGTAATAACCAGTAAATAACACAACAAAAGCAAATGCGAATATGTACAGTGCAGTAGAACACAAGTAGCATTGATTTTACAAACGAAAAATAAGATACAAATATAAATATTAAGGCTAGATGAGATTAAAACATTAATGAAAAGAAGGAGACACTGTAATTTAATAAGAACACTAGTGGTACCAATTATGAAACGATAACAAGACTTTGGAATCTTTAAGTAGTCAATGATCTTGCTTTAGGTAGGTATAAACATTGCTTATCTGAACACTCTGTATATGCAACAATATAAATTTTGACAAAACAATTATGAATGCAATTAACAATACACCAACCAAAAAAAGATTAACAAGGTGTGTCAGGAAACGAATGACGTCACGAATGTGAGGTTTAAGAGGTTTCATATTTTCTGGTCAACGACATCTAATGAAGTGAAGTATGACGGGTAAGTATAATTAATGTGAGTCTGCATTTTTTAAATTTTATTTACATTAAATTACTTTTTAAGTAACAAAAATTCTTAAACTCATGTTTCTGTGATCACCAGGTGTATGAATAAAAATTCATGTACAGGTAGTAATTAAACATTAAAGTAAAACATTAATTGCTGTATATATATATATAAATGTAAATAAAATTTATTTAACTTTGACAATTTTTATGTTATACACATAAAATATCGACAATAACTTAAACTGTCTTTTTGTGGCTTGTTTTTATGTTTCGATTTCTAATCCAGAAATCGGTTTCAAAAATTTTAAATTATTGAAGTATTAGAATTAATGTGTAGATGTTTATAAATTGGCGCCAATTATTTATATATCTTTAATTGTCGCTGAGTGGCAACCAATTTGGCAGTTGACTTATTTGGCCTCGATTTTTTGGGCAAATAGCCATATTTTAAGTGATATTTTGAAAGGTGTTGTTGTACCCTCTGATTAAATCAAATTCGGATCTTTCTGTGTTTTGCAGATAACTATAGATGATGTGTCTCCGACCTTGTAGATATTAACTCATTAATGTTGTTATATCATAGCTGACTTCTTTTTTCAGTATTGGTAACCAGAGCCTGCTTCATTTTGTTGATGAGTTTGCTACACATTTGATTTTTTAGAGCATGAATTGCTCTACGAATTGGGACTTCGTGGTATTTCCAATTATCTCTGAAATAGTCCCCAACTTCGTTATTTTGTAGCCATGTAGGCCAATGATCAGTTTGCAAATCTCTCTGGGTCTGTTTTAAAATCCCTGCTTTTATTGCAGTGATGAGTTTGTGCTATCTTCGCCTAACTCATTATCTCAAGTGTGAATTCGTCTTGTCTTAAACTATGAATTAAACCATGAACCCTTAGCTGATAGCAAATAAAACAATTATTTAACTAATCATATTTATTATAAATAAAAAAAAAACAATCAACCCTTTCAACGTTTTACAATAAATAAATTTGGACGGTACTTATGGCATCGATGGGTGGTTGTATGGCATCCCAATTAGATCGTTAGGTCCTTCTAAGCTGCAATTATTCCATATTATACTTGTGTGGTTCCAATTGCTCCCAATTAGATGATTAGGTCCTCCTGGCAGTTCCAGTTAGGTCATCCAGAGCATGTTATTCCATAAATTCTACAATAAAGCCAATAAAACCAATAATACAGCTAATAAACTAAAATTAAGGGACAGCTTGTATTAGACAAACATCATCAAACATCAAAGATAACTTCCTTGCCATTTTACAAAATTACCAGGAAACAAATAGCAGATGGCAAGGACAAAATGAAATAGAATTACTATTTAACTTAGTTCAATTTTGTTACGATTCCTACTTACAATATAAAACGTGGTTTCGAAAGAAGTGAGGTTATGAATATTGAAAATGCTGTCAGAATATAGATTACAATGAAAGTATAGGTCGATCACAAATAATTGAGAAATTTAAAGAGATAGACCAATTTGAGTACAAGTGATACCGATCAATGCTTAGATCAAATGACATCTGTTTTAATAGTTCCTCTTTAATATTTTGCCTTGTTACAGGATAGTATTCAGAAAAACGCAAAAATAATTACTGTAAAATATAATTTCAATAGCTACAATTATAAATATTATAACTGTTAGGTCTATTTAATCAAAATAATGATTTTATTTACGCTACTGCTAAAAGTTGCCGATGTAAGCCCCTTTTTATACCTATCATTAAAAGTTTATAAGTTTATGACTCCTCTTACTTGATTGTCGGGTTCTTGTCACAGCCCTGCTGTGCTGACCAAGGTTTTTAAATTTCCACGAAATTCTAAACGACCGATAACAAGACGTGACTTTCGGTATTGTGATACATATAATTTTTAGTTTAAACTCTGTAAAGAGAACACGCATTTATTAGTGACGATTTCGCTATCAGAAAAATAGTAAGTAAATAAAAATGTGGCGTCCATGGGAGAATAGTGCATTAGAAATTGTTGAGAATAATGAAGTAGAAATTGTTGAAGAAAATAAGGAAATTCTACTACCAAATAATCCTGAAAATGTTGCTGGACCAAGTGGAAAAAGTATTAAAAAGTCAGAAAAAAAACATTTATCGAAAGACGCTAAAGAAATTGTGTTAAATGTGTTTAATGGATTATGTAAAGAATTGGAACGGCACGCGAGTGTTTTAAAAACTGCGGCTTTAACAAAAGTTTCATGTGCTACTGTTTATCGAATCATAAAGGAGGGCATTACAAATAGACAAAAAAGGAGCGACTTTGGACGACATCGATCTATTGAGCAACATGTTTTAGGTCCCATTTCAGAAACCATTTATAATATGTTTGCAGGTAATATTATACCCACACTAAACCAAATTTTAGCTGAATTAAAATCTAAAAATATTATTAATTGTAGTAAATCAACTTTAAGAAAATTTTTACTTTCAAATGGTTTTAAATATAAAACAATCAATAAACGACATACTATAATGGAAAGTGCCCGTTTAATAAAATGGCGTAATGAATATTTGGAAAAGATAACCGAGTACAGAAATAGCGGAAGAAAAATTTATTACTTAGATGAAACGTGGTTTGACACTAACGAAACAATTGGAAAAGGTTGGAGTAATGACAACGTAAAGTGCAAAGTTAATGTTCCAGCTACCAGGGGCAAACGAATATGCATTTTACATTGTGGAGGGGAAGACGGTTGGGTAACCGATGGCTTACTATTAAGTGCAAAAGATATTAAAGACAGTTGTTTGGACTATCATCAAGATATAACGGGTGAACTTTTCGAATCGTGGTTTAAAAATAAGTTATTACCAAATTTAGCAGACAACAGTGTTATTGTTTTAGATAATGCATCATATCATTCTAGACAACTTAAAAAAATTCCAAATAAATACTCTAGAAAGGATGAATTGCAAGATTTTTTATTATCACAAGATCTATATTTTGAAGATTGCTACACTAAAGACCAATTAGTAGAGGTACTTAATACAAAATTATTTGTAAAGGAATATATTATTGATGATGTAGCAAGTAAAAATGGACATACAACTTTAAGATTACCACCATATTACTGCATTTTAAATCCAATAGAGTTGTTATGGTCTCAACTGAAATATAATGTGAGACAAAAGAATGTAAGTCCAAAATGTTACAACACTGTCGTGAAACTAATAGATTCTGAATTTAAAAATATCTCTGAGGATAACTGGAAGAAAGCAATAGAGCACGTAAAAAACATTGAAAAAGAATATCTTAAAAACATTCCTGTTTTAAACAAAATTATTATCAATGTGGAGAACAGTGATTCAGAGGAAGAAAGTGACGAAGTATAATACCAAGACAACTTTCTCTCAATACTGAGCTTACCCGGAATATTTTCTTACATAATCAGATGTAGGGATTATCGACATATATTCAACACCAAACTACTGCTTCAATTTTTTAAGAAAAACGTGGCCTTATTATGAAAATCAGTTCTTAGGAGAAAATATAATGTAAGTAAGTGTTGACTAGATAAACTTTTAATTTTTACATCAAGGTTTTATAAATTATTTAAATATATATTTTTTTCTTTAACTACCTACCGTTCGCTCAATTATTAATTAGTTTTTGTATACAAACCAATTATTGTTTGAACATTTTATAGAAAATGCATTGCAGAAATATGATTAAAGTAATTTAAACTTACACAAAATCATCAAGACATAAAATTAATCTTTGTTTATAACAATAGAAATTTCTTATTTCAATTTCTTATAAAATATACCATATTGTTTCGTGTGGGTAGGTACTACCCTGTTATTCACCAGTCATGGTGCTGGTTGTCGCATTTTTCTCAAATAAATATAAACGACCAGCACAAAATCAAATAGACAACATTATGAGTTAATGCATTTTTGATCCTATCCGTCTACATGAAACAAAAGGGAAATTTTTAATATTGTCCAGGATAAGGAATTACAGCAGGTTCGTGAAAATAGTAAACAACTAATTACATTAGTTTACACAATGAATGTGTCTTCTTATACAACACCTATTGCGTTCTCGGAAGAAGAGGAATTGCACATAGATAGACCTTGCACAAATTTTCCAAGAAGTGGTCAAACGTCACCAAAATCTTCCACGTTTCATATTTTCAAATGTAATAACATTTTATGTTTAAAACGGAAATTACGGTACCGTGATAATAAATAAAAGTCCTTTTTTCTTTTTAATTTTTTTTTTATTTACCACACCTTAAATTTGTAAATATAGGTTAATCAAATGAGATAGCAACACAGGAGAACTTTATGCAATCTACGTTAATCATGACAGATGCTATGTCATCACTACACCTAATCAAGAAAATACACACCCAGCATCCATTAGCTTTACTAATAAAGGAAGAACTAAATCAATTACATACTAAAGATATAAGTATCAAGTTTCTCTGGGTCCCATCACACGTTGTAATAGCACGTAATGAAGCAGCCGACATTTATACGTCCATGAGCCGACTGAAATGCCAAAGAAGCCATAAATGATAACAGTACCCAAATGTCACTCCAATATGTTAGTATGGATCTAAAAAGCTACTTTATGAAATATATTTTCGAGATCTGGGACAATAAATGGAAATCCACACCATCAAAGCTTCAGGAAATAAAAAATAAAATTGGACCATGGCAACCACCCAATGTATCTAGACGAAAGCAAATGATCATTTCTTGTTTACGATTTGGACATACCCAATTTTCCCATAAACCTGTGTTCAAAAAAGAAGAACGCCCAATTTGTGATCAGTGCGGTTCACCCCTTACAGTAAAACATGTGCTGGTGGAAAAATGCGAAAAGTTCAATATCCATAGAATGAAATACCATTTACCAACTAATGTAAAGACATTTTAAACTCAAATAACAATATTGATATACTACTTTTGTTTTTAAAAGAATGTAATTTAATAAGTAAAGTGTAATTAATTGTGACCGTTCTGCTAATAATTTTATTAGCAGGTTTTTTGTAAATAAAAATAAATGTAATAGGAACACATTTTATATGGAAGCAACTTTTAAAATAAAATCGTTGAAAAAATATCTAACCTAATAACTTTCATTTAATACAGTAATACAAAATAATAATACTATCTTAATACAAAATAAAATCGTTAAAACTAAACCAATAAATGACATATGGCTGCAATATGTCACCAACACTTTTTTACATATTCATCATCCAAGTCGTAAAATAATTGAATAAAAAAACGTACCGGCCAAAAGTTGCCATTTTCGATTGTAATTGCCTATTAGAACAAAAATGTCAATAAACAATGCATTACGGGTACACTGAGTCATCATAATTACCTTTAATTGCACATAAAACTTGTAAGAAGCAATATATTGGCAGAATAATTCACAGAACTCTAAAAAACAAGGACAAGGCTAAGAATGACACAGTGGTAAAGGTTTATAAGACCATGACAAGTCGTCAATGTTGTATGGATGCGAAAAATAAGTAAGAACTGAAAGATACGTATCTATAAATTTCTATTATAATTTAATTTCGTAAATAATATTAAAATAATGTCACAAGGAAACAACTTTCGTCCAAAATAGAAGAATAAACAAACTTTATTAATAATTTTACATTGACAATTACATTTTTTTCGTACACTTACTTGTTTTGTAATTGATAGCAAACTATATATTGCAAACATTAAAACTAAATATTACGATTCGCAATATACAGTGCTAGCCAAAATCCAAAGCCACTGTGACCGATAATTTTAAATTTGACCTTTTGGCAAATTATATCTCGTTTGAAAGGTATTAAACATACAGTGGTAATTAACTTTCCCAATGTATGTGGACCCATTAATAGTGTTAATAACTTTTTGTTCAATATTAGTTTGTACTTGAGCTATAAAAAATATTCTATTTTAATGTGGTTTAGCAGTTTATAAAGTTCACAAACATCAAAAAAGAAAACGGTAATTACAATGAAAACATTTAAAATTATGCTAGTTTGCTACAAGTTTGCTAATTTTTATTTGCTAATAATTGTGCTACAAGTTTGCTAATTTTACCATTTGCAGCTCCATGCATGCACCATACTTCTATTAAGAGCTCAATAGGTAGACGCTTTGTGGATTTCACTTGGTTAGATGTTTTTAACAAAGAAAGACAGCTGCTAAAGACTGTTAAAATGCAGGACGATTGTTCCATATTGCAGAAGATCCAGAAGCCTTCACAATGGTGATCGCTAACGTCGGATAATTCTGATATGGCACGCGAAGAAGAAGATGTTTCTTTCTTCATTATCTTCCAAAGATTTTTTATTAAATTTATTGTCAGCGAAAAATTTTGTAACAGTTTTTGTCTTGAGACAAGGCGCGCAATCATGCATAAACGTAAAACTCTTATTTTGGGACCACTCTTGAATCTGGGAAGTATTTTTGTTTAATTTCTGGTGTCTCATTGTTCCTTCGGCAATGTAGAATGTCCCAGTTTCTTGACTGTTTATGACGGACCACACCACGACACTAAGACAGTGTTTTACAGTCCTTACAATATAAGTAATCTTTGTATTTTTTTTATTAATCAATAGTAAATTACATAAAAGAAAAACAATGTAATATTAAGATTATTTACTTGCTTCCAATTATCAATAATCCAATCTTTGTGATCCCAGTGACCCATTAAAGCCTTTTTTCTTCATGGCTAGTGTGATTAGAGGCAGTTTGTAGAGCGATAAGTTGAAAATCCCAGATCCTTCATTCTCTGACCAGCTGTCATTGGTGAAATGTTTACGAAGGATTCCAGTATAATTTTCGGTAAAATCCTGGTTGTTATATGTTTGCCAAAACAATATCGGTGTTCTACAATTGTCTCAGTCTACAATTGCCCTTGACACTTGATAGAAATTGATATTATTTGGAGTGACTAGTCTTCAATAATAAAGTTTTTATTTCTGGTTTTTTTCCATGCAGCGGAACGTTTTTTTAATGAGAGGTACCCAGATCTCCCTTTATCGAAGGCTTATTTGAAAGAGTTTCTTCAGAAGTTTGAAGGAATAGGTAGTGTTTAAGATGCTAAAAGTCTGTTCGACCAACAATTGGTGATGACAAAAAATTGACATAATTACAGAAATGGCAGTGTACTTCTACAGCCCAAGTTATGTATATCTGTAGAATCAGTCAAAGAACAATACACCTAAATATAATTATGTGAAAATATATCCAATCAAATTAACCAGCAGTCAGATTACATAAAAAATGGGTTTTAGTCACAAAAGTACTTTCTTTACAATGGAAATATTAACACACACAATGTGAACTATTGGAGTGACAGAAATCTTCACATCTTTCGTGAAAAACATACTCAATTTCCAAAAAAAAAGTAAATGTTTGGTAGGTATTTTGGGAAACCACATAGTTGTGATTTTATCAATGCTTAGTTAAACGGTGAAGTCTATCTGAAGATATTACAAAATGCAATTGAGACGTTAATTCTTGAAGTTTTGGAAGATAATCCAGATGAATTTAGCAACTTGGAAATAACGTTTCAACAAAATTATGATGCAGTGAGACATTGCCTAGATGAGGAATATCGTGATAGATGAATTGGACGACGAAGTTAGATAGGATCGCACACCATCGCACAGATTTCCTTTCTAACATTTATGTTGGTTGAAATGGTAATAAAACAAACCAAGGAGAATCATAATATGATCGTTTTTAGGAATTAGATTTATTCTTTCGGTAGCAAAAATATGGAATATAAGAATGTTTGCTTATAATGTGCATTCTTTATGTATTTGCAGTGAAAAATAATAACAAAATGTATTAATTAATTATTTAATTGTCTATCATATTGTAAAATAATACCTTAAGAGTAAAAATGTACCAAAGAATGAAATGAATATCTGTTTTTCTTGGAAAAACCAATGACTTTAAAATGTCTCGACATGTAAAATGAATCACTTCCTGTCTGTTATATTCTCGAAATGCATTTCATTATTTACTTAAGAATGGATAATTTCTTATGCATAGTTTAAATATTGTTATTTAGACAATATAAATTAAGTAATTAATTTGAATATGATTTGCTGCAATTATAAATTATAAATAATAATCTTTACAGCAATAAATTTAATTTAGATCTATTTTCATTCGAAACATCTGCACATTTATCTTTAAAAATTTTATTATTAAACTAAGTATATAAATATATATATATATATATATATATATATATATATATTATATAATATATATATATATATATATATATATATAAATTAAGGATCACTCGAAGAGTGACGGGTTTTTCGGTCAAATAGTAGAGAGAAAAAAGAGAAGGTGGCTACTTCATCTATTTATTGAAGACGTTTCGCTTTCTAATCAGAAAGCATCATCAGTTCATCTAAAAAGAACAATATGAAAAACCAAACATCTATACAAAGTATGTAAAAAAACTTATGTAAAAATCACTGATTTGCCGAGAACTAGTAAGATCATAAGATCACACTTCCAACAGTAGGGGAAGGACGTCGAAGATGACGCACCTAAGCAAAATACATTTTATTTAAGGGTAAAAAATATTTAAGCTAACTTTGAATGTTACGAGCCTGTAATTTGGACATTTCTATAACCAATTTCTAGGATTATTTTTAAATTCAATAAAAGGAAGTATTTTTTATGCGGCTTTTGTAAAAAACGCTTTTGCGCCATCTTACCTTCCACCGAGGGAAAGATGACGCACAGTGATGGTGAAGATGGCGCATGTAGGTATCTATATTAAAAGCGCAAGTGATATGAAAACAAAAATTATTTTTTAATACTGAAAGTAAGAAAATGTAAACAAAGCTTTTTTAACATATTAACAAAAGTCACTAATGTAGTTTTCGGGACTTTTGGCTCCACTGCATTCTTTATGCACCCATTGTCCACAACTTGTGCATCTGAACCATGTTTCCGTCTTTTTGCCGAAGTCTCCACATAATATGCAGATATCAGTTTCACCTCTCTCGTTGATTATGTCATCCAACTCATCGTCATTGCAAAGACCTTCTTCATCAAAATCGCTTTCTTCAGTATCGCTATCCTCCAATCTAATACTAACAGCACGGGATTATCTGGACTAGACAGGACTTTTTTTTTGAAATGCTTCAGCCATAATAAAAACATAGACGTATTACTCCATCCATTATCCGTGCAGTTGTAAATCGCACCGCTTGGTCCATTTTTCTGAAGCTGTGGGCTCATCCTCTTCCTGGGAAATATAAATAATGGAGGTATGTAGTTACCGGAGGCACTGAACGCCATTATTACCGTGATATTTTTCCCTCGTTCCCACGAAAAAATGATTCCAAACTGCTTTACTCCTTTGGGTCCAAGTCTTTTACATGATTCTTTAGGAACCGTAGATATACCGGTTTCATCAACATTGTAAATGCGATCTGGCAGAAATTTATATTTTTCTTGACCTGTTTCCAAATTTTTAAAAAAGCGGTCTACTTCTATTTTATTGAAGGCTGTTATTCTATTAATGCTTGTAGCTTCTGGCTTTCTCAAGGAAATTTGAGGATTTCGTTTTATAAATCCTAGATACCAGTCTTTTCCAGCCATTTGTTTATTCTTATTAAAATTGTGTTTAATTTCATTGCGTTCTGCATAAGCAAATGCCATGGTTCTCAGCTTTCTCAGCTCTATGCAAGTGATACCAAAAAATAAATTGGCCAGCTTGAGAACATGATCTAGTATCTCCTTTTCATGATGTGCCGAAAACAATGGGGCTCTACCAAGAGACTCTGATTTGACTTCCTTTAATAAATTTTTAACCTTAAGTTTTCTCCTCAATGTAGCTTCTGGTATTGAAAATGCCCTTGCCACTTCCCGAATTTTACGACCATCTCTTCTTCTTCTTCTTCAAGTGCCCTGTCCGTTGCGAACGTTGGCTATTAACATGGCAATTTTGATCTTGTTTGCGGCGCTTCTGAATAGTTCGACCGATGTGAGCCCGAACCACTTCCGCAGATTTTGGAGCCACGAGTGTCTTCTCCTGCCTGGCCCTCGCTTACTGTCTATTTTTCCCTGGACAATCAATTGTAGCAGACGGTACTTATCGTGTCTCAATATGTGGCCTAGATATTCAAGCTTTCTTTGTTTAATTGTATTCACGATTTCTTTCTCCTTTCCGATTCTTTGGAGTACCTCTATGTTGGTGACATGTTCGGTCCAGGATATACGAAGAATGCGTCGGTACACCCACATTTCGAATGCTTCTAGTTTTCTCGTTAGCGTCTCCGTCAGCGTCCAGGCCTCCACGCCATACAGCAAGATCGGAAAAATGTAGCATTTAACTATACGTAGTTTTAGGGGAAGAGACAAATCCTTGCTTATGAGGAGCTTTTTCATATTGCTAAATGCTGCTCTAGCTCGTTCTATTCTCGCCTTAATTTCTATGGTCTGTTCCCATTTTGCATTTCCGTTGGTGCCAAGGTACACATAAGATTCTACATCGACCATCTCTACAAATTGCATTCAATGGTGCATTAAGAGCTGCTGCAAAAAATGATCCTCTCTGTGTTTTTCGTATATATTTTCCCATTTCTTAAAAAGAAAAAGATGCCTCAAAATGCAAAATAGACACTAAATAATAAATATTCTATACTCCATTGTTATTTAAGGTAATGAACTGAAAAGGCAAAGATGACGCACTATAACAGCAAAGATGATGCAGTCTGCGTCAACTTAGCCTGTTCAGCATAACCTACAAAAAATGGTTATCAAAATTATCCATCATCAAATATTTAACAGATAAATCCTCGCTAACTGAAAATAAATATCACCTACTCCCATGAATATGAAGAAAATCCAATGGAACCATTTTTAAACAACTTACCATTAATATTCGCAGTGTCAAAAATAACAAGAAATCAACGTGTATCGCGTTACTCTGCCTCACAGATACTAAACAGTACGAAAGCTGACCGATGCAGTTTTAAAGTAATAGTAGTTTCTAAAGGAGGGCGCCACGGGTATAAAAACTGAATTTAGTGAAGTACTTGATAAAATACAGAGGTGCGTCATCTTAGACGCTGCGTCATCTTCCCCGTCCTTCCCCTAAGTATATTATTAAATTTAAATTTTACTTTAGGTAACATTATTAAGATGATTAAGATTGAATTCTAGTAATATTAAAAAGTGTAATGAAGTTACCACTGTTGTCTCCTGGTCTACTACCGGCAAAATGGAAGCAACAAGTTAGAAACCCAAGCCATCATGTGAAAAAATTGCCTTTTAACGAGATTGCGTTCATTGCCAAGAATCTTAACTTCATTAAAGTCCACTTTGTGATTAGTGTTAATAGCATGCTGGACAAGAGCACAAATATGCTTAGATAAGTTTAGATCACTGCGGTGTGTCGTAAGACGAACTCTCAGTGATCTCCCTGTCACACTCAGTACAATGTATATAATAGATGACATTTACTTGTTACAAAAGGGGAAAAAACACGTTTTCCCTTTAATTATATGTATGTATATTACCTTTAATTTGGGCGATTTAAATTCCCACATTGTAAATATTGCTTCGTCGGTAAAACGTATTTTCAAAGAAGTTCTCAGTTACAATTTTATTCATCATTATCTCACTAAACTGTGTTCTACGGTCGTAGTCATCTTCATTTTATTCTTGACCGACTATATTTTGTAGGCTTTAAATAAATTCTTACGTAATACACGCAAGACTGAGTAATGACCTTACATTATGCAGCTCTGCGTGAGGATGTATGTGGATCTTCAACAAAACTCTGAATTAAATCTAAAGTCTTATTGTAATTTAACAGTTTTTGGTCTACCTATGCGAATGCCATATTTTACTGCCTTTTTTAATAAGCCCCTTATTATTTAAACAATTATTCGCTCTTTTTCATTGAAAACCATCTTTATTGTAGAGCTTTTAAAAACACACAAAATAATTATCCACTTGTGAGTTATTAATACAATTTATTTTACACAACTTTTCAATATACTTAAGCTATTGTTCATCATCATCTTGGTGCTACAGCCCTAAGAGAGCCACGACCTTCTCAAGCTTTCTACGCCATTCTGTTGTGTCCCTTGCTTGCATTTTCCAGTTGCCGACTTCGATCTTCTCGGCATCTTGTGTTACCCCGTCCATCCACCTCAGCTTTAGTCTGCCCCGTCTTCTCATTACCACGGGTTTCGCTTAATTATAGTGGTAATATCTTTACCACCAAACGTATGCTTGTAGATATTCTGCAGTTCAAAACTATATCTACGTCTCCATATTCCGTTCTCACAGACTGCTTCGAATATCTTGCGTAAGAGCTTTCTTTCAAAAATCGATGGAGTAGATTCATCTATTTTAGTTAGTGTCCATGCCTCTGATCCATATGTAAGAACGGAGAGTATCAGTGTTCTATACAGCCTTATACGAGTTTTTTAGACAGACGTTTGATAGCTGAGTACTTTGATAGACCATGATAACACCTGGTTGCAATTATTATTCGCCTTTTTATTTCCTCAGATGTGTTATTATCGGGGTTAACCGATGTCCCTAGATATATGAACTCTTTGACTGCTTCGAAATTTTGTTCATTGATGATTAAATCTGCGTCAACATTTCCAGCTCTTGTGTTAGTCGCCATGAATTTGGGTTTATTTTGATTTATATGTAACCCCATTCGGTCTGCTGCTACTAGCTCGGTTAGGATTTCCGCAGTTCTTGCCCTGGTTCTTGTTATAATGTCCACGTCGTCTGCATTTGCTAGAATTTGGACTGATCTATTAAATATTGTTCCCCTGCTATCTAAATTAGCGTCTCGTACAACTTTTTCTAAGCTATTGTTAGTTTTATGGTTTTGGCACTAAGAAGGTTAATTTATTTAAGACCTTCGAGATAAAGTGGCTAATAATATCAGAACAATTGTAGGTCTGGTACATTGCAAACATCAAATTTGAAATCACTATATTGCAGAATACGCATATCCCGATTTTGTACAATTCGAACCATCCATTTAAGAGATAATAGCTGTTCCATTGAAGTCTCAAAGTGTAATCTTTTATTCTACACTGTATTTATTTCTGTTTTTTGAGTTTGTTTAAGTCATAGATACGTATATCAGTGATGCTCTGATTAGATAATAATTTATGAAAGCTAAGCTTGTTTGAATATTATATCACCTAAAAATATTTTATATTAGATTAACAGTCAAAGATATTTATATTTATATACATTTTACTTCGGTCTATAAACTCGTCACTATCTAATAATACATTGCTAAACAGTGTTATCAACAACTGCAAATTGCTTTTAGAAATACATACATATATGAAAACCATGTAAACAGCGTGATAATGTGTGACTCACCAAGATAGTTCCAATAGCCGATAAATTCTAGATATAATTAAACATGAAGATTGATATTTTTATTTTGCTAAAAAGTGGAAAGTCAAATTAATTATCCTTCACCATTAACAGATATATCAATGAGTTAATCATGAAGGTTCTCTACTCGCTATTCAGGATCAGGTTATACTAATCAAAAATTTCCTGAAATATATCGTCAAAAACACTCAGGTCCAAAACGACAAATGTCGATATGAATGCCAAGCCAAGCATTTGCTGCAACTGAATATAAGGAACGTCATGACTCAGTAGGAAAGATCATTCGTCAAGAGATAGCTAATTAATTGGGACTGCTTTAAACCAACCATCTTCAATATTATCAACACGTCCTTAAGAGTATGCTTGAGAATGACAAATATGAGGTATATTGGGATCGCACTATGCTCACAGACCAACCAGTGGCACATAACATACCAGATCTCATACTAGTTAATGAAGTAAGTAGACAAACGATTTGCACGTATCTCCAAGTTCAGAGATTTGGAAATTCAAATACGGAAATGGAAAGTATCCAAACGATATATATTATTCGCTCTACTACTGGAGTTATTACGAAGGACCTCTTAGAAAATATAAGAAAACTGAGTCCGAATGAATATCTCTAAAATACAATACCAAAAGATGTAGAAAAGGTCATGAAGAAATTTGACCACTCTCCACGTCCAGATGTGTACAATTTTTGGGAGATACACCGACGTATCAAATCACCTAGGACTCGATAACACGGAAAGAGCCCTACGAAAGCTCAATCCTTTTGATAGCGTAGGTATCAGGGATGAGTGAATTTTCTCCTTAGAGGGTGTATGGCTTATATTTGGATCAACTTTTTATTACTTCATTTCTAAAATACTCGTATAAAGTACACACAGGTAGGTAATTAGTTATTGAAAAAAAGATGATGACGAGCCTTGTGTTTCGTTAAACATTTTTGGTAAGAATTATCGTTCCCTGCAATGTTTGTGAATACTAACTATTCCAAAGCACTTATATTCTTTTATTACTTTTTAAACAGTTGCATTTGAAAAAGCTGTTTTTTTCGTGTTTTGTAAAAAGAATGATATTTTCACATCAGTATCATTTAATTTTATGTCGTCAAATATTTGTATAATATATTGTATTTTATTACATTGATAACTATGTAAGATAATTGATAAAATAAGGTAGCTGATTGGCCACTTGGCTGATGCAGTTTATAAAAATACTTTTAAGAAAAGCACACTCTACTCATACTTGGCACTAATTTATTACATAATATGTTTCACAATAAAAACTAGTTTTTATACAATTTGTCAATTACAAGTATCAATCCTACCACCAAGGAAACACAATATTCTTTATAATTTTCAACTGGGGATTAAAATCATAGATTTGTAGAGATTAATTATAAAATTATTTTTTCTTCCTTCTTTATACAGTACTTTAAGTTTTGGATTAGATATTGCAAACTACATAAAGGCTAAATTCGCCAACATTGCCTCGTACGAGGTAATTGTAGTTCTCCGATCCCCTCCGACATCTTTAGACTCCTAGACAGGAAACGAGAAAACGAAAACTATTTAGTAACACATAAAAACGCAAGAGATATGCATCTCCGTCCGTCGAATTTTGTTTTGCTTACGTATACCCGTTTCATTTCTTATAACATAAACTTCTAATAAAACAGGACATAATTCTAGAACATAATTCTTTATGCCCTACAGAAATGATTCAAATATTTGAGCTTCTATGGTTAAACAGTATCCCAATCTGTCACAAAAACTTCTGCAGACAAATTGGAGACTTCTCTAATTTGGTTTTTTAATTCATCCAATTGACAGAGTGGACAGCTACACATACCTTGGTACCAACATTAACAGCCAATGGGATCACTCCAGTGAAATAAAACAACGCATAGGAAAAGCGAGATCAGCGTTCATAATGATGAAGTCTCTTTTCAAAAGTCATAATTTACCACTTGCTACCAAAATCTCTCTCATTAGATGCTATGTATTTTCTACCTTATTATACGGAGTAGAGGCCTGGACACTTTCCCAAGCTTCCTTAAGAAAACTCGAGGCATTCGAGATGTGGTGTTACAGACGTATCTTAAGAATTTCATCGGTGGATCGTGTGACTAATGTTGAGGTCCTACTTAGAATAGGCAAGGAATGCGAGATTATTAACACCATCAAAGAGCGCAAACTAGAATATCTTGGCCATGTTATGAGGAATGAACAGAGATACGGCTTGTTGCAACTCATTCTTCAGTGCAAGGTATTTGGAAAGAGAGGACCAGGGAGAAGAAGAATATCTTGGCTTGAAAACCTGAGAAAGTGGTTTAATACATCGACAACCGGACTATTCAGAATAGCAGCAAGCAAAGTTAGGATAGCCATGTTGATCGCCAACATCCGGAACGGATAGGCACCGTAAGAAGAATTCATCCAAATTTTGGGCTCTAGCCTCAGGATGATCGTAGATGTTTTTTAAATGTCCTCAAGAAAAGGAGTCCATAGGTGTAAGATCTGGAGATTGCGCAGTTCACTTAATATCACCTGTGCCACTGATAACTCGATTCGGGAACGTATTGTTTAAGTCTTCTTCTTCTTCTAATGGCGCTACAACCCTTTGTGAGTCTTAGTCTGCTTAACAGTGTTCTTTCATTCTGCTCTGTCGGATACTTTCCTTCGCCACTGCCTGATGTTCATGGTTTTAAGATCCCTCTCTACGTCGTCTATCCATCTTTTACGGGGCCTTCCTCTTGTTTTGTTTCCTTGGGGCTTCCATCTCTGGACTACTTTTACAGCTCGATTATCTGGCATTCTTTCTAGGTGACCAAGCCAGTTTAGTCTTTGTGCATTGTTTAAGTACTTCCTAATTATTCGAGCGTTGTGAACTTTGATATAACCAAACATTCTCCAGATTTTCATCAGGAAGATTAACAATCGCGGAAAGAACATGATTCTGTAACAAATCGGTGTATACTCTACTATTCAAGTGGCCCTCAACAAAAAATGGACCTATTATGTGGTCTCCTAAAACGTCAGTCCAGACGTTAACTTTTTGAGGACGTTGAGTTCGGTAAACAACACTTCCGTGCTGGTTTTTCCGCGCCCAATACCTCGTAATGGAAGGATTGTGTCTACCTACTAACGAAACGTAAGATTCATCAGTAAATAAAATGTTTTTGATAAAATTGGGTTGATCATTAGCCTTCGTTATTAGAATCTCACAAAACTTTATTTTTCGAAAAAAATCGTCTGGATAAAGCTGCCGCCTTTTCCAATATTATTGAAGATAAGAGATTAATCCAAGATTAATAAGAATATTGAATCATCTGTTTAAATTTTCAACATTTCTCGTTTTAAAATAATTTCATAGAAATACAATTAATATTTTTAAACATATTATTTAGTTTATATAATATTTAAACTCACTATCATATTGATATTTATTTATATCTTATTATAATTTAATATATTTTTCGAATTTGACAGGTCTGTCAAAATTAAACAAAGTATGCTTTGTTGATACGTCAACAGGTGGCGTTAGCAGCAAACATAATAATTCATTGAATTATTTGACTATACAGGGTGAGTCATAACTATTGGGACATAGACTAAGGACAGGTTATTTGGACCAAAATATGGCTACTGGGCCAAATATGCCTTAATAAAATGTTGCTGAGAAAAAAGATACAGGGTGTTTTGTTTTTCGTTTTTTGCTAATAGTTTCCCTGTATATTTATAAATTGCTATCAAAATTGGCACAGAGGCATAATCTTAGACAAGAAATAGTATTTTATTTACAATTCCAGTATCAAATACCAAACTAATAAACATAGTTACAACTAACGTTAGGTTTCCGTTTTGACGATAAATCAAAACTTAACACACTTTTAACTTAAAAGAACTTACAAAAACTCAAACTAAATGATCTACATGGTCTCCTCCGATTTCTATGCCTTTTTTAATTATTTTTATAAAGGATTTTCGGAGTTTGAAAAAAATATTATTCTGTCCCCTTATAAGATTAGCTGCATTTTGAATGTATCTCCAAAGTTCGTCTCGTGTATTAATTTCATTGGCATAAACTAAGGACTTCATATGTCCCCAAAAATAAAAATCTAGCGGGTTGTACTCAGGACTTCTTGGTGGCCATTGAAAATCATTGCCTCTGCCAATCCATCGTTGAGGAAATATGTCATTAAGGTCATTTCTAACAGCTAATGAAAAATGAGGTGGTGCTCCTTACTGCATAAACCATATTTTTCTTCTTACATCCAGTGACAGATCATCTAAAATATCACTAAGAGTATTTTCCAAAAAGAATAAATAAGAATCTCCATTTAAATTCGGAGGAAGAACATAAGGACCTAGTAGTTTTTCGCCTATAATGCCACACCAAATATTCAATTTAAACTCATGCTGAAAATGTCTAGCGTTAATAGCATGCGGGTTTTCTTCTTCTCAATAATGACTATTTCACCAATTAAAAACCCCTCGTCTGGTAAAAGTTACTTCGTCGGTGAACATAATATTCTTAATAAAGTGTCTGCCATCGCGATGTTTATTCAGAATACGTTGGCAAAACTGTAACCGTCGTGGAAGATCTGTTGAAAGTAAATTTTGAACTGGAGTGAAGTGATAAGGATGGAGGTTCTCTTTTTTTAGAATTCTAACAATAGACGACTGACTTACTCCTGTTGCTGCTGATAGATGTCGTGAAGTTATTTCAGGATTTTCATCTACTCGAACCAAAAGTTCATCTTCTTGATTAGGTATGATTTGTTTTGGTCGACCACCCCGATTTTTAGTGTGAAATGACCCAGTTTCACCTAAACTACGATATAATCTTGCAAAAGTTTTGTGATTTGGTTGCCTTCTGTTTGCGTATAACATTTCATACCTTCTGGCTGCCGAGCGACCTCAAAAATTTTCTTGTGCGTATACGCAAATCATATCTCGCATTTCTTCATTAGTAAAATGATTGTGACGAGGCATTACAATCAAAAAAAGTAATGATTACTTTTAAAAAATGCAACATTACACTACACTGTCACATCAAAAATAATTTAATCTGAAGAAATGACATTTACTAACAAATATCTGACAGTCCAAAGCATACTTTTCATAAATGAAATAATTTTTGAAATCCTTTTTTAAGACTCTGAGCAGTTCGACTGCGTTTTTATCGAAAACGGTTGAAATTATCATGTTTAAATAATAGTACCAATTTTACGTAAAAATGATGTTTACGTCATATTTTCTAATAAAAATTACTAAAAAAAGTTTCATCAGAAAAAGTTTAGACTCAATTTGATCATTGGGAATGATCCACGTGGAGCCCTCTATGACAAAAAGTAAAATTGTAAATAAAATACTATTTCTTGTCTAAGATTATGCCTCTGTGCCAATTTTGATAGCAATTTATAAATATACAGGAAAACTATTAGCAAAAAACGAAGTATCTTTTTTCTCAGCAACATTTTATTAAGGCATATTTGGTCCAATAGCCATATTTGGGTCCAAATAACCTGTCCTTAGTCTATGTCCCAATAGTTATGACTCACCCTGTATGTACTTATTATAATTTGTTTAAAATATAAATAATAAAATTACTTTATTCAATATTAAACATATTATTTAAATTTTAAAAATACAGAAAACATAGCATAAAGCTTCGCGCTATATACAGCCTACGTTAATATCTTTTTTTTTTCTTGCATTTTTTCGTTCGCTTCTGTACAGAACCACTGAGTTTTTCGCTTTTGGAGAGACTTACACTTTTACTTACTTATCTTTCCTTCTCCCAGAGCTAAACAGAAATCTATTGGAAAAAATGTATCTTTTTATGTTTTTTACAGAAGTAAATAAACTTCAAAGAATGCAAAATAAAAAGTTGCCATATCTACTGTCGAGACTTTATCGATTTATATAGCTTATGATAATGCTAAATGAAATAATAAAATTGTAGTTTCTCTGATACTTTCTTACTGTGTATAATATTTACAAACCTGTAGATAATATTTTTAGAAGAATATGTAAATAAAAAACATTAAATAGTTACAAGTTTATCTTTCTACCGCAATCTATTTTCCAAAAACACTATCTTATCTTTCCGGTAAGGAAAAACCATCTTCGCATAAAATTTTGTTCGAACATCAATTTTTTTTAGTAAATATTACGTAGAGATTTGTATTCATATCTCCATATTATATTTATAAAATATAATATTTTACGGAAAATATGAACCTGTAACTGATGTATTATAGTTTATTCGTCTTCCGGGTTTGGACCGTGTCATTTGTGAGTGACCCAAAAGTGGGTTCATCTCGACGTTTCGCTACAATTGTATGTAGCTTCTTCAGGAGAACAAAGAAAAAGAAAACAAAAGACAGGAAGATGGGTAGTTAGCAACGGTAACTCAGTTACTCAACGCAACCAGAGGCGAATACTAACTACCAAGATGGGCATTTGGTCACAGTAACTCAACTACTCAACGCAGCCAAAGGTGAAAACCAAATGCCAGGACAGGGATTCACGTCCAACAGCTCAGAACACTAACGCGTCGAGAGGCGGGGAGTGAATCCTTCATAAAACTGATGTGTTCAGTTTTATTGGGCTTATGCTATTTTTTTTATAAATGATAAACAAAAAATAACGAAAATTTTCCCATTTCTGTTTCATATTAGTAAAAAGGCTTTTAAGAAAATTAAACCTAATCGAATACTTGAAAAGAAACAATCTTCATTTAAAATTTATTTTATTAGGAAGCTAAACATGTAACTAATGCTGTTAACTATCTATTTATTTGGCCTTTAAAAAAGATCCAGGTGACTAATTTCTTATTAGAATTCAAAATCAAGTACAAAACATTTGAATAAACATTTTTAGAGTATTCCATACTCCAAAGTGTCAAAAAAGTGGATCTGAAAAGGTACAGATGTAATTCGGTATAGATTTCATTGTATTCGAATAAGTGTCGCAAGACAGGCTCTTGTCACATCCCCTATCTCGCACTTTTCCATCTGTCAGACAGCTATTTTCCCTGCCTCGTCCCGTGTCCCACTGTTCCGTAAGACTACATAAATTATATTTTCCAAATAAGTAAACATATTTTTATAATAATGTTATAAGAAGACAATATTTATATTTTTTTCTGAGCATATTTTTTCGTATATATCATTTTCGTCAAAAAATTAATGTGTGGCTCCTTGATTTTTTATAAACTCAGAAACTCTCCTTCTTTTGGTGCCTATTCGTTTCGAATATTGGTGATCATTCTGGCTATAATTATTTTATTAACTGATGCTTTAAATAGATGAGTTGTTGTTGTGGAGAACCATTTTCTCAGGTTTTTTAACCATGATTCCTCGCTTTCCGAATACTTTGCCTTGAAGACCTATTTTCAGTAATCTGTATTTAGTGCCGTTTCTCATTATATGTCCTAAATATTATAACTTTCTCTTTTAATGGTATACATCACTTCTCTTTCTTACCCCATTCTTCGTAGTATAGTCTCGTTGATTATCTTGTCCGTCCATGATATCCTTAGGATTCTTTTGTATAGCCACATCTCGAAAGCTTCAAGTTTTTTCTCCATGGCTTCTCCAGTCTAAATTGCGAAAAGATTATAACTATGTAATTAGTAAATATGCTAGTTATAAAAAAAATTGCAGAACTTAACACAATACATACGTTGTACTCATTCTCTTTATGAAATGCTTTATTATAAATTTTTCTATACGGTCAATCCAAACATTTCAGTAATCCGGCACCCTTTAATGTTAATAGTGCCGGATTCGGAAGATTCTACAGTGTGCTCAGTCACATTAGAAATGTTACACTCAGAAGGAATAATTTCTTGAACTTAATTTTTCGGCAGTAGAATGACTATAATATTTAAATCATGCTATAATAACAATACAAATGTTTTATCTTTTCTACTTTTTGTAAAAATAAAGTTTTATCTTTAAATTTTTTTGTGAAGAGACCGACTTGTGAAAACCTGTTCGTATACAAATTTTTAGTTATTATTCTGCATTCTAATTGTATTCACTGTAAGAAAATGCCTCGAGTTTGAAGATATCAAAATTACCACTTTGTTATCGATTATGACAGGGGTAGAAACATTGCGTTTAGAAATATAGGTTTGTCATATCGCGACATTGGCCGCCGTGTTAATTGTACGGCAATGACGGTATGCGTGTCTGTAGTGTAAGAAGACCAACTGGTCAACCAAGGCATTCCACAGTGCGTCAAAATAGGCGCTTTATATTACTGCCTATCGTGCTTTTTTCAGCACAACGCGCGTCCCCATATTGCTCGTCATACTATGGACTTTCTCCAAAAATCCGGCGTTAATGTTTTGCCGTGGACGCCCCGTGCTCCGGATTTAAATCCTATCGAAACATGTATAGTCCGTTTTACAGCTTGCAATTTTACCTACAAGACGCAAGAAAGTTGTCCAAAGGCATGCGCAGTATGTCGTCAGCTGATTATTGCCTGCAACTTATTGCAGTTGCGCGATAATCGGTTTGGTGCCATTTTCTGTGCAAGTTTTCATGCAAGTCTAGGGGAATTTGTAGGAAGTTTGATTTTTTCACAATGTCAAATGTCATAATCACTGATTGACACGGAGACATGCCGATCAGCTGTTTCGCCTGTTTCCTGTTTTGTTTATTATTTCCTTTCCCACACATTTGTATTTAGCTTGGCTTGATTTGTAGATTATCGGCTTTTTCTAATTTTAATATTTTTAATTAATACGTTAGAGTATCATCAAAAATTGAACTATCTTCTGCCCGAAGTACCAACAATGTCTTGCATAGTCTTGGCATTACGAAGTTTACTATCTATCTATTGAAATTAATTCTAAATATATCATTCTAAATTCTAATCTAAATCTATCGAAATTAATTCTAAATCTATCTACCGAAATTAATTCAATCTATCTATCAAACTAAATCGACTAAAGTGTTTTAAATAAACAAGTAATTAAAAAAAATCATAAATAAGTTAGGTTAAGAGTAAAATTTTCAACATTAATTGCAAGCTGTAAAGTCGCACATAAAGACCCTGCAATAAATTGCATGAAAGTTAGTCATGCAAGAAGTTGCAGCAAGTTTTCTTGCAAGCTGTAAAGCGGTCTTATAGGATATGATGGCAGCAGCAGCAAATTGATTAAACCCAGCCTTAGAGAAATGTTCACCCGGGTAGTACGATTGGGTGTAACAATTCATTGGAGCAAGGTGTGCTAACTCGTGTAAAAACAGGAGTCACCCCACCGTGCTCCAATGCTCAAGACCATCCCTTTCCCCCCTATAGCAATCTGATTCGCTATAGAGGCACAACAATCAGCCAAGTGCTCTTCATGTGGAGGTCCTGGGTAATAGAACCCCAACATGGTTTCCTAATACGATTGTGAAAACTCAGGACAGCGCATCTCCGCTTTATTCCTGTTTATCTTACTGTGGCATATCCGCGAAACTAAATTTGCTTGCTGGGCATCAAGTCCCCGCTCTGAGTCCCGGCTCAGCTCGACGACTTGATGCTCGAGAGTGATGGGCCCTACGTGCCCGGGTTTTTGTGGTTTTTGTTAATTTTTTTGGTGGCCGAAGCCGGTTTTTGTTAGTATTTTTTTGATTTTTTTGGTGGCCGAGGCCGGTTTTTTGTGTTTTTTGTGATTTTTTTGGTAGGTAGCCTGTGAAAAGAAAATCATAATTAGTATAAAGTCTATATCATAGCAAAGAAAATAAATAAATATTATACATTACCACAATACAGGCTGTATCCTAGTGCGTGCAACAGGGCCCACTAGTTGGGCGATGGCATATTATGGCGATTTGAGCTACGAACTATCTTCCTAGTGTGTGTGTTTTGATTGTTTTTTCTTCCCACTCTGGTGTTTATAGGTTTTATCCCTCTGGTGGTTTTTTATTTCTCTCTCTGGTTTTGCGTTAATCTAATATCTGTTGTTTAGGTCTTTTGTGCTTCCATCTGTGGAAAGCGTCATACCTCATCATCTCTCTCAGTATGTGACTGGGGTGGTCTTCTAGTTCTGCGAACTTTTTCCTGGCTTTTTCTTTCATGGTATCAGTCACTCTGATTTGCTGAAGTTCTCTGAAAATGAACCTTTCAGCGACGTATCTTGGTACGTTAACTGCTTCCCTTAGGCTTTGGTTGTGTTGAGCCTGTATTTTCTTTTTGGTTGTATTGCATGTGTGTCCCCATGCTAATGATGCGTATGTTAGTATAGGTAGTATTATACTATTTATTAGCGTTATTTTGGTTTTAAGTCGTAGTTTGCTTTTTCTACCTGCTAGACCTCTTATTGCGGCTCTAGCTATGTTAGCTTTTTGTACCGTAGCTTCTACGTGTTTGTTGAATGTTAATCCTTTATCCATTATCACTCCGAGGTATTTCGCTTCGCTTTTCCACTCGATGGGGTTGTCTTGCACAGTTACTTGTTCTTCTGGTCTTTCTCGCCTCTTTTGGAAAAGTACAGCTTGTGTTTTATCTGAATTTATTTTGATTTTCCACTTTAGACTCCATTCTTCAATGTCGTCTAACGCGGTCTGTAGATTGGTGACTGCGATATCTACGTGTCTATGTTTGGCCGCTATTGCTGTATCGTCGGCATATAGACTTAGTAATGTACCTGGTGTTCTAGGTATGTCTGCTGTGTATATCGAGTACAGCAGAGGTGACAATACCGCTCCCTGTGGTACTCCAGCTTCCGGGTTTCCGAGTTCGGATAGGACTTGTCCTATCCGCACTCTGAAACTTCGGTTGCTCAAGTACGAAGAGATCAATCTTGTCATTGCTCCGCTGTACCCGTATTGTCTCATTTTGTATAAAAGTCCTTTATGCCAGACTCTATCGAATGCTTTGCTTACATCCAGGAATGCAGCTCCTGTGTACTGTTTGTCATTGAATCCAGCTGCTATGTACTCTGTTAGTCGGAGTACTTGTAGTTCGCTGGAGTGTTCTGACCTGAAGCCAAATTGGGCTTCTGGTATTATATCTAACCTGTCAGTTTCAGCTTTAAGTCTGCTGAGTATTACTCTTTCCACTATTTTGCTGATTGCTGGTAGTAAGCTAATCGGCCTGTAATTTTGCGGGAATGTGCTGTCTTTTCCGGCTTTGGTAGCATTATGACATGGGCCTCTTTCCATCTATTCGGGAATTTTCTGAACCTTAGCATTGCGTTTACTATGTTGGTTAAGTATACTATAGCTTTCGCTGGTAGATACTTCAGAGCTCTGTTTGTGATCTGGTCTGGACCGGGTGCCTTTTTTGGTGAGCTGTTCTTAATTAGCTCGTTTATCTCCTCCGGTGTTGTTGGAGGGATAATTTCGTTGGGGTTTTCCGGTCTTTGTCTTTGTGTTTCGACTTCTTCTATGAAGTCGATGTCTTCGTCTGGGTGGTAATTTAATGTACACTCTCTCTCGAGAGTACTCCTCATTACCTCTGCTTTTTCCTCTGTGCTATAGACTATGCCATTTTCTCCGTGTAGTGGGGGAATTGGCTTTCTATCGCTACGTAGGATTTTTTGCAATTTCCAAATATTTTGCATATTTGGACCTTGCTCTTCCATATCTCTTATATGGTTTTCCCAGTTTTCACTACGGTGTTGTTGTAGTGCTGTTTTGACCTCTCTGTTTAGTCTATTTGCTCTGTTTTTGTGTGCTTGATGTCTAGTTCGTCGTGCTATTTGTTTAGCCCTGTTCTTTTCCCTTATCAGATCTTTTAATTCTTGTGGTATATCCTTAAATCTGCCCGTTTGCATTTCTACTTCCTGTTCGGTAGTGCTATTCCTGATTGCCTGTTGTATGATGTTCTCCAACTCTAGGACTTTTACTTCTATTTCTCGTGGATTGTTTATCACGGGGACAATGTTAATTCCCGTGCTTACGAGCCTTTTGAAGTTTGTCCACTTTGTTTTCTTTTTAATCCTTGTAATTTTACTTTCTTCTTCCCACGTTCCTAGTTCTAATAGGATGGGGTTGTGGTCGGTTGTGCCTTCGTTTAGTGTTTTTAGTTCTGTTTGTAGTCCTAGATTTTTAGCAACTACTATGTCGATGTGTGTTGGAAGTGCATTTCCCGGGTAGTGTGTCGGGTCTGTGGGGCCCATTGCCATAACCTCTTCGTTGTTATCTATGTACGCGTTTAGTAGTCTTCCATTTCTGTTCGTAGCTCTATCATTCCAATTAGGGGATCTTGCGTTTAGGTCTCCTATTATGATAGAGGGTTCGTCGTTTAGGAACATATTTAGATCGTCGTCGACCAGCGGATCTTGCGGTCTTACGTAGGCTGAGGTAATTCTGACTTCTCCTTGCCTCATTTCTAGTTTTATTGTCGTGGCTTCCATTGTTACTAGTTGTGGTGTTAGTAATCTAGTGTGTCTTATGCCTTTTTTCACGAGTATTGCTGTGCCGCCTGTTCTCGCTGTATTGTCGTTCCTATATACGTCGTATCCTGGGAATTTGATATTTACGTTGTTCGTGAGTTTTGTTTCTTGAATGGCTACGACGTCCATTTCGTATCTGTTGACCAGTTCGTCCAGAATGTTCTGGTTGGTCCTTATACCCCTGGATTCCAGGAGCCTATCCTCAAGTATCCCCTATTAGTTTGCACTAGTTCAGTGCTAGCTTGAAGTCTTTTATCGCTTCATTTACTACCCTAGTGAGTAGTTCCCTTACGGAGTTCACTAGGCCATCTTGGTGTTGTCTAGAGATGAGGATGGTTTTCTCACTCTCTTGTGGATTGGTTGCCTGAGCGTAGGATAGCCCAGTATGTGCTGTTTGTGGCCTGTTTTGTGTAGCAGGCCTTTGTCTTTGCTGTTGTTGGGGTCTGCCCCAGACTGGACATCTGGGACAGCCTCTGAAATTGGCCGGATGTTGGCCTTGGCAGTTAGCACATTTGGGCTTCTGCTCTTTTGTCAACGTGCAATCTCTCGTTGCATGTTCTTTGCCGCACTTCACGCAGCGTGGGTCTTTGAAACATGCTCTTTGAGCATGATGATAGCCTTGGCAGTTGAAGCACTGCGTGGGCCCTGTTGCTTTGCGTAGATCTTCTATTTTCACCTTCATGTGTAGCAAGTTGGTGATGCGCTTAAGGCTTTCCACGTCCTCTTTTTCCACTGTCATTACGAACATTGGTAGCATCCTCCTGTCTTCTTTTCTAGAAATCATGTTTTTTATTGAGATTATTTCGATCTCGTGTATTTCTACTAATTCTTCGTGGATGCTTTGTAGGCTTGTTGATGGGGGTAGCCCTCTTAAAACCATTCGTGGTTTTATGTCGTCTTCCAGTGGAAAAGCAATCCACTGGATTTTGGTTTCTTTATTGAAATTTTCAATAATTTTTACCATTTTTCGGTAGTCCTCAGGGCTTTTCGTTTGTATTAATGTCTCTCGTCCACTCCTTGAGAGTTTATTGATTGTATAAACCTGCTCTTTTTGTGCAAGGTTTAATATGGCCCCCGTGTAATTCACGCTCTGTAATTTGATTACAGGCGGTTTCTGTACGAAGGTTTTCCTTGGTACCTCTTCGGTTTCCATGACTGTTTCTTGAGGTTGTAGTTCAGCCTGCGCATCTCCATCTTGTACTGTTTGAGCTTCATCTTGTGGTTTAGTGGGGGTGAGTGCTGGGAAGTCTTCTCTCACTTTCTTGGGCTTGGGTGCCTCTTTGGGCTTTTCTTCTGTTTGTTTGGCTTTGGGGATTGTTCCCGTAGCTTTCTTTTTTGGAATTGGGACCTGGTTTTCCAGGTTGTCTTCTTTTCTTTTAGGTGCCTGTTTTTCCAGGGTCACCTCTGATTTCTTGCCCTCAAGTTGTTCGAATTTCTTATCCATATGTTCAATTATGGACTTTTTGGAGTTTATTATAATGTCTTGTAGTTCCTCGATTTTCTTTTTGAGGGCTAAGATTTCCTTCTCCTTTTCTTGAAGGAGCATCTTCGCTTTTTGCAGTTCAGACTTTTCGTCCTCGCTGCTTTTTAGAGGTCTGGTTCTTTTACCAGCTTTTGTCGCCTGTTTTTGCGTTTCTTCGTCCGTAGTGTCTTCTATGCGGCTTCCCTCCGCACAGGCTTTCGTACGCCTCTTCTTGTTCTTGGGGCGCTTGAAATCTTCTTCGTTTACGGCGTTTTCTTTCCAGTCGTCGTCTACTGGGAGATCTTTGAATATCTCATAATTCGTGGTCGAATCGTCGGTGGCATCAAGGGATAACGCGTCATAGATGTTGCCGTGGAGTTTCCTCTCACGACAACCATTAGGGGCAGATGGGTTCGCCTTACGAATCGGCGGGGACCTAGAACGGTCCATGTTGGGGGCGGGGCCTAATCAAAAAATTTGGAAGAAGGCTTTTTTGTTGTCCGTCTGGCCCGCTGCCAGCACGGATTCTGGGTGCCACCCAGTGACCTGTCCGCGGTTGTTCACACTTTAGGACAGAACTAAAGCGGTATCCACTTGAATTTCTCAATTCTCTGACCCTGGGGCCGTGTCTGCCAGATATAGAGTTCAAAACAACTATATCTCACAGTGTCATCCCAACGGAGGCACAGAGAATATCCCGACGGGCGAAGCCCGTTTGCTTCTTCACTACCTTACGCCGCAATTTTGGCCTCCGTGAAGATTTGATTTAAAAAACAAATCTCCCCGGCTAACCTAGTCGCAACGCAAGGTTTTGCCTCTCTTTTTCAGGCCTAGGCGCTTTAACGCCAAGTCACCGCTATCGTGCTTACATTCACGATATGAACTAAAAAGTTCAGCTCGGACTTGGTCGTCTCTACGCTTCGGCGGTGTCGCTCCTCTCACTGCTTGGCACGTCAGCTCCGTTCGACTGCTCGAGTCCGGATATGATGGGAAGGGGACTGTCCGTTTATATACAGACTCTGGCACAGTTGATACATGAAGTTCAAGTTGCTTGGAACGAGGTGCTACAGACATCGATCATCTCATGTTGTCAATGCCACAGAATAATAAACAATCAGAATGCCCACTCTCCATGGAAAATTAAGTACGCGCATACGTTCCGCCATGTTTTAGAGGGAACCAGTGTTGTTTATGCGGTGTACATAGAAAAATTAACCCGGTTTAATTGACTTACGACAATCATAGACATACTATACAACTGTATTAACATTGTTAAATATAATAACATAAATATAATATAATTAAACATAAACAATTACATAACCTAACAAATCGTATGTCTGTGTTTCCTTCTAAAACATGGCGCGCGTGCTGAAAAACTTCAAAGGCGGCATCTGAGAGTGGACATTCTGATTGTTTATTATTCTGTGTCAATGCCTAGACGTATACAGGAGTGTATTCAGCTACGGGGTCACCAAACACATTTTTTTTTTTTTTTTTTTTTTTTTTTTTTTTTTTTTTTTTATTGCTTGGTAATAAAACTTCTTGACAACATTATCGTTTCGTTTTTTATGTAGATCTACCATGTTGCCCAAAAAATTAAGTTAAAGAAATTATTCCTTCTAGGTGTAACACTTCTAATGTCACTTATATTACAAATATGACTTTACATGTGTGTAAACCAACTATTTTCAAGTAGTCAAAGTTTTTTAAATATTTTGTTGTCGGTGTTGTAGTGCTGGAAAGTTACTATCAACAGATATTGACGATCATATTTAAACCGATTGAATCATTATTTTATTTGTTTTTTGCTCATACATCGAATTATTAAGATTGAGATTCATTGAGTTATTAAGAATGCTTATGCCACAAAAGACGCTGTAACGTTATGTAGTATGACTGAGCTAGAGAAGAAGTGTTACAAAGCACAATATTTGAAATTAATCCAGTCTACCATATAATTAAGAAAATTAATAAATGAAGTTCATCAAAAAGGAATGAATGAAATAAAAATTGAACTGAATTTTGCGCACACAATCATATAACCATATTTATTATACTAACGAATTTTATTTAATATTTGGATTTAATGTGTTTATTACACGACCTTGTTGTAATTAATTATAAATAAGCAGACTTTATTTTTGTAATTTAATTACCCAATGTTAATTGTTGAATATATATGAGTAATACATATTTGGAACTTCCAATCATTTCGTACCCCGTAAATTGATAAATTTCATATATAATATTGGTAACATAAAATTAAGATGATTTTTACATTATTTGTATTACTCATAACGTTGATATGACGTCTGATAAATAGAATGTATACTGCTAGTCATAAAATTCCATTGTAAACCTTATCTTCAGTTTAGTTGATATTTTTATAGCAACAATTAATAAAATGGATTGGAAGGAACATTATAGAAAATTCCTCAACTAGAATTGAAGTATAGAGACAAGGCGAGCCCTATTTGTAGATATTTTTGGGGTATATAGAGCTCGGCTATGCAAGAAAATTTTACTCGGAAAAAAATTGAATTACTCACATAGACCGCTAATTTGGACATATAATCATAAATCTTATAGTAAAAAACACGACTGTAAAATTTAGGTAGGCTCTCAATTCGTCCCCGAGCAGGTACTAGAAGAAAATCCTACCCTCAATTTCTACAGATGCTAATTACGGTACTTTAATGACACTATTCAACTGGTTCCCGAACAGGTGATTACAACTTCCAGGACAACCACTTGAGTTTACTTGCAAGCAAAACGCGGAATGTTCTAAAAGTTTGAGTGAACGTGGAAAAACTCACTATTCCGACACTATTACTCACAAATTTTTTAAAAACTCAAAATGGAGGTAGCATAAAAAAAATTTCGGTGTCCAACCAAAACTCCCCCACAGGAAAATTCTAGGTGCGCCACTGGTTCCCTGTAAGGTGAAATATAAATAAAAAATGGTCGAAATTAATTTTAGCACATACGATATGTCCTGCTTTAACTGTGTATATCTACGAAAAAAATAAATATTTTTAATTACCAGAACAACCAGCCACCGCAATATAACTTGCATAACTGTCAAAACCTGAGTTCTTTATTTCTTACTTACACTATACCTTTAGGCATTACTGTTCCGACAAATTTCCAACCAGCTATAACAATAGCAGCAACCAGGAGGAAACCTTACCTACCTTTCATCATCATCAATCAGCCAATCGAGTCCACTGCTGGACATAGGCCTCTCTCAGTTCTTTCCAGTGTTCTCTACACTGGGCCGCCATCCATCTTGTGCTCTGGCTAAGTGCCCCTGCGCAGTTCCACTTAAGCGTCGTGGTTCTTTCGATGACGTCTTGAACTCCTGATCTTTGCCTAATTTGTTGGTTTGTTATGTGGTCTCGAAGGCTCACGTTCAGCATTGCACGTTCCATGGCTCGTTGTGTAACTCTGAGTTTATTCGCAGATTTTTGCGTGAGTGTTAAAGTCTCTGCTCCATAAGTTTGTACAGGCAAAACACATTGTTTATAAACCTTTCGCTTGAGACACATGGGAATTGAACTTTTTAGAATATTGCTCAATTTGCCAAATGCTGCCCAAGCTGTATTTCATGTGTTTGATTGTCTCTGCTTATTTTGATTTCGTGTCCCAGATATTTGTAAGTGTCTGTTTGTTGTATGGTATTATTGTCAATAGTTATATTTCCACTCATTACGAGATTTGTTATAAGTTTAGTTTACTCAAAGTTTATCTTTAATCCTGCTCTTTCAGACAGAGTTTTAAGCGAATGCATTCGCTACCTACCTTTAACGCAACCAATATAAAATGATAAAAAAAAATGTTGAAGTTATACTTCTATACGCGCCTTCGACGTTGAAAATATGTACGGGAGTGAATCAGCAAAATAATTACATATGTAAGGTATAGGTAAGAGAGAGATAGAAGATATATTTTCCCTCTCTCTCTCGAGAATAAAAATGTTCCTTTTTGTAAATATATTTAATATTTATTAATATTATTATTTTTTTATTAATATTATTATCATGGTAAATTAAACATATGCCTAAGTAAGTTATGAATATTGCATTTTATTTTCTATTGTATTATTATATTGAATTATATTGCAGTGTATTTTATTGTATTTTTATATTAATAACAAAGTAAACAATAAATTTTACTGCAGAGTATGCGTAAAATTTTACTTTTGCATTCAACTTTTTTTATACATATATGAAAATAAAAATATATATTCATTCCTTCATTTACTATACTCCTATTACAGGTTAAATGTTTATATACAGCAAACGATGCACCATATACCTAATTCTTTTCTCTTTCTACTCTCTCTTACCTATAGCATTACATATATGTAATGATTGCGCAGATTAACTCCCATATAAGTTTGTAACGGCGAACGCGTGTATAACCTCTACCGGCAGTCCCACTGGACTGCCACACCCGTTTTTTTATTCTATTCTCTTAAACGTAGTAAAACTAATAGATAAATAACGCAGTGTGTATGAAAATTAATGATTTAGGTATTTAAAAAATAAAACCACAAAATACTTTATAATACAAATTTATTATGTTTTATCATTTAGATACACAATATCCCTTGCGAATTATATCAGAAATTTTACAAAGCTACTTTTTCGATTTTACTTTAAATTAGGAGGTAAAAAGTAATTGTCTTTCATTATATCAAAAGACATCTGAGCATTATGCATTACAATATGACAGCATTTTTGGGGAAAAAATATGAACATTTTTCTTTACTGAAAACTGTCATATTTTTTTCCAAAAAAAAAAAAAAAATTTGATTGGTGTAATAGCCTAAATATATTTGAAAACGTTTAAATACTGGCGAAAAATACTAATAAAAACTAAATGATAATTTATCACAAAAATTCCAAAATGGTCTTATTTAAAGTGTCCGGTAAACTAGTGCTGCTAATTTGGAAATAGGACTAGCTCACACCAATCATAGCTTAAATAAAAAGGAAAGCAGACGTAACACTTGATTTGTTTTAGGTTATAAAACAAAATAAGTATTTGAAAATTAAGTCGTAGCTATAAAAAAAATAGTAGTTTTAAATTTACTACAAAATAAAAATATCACAACTATTTACTTAATAGTAGGAAAATTGCGCTTTTCCATTAGACTTTCTATCTAAAAAGCTTAGTAAAATGCAATAAACAAAATGTTCACTTCCACTGTCTTTTCATTGTAAAAAAATGTTTTATAACCTAAAGCAAAACGTTTTTTTGAAAACTTAAACAAGCCAATAAAATTTCACTTTACACTGTTAAACCGTATAAATATTTTGTGCTTACTCTAACCCTTTTTCTGATAAATTCCGAAGTCAGTTTTTAGATCCACATCGGCACTATTACAAAAAGCACAGGAGTCCAGGAAAGGTAAAGGATCGAAAATAAAATAGAGACAGCAGGACTAGAGATTTTTTTATTAAAAAATCCTAAACTGTAAGTTCTTCAGTATCAAATGTTTTTAGAGATAGCAATGGTATGAGAAAAGCTAACAAGAAAATGCTTTATAATTAAAAAAATCACATGATGTTCCGGAAACTTATCTCAGTTAAGTTTGCGAAACACTCGAAAAAACTTAAAATATCCTAAATACTCTTAAAAAACAATGATAATTGAGACCACAGTCAAAAATTATGATTGGCAATAAATGTTGCAGTTATGCTACGAGGTATGTATAAAAGGTTTAAAAGCCAAAAATTTTGTTATAAATTTAATATTAGGACCGTCGTAACATAACTGAAACCACGATGGACAACGATGAAAAAATTGAATGATTTGACCGATATATAATATATATTTTATGTTGTTTGATAAAAAAAGGAAAATACAATTTCCGATTTTATGACTTTTCCATGTATTTAATGATGATGCACTCGGTATACACATTGCCGGTTCGCTGTTATTTTGAAAAAAATACAAATTTAATAATAATTAATTTTTCGCCGCACGGCATGGCTGCTTACAGCGGCACACACTATCTGCAACAAAAAAAAATTGGTTAATGAGTTCAATCTGGTATTTATAGTCAGTATTTTTTAGGAAATTATGAAACTTGTCGAAAGGTCAATACGTTACATTTTGTCTAAATTTCGTTTATTTTATTAAATTTTGTATAACAGTACAGTAAAACCTCGATATAATGGACCTCTATTTAACGGACTTCAGATGTAACGGACGAAAAATCCGGTCAAATGCTAAAAAACTAAAAACGTACTCTTAATTACGATATAATAACGCGTAGGTTTATATGATTATATGGGTGATTACCACACTGGTTACTCACCACTCTACAGCAGTTCTAGTTTATTCGTTGTGAATGAACACATTTAGTGTACGCCAGTAAATAAGTTAAAATTTTTGCAATCCTACCCTTTAAATATGGACAAACGAAAACGAAACAATCGAAATCGATCAATCAAAAACTAGAGATTCTACAAAATTTGGAGTCTGTGTCTGGAACGTCTGTGTCTCATATATGTGATCAATATGGCATAAAAAAGCAAACTGTTTTGGACATAAAAAAAAACAAGAGCAAAATAAATAAAAATGTGTGATGAAGGAGAGAACAGCAATTTCAGAAAACGAATGAAATTGGCTCCTAAAACTATACTGGAAGAAGCAATCTTAAAATGGTACGACCAACAATGTTTCAGTGGGGTACCGGTCCGGGCAGTCGAATTGAAATCCGCTGAAATTAAATTAGCAAATCATATGGACATGTCATTCAAGTGATGGATGGCTCTGGTGCTTTCGCAAAAGACACGGAATTATTAATAAAAGAATTTACTGCGAAGCTTCAAGTGCACCAAAAGAAGAAATGGAACTTTTTAGGCAAAAATTAGTGGAACATAATGCTGACGAAACTTGTTTGTTATGGCGTACTTTACCTGAAAGTACACAAGCCTCCAAATATGAAAAATACAATTCTAGAAGAAAAATCAGCAAATTCAGGGTATCGGCACTGTTTTGTGCTAACGCCGATGGATCGCATAGATTGACTCCTGTAATGGTTGGCAAATCTCGTAAACCTTGAGTTTTAAAAGATATAATGCATCATCCGCCCGTTTCATAGTATAGCTCCAAGAAGTGAAAGATGGTTCACTTCGTTTTTGACAAAAAAAAAAATACAACATCACTTATTCAACCCATGGATCGGGGTATACTTTTGGAAACCAAAGGAATATATCGCAGAAATTTTTAGACGAAGTAATTGCACGATAGAGATATTGCAGAAGACACAAGAGAGCAGCGGACCTTGCAAAACTTACAGGTCTTACAATTTAAAATCAACAATTTTTAATTTTGCTGCAGCATGGGAGGAAGTGAAAGAGCAAACATTAAAAAATGGTTGGAAGAATTTGTTTGATGTCCAAGATGCAGACACAGATTTAGAATGTCTGGAAGTTACTGATTTCTGTAGGACAATACATAATACTGCCGGAGAACATGTAGCTGAGGAAGATGTTTTACAATGGCTAGAAGTAGATGAAGGTGATCCTGGGTATAACATCATGATTGAAAGTGAAATAGCAGATGAAGTTATGAACCTAAAAAATAAGGATGAAAGTGAAGATAGCAAAGAAGACGACAAAACAACACTGCCAAAAAAGATGTTATCAGAAGTAAAATCGTATATCGACGATCTTGTAACATTTATTGATTATTCATCAGATAACGAAGTTCGACTGTATTTTACGCATTTTCGTAATTTTAGAAAGTTTATCATAAAAAAACAGCAAGCATATACATATTTAAAAAAAAATAATTTATTTTAAAGATATTTTTATATAACGGACTTTCGGCTTTAACTGACACCCTGTCTCCCCAAGTAGTCCGTTATATCGAGATTTTACTGTATATAATTTATTTTTTTTTGCGTATTTCACAGAAATAATTTGATGCCCTGCTAATCCGCTAAATATGTTTTAACTACCTTCGATAAAGTTACTTCTTGAAAGTTACCGCTTTCATATTATTATAAAATGTCATTACGAGTTGTTTACAAATAAGGATACTAGAAGCCAGGGGGTACAAGTGCAATTTTAAACAAAATGAAGTTAAAATCACTAAGTACATAGTTGCTATGGAGTCAAACATTGTTGTGGCAAAAGGATACAAGCGTATCACTGTACAGTGCTGCAATCTAGCGGATGTTATAGGTACTACCTCAAATATCAGCTGTTTTCCTGAGAATCCAAGAGGTACAAGCGCCACTTGTACCCATTGGCCTCCAACTGACTGTCATTAGAGTTGTTTGTTGTTGAATGTTGTCACGCTTGTCGACACTGTGGCTATCGCATCTTTAAATTCAAACTTCACTCATAATATTTACGATATTTGGCAACAACAGAACAAACACCCCGGTAAGAAAATGCTGAGAAGGTCACAATTGGGCACGGGTACGTGCAAAGCAGGCAAGAAATGAAGGGCACCTTTATACTGACCAAAAGGAACAGTGCATCGAGCAAAGCGTATTGAAGAGTTTAACCATAACTGTAGATACGGTTATAATACAAATATCCCTAATGACAAATGCCAATCTATTTTTGACAGTTATTGGGGACTTGGAAGCTGAGACCTTCAAACTTCTTTTTTATGTTCTTGCATTAGCCTTCAGGATCCTGCAAGAAAAAAAACCTAATGCGAGCTATGTAAAGAAAACTAGCTGTTAAAAGTGAAACTGGAACAAACCATGAAGTGGAGATATCCAGGATTGGCTAGTATACCTGTTGAATACAAAGCACGTGGTGTTCGTGTGTATTAAGGTATAAAAATGCTTATTAAAAGCTTAAAATTTTTATTTTAATGATCTTTTCGGAATTGAATCATTCCATCATCAGTTTAATAAAAATTTGTTAAAAACATTATATGGCCACTAGGCTCCCCAAATATTCTAAGTATTTTTAGCCTTTAAAAGTTTTTCCGAAATGCCGCCAAAGAATCCACCTACTGATCCCGTTAGGAGAGTTCTGATTACTTCGACCACCTAGAAACCATAGCTACATGTACTTTCTTTTTCGTAAACTTTCTTATACAGTGGAATTTGGATATTACGGCCTCGGTAGTTACGTCATCAAAGTTGTAACGTAATTTTTTAATAGAACTGGCCAAAAACTATCGACATTATTAAACCCGGTTTTATCGGCTAAAAATAAAGTAAGAAAGTAAGCCTCGTCTATAGCGTCAAAGTCACCAATGAAGAAGTACTGCGGAGGATGAACACAACCGCGGATTTTGCCAACATTGTGAAGAGCCGTAAGCTGGAGTACTTGGGACATATAATGAGATATCAAGGCAGATACGAGCTACTCCAATGCATTTTGCAGGATAAAATTGAAGGAAAAAGAGCCCAGGACGAAGAAGAATATCCTGGCTTGCTAACCTGAGAGCATGGTATAGAAAGACCTCAACACAGCTATTTCGTATAGCAACCCACAAAATCATCATAGCCAGAATGATCGCCAACGTTCGGAACGGACAGGCAGCAGAAGAAGAATAGCGTCATAAAATTTTACAGTAGGTTGTTGTTTTTTATTTTATGAAGAATAAAGTGCAATGCGTTTTCGGCTTTGCGGCATTATTGATTTCAATAATGAGGGAAAACCCGATTATCCCTTCTGTATACAGTTATGTGACCTTGCCAGATCTTTTTTACCAGAGACACTTTTTCATTTTGGTAAATTTTGAAAAATATTGATGCTAATATAAACCAGGTGACCCATGAAGAAAATTCATGGAATAAGTTTTCCAATTTAGCGTATTCTTTTATAATTTTATTTTTAAAGTTTTTAAAGAACAACGGACTGACTGAAAAAATCTGAGATATCAAATTATGATCAACGTCAAATAACATTTATGCGATTCTAAAAACTTTAATAATACCAATAGCATGAATCAACTAGAAATATTTTCTGCATCTATACAGCAAGAATATGTCGGATCCTTTTTACTATTTACTACACTAAAAAAATAATAATGTTGGAGATATAATACAGTAGATTTTTGTTCTTCACAATCAACTGCGATACAAATAATATATAGTTCACCAAATATAGCTGAAAGTATGACATTCCCATTGCCTGCGCTAGAGGTAATGGATTTTAACAAGAGCTGGGCGTCATACCGATTCAGTACACAAGTTTACCTGTTATTTATAAGGTCATAGCTCTTGTCAAAATCCATTACCTTTAACAATTAAGTGAGAACTCACATACAAACGATCTGGTGCGAGTGCGAGGTCCGTCGTTTGACAAATGCGCATCATGATCTTCACGCGTTTTCACACTTTCAGCTATATTTGGCGAATTATACTCCCTTTATTTATCAGCCTGCTGTACGACAAAATTAATACATTTTATCGTGATGTTTAACTGAATAATAATTTTTTAAATCAATACTATGGCAATTGCCAAGTTAATAAAAATAGTGCTGGTTAAAAACCGTAATTTGAACATAAAAAATATAAAAAAAATTAGAAGACAGTCAGAGGAAATGTATTTATGAATATGTTGCGATAATACTAATATCTATTGCCCTACCATCAAAATGGTACTTAAAAGTATTCAACAAATTGATGGAAATATTATGTTAAGAGACAAGTGGTGGCAGAAAACGCAAAACAATTGCTACTGATGACAGAATTATTCACGTTACTACTTTGCGAGATTGTCATTTAACATCAGTTTAGCCAAGATACCAACTCCATGAAGTCCCAAGTATAACTGTTAGCGTTTGTACAGTTTGAATGTATTCTCCATTCAGTATCTAGATGGCCGTAAAAGAGTATGGAGAAGAACTGTTGAGAGATTCACAGAGTGCCAATTCAAACTTCACCAAAAGTATGGTTGGGCAGAAATAAAACGAGAGGACAGTACGAACTTGGTTGTAGTTGATCACATTGTATTTTTGACTGGAGTTATTGGCTTTTCATATAGGATAATGCGCACTGATTAGGTTACAATGAGTCTGAAGTGAATTTCACCACTGACTTAGAAATTTAAAACCATTTATAAAATTCCACAGATAATGATACCACAATTACAAAGATAATTAACTTTTTATTTTTTAATAAGGCAAATTGTAGTACTAAAAGGAAGGCTTTACCTATTAAAGATAAAGTGCGTGTTTGAAAATTTGAATAAATTGTTAATTCGACTGTCAGCTCAACCTTAAAAAACAAGGACAAAATTTTAATAGCCTTTATTGGGGAGGGAGAAAATGTTGAATTGGGGAGGGAGAAAATGTTGAAAATATTAGGAAGTGCATTAGTGGTGATGTAGATTCAACTCTATTCAAATGGTTCAAACAGTTTAGCAGTTCTGATATTCCTGTGTCCGAACAACTTTTAAAGGGGAAAGCTACAGAGTTCGGAAAACTGGTGAAGATTTCACATGGTCTTAACGGTTGGCTAGATCGTTTTAAAGCCCGGCACTCAATTTCCTTCGCGAAAATTGTTGGAGGCAAAATGTGTGCAAAGGATTGTGTAGAAGAAAGTTATCTGGCCTATCCGGCCGGATCAGCACCTACCTAAGTTGGTATTCTAATTGCTTAATAATATTTTACAAGTGCTTTATTTAAACTTTAGATGTAATGAAAATTTATACTTTAGCTTCTAAAGTGTAATATGACATTAAGAAGTTTGTTTAGCAGAAAATGGTTGACTTCAATTAGTGCCGTCGTAAATATTATTAAATTTATCTGACTTGGCCCATTGTTAAGACCTTGTACCTTAGGTAAACCATTGTTACCTGAAACCAGGCCTTTTATAGCATTATCGGTTAACCCAGGATGTTTATATACGGTACTAATTGAAGTCAACCATTTTCTGCTAAAAAAACTTTATTGATTCTGTTGCTTCGCTTGTGGTAAACAGGGGAATCCCCACAGAGTTCTGTCTGATCCTATTCATTTTGCAACCCATTCAAATAGATTTTCATAAATAATGAAATATATTGGCAACAAATCGAAGGTAGTACATAGTGAATTATTAAAATATTATAAATTGTTTTGAAACACTGATTAAAAATTCCTTCTTACCTCTAGTAACCGCAGGTAATTAAGTAATCACCTAGCTTTTCTACCACTGACGCTGCTTGCTGAGGTTGAATTGGATCTTCATAAAGGGATACTACAACAGCTGAAACAAAAAAAAAACAAATTAATAGAAATATATTTAACTGATTAAATTGTTTGCAAAAGACCGACAGTTATGTCGTTGATAATCAAGAAAAAATTGAAAAAATAACAATGTTATCTTTTATTCTGACAATTTATTTTGGATCGAGGTCTTTGAAATGCCCAAAGACGCCTCTATCTCCCGGTAGTTTACAAGTCGCTCATCCTTAATTAGCTGACGAACCACATCAACCTGGCCAGGATTCGTCGCTGAGACTGGAGCGATCACGTTGAAATTCGCAATACCAGCGGGAAATAGTTATCATCAGTAGCTTGACAACCCTTTCTGGGATCTGGCTTGTTCTAGGACTTCCGCCATTCTAAAATTAACGAATAGCGTGATTCAACCAGAAATATTTTCTGCATATATACAGCAAGAATCTGTCATATCCTTTTTGCTATTTACTACACTAAAAAAATAATAATGTTGGAGATGTAATACAGTAGATTTTTGTTCTTCACAATCAACTGTGATACACATACTCCCTTTATTTATCAGCCTGATGGACGACAAAATTAATACATTTTATCGTGATGTTTAACTGAATAATAATTTTTTAAATCAATACTATGGCAATTGTCATGTTAATAAAAATGGTGCTGGTAAAAAAGCGTATTTTGAACATAAAAAACATAAAACAACTTGGAAGACAGTCAGAGGAAATGTATTTATGAATATGTTGCGAAACTACTCATGTCCATCGCTCTACCATCAAAAGGATACTTAAAAGTATTCAACAAACTGATGGAAATAAATTAAAAGACAAGTGGTGGCAGAAAACGCAAAACTATTACTACTGATGACAGAATTCTTCACGTTACTACTTTGCGAGAGTGCCGCTCTTTCTATCGCATTAAATGCTTCTATCATCTTTCTTTCGCTTCTAGCTATGATATCAACATCATCTACAAATGCCAATATTTGTACACTTTATGATGTTATTGATCCTCTGGTGTTGACTTTTGAGTCTCTAGTTATTTTCTCTATGTGATGTTGAATAGAATACAGGATAGGGCATCTCCCTGTCGTAAGCCCGTTCTCACATGGATTGTATGTGTTAGTGCGTTTTGAATTCAAATTTTGCTTTATACTTTAAGTGTTTCTTTTACTATATCAATGAGTTGAGTTGGAATATTAAACTCTTTCAGTGCATGGATCAGAAATTTTCGATGGATGCTATCATAGGCACTCTCGAAATCAATGAAAAAATGATGTGTATATATTAAATTCACTAGTCTTTTCGAAGATTTGCCGCAAGACTAAAATCTGATCTATTGTGGACTTCTGTCTGCAGAAACCACATTGATATCCCCCAACTATTTATTCCGCATATGGTCTTAATCGGTCATACAAAATATTTGACAGTATTTTATATGCCACAGTTAGTAGCGTTATTGCTTGGTAGTTCTTACATTGAAGCTGATTTCCCTTTTTATGTAGTGGGATAATTACTCCGGTATTCTAGTCTTGTGGCAGTTGTATTCAATAGAGTCTCCGCCTTCCTTTAGTAATTATGCGCTAAGGTTGTCTCAGAGAGGCATTACTGTTGGAATAATCCTCCCCGAAAATTGTAAAAAATTATTGCTCGAAAATGTTCTCGAATAAGATCCATTTTTCGACCGACTTGCTAATTTCAGAAATTCACTGTATCTATACAACTTATATCGCAATGAAACTCTCGATTTATGTCAACAAAAGATTGAGATTACATTTGTGTCTGATTTTTTTATTGCGTACGCTGATGATATCGCGGTAATGCAGCAGTTTAACTTTTCACATGTATCAAAAATTCCACAGAAGATATCTCGCTTGGAACGGACAATACATAGAAAATTAACAATATAATTTACGCGAAGTGATACAAGAGATACAACATGAACTATCAAAAGTGTGGAAAAATCGTGCTACTATGAGGACCACATCTAGCGGGGGAAACGAACAAGGTCTATGGAAAAAGAGATAAAGAGATTACCTAAGGATAGATAACTGGCCGATATTGTAGGAGATTGGAGTTATTGGAGTGAGGGGATGAACAAGACAGGCACTCGACAGGGAAGTATGGCAGTATATTTTGAAATAGAGCAAGGGTCACAAAAGGCTGTAGCACACACCATGTGATTTTGACAGCTCCATTTTTATTATAAATATTTGTTTTTTGTCTGAATCCAAAACTAAAGTAGAATGCTCATATGAAATGAATTTGGAATCTTAAATATTCATGAAACCACATGTCTTATGTTAAAACTAAACGGGCTAATTTAGAAACTTAATAGTTATTAGACCTAAACGTATTCTAATGTATTAACACGTTAGAAAAATTACATTCCAAAATAAACATCTGGTATTCGAATACTATCTATCACGGATATTCAAAATTGGCAAGTGCATCAAAAATGTATGAATCGTTAAGTTGAAAACGTCCGACGGTGAGTTCGAATCTAGGTATGTTGACCCATATGCATTAAAAATACACATCGAGACATTCCGACTACTTGATATTTTAAACCGACGGAATTTCGAAAAACACGAGAATATTTATTACAGCCCGCACCAATTTAGGTAATGAAAAATGAAAATTTATTGAAAATAAAGCTATTTACCTTTTAGAGAGAGCTATAAATAAAAAAGTATGATTTATAGAAGTACGTGTTGAATGAATGCACAATTGAATTCTATTTATAGAAAACCGTAATTATAAATGAATAAATGATTCAAAATACTTAGCTAATCGGAGAAAATAAATTATGAAAACACATAATAAAATAGTTATTGGAAAGGTATAGAAACTCATATCAGTATTATATATTTCCGACATTTTCACATTCACAATCGATGGCTCAAGATATTCACTTGTTACGTTACGTTATCCATAAGATTAAGTTACTTTAAGTCTGTATCATCCTTTATTAACATTTAATAATAATAATAATAATCATCATCATCCAGCTTTCATTTATCACGTCCACTGCTGGATATATGCCTCCCTTAAACACCTCCATTCTTGTCCACCTCCGCACTTGGCTATACTTCGATCTGGAAATCTTACGGAGTGACAAATACTTAGTATAGGACCACAACGTGAACATACGGCAAAATTTAATTAAATAAATTTTATGTAAATTATTCAGTGTAACTAGACAGACAGACAGTCCGCTTTAATAAAACTGTGATTTGAACTAAATACCGGGGAAACAGTATACGATAACAACATAAATCACGTTTTTGAGTAACGAATGCCTACGATTAGCTCCCGAAGAGATGTAGTATCGAACGAAGTGGCCGGTTTATCAATAGATTAAATAGTTTCGCTACGATCAGTTTATCAGTAGCGTAACTGCCGTAAATTTACTTACCATAAACTTACCTTGTTATATTTATTTTTATAAATTGTCTGTAAAGTGTTTGAGTGGTTATTAACAATTTATTTATATCGTTTTTAAGTTAACTTTGGTAAGTAGACATTTTCAATCACTTCTTTGTGAATTCTAAAATTTTTTATTTAACCCTTTCACGACGGCAGCTTTTCAACGTGCCGTGCCTCAGATACGGGAGTTTTTGTGCCTTGCGCTTCAATGCGCTTCCCGTTTAGCACTTTCGCGCATTTATGCGTTTCCCGACTTTTGTGGTAAACAAGTTCGTAAGTGTAAAATTGAAAAAAACAAGTACAGAAGATAAATTTTTTACTAATTATTTATAAAAATGCATATAAATCAAAGAAAATATTCAAAAAACTAAAACATATAATTCTATATTAGAATAGCAGAAGTTTAGGCCCAATACATTTGTTTTATTATGGTAGTTTTCAAAACAAGGTACCACACAAAGAAGAACCTCACACTGTTGGAAACAGTAGATTGTTTCTTTGCGTACTTTTTTTTACTGCAAACGATGCAAAGGAATATGTTTTTGGTTTATATACATCACTGTCTTTCCGCCACTGAATCTCATCATCGTCATCGACTAACTTAATTTTTTTCTCTTCTCAGTCAGATATCTTTTTTTCGAACCCATTTGTTAAAGAAAAAAAATATTAATTTAATTCAAAATACTTAAATAAAGGTAACGTGGTTGAAAAGCAAATTTGCACGTACCACCATCGTCAACAAATGACTTAACATTTTTTCCAAATGTACTGACTTCACTCCAACTCCACACAGTTCATCGCAGCTCTGTGAAATTTAATAAGTGATGACATGTTAGAAATAGTATACAATAAGCAAATTTAAAAGCGATTACGAACGTTTCCCGATCTAAAGTACATTTTGATGTAAGTGAATATATGCGTCTCCCGTATCTGTGACAAGAAAACTTTTGCGCGTATATGCGGTTCCCGACGTTAAAGGGTTAATACTGGCAGTCAACAAAACGATAGTGTTGCATACGGATTTTCTCTGGGTGTAAAATATTGTAACGTGAAACTACCGTTCGATTGTTTAAACTTCACTTACAACATTACGAATTAATTTATATTATACAATGTATCTTTACATTGCAAATATTTATTTCAGAATGACTTTTTATCGCTATGGAATTTCCTTATAACATCTCTTCGAATGTTATGGTCAATACGCGGCATTCCTGGATAGATCTACCACAGGCATAATCTCTCTCTATGCCGTGAGTCACTCGTATAGACAGTTTCAAAGACATTTAGGTTATTCATTTGCAAAATTAGGGCATAGGTACATTGGTCGTACGATAAGCAATTTGATCAAACTAAATAGAAATGTATGTTTTGTATTAATTAATAAAATATTGCAATTTTTTTAAAAAATGAGAGGAATTTTAGTTTTTATTTAAAAGATATGGTCTTGGAGTCATCTTGCAGCCTATGTTGTCCACTTCCGAATATAGGCCTCCTCTATTCGCTTCCATTTTTTAATATTTTCCACTTCTTTCATTCATTCATACTGTAAACAAGGTTTGGCACGATTTAAATGTTACAAGCAGTAGGCAAGCATTTGTTGATGGATTATCGACAGGCCTTAAGGCACCATCAGGTAAAGGTCGACGTCTAATTATCACACACATTGGTAGTGAGTCTGGTTTTCTTCCTGGTGGACTTTTCTGTTTCGAGTCAAAAAAATCTGGTGACTATCATGAGGACATGGACGCTTAGAGATTTGAAACTTGGTTTTTGTCCATATTACCGACAATAGAACCGGGTTCGGTAATAATTTTAGATAATGGTCCCGACCATAGTCGACAGGTAGAAAAGCTCCCAACAAGCTGGCGCAAAGGACAAATCATTGATTGGCTGGATACGAAACTAATTGCTTATGAAAGATCAATGATTAAACCTGAGTTGTTAAATATTGCACGACAACATAAACAAAAATATCATAAATATGTTGTTGACGAAATGGCTCTTAGTCACGGAGTTCTTGTTCATCGATTACCACCATATCATTGCGAGCTGAATCCAATTGAATTGATTAGGGCACAAGTGAAAACAGAGGTAGCACGTCGCAATACTACATTTAAATTACGTGATGTTAAAGTACTATTCGATGAAGCTATACGTAACGTTGCCGCAGACAACTGGCGAAAGTGCATCGGTCACGTGGAGAAAATAGAAAATAAGATGTGGGATGTAGATATACAGGTAGATGTAATTATGGAACCGATTATAGTCCAACTTGATGACGAGAGCGATGATTCGGATAATTCTGATTTTGAGTAAGAGTAAATTTTGTAATTTAAGCCATTTCTTGAGTACATTCCAAGTGGTTTTCACAATTAATTTGCCACAATTAATCGTGACAAACAAAGTTTGGCACGATTTAAGTATTAAAAACACTCGACAAGCGTTCCTTGAAGGTCTCTCTACGGGTTTAAAAGCACCATCAAGTAAGGGCCGACATCTTATAATAACACATATTGGTAGTGAACATGGATTTTTCCTGGAGGACTCTCAGTTTTTGAATCCAAAAAATCTGGAGATTATCACGAGGACATGGATACTGAGAAATTTGAAACTTGGTTTTTGTTCATATTGACAAAAATTGAACCTGGCTTAATAATCATTTTAGATAATGCTTCCTATCAAAGTCGTCAAATAGAAAAGCTTCCATCAACAAGTTGGCGAAAAGGAGAAATAAGTAAATGGCTAGATAGGAAAGAAATTGGGTATTACAAGTCTATGGTTAAGCCGGAGTTACTAAATATTGCAGGACAGCATAAACAAAAATTTCTAAAATACGTTTTTGATAAAATATCTCGTAACCATGGGTTTTTATTCACCGATAACCACCACACCATTGTGAGCTTAATCCTATAATCTTGGCACAAATAAAAAAAGAGGTTGCAAGTAGAAATTCTACTTTTCAGTTATGTACGCTCTTCTACGAAGCCATAAATAACGTTACCCAGAGAACTGGCAAAACTGCATCTTTCACACGCAGAAAGAAGAAGAAAATATGTGGAATTTAGATATACAGGCAGACGTCATTATGGAACCAATTGTCGTTCAACTTGGTGCAGATAGCGAACACTCAGACATTTCTGATGTTGATTAAAAGTAAGTTATGTAAAATTGATTAATAATTCAGTTTGAAAAGTATTTTCGTAAGTTTTCACCAAGAACGTAAGATGGAATTTGATTGTGTTGTTGATATCTTTGGGAACACAAACATGCATTGTTTGATGATGCCGATTAATTTTATTGCGAATTTTATTTCGATTCTTTTATTTGAGCCCGAAAATGATATAATAGTAATTCATTTACTTGTATAAAAATGTACTATTTAATATACTAAATTTTAAAATTTTATTAGTCTATTTTAAAAATATTTTTGAGGTACTTACAAAATTAAATATTAATATTAATAAAATTGCTGTAAATATTTATCCAAAAACCTCGACGCCTATGATCTTCCTCACGTCCTTCCGCTCGACACCGTAACTGTCTATACTTTAAAAATACGTCACTCCGTAAGATTTCCAGATCGAAGTATAGGTGGGTTACTATCTCGCACTATTAATTAATGCTAAACGGAGATGTTCATAGTTATTATTTATGGAAAGTTCTTGAATTGTTCTTTAAATTAAATATAAAAATCGGCAATCTACAGATGAAGATATGGATGAATGATGGGTGATACGTCCAGAAAATGGCAAGTGATATGATACCATACCATATTACTCGCCCAGATAATTTGCAGATAAAGATTATGGTAACTTACATAATTCCTGATGGCGGCAGCTTCATTCACTGAATTTAATATACTATACTGGTATTCAACACTGAATTTAATTAAGTACCATTAAGGTAGTGTAGAACTATATATAACTTAATATAGTCTAAGACAAGAAAACTGAAATATAGAGTGTATACACACTTAGAAAATAATTCACAGAGACGATAATTTCAGGCAAGCGACCACACTCAACGAGAGGCCACCGAGAAGTCTCACGAGATAATCGACCTGTGCTCAACGAGAGCCCACAGAAAAGTAACTTGGTTCCACTAAAAATTTCACGAACTATCCAAGAAAAAAGAAGAAGGTATATCCCCCACTTAAAATCATCGGACAGTTGTAGGTAATTCTGAGGAAGTAAAAATTCCGAAAGTTTTGAGTTACCGGTACCAACAATTGGACATGAGAAGCAGACAATACTTGAGATTAAGTTATTGTCAAAAGATAAGAACCTGCATACCCGAAAGCATTAGATCTTTTCATACTGAGTATTAAGACGGAAAGGATTAACTACCTTTAGTAATTAGGGAAGTCCATTATAATTTAGTACATCCAATATTATTTTCTTATCGTAAACACGGGAATTCCTAATCATCGGCGTATCGCACGGGGGTAAAAGAAATTAAAAATAATTAATATTTTAATAATAAAAAAAAATGTTACAAGGGTTCTTTACGGCTCTCTTTTGGCTTCCATTCTCATTACATGACCAGTCCATCGAGAGCTGCAGGTATTTACAAAGTATTTATATAAATTAGGTGGCGAATACCTAGTAGGACAAATGCATGTGCTCATAAACAAGATTTGGAATGAGACGCAATGAGGCCGTAAACTGCAAGATTCACTTTTCCCAAAAGGAATTTGATGTTGTGAGAGAATTTACGGGACGAATTGAATACAACAGCATTTTTTCCAAAACAAATCCAGGCGGTTCGAAAAGTTTGCCAAGCAGCTAATGGCTGGTAAGAAAATCATCAAACAAAAATTTATGCCCAGTTAGATTATTTTTGAAATTAATGGAAAAAAGAGGACCAAACATTTTATCAGACAGACTCTTTCTTACCGTTCACCCCAACTGGAAGGATATTTGTTTAAAAACTGTCCACTTGGAATTAACACCGTATCTAAGTGGACAAAAAGGTCAGCTAAAAAATTGGAATAGACACAAAAAACATAAAAAACAAACCATTCTCATCGATCTTCAGCTGTGTCAGCCTTGTTCTAACAAGGTGTTTCTGAACAGGAATTAATTAAATTAAGGTGTCACTCAAATGTAAGCTCTCTAAAACCAAATTTGCAGCTGGATACCAGTCACCACCAGAAGTTTATCGAAAATCTCAAAAGAACAAATGAAGCTGGACCTTCGAGTTCTCAAATGCTACAGGTCAATAATACACAAAATCATGCTTTGGTAGAAAAAAATGGGCAAACTACTATAGCTTATAATAATTGTATATTTAATATTGATAACAAATAAATAAAGATTATTTTTCGTTTATACAGTACATTCATTATCTAATGAAATAGTATTGTCGAATATCATTCTAGAGAAAATTATTTAGCGGCAAAATTTTCTTCTGGTTTTATTGAAGTTTGTTGCCTTTTGGCAATTTTCGCTTATGAAATTTTGCCAAAATCACTTGAATGACGTCTCGTGTATTAACTGTCAAAATTTAATTCGCGAAAATCGCCAAGCAACAAACTTTATACCAGTCGAAAATATTTCAGGCAAAATTGTCTCATATATTATATACAAATATTGACCAAGCCATCATTGATGTTAGGGGATTTAACAAACACCACTATGTTGTACAATATTTTAAACAGTCTTCCTAAAAGCCTTATGCGCGAAGTTGTCAAACAAGTCAGTAAAAAGGGTTCTTTTTTTTATTCAAATATTTCATTAAAATTGGTCACTAATACTATCCCATATCATGCCCACTTAACTTTATTTAAAAGAAGCACTGTTTACATATCGGTGTCTTTCGTTTTTAATTAGTATCTCCTTATCTGTTTAACATAAACAAAAATTCAAGTTCAATACAATGTAATCATCAATAATTGTGGTTTATTAATTTGTTAGTCAAAATAATAAAATTGACCTTTCCCAATTTTATAGATATCTACAGAAATTGTTTATTTCTTTTTCGTTAGTATAATGTGATATAAATTGTACATTCTATAATAAAAACATTGTTCACGAAGAAAACTCGAAAAAGATAATTGAATTATCACTGTTTTTGAATTAATGTTCAAAAGTTGTCTTGGGTTTACTATATAGAAACATTTGTCCTCATTATCGAGACGAACTATCGAGTTTAGTCTGTTAATTTTTTATGAAATTATGAAGAGAAATGTTCAAGATGTTCCGAGATACATTATATATTGGTTAACAGAGACCAGATAATAGAAAAAAGATGACAGGAATCAAGAGATTCACATGTTGTTCGTCGACCTACGTAAAGGCTACGACAGCGTTCCACTGAAGAAGCTGTGGCAATCAATGGAAAGCACGAATATTAATACAGTACAATACAACCAGCCAATAACAAAAAAAAAAAGTAGGGACACAAATAACAACAGGATTTATAACATCAAAAGGCGTAAAGCAGTGATGTTGTCTGTCCCCTACTTTATTTAAAATATACCTCGAAAGCGCTTTAAAAAGATGGAAACAAAAATGCAGGACAGTGGGGATATTGCTCACCAATACTATGCTATATACGCTCAACTTTGCAGACGATCAAGTAATAATGGCTCAAGATTGACGATTTAAACTATATGGCACGAAAATTATTTGAAGAATATGATATACGGGGTCTAGAAGTACATAAAAAGAAACCGAATACCTGTGCATTGGAGTATAACAAAAAGATCTCGTATTAGACTATAACACCTCGATAAAGCACTGCTGTAACTACAAATATCTAGGTATTACTATTTCACAAGATGGAACATTAGATAAAGCCATGAGAGAGAGAAATACGTCAGGGAGAAAAGCCATCACAATGTTAAACAGCATTTTATGGGACCACTCCATCAACAAAGAAAATAAAAAGAGGATATATGAGAATACAGTAAAAAGTATCACTTTCTACAGTTGTGCGGTATGGCCACTGAAAGAACACTGGCAACGCTGAAAGCGACTGAAATGCATTTTTGAAGAAGAGCCGCAGGAAGATCTAGAAGAGAAAGGATTACAAACGAACACATTAGAACAAAATAGGAATCAAACGAACAGTCACAGATGATCTAACAACAAAACAACTTCTCTGGTTCGGACACATACAAAGAATGGATGAACAACAAGTACCAAAAAAAATATTATTAAAGTGGTAACCAGAAGGAACACGAAGTATACGGAGAAAAAATTGGAGCGAAGGAATAAATAAAGAACTGAGAGAGAGGGCCATAGAAGAAGACAACCGGACTAAGTGGCGATTGGAAGTCGGAAAACGGCGGAGAACGTTATAAACCGACAAGTAATAGTAGTAGTTAACAAAGATAGACGATAACTGGTCACACCAGAGCCAAAAGTTTTAATACGATTAAGACGTTTAAATCTAAGTTAGCATACGTAAAATAATTTGGTTATACATATAAAAACGGTGTTCTCAATACACAATTTAACGATATTGCTTACCTTGTGTCGTTTTCATGCAATGTACACCAACTTTTCCCAATTTCGCCCTAATTACACGGTCTGTGCCAGAGAGGTATATGTATCTGCTACCGGCTAATGTTACGCCTGAGGATGTGAGAATGTCTTGTTTTTCGAAGCCCTGAACTAATTTTGCTAGTTCTTCTTTTGATACCTGGAACAGAAGGTAACAGTTTAGTTACAACAATTAAATACAGTGTTATCACAATATGGATGTTATTTTTAAATGATAAAATTCTTGAATCAAATTACTTTTTTTTTAAACTAATTTCCATCACATAATATAAAACAAATCGCTATTGAATTCAAAAAATTATCACCGACTACGTCGGTGTCGTGGTCAACGTAGATCTATTTGCAGAAGATACTGACACAACTTATGCCTATTCTTATGTTATTGAGACGATCTAACAATAAATTGATGACTGACTTTAACGCTAGACTTTTACAATGACTAGATTTTTTTCATGCAAGAACACTGAAAGTTTACACCGACTAGAAGAAGTGTAAAAATAAAGTTAGATAGTGAACTGGCCACCTCGCATAGGAGGAATTATTTGCCCTTATCTCATTGGAAAAACATCTAAGAAGCCATCCAGATCCAACAACTGTTGATCAAGAGCACTAAAATAATAACCTTGTACATGCCTTTCGGATATTGTGTAGGTCAGGAAATCTCATGTTTAGTAGCCAGTTTTTTCACTAAGATGCTATACACACTACAAGATATCTAGACTCGGCGGTCGCAAGCACTTAAGTCATTTTTTAACGAAAAATACATAATCTCGCAAACTATCCAAATTTGTGTAATACACCAACTGGAATAAACACCTAAGTCATATACCGCTTATATATCAAAGTATTTTATCGTGCTCTTTATAACTCTTTATTTTGATTTCATAACGGTGGCTGTAATAAACACTTAACTCGACTTAAGTACTTTTACTTAGTCATAACAAATATAGCAAGTTCGATATGAAACGGCGTTCTAAACCACTTATGTAGATATAGGTATTTATGCTCATCAAATTTGTTTCTAAAATAATAAATATTGTTAGTGACATAAGTATTAAATACATGCAGAGTCAGTGTATTTCGTGATGATATTGATATCCACAGTCGGCTCTTCCTCTTTTGTTTATACAAGACACTTGAGTTTCGGGTGAATCTTCGTTTTAAAACCATTTTCAACTAGTTCCGATAAAGTTGACGGCCTGATATAGTGATAGTTTTATTAGTCTGAAATATATTTCTGTTAAATAATGAAATGGATTTAAATAGTAAATTTACAAGTCTTAGAGGTAGACAGATATTGGAGCTAGTTTCACAAACACTAATTTCGAATACACCTGGACCTGGTATGTATTATTTTTGTTGACAATATTTTTTTCATCTATGCTACGTAAATAGTGTGCAGTAAATTCTTAAATATTTGAAAACTTCTAGATGTGTTCCATTGGTGTAGAAATGTTAAAGTAAGGGAAAACGATGTACGTTTAATTAAAAACCCTTTAAAGGATGAAGTTGATTTTGATTACAATAATATTAATTTAATTGGATTACGGACATTATTCTTAGAATTTACGTACCAAAGATAAGAGGGGTGCTTTTACGCTTCTACCAATTTCTATCATTTGAATGTATGACTTACATTTAAATGAAAGGTTGTGAAATGTTTTAAAAAATTCAGTAGATAATTTTATAAATAAAAATATTATAAATCCTTTAAATTTACTATCAGATTAAAAAAAAAAATGTATCTAACTATTAGAAAATCCCTGGTGCAAGCGTAAATGACACATATTTTAATTTGTTGTTGATACCTATTTAATTGAGTTTTCGTTTATTTTAGTTAATCAGGAAGACTTAGCAGCAGAACCTGAGCCAAGTACATCGGGTATCCAGAAATCGTATATTCCAGAAAAAAAACTTGAAATAAGTGATTACTCAAGTGACGATTCTGTTACTGACCCTACATTTGTACCTGAAAGTTCTAATCGTGTCGTAGGACATACACAATTGGAAGTTAATGACGAGCATAATCCTCCTGAGATTCTTTCTTCTTCCGATGATATTACACAACCAGTTACAGTTACAGAAAACAGAAAGAGAAAACGGGAAAGAAAAACCAAAAGAAACTTTGGTCAGGAATATGTGACTGCAGCAGGTAAAACTATAGAAAAACGTATCATGAAGCCCCTGAACAACTGTCGTAACAAATGTCGTGAAAAAGTAAGTGAACAACAAAGACAACAAATATTTGCAGACTTTGGAACTTAGGGTCATATGATCTTAGGGCAATGTTCGTTTCCTCAATGATGAGTATACACGAGAAACAAACTGAAAGACGACGTGTAGACGATCCAGACAAACAAAGATATAAGATGTATACATACAAATATCATTTCGAAATTAACTCTAACCGAATAACAGTCTGTCAAGGATGTTTTCTCAAAACCTTGGATGTCACAGATAATTTCGTTAAACTTATTGGACTAAAGAGGAGAAGCAGCTCCAGCGGCATCGTGGAACCAGATCAACGTGGTAAGAAACCACCTTCAAACAAACATTCTGCAGATAAATTACTGGAAGTAATAAACCATATTAATTCTTTTCCACTTTATGAAAGTCATTATACCAGACGAAGGAGCACATGTAAATATTTGCCATCCTATTTAACTATTTCTAAAATGCATTCATTATATTCCGAGTCGCACGTTCAACCTGTCAGTGATAAAATATACAGAAGAGAATTTCACAAACTAAACTTAAAATTTAAAAAGCCAAAGGTAGATACTTGCAATGCATGTGATGTGTTTAAGATGAAGCTCGACATAGCTAAAGATGAAACCGCGAAAAACACAATAATTTTAGAACGTGAGTGTCACCAACATGCCGCTGATTTAGCATATCGTGAAAAGAAAGCCGATAAAATATTAGCTGCTAACAATAATCAAACTCGTTGTCTCACGTTTGATTTGCAGCAATGTCTCCCGACTCCTGCTTTAGAGACATCAGTTGCTTTTTATAAGAGAAAGCTATGGACGTTTAATTTAACAATCCACGATAACGCAACTGGTTTGTCTACACATTTTATGTGGCATGAGGCTATATCAGGAAGAGGTGCTAATCAAGTAGCATCATGTCTGTATAAGTACATGCTAGCGATACCTGATGATGTCACAGAAATTATTCTGTATTCAGATACATGTGGGGGACAAAACAAAAATTCACATGTCGCAGCAATGTTTACATATTTGTTGCAGGCTAAACCAACGTTACAAGTTATTCATCACAAGTTTATGGTATCGGGTCACTCACATATGGAAGTAGATTTGGACCATGCTATAATAGAAAAGAAGAAGAAAAAAACGGCTATACAAGTTTATCATCCACATGACTGGATGCAACTGATTCGTACAAGCAGCAATAAATTTAAGGTTGTTGAAATGCAACAGGCTGATTTTTTTGATTTTGCTGCTTTGCTTAAAGGTCCTCTTATTATGCGAAAAAAAGATTGCGGTGGTAATAATTTTAAGTGGTTTGACGTTAAATGGCTTTCTTACGGACGCGATTTCGGTAGTATTAATTACAAAACATCCCTTCAGCAAAATGAGCCGTTCAAAACTATTTCTTTCAAAAGACCAACAAGACAACCAAGAAATTTTATACTGCAGCCGATTACGGACCAACAGGTGGCAATAAGTGCAGATAAAAAGCGAGATTTAATTTCTTTGCTACCTTTAATACCGGAATACTTTCATCACTTTTACGAAAATCTAAAGAGTGCTGCCGATGTTAGAGACGTAGATCCTGACTTGGACAGAGACGAGAGTGACTTTTAATAATGTTTAATTAATAAATATTGATTTTGTATATTAAAGACTTAATAAAAATTGTTACTCATAGTGTAATGTACCTACCTACTCACATGTAAGATAATTAAAGTATCTATGTATTTCTATATAGTTTTTAGTCACCTGGTATATGTTATTTACAATTATGAAAAGTTCTCATGTATAATCACTAATAATTATTTGCTGTTAGAAATCAGAATCAATACTCTTCATAAATATTTTCCTATTTAGAATAAATAAGTTTCGCTAGTTTATTCGCCTAATACTTCGTATCTATGGAATAATAATAATTTATTTCTCTTATTTCTTTGTTCGATAAGCTATCCGTATTTGCTATTTTAATATTAATATTTGAGTCCAATCTCTTGTACTCAAATCCATCCAGAAACATCGTTAAATAATTGTAGATAACAGAACTTATAAATTCATAGTTTTAAGAAATAACAGGCAGTGTAATTTTCATCCTCTAATATAATAAATTTATACATGTCAATATATTCTGTTTAATTCCAAAACAAAGAGTTAGTCCGGAGAAGAAATAAACGCATAGTATTCCATAACAAAATTTGGTGTCAGAACGTGGGATATTAGTAGCAGAGTTCCTCTGATTGCTGATAGAAGGAGAGCTGAGGAATTTTTGAATTGACTTGTTTCCTTCGAGGAATCATTCAAAAAAAAACTGTCAGTGTGGAAAAATCGCCACTACAACTAATTACATTGGGGTCCAGTACATCCAGTTCGAAATCCAGTTCCAGTCATAACCCAATTGTAGTTCCATCGGAAGTAGAGGTGAACCCGTGGAATAATAGACTATGCGACCAACAACAATATTCTACTTGTAAGTACATTCTATCTTAAATTCTGTCTCATATTTTAAAAATCTTGTAAACGTATGTCTACTTTATATCCTGATATAAGTAACTTATTTGACGAACAAATACCTTCTCCCGACTCAAATTCTCTTTCAAATTCTTCTACTTCTAATTCAAATAAAATGTCAGTATCAATTGAAATAGCTGAAAAACTTCTCATTAGATTTGATGGTACAAAATCAAAATTATACGAATTCATAGACAATTGTGATAAAGCATACAATTTAGTAAATCCGCAATCCAAACCCATCTTATTAGCCATTATAGAAACTAAATTAACCGATAAAGCTAGGGCCATAACTAGAAACAGAACATTTGACGAATGGAAAGATTTAAAAGACTTCTTATTAGATGCTTATTCTGAACGCCGAACTGAAGGTCAGTGGCAATTGGAATTACATTCCTTACGTCAGATGCCCAGTGAAAATGTAATGTCATTTGCAAATAAAGTTGAAAATTGCTATATAAAATTAATAAATACACTTGATCCAGACTTATCTCCAGATGCAAGAAATGCATGTACTAAACTCTTAAAAACTCAAGCACTAAATGTCTTTATTAGAGGATTAAACAAAGACCTCTCTATTTTAATCAAAGCCCGAAATCCAGATTCCTTAGAAAGAGCTGTTGCTATAGCAATTGCCGAAGAACAAGAACAGTTATCAAGACAAGAAATTTTCAAACCATTCTGTAATATTTGCAAACGAAATAACCATTCCTCAAATAACTGTCGATATAAAAACAATTCAGATAGAAATGTTAGACATCTTCAAAATTCTAGTTTTCAAAACCCAAAATATCCTAATTCAAATCTTCAAAGGTCAAATTCTCAAAATCAAAATTATAAACCTTCAAATTCAAATTCCAATTCTGATTTTCCTCCAAACTTAAGAAAAGAAAATACCAACACTTCCCAACGTTTTTGCAGATACTGCAAAAAACCAGGTCACGTTATAGAAGAATGTAGAAAACGCGAATTTAACAATAAAAACAAAAATCCAACAAATTCTTTAAACTTCCAGAATCCTCGACAACCAACGGTCGATTCTCGAGGAGTTCGTTCAGTTCAGGCCGTATCACAACCATCAACTTCTCAGTCACTTCCTATGTAGATTTACCCTTAGTAAATAATTCTAATCCATCCTCTTGCAAGTTTCTAATCGATACAGGCGCAGATATTTCTTTAATTAAATATTCAAAAATACTAAACATTCCAAAAATTTATTCTAAGTCTATTACTCTACGAGGCATTGATAAAAATGTCTTAAATCCAAATAAAACTATATGTAGTTGTAACGTAAATTTCAAGATAAAAGATTTTGTCCAAACTCATGTTTTCTATGTCGTAGAAGACGATTTTCCTCTTCATTTCGACGGTATATTAGGTAGCGATTTTTTTGAAATAAATAAATGCCAAATTGATTATAAAGAAAATAAATTAAACTTTAAAAATTGTTCTATTCCAATTGAATATATAAAATCTCCATTAAACAATGACAATGACGAATTTCTGAGAGATCAAAATATCGAGACAAGTTCTAATATCGATGAAATATTTCCTTATGATGCTAAATCCATAGAGGATCATTCTTATTTAGAAACCAATGATATCCAAATAACCTTAAGTAGTGAAGAACTACTATCCAATCCAATTCAATCTAAATCTAACTCTAAATCCAAAGAAAATTCAAGTCCAAAATGTGTAAAATCCACTGAGATATGCACAAATAAAACTTGTAACTCTTCACAAAATCATAAATCAAAATCCTGTTCAGAAGAAAAATCCTGTTCAGACGATCTTATACTAAATCAAAACTCTAATTCTAACTCAAGAAGTAATAAAAACTATTCTATCCGCAAGAACTGAAACAATTGTTCAAATTAAAGTAATAAATAATGAATTAAGCGAAGGATTATGTCCCGAACGCGAAATCTTTAAAGGTGTATTTTTATGTCCTAGTGTTGTTAAAGTAAAAAATGATTTCTTTTTAACCTCAATCGTAAACACTACTGAAACGGATGTTGAATTAAACGATATTCAAGTAGCAATAGAAAAAATTCCAAATTTACAAAACAATGCAAATATACGAAAAATGTCTTCTTATAAAGATAATACGAATTCTAACAGAATTGCTAAATTAAAAAATGCCTTGAGAACAGATCATTTAAATAGTGAAGAAAAATCATCTTTAATTTCTATTTGCAAGGAGTACAATCATATCTTTTATCTGGAAGGAGATCAACTTACCAGTACAAATGCCATAACTTGCAAAATTCCTTTAAATTCTAATGTACCTATTAGCACTAAATCATACAGGTATCCTGAAGTACACAAACATGAAGTCGAAACTCAAATAAAAGGTATGCTAGATCAAGGTATTATCGAAGAATCAACTTCGCCATGGAATTCGCCCCTTTGGGTTGTGCCAAAAAAGGCCGATGCTTCAGCAAAGAAGAAATGGCGAATTGTTATAGACTATCGACGACTAAATGATATTACTATAGGAGATTCATTTCCACTTCCGAATATAGTCGATATATTAGACCAATTGGGTCATTCAAAATATTTTTCAACAATAGATTTAACATCAGGATTTCACCAGATCAAAATGGATCCTGAGGATTCTCCAAAGACTGCTTTCTCAACTCCGTCTGGACATTATCAATATTCACGAATGCCATTTGGATTAAAAAATGCTCCCAGTATTTTTCAAAGGCTAATGAATACTGTCCTCTCAGGAATACAAAATTACAGATGTTTTGTCTATCTCGACGATATAGTCATTCATGCCGATACATTAGAAAATCATAATAAAAGATTAAAAGAAGTATTCGAAAAATTGTCTACATTCAACTTAAAAATACAACCAGATAAGTGCGAATTTTTTCGTCGCGAAGTAATGTATTTAGGACATTTAATAACTGAATTTGGTGTCAAACCGGACGAAAAAAAGGTATGTGCTGTTACAGATTTTCCTATACCCAGAACACAAAAAGATATTAAGAGCTTTTTGGGTCTCACTGGTTATTATAGACGCTTTATAAAAAATTTCAGTGCTTTAACACAACCTTTAACAAAACTGCTGAGGAAAAATGTTGAATTTAATTGGACAAGCATTCAACAACAGTCATTTGAGAACCTGAAATCAATACTTTGTTCAGAACCAATACTTCAGTATCCAGATTTTACCAAACCCTTTGTCTTAACAACGGATGCTAGTAATTATGCAATAGGGTCCATACTTTCTCAAGGTAAAGTACCAGATGATTTACCTATTGCTTATGCTAGTCGTACCTTGAACAAAGCGGAATCAAACTATAGCACAACAGAAAAAGAATTACTTGCAATTGTATGGAGTGTTAAACACTTTAGACCATATTTGTACGGAAATAAATTTTTCATTTATACGGATCATAAACCACTCACATGGCTATTTAATGTAAAAGATCCCGGATCAAGACTCGTTAGGTGGAGATTAGCATTAGAAGAATATAGCTATGAAATTATTTATAAACCAGGTAAATTAAATCAAAATGCTGATTGTTTAAGTCGTCCTCCTTTAACCATATCTGAAACAAATATTTGCGAAGAAAACAAAAACCCGGCAACAATCACCTTACAAATAAACAAAATGAGTAAAGAAAATAATGACACTTATTCACAGTTCTTATCTAAATCCGAAACTATATTAATAACAAATGATAATATAAAAGAAACAAATGAAAAGATTACATCATTTTCACAAAATTTAGCATTGTTTGTTTCCGTAGATTTAAATTTTAATGAGATCGTTCAGAAACAAATAAATAAACAATTCAGTCATATAGAAAAATTGAAAGCCAAAAATCCAAGACTAAATGACATCATATATATTTCTGATCAAAATAAAAACTTTTATTACATATTTATAAAAAATAATTATTGGGACAATACCTCTTATGAAGATATATTTAATTCCCTAATAAAATTAAGAGACTGGTTATTAAACGATAAAATATTAAAAATTTGCCTACCCAGAATAACTTTTAGCTACGATAAATTAAGTTGGGGAAAAATTAGATCTATGATTAGATTTATTTTTAGAAAAACTGATATATCTATTATCATTTATCATGATATACTAACAAATCCTGAACCTGAGGAAATAACTACAATATTACAAGAGAATCACACTAGTCCTACGGCTGGACACTCTGGTTTTCATCGGACATACAATCGTATAAAAAAACATTTCAAATGGAATAATATGAAAAATGATATTAAAAACTTTATAAAAACCTGTGAATCTTGTCAGAAAAATAAACTCGTTAGAAAAAAATTCGTAAAGCCCATGGAGATAACAACAACAAGCTCAAATCCATTAGAAAAAATATTTTTAGATATAGTAGGTCCTTTACCTTTAACCGAGTCAGGTAATAAGTTCATATTAACATTACAAGATGACTTAACAAAATTTTCTCAAGCTTACGCAATTCCGAATCATGAAACCAAGACTATCGCTGAAAATCTGGTTCGTGGATTTATTTGCAAGTTTGGAAAACCCGATATAATAGTTACTGATCAAGGCCGAGATTTTACTTCCAAATTATTTTCTCAAATCGCCAAGCTTTTTAAAATCAGACATATAAATTGTACTGCTTATCATCCAGAATCAAATGCTGCATTAGAAAGGAGTCACGCTACTTTAGCAGACTACCTTAAACATTATATTAAAGCTGATCAATCCGATTGGGACGAATGGCTAGATTTTGCTATGTTTTCATATAATACAACTAATCATACTTCAACCAAATTCACACCATATGAACTAATATTTGGATATACACCTAATCTACCTAGCAGTATAATACGACCAGTAGAACTCAAATATACATATGAAGATTATTTAGATAATTTAACACTTAAACTTAGAAAATCTCATGAGTTAGCAAAAACGAATCTATTAGAATCTAAAGTAGTCAGTAAAAAATATTATGACCAAAAGATTAATGACACCGTTTTCTTAGAAGGACAATTAGTATATCTCCAAAATGAGCAAACAAAGAAGGGTCAAACAAAAAAACTTACACAAAATTATAATGGACCTTATAAAATTCTAGAGATAAATTCTCCTGTCAATTGCACAATTTTAGTAAATAAAAAACCAATAAAAGTTCACATGAATAGATTGAAACATGCTTTTGTTTCAGGTATGCAATAATATGGCTGACAAATAGTGAACAAATTCACAAGAAATATACCAATACTCCTATCAACAAATCACCTGGAATCTATTACGAACACATAAAAAATGTTCAATTTATTGAAACTCATTGGAACATATTAAGTCATATTCCTTTACAACCTTTTACAGACAAATTAAATTTTGTAGATCTCACCTATCAAAAAACATTAAGACTGTGTCAAAACAAACCAGTTCTTATTGAATTACGATTATGTGATACTTCACTAAAACTCTTAGGACAAATCATACCTAGACTCTTTCAAGATGAACAAACTTTAAAAAACATAATTCTGCATGAACATTTTAGACCAAAACGCGCTCTATTTAATGCAATTGGATCTGTTTTCAGGACCTTATTCGGTACCTTAGACAGTGATGATGCTGAAAATTTCAATAATGCTATTAACAAAGCTGAAAGTAACGAAAATCATCTTCTTGATTTACTAAAACAACAAATTCATGTAGTAAAAGCCACGATTGCAAATTTTAATAACTCTATTACAAATCTAGACCGAAACAAAGTGATTTTTGATAAAAATTTTGAATCAATTACCAATTACACAGATAAAATGAATAATAAATATTTTAATTTAGATTTAAAACAAAAAATTGAAGAACATTTTACTTTACTAACTTTCTTTATAACAGAATTACAACAAGAATATTCTACTTTAATAAACGTTATTCTATTTGCAAGAAATAATAACCTTCATCCTTCTGTTATAACACCTGAGCAACTAATTCAAGAATTATCTAAAACGGTAACGCATTTACCTAGTACATCGACTTATCCATTTCCATTGACTATCGATTATGCTCATAAATATTTCGATATCATTTTACTTAAATATATATATTTTAATAACAAGATTTTAATTACGGTTAGTATACCTTTGGTTAGTAATACTCCTTATTCTCTTTTTAAACTAATATCTCTTCCTATAATTCATCCAACATTAAAGAGACTTACCTTTATTCTTCCATCTGTCAAATATCTTGTTCTTTCAGAAAATAGAAACATTTATGTTACTATTGATACATTAGAAGACTGTTATTCATTAGATGAAGAAAAACTTATTTGCAAAAATCCTGATACTTTCCGATTTACACACACTAATCCAATTTGTGAAACTGAATTGTTAACTTCAATAACAAACATACCATCTAGTTGCGATACTCGTATAATTCAAACAGAATATGAAATTTGGCATAAATTAAACAAACCAAATTCTTGGATATATGTTTTACCCAAACCAACAGATTTAACTTTAAGCTGTCAGACTAGTACGCCAATATCTATTGTTCTTTCAAACACAGGTATTTTTTCTACTTCGAATAATTGCAAAACTTACACCGGATCAACTATTTTGATATCTGTCTCAAATCCAAAAGAAAGTAATTTTCAGTCTATCATTCCAGATTTATCCCTTCCAGAAGTCTGTTGTGATGATATTAAGATAAATAATGAATCCAAATTACACCTTGTTCCCTTACAATTAAATAATCTCGATCGAGATGCATTAAATTTAGCAAGCCATAAACTAGATAATTTAGAGAAAATGACCTCAGAAACAAATATTAATTTTTCAGACACAATAAAAAATAGTTCTTATTTCACTTATGCAATCTTATTTTTGATAAAATGTATGTTACTTTATATTTTATACAGGATAATTAAATATTTTTACCGACGATTTCGTAGAAATCCGTCACATAGTTGTCAACAAATTACAAATTGTTTAACACTAAATATATGTCAAAGTAAACGAAAACATGTACATGAGACAGATTTAAGTATAGATTGTAAACATAATAAAGACAATAATTATAGTGAATCCAAAAAGTGTGAAGAGACTAGTTTCACAGAGACTACACCGATAAGACGAAGTGAAAGACTATCGAGACTAAAAGAAACTATTTAAATGTGTTAAAATAAAATAATAATGTATACAAATGTTTTATACCATTTAAATGAAAATTCATTTTACAATTATTTTCATTCTTACAAAAGGAGGTGTAATGTACCTACCTACTCACATGTAAGATAATTAAAGTATCTATGTATTTCTATATAGTTTTTAGTCACCTGGTATATGTTATTTACAATTATGAAAAGTTCTCATGTATAATCACTAATAATTATTTGCTGTTAGAAATCAGAATCAATACTCTTCATAAATATTTTCCTATTTAGAATAAATAAGTTTCGCTAGTTTATTCGCCTAATACTTCGTATCTATGGAATAATAATAATTTATTTCTCTTATTTCTTTGTTCGATAAGCTATCCGTATTTGCTATTTTAATATTAATATTTGAGTCCAATCTCTTGTACTCAAATCCATCCAGAAACATCGTTAAATAATTGTAGATAACAGAACTTATAAATTCATAGTTTTAAGAAATAACAGGCAGTGTAATTTTCATCCTCTAATATAATAAATTTATACATGTCAATATATTCTGTTTAATTCCAAAACAAAGAGTTAGTCCGGAGAAGAAATAAACGCATAGTATTCCATAACAATAGTACCTTTCTTGAATTGTAAGTATATAGGTTCCCTAAATAGTATCTGCCTTAACCACTTAAGTCAAATTTTCCAGTTGAACATAATAACTTAAGTCAGTTATTTTATTGTTTAATGATAATGCATTAATATGGATAGCACAGTTGAAAGCATCATAAATAATATCATACAAATACATTATAAAAGAGAATATGTGCCTTTAAACTTTTTCACCAGAAACTTTAAACCTTCTCCTGTAAAATTTTTCTTATTTTCAATTTAAGACTTAAGTGAAATCGTAGGCTTCCACGGCCAGAGTCAGAATTATAGTTTATTCGTCTTCCGGGTTTGGACCGTGTCATTTGTGAGTGACCCAAAAGTGGGTTCATCTCGACGTTTCGCTACAATTATATGTAGCTTCTTCAGGAGAAACAAAGAAAAAGAAAAAAGAAAACAAAAGAACAGGAAGATGGGTAGTTAGCAACGGTAACTCAGTTACTCAACGCAACCAGAGGCGAATACTAACTACCAAGATGGGCATTTGGTCACAGTAACTCAACTACTCAACGCAGCCAGAGGTGAAAACCAAATGCCAGGACAGGGATTCACGTGAATCCCTGTCCTGGCATTTGGTTTTCACCTCTGGCTGCGTTGAGTAGTTGAGTTACTGTGACCAAATGCCCATCTTGGTAGTTAGTATTCGCCTCTGGTTGCGTTGAGTAACTGAGTTACCGTTGCTAACTACCCATCTTCCTGTTCTTTTGTTTTCTTTTTTCTTTTTCTTTGTTTCTCCTGAAGAAGCTACATATAATTGTAGCGAAACGTCGAGATGAACCCACTTTTGGGTCACTCACAAATGACACGGTCCAAACCCGGAAGACGAATAAACTATAATTAAGACTTAAGTGTTTATTCCTTCCGGGTCTAGATATTTTCTGTAACACGTTTGAAAAATCATGTTTCCCCGATTTTTCTTTTCATCTCCTTCCGTACTTATCATTGGATGCATTTGTTAATTATTACATAATTATCAAGAGGAAAATGCTTGAACTTTTCAGTACTTTAAATTAATAGCCATGTAATAGCAATAGACATGTAAAAAATATAAACAAAACGCCATTTTAATAATACGAGCAATTTTTTTTTCGAAACGATTCAAACTAGTAGGACGATTACACTTAAAAATTTAATAAACTAATTTCAGACCTGTTTGCATGATTTAATCAATGGTATCAATGGAATGTTGTTTAGTCGAATTCGGATGGCTTCAAGGATGCCCCGAGCTGTATTTTGTTGGTGCCGTTGGTCCATATGCCTTTGTTACTATCAAGGGCAGCTACTATCAATATTTCTTATTTTCACAGTGCGCATAAGTTATGAACTAAGATCGCATAATTATTTGAAAAATCAGTCTATATCTAACACTAATATTTTTTATTCTTTTAATCTATCCGCTCTGTAAAGTTCCTGTCGATTACAAAAAGAATAGAAATTTTAATATTCATAGTTCCAATACACAAACCAGGTAAACATAAATTTGAAGCAGAAAATTAAGTAACTCGTTTTCAGACTCGCGTTTTTAAAAACAATTTATTTAAAATTAACTAAATACAATGGTTAAATAACGAATCAAAACAAGTATACAATAACAATAATAAATCAGGAATGAATGTTCACAGCCGTGGCTGCACTATATATAACGCACTAATGACTTGGACTATGATGTGTAGATATCTCTTTTATGTCTATATAATTCCTCCCTCCTTAAGCTCGGAAAACAAGGGAGTTGGATTTTCTGAGCCATGTGCCTCTCTTGGTCGACTTCTTGTGATGGAGTTGAGTTTGGATTTGAATACTTTGAAATAAGCTAAAACAGAGATTATTAGTGTAATAAGGATGATGAGAGATGTGTTGGTCCAATTGTGATACGTCGGGGCTTCTTTTAATTCTGGTAGTTCAATATTCTCTGCTACGGTCTGGATATGCTTGATTTTTGCGTCGTCTAATGTTTTTAGTTTTATTGTTGGAACTTGGGTTAAGTTACTTTGAAACTCGAATTTGGGTAAATCGAATACATACTCTTCGTGCATTGTTTCTTCTTGTTCATAAATTTTGTTGTCGATGGTTATTTTACATTTGTCGATGGTTATGATGGAAGGTTTGTCTATTTCGTATATACCGTTCTTTTCACAATCTGCTTCTATTCTTATGGGATTGATGGGTACGATTACTAGCTGGTTTGAATTAATTGTGGTTATTTCAGTCTTCTTCAAATGGATACTCGTGCTTATACATTTATTCTTGCCAGTTCGGATGAGTTTGCTTAAACAAGGTTGTGTATTTTCTTGTAGGTACTTCTTTGGACAGTAATAGTAGTTTTCGATTTCGGGACATTGTTCAGATGTTGTCCAATTTTCTTCGTTACTGAGAAGCAGGAATGGTTGATCGGGTATAATTGTTAGGTTGTTTAAAGGAATAGGATATATTCGGAAATATTTTAAGGGATTACTAACTATTGGGGTATGAATCTTGAAAATTACCAAGTTCCCATGAATATTCACCTGAGTTGAGAAGAGACTGTAATAATTCATAAAATTTTGAAGTTTTGGTACATTTCGTACCGTATATATTTTGTTTAATTTTAGTATTATTGATTCTAATTGCAAAGGATTAATAATTGAGCTATGAAGAATATTTAGTTTTGCTAGTGATATAGCGGTTTCGATGTTATTGACCAAAATTTGTAGGTCGTGTAGTTGATTTATTAGGTTATCTATTATTATATTTATTGAGAAAGCTTTTTCTACATTTATTAATTCTTTAATTTCTTCTGAAATTATTGTCATTTGTTTGCTTATTATTATTTGATTTTCTTTAATTGTTTCAAATCCTTTTGAGTACGTTTTCGACATTTCTATTAACAAGGTGTGATGCTGAAATAAACTTGAATTTATCTTATTTTGATTGTCATTGAGAGTGGATAAGTAGTTGTTGTAATAATTTTCGTCATCAGTGTCTAAGGTGCCAAAAAGCCATTTGGATACCTTTCCTATTGCGTTAATTAATGCTCGTTTGGTTCTGGGGTTTTGTGGGTATGTTTCTAATTGATTATTTATAGCTTTACTTAGTTTTATGGCATGATCTATTTTGTTTATAATTAATATTGAAAAGTGATTGTTTACTTTAATAGAATTTCTTAAGTTTATTACTTCATTATATATTTGATTACTTATTTCTAATGGTTGGGATAAATTAATATGATAAAGAAATGTATGTTTTGATAGTATCCTTTTTGCTTGTCCAATTTGAACAGGTAGGATGGGATTATTAATTTCTTTTATTTCTAACGTTTGATATCCTTGTAGATAGAGGAGTATCGTCATCGCTAGTATTTTCATGTTGATTGTAGTTATCTGTAACAATACGTTGAGGTTTTATACTTCGCAAGTGATATACTTTATTGTTGGATAATATTTTATTATCTCCAACTAATTTGGGATTTATTAATTTTTGATAAGGTTGATTACATTTTGCTAATCTTTGTTCTGAACCTTTTAACTGATATATGGGACGATTCGTGTCTAATTTTATTTCTGATTGTTTAGATTTATTTGCACGTTCTAAGTTTTGTGTTTGGTTTTTATTTAGTTTATTAAGAATAATATTGTTAAGTAATTTTAGGTTTTTTGAGTGATCATGAATATATTGTGTTATTCTTTCATTCTCATCTCGTTCGAAGGGGTTTTTATAATCTAGTTTGCCTCGCATTATTTGAAAGGGAGTATAGCCTGTAGCACTATGAATACTATTGTTATAAGCTAATATTGCGTAACTCATTAACTGAGAAATAATGATATTTTCTTTTTCTTCTTTAAGTATTCTCAAACTTTCTATGATTGAAGAATGAAATCTTTCTATCGGACTGTTGCTATTTGGGTTGTAGGCGGTTACGTAATGGACATCTATATGATGTAAGAGACAGAGATCTTGAAATATTTTATTCCTAAATTCTGTGCCATTGTCACATGTGATTTTGTTGGGTATTCCGTAGTGACTTATAAAGAATGTTAATTTGTTAACAATTTCCATAGCGTTTATTGAATTTATGGGATAGGCTTGACCGAATTTAGAAAAGCTATCTATAATGGTAAGGAAATTTTGGTTACTAAACTTAAATGTATCGATATATATGTGTTCCATAGGGGAATTGCCAATTGGTGTTGGTTTGAGAATAAGTGAGGTGGGATGTCTTTCGTACTTTGATTTTTGACATAGGTCACAAGTATTGACGTAATTTGTGACATCTTTGTCCATGTCAGGCCAGTAGAAATGTTTTTTGAGTGCTGCAAGATTTTCATTAATGCCTCTGTGGTTTGTTTTCGTTTCGTGGTAAAATTTTAACTTTTTTTGTTTTTCCGCTTCTTCCGTTATATCCGTTAGAATTTTATTTGAAATGACTAAGGAAAATGCATTATTTTTAAATGAGTTTGTCATAAAACGAATAAAAGGTATTTCGAGGTCTTTGTTTTTAAATAGTAGGCAATAGGTCGTATTGGGTTTTATGATTTCTTTAATTAAACATAGAAACTGTGTTTCTTCAAAATCATTTTTTGGTATTTGCCAATGATATCTATTTTTGTCGAATATTTTTTCGTATGTATATTTTGGTTTCGATATATTTGCAGAAGTTATTATTATTTGATTTTTGTATATATTTATGGCCTTTTCTGTATACGGTATATTTAATATGGGATCTTCTTGACTAGTATGCACCGTTTCTAAATCGTCAGATTTCTCTTCTGTATTTGGTATTGCTATATTTTGAAGAATTTTTATTTTCTTATCTTTTTTGGTATTTTCTTCTATGGATTCTACAATATCTTCCTCTGGTACTGGTAGTTCTTTGTCGATTATTTCGTTAATAAATTCTTGTGTTATGTTTTGGTATGGATTAATATTTATAATATCTTGTATATCGTTGTGATCAAGAGCAGGTTTTAATATAATATCATTCGAATCTAAGTCTCTAAGTTTCGACATTTCGTTTGTTGATTCTTCAAGATCAATAAATTCGTTGTGGTCTAAGTTCATTATAATGGACAATTTGTCGTTATCTTCGGTATCTATGGGATGAATTTCTACTCTGGAGAGAGCATCTGCGTTTGTGTTTAATTTGCCTTTCTTATAAATAATCTGGTAGTCGTATTCCTCTAATTTAAGTTTCCATCTTATTAGTTTGGAATTAGGTTCCTTTAAGGAGAAAAGCCATTGTAAGGGTTTATGGTCACAAATAATGTTGAATTTTGTGCCGTACAAGTATGGTCTGAAATATTTAACAGTATATACTATAGCTAAGAGTTCTTTTTCTATGGTACTGTAGTGACATTCCGCTGGATTCAAAGTCCTAGATGCAAAAGCAACAGGTAAGTCGTTTCCTATTGGTCCTTGAGATAGTACTGCTCCGATTGCGAAATTTGAAGCATCTGTTGTTACATTAAAAGGTTTGCTAAAATCTGGGTATTGTAAGATAGGATCATTCATTAGGATGTTCTTACAAAGTTCAAAACTTTCTATAAATTCAGGAGTGTGTTTGATTTGCATTCCTTTTTTTAAGCATGATGTTAGCGGTTTAGTCAATTTGGCGAAATTTTTTATAAATCTTCGGTAATAGCCTATGAGTCCTAAAAATGATTTAATTTCTTTGGCAGTTTTTGGGATGGGAAATTTTTTTATTGCATTTACCTTTTTCGGATTAGGTTTAATGCCTTCTGGCGTAATGACGTGTCCTAAAAATTCTACATCTTTGCAAAAGAATTCTGATTTGTCTAATTGTATCTTTAAACCAGCTTCTCTCAATCTCTTAAAGACTTGTTTTATATTACTTATGTGTTCTTGAAGTGAAGTGGAGAATATTATTATGTCATCCATATATACAAAACAAATTTTATTTAAAATATCTTTGAGTATGTTATCCATTACTCGTTGAAACGTTGCAGGTGCATTTTTAAGGCCAAATGGCATACGAAGATATTCATAGTGGCCATTTTCGACATTGAAAGCTGTCTTAGGAATAGACTCTTTCTCCATTTCTATCTGTGTAAATCCAGAAGCTAAGTCAATTGTAGTAAAATATTGGCATCTGCCAAGTTTATCTAGTATATCCTGAATGGAAGGTAATGGGTAGCGATCGTCAACAGTTTTTTCATTTATTTTTCTATAGTCTACCACGATTCGCCATTTTTGTCTTCCTGAAGCGTCTAATTTCTTTGGAACAATCCAAATGGGAGAACTCCACGGACTCTGTGATGGTCTGATTATTCCATCTTCTAGCATTTTATTGATTTGTTTTCTTATCTCCTCCTTATGTATGTGGGGGTATCTGTATGATTTTGAATATACTGGAATTTCATCGGTGGTATTAATGCTGTGTTTTACTTGATTTGTGAAGGTCAATTTGTCTTCAGGGTTATGAAAAATATCTTGGTATTCTTCTACTAATAATTTCAGTGCATGTTTTTCTTCAAGATTCAAATGATCTTGTCTAAAATTTTCCAAAGTTATTTTCCGGTCCTTAGTGTTAATTGTATCGTTTATAGTAATGTTCATAATTTCTTCCATTGAAAAGCAATTAAAATTTCTTGTATCAAAATTTTCCGCAAAATTATTTAGAAAGTTGTTATCGATATTAATTAGTTGTGTGTGGAATGTTTTATTAACAAATTCAATTTTTACACGTCCGTTTTCAACATGAACTAAACTTGATGGGATTTTTATTGTTTTTGTTTCATTAACAATGTCGTTAAGAAAGATATCTCCATCTGGTAATGATGTCTGTATATTTTTTATTACAGACGAAAAAGGTGGAATTTCTATCTTTTGACTATTAAAATCTTTTCTATAATTAAGAGGGATCTCTGAGTTTTGATTAAAAAGGATTTGGCGATTTAAATCTAAATTTAAGTGTAATTTTCGAAGGTCTCGTATTCCTAATATACCGTCAAAATAATTATGGAAATCAAATAAGACAAAGTCGAGAGGTTCGGATATGTGAAATTCTTGCAAAAGGGGGATTTTGGCTTTGAATTGGGATTCTCGGGATCCTGCACACGTAATAATTGGAGTTGTGTGTCTTGTGATTTTTTCTGAAAAGTATTTTTCGGCAATGTAGGGTCTTAGGAGAGATGGGTGACAGCCTGTGTCAATTAGTAATTTAATGGGAGTTGGAAAGTTTAATTGAATGTATGGGAGAGAATTGGGAATTGTATTATTTAGATCAATGTGTTGGGTTAATCGTCGGGATTTTCGTGACGATCCTCTTGAAAATTTTCATTTATGTTTACAGAGTCTGTTTGGGGATTTGGAAGGTGATTATATGCATCACAATATTGGTTATCTTCATTTTCGTCTTCTACTTGATAAAGTTCCTCGAATTGGAAATTTGGAGGGCCTCTCTGAATAAAGGGAAATTTTTGTTTTCCGGAAGAGATTCTAGATGTCGTTGACATTGGTTCCGGTGAGAATGTATTTTTTGGGACATTCCTGGGATCAAATACATTTTTTGGTTTCCCAAAAACTTGTTCGTTTGTAAAATATTTAGTTTGAATAGGTCTAGATTGAATTTTTATCGGTTGGCTTGGAAAATTTTGTTTTGATGTACTTGGTTGATTGAAATGACGATTAGGATTAGATTGGTTGTAATTGGAAAAGGTTTGCCTTGATGTATTAGGCTGATTGAAATGATTATTTTGTTCATGGTGATTTGAATAATTAGAATTAGATGAATAACGTGTGTTATAGCGATGATTAAAGTTTGGATTAAGATTGCGGTGTTGTTGGTTATAACTTATTTGATTATTTGATTTTGAATTTTGAAATTGAGGTTTTCCTTTAAATTTATTTGAAAAGTTTATTGAATCGACTCTTTGGTCATTATAAAATTGTCTATTTAATATGTCGGATGCTTCTATAAACGATTTCGGTTCCTTTATTTCAAGAATCGTTCTAGCTTTCTCATCTACGTTTGCAAGTATAATGTCTATAGAATTTGCTTCATTTTGTTCCATTAATATCGTTTTCCGTTCAGCACTTAAATTCGTTTCTGAATTTATTTTAATTTCCAATCTTGATTTGAGTTGCGATATTCTTGCTAAAAAGTCTATAATATTTTCGTTTTTGTATTTTGTTGTTTGTAGGAATTCTTTATTCAATGTTTGCCTGTCGATTCTGTCGCCGAAGTTATTTCTCAATGTACTTCGAATCAATGGCCAGGTATTTAAATCTGGTCTACACATTACGAAGTTTAATACGTTGTCTTGTAACTTCGAACATAATACATTATATGTAAAATCGTTCAAGTTATTATCCGTTGTCTGTCCATAAGTGCGATAATACTGGTCGCATCTTTGGATAAAGCTTTCCAATTTTAACGGATCCCCATTAAATGTGGGTAAAAAGTCAGCGAGAGCTTTTGCCGCTTGAATTGTGGGTGTGTTATTTAATGCCATTTTGTTTAAGTTACAAATTAAATTATCAATATCACTTTGCATAAAAAATGTTTTTAAAATTACTCAAATGAAGAAGATTTATTACAATCTCTGACAAATGGTAAAAATAAAATAAAACTGGTAATAATTTTCAAAATATAAAGGAAAATAAGAAGTAAGGAAAATTCTCAGTAACTTACTTGTTTATTGTAGGTTCTCCGGATAAATGGTGGACACCAACGGTTGTACTGCAATTAACTGGAATCTGCTGCAACCTTCAGGTATCCTACTGACTGCGCCAATTAAGTAACTCGTTTTCAGACTCGCGTTTTTAAAAACAATTTATTTAAAATTAACTAAATACAATGGTTAAATAACGAATCAAAACAAGTATACAATAACAATAATAAATCAGGAATGAATGTTCACAGCCGTGGCTGCACTATATATAACGCACTAATGACTTGGACTATGATGTGTAGATATCTCTTTTATGTCTATATAATTAGAATCCTATAGACCAATCTCTCTCACGAATGCAATGTGTAAGGTGCTAGAAAAGATCATTGCCAATCGACTCGTGGTATATTGAACATAAACATCTTATTATACCCAAACAAAGTGGATTTAGGAAAAATACATCAACATTAGATAACTTTTGGAATATCATCGGAATCAGAAATTCACGAAGCATTTATATGCAATCAAGAATGTTTAGCCATATTCTTTGATGTAAATAAGGCTTTTCATACAGTATGGCGCTATGATATTTTAACTACACTCCACAATTGGAAGATTCACGGTAACAGGTTTGCTTTTATCTCAAACTTTCTACGGCAACGATATTTCCAAGTTGGAATCAATAACCATTTGTCTAAATCTAAAATACAGAAAAATGGAATTCCACAGGGCTCAAATCTAAGCGTAGCGCTATTTTTAATTGCTATTAACAATTTTGTGTCGGACTGCAATGGTACAATTAAAACTTTTTTGTATGCTGATGATCTGGTAATTATAGCAAGAAATAAAAACAATCGTATTGCTGCAGCTAGCACTTCAGTCGATAGAATTAATTGGGTTCCAGTTTTCCACCACAAAAACAAAAGCTACACATTTTCCACGAAAATCAAATCCACAAAAGCTCCCAAAGCTATTTTTATAGAATTCTCCTATAGACTATACAAAAGAAATAAAATTCCTAGGGATGCAACTGGAATCAAAATTAAGTTGGACAAGTCATATACACTCGACTATTGTGCCAAGCTGGATTTAGCATTATGAAATCATGGGGGTATCACATAAAAATTGGGGAGGAGATTTTCCAACTCTAATAAATTTAGAGCTTAATGGAGTAGAAGCATCACTAAATTGATAGAAATAAAATCTTCCGTCCGTCCATTGAACTTCTGGCCTTCAAAGCGACAACATCCAGTTCTAATAACACGTCTCAGACTAGGACACACTTCTACAAACATGAATACTTGTTGAAGAGAGAAGAGGAACCAGTGTGTTTTGTTTGTGAATTTAAAGTGACAGTGAAGCACATTTTGATTGACTGTCCAATATACTCAGTTGAAAGACTATATCACCACATTTCAAAAACATTAAAAGAACTTCTAGGAGAATCTAAATACGTAGCTGACTTGATAGAATTCTTGAAATCTATAAATTTTTTTAATAAAATTTAATACAATACATCAATAATATTAAAATATATATTGTATACATTATAATATAATTGATATTTTGTATATCACTTTTTGTATTTTTCTTAATAACCCTAAGTGGTTGAAGCAAAAAAATATATTGTTTAAAATAAAACGTTCATACACCGGAATTAAAAAGGATAATTGATACTTTGCCGAGGCGCAAATTCCAACGAACAGTAGCAAACACGAAACAATATCCAATTTAATTCATTCATAAACGTTCTAATTTACCAATTAAACGGCGTAAAAAATGATACCTTTTTTTATTAATGGAATATTATTTAATTGGAATATTTAATGATGGTAAACTTGTAAACTGTCACGGTCTGAATGTAACTGAAATAACTCTAGCGGAAAAAGCCGATATTCGAATCTTTTGTAGCGTTCTTTATACTGAATGCGTTTGACGATATTTGTTTTTAATACCAAAATGTAAGGCATGCATGAAGTAAAAGTAATTTTTTTCCGGAAAAAATATTAAATTTTTTAATTTACTCTGCTGATGGTTCAGTAACACTCATTTCAATTACATTCCAAATTATCAGTATCTTCATTGTTGTTTGATTAATTCAAGCCCACGAAATAGCTATTTTCAGGAGCAATTACCTCGGAATTAGACGAAAATCTGGAGAATAGGACAAACGAAGCACTAATTACAACTCATGAATTTTATAAGCAGTTATCGTGATGGAAAAACATTTTCTTTTTTACTAAATGATGCCGTTTTTGGTTTCCTTAATGTCGGAGGTTTGCACTGTTCTATGGTTTCTGAAGTATAATGGTTAACTGAGTTTCATCGACGGTTATGAAACTGCGCAATAAGTTTAAATGTTTTTTGACAGACTTTTTTTCTATACCTTATTTCATTAAGCGATGCAGGGCATATAAACAACGATAAATTTAACAGATAATTGTTTAAGATGTTCCAAATGAGTCTACTCGTTCCGATAAGTAACAGTATAATTATGACACTTTATTATGTTTGTTCTTTTCTCAAATATTCGTGTTTATTGCATAGTAAATAAATTAATGTTATCATTGAATACATAGAAAGTGAAAAAATAATCCAATTTATAAAATTAATGAATATTTTATGCATAAATGTAAGTAACAGTTCTTCAAAAATATTTAAAAACTAATTGAAATGCCCATCTTTATTTCGTCTGCCGACGTTCTCGGCAGCTCATACCAGTTCGGACACGATTTAATGTTTACCTCTTCCTGCATCGCTTAATGAATTTTACTATAGCTCTCTGAATCTTCTTAGGGTGCCTGTCCGTTCCGAACGTTGGCGATCATTCTGGCTATGATGACTTTGTTGGTTGCTATACGAAATAGCTGTGTTGAGGTCTTTCTATGCCATGCTCTCAGGTTAGTAAGCCAGGCTATTCTTCTTCGTCCTGGGGCCCTTTTCCCTTCAATTTTACCCTGTAAAATGTATTGAAGTAGCTCGTATCTGCCTTGATTTCTCATTATATGGTCCAAGTACTGCAGCTTACGGGCCTTCACGGTGTTGACCAAATCCGCAGTTGTGTTCATTCTCCGCAGTACTTCTTCATTGGTGACTTTGTCTGTCCATGGTATCGTCAAGATCTTTCTGTATGACCATAGCTCAAAAGCCTGAAGTTTTGAAATGTCCACGTTTCTACTTCGTACAGAAGCACTGAGTACACATAACATTTAAGGAGCCTTATTTTTGTTTCTAGGATGCGGTCATGGCTCTTGAACACAGAACTCATAGTCAAGAAGGCATTCTTTGCCTTTCCGATGTGACATTTATAACCTCTTGGATATTGTTCCACAACTCATTGATTATAGTTCCCAATTGTATTGTGAGACTCGTTCACTTCTCATTTGGTTCACATACAGATTTGTTCCAGTTATGTTTTCCTTGCTGATGATCATTAGCTTGGTTTTGCTGGTGTTTATATCCAATCCATATTTTCTACTTGTTTCCGTTATTTTGTTCATTAAGTTTTGCCCTTCTATGGTATTGGAAAACACTATTGTATCATCTTCATACCGCAGGTTATTGAGCTTGACTCCTCTGAATAGTTTTCCAAAAAAATCTGAAAAAATCTTTTTAAAATACAATGTAGGCTGTCACTGTAAACTGTCATTTAGGTATTTATTCTATTTATTTGTCTTGTGTAAATTGTATGTAATTATTTTTGAGTTCTAAAACTGTTAATATGATATGCATTATTCAATGATTGTAATTATTGTAATTGGTATAACCGTAAATAAGCTATTTACCTTATATAAGTTCACAAAATGTCCAGTTAAAACTAAAATTTCTGTACTAAAACTTTCTTAACAAAAATTGTATGTGTATCCTGTATTACATAGGGGTATAAAATATGGACCTTGAAAGTTAACAAGTGCCTTCGATATGTGGTCTTATTGTGGAATGAGAACATCGTTCAACGAATTGAAACAACAGACTAGGTCAAAGTGTAGGTGATTTAACAAAAATGATAAACAAGAGAAAACTTGAATAATTGAGGCATATAATGAGAGGTAGCAGATTTTTGTAGTTAATAATCAATGGAAACATAGGAGAGGTGAAATAGTAAGAAAAAATATTCGTGGCTCCGAAACCTTCATCAATTAACTAGCTTATCGCAGATCAGTTATTACACAAGAAAAACATGGGGACACTGTTATGAATGCTACCAACGCCTTAATTTGGGCAAGTTACTCAAGGAAGGTCAGGTAGCCATCGAAAAACTTCTATGCTTATCGCATCGAAAAAACCGAATATGCTTACTGTTCTAAATGCTTACAATAGTCAGTAAATATCTACCTATTCATAAGATTATTTTTATCTTTAGTCAGCCAATTTCAGAGAAGTACATCGAACCTTTTTTTGTGAACGGCTTAAACGGTAACGGTACAACAGACGACAAAGTCCAACATCTGTTGACGTCAGATAGCAGCCCCTTTTTTCTTACCTAAAGTGAGTAAAAACACAAAACAACAAAAGACAGTCGATAAATGCTGGTTGAAGAGGACAAAAGCTCTCTTAGTGCCTTAAAAGTATTTACTTTTTCTGGACTTAAAAAAGTTTGAAGGGATTATCGAAAAGTAATTTACCGAAAAAAGATTAAAGTCTCTATGGACAACGTGGAAATGGTAGTTAATGTTGAAAATATGCTTGAAAAGATCACAATAAAAAGTCTTCAAAATGGAATCAAATGGCCCGTTTTCACGCTACGTCTTATTGTACGTTTTGTTGGATAGGACAAATCCTATACAATAAAACGTGGCGTGTAAACAGCAAAACGTACGTCTTGTCGGAAGGAAAAACGTAGTGTGTATACACTGGACAAAACGTACGTTTTGTCGTACGTTTTATATGACCAACAAAACGTAGAATAAGACGTAGCGTGAAAACGGGCCTTTACATCCTATCACCACATTTATTTTTTCTTTGGTTATAAAAAGTTTTGCACTATGAATATACTGAAACAGGTTTAGACAGTCAATAAAGAATTATTTTACATCGAAGTTATAAAAATATTGTGCGGTGCAGTGAGAAGAGAACGCTCCGAGAATTTTTTGGACGTCACGATTGGTGAAGTAAAGCAAACTAAATATTTAGTTCATAGTTTTTTGTCCTAAAACCAACAATGGAGGCCTTATTTTGCGACACATGATTGTATAAATATGTATCATAAAGTAGAAATTGAAAAAAGACTTGTGTATTTAGTTATCATTAGGAGTAATGGTATTAACTCTTTGCACTAGTAATCTTGCTTTAAAAAGTTAGCAAATTACTCAGATTTTTTATGGAATTGATCATCACCCGATGCAGCGACATACGAACGATAAAACTAGTGATATTCTCCGTACGGGGACATAATTATGAGTGCAAATTGAGAGAGAAAAAGTTCTAAAAAAAAAACTAAGGTTAACACGAAATAAAACTAGGAGACAAAGGACAAAACGCCTTTATACCAAATTAATCTTATTTGAATGAATTTAAAGTGTTATTAAATTAGATTAGAACACATGCAGCAACTTTTAAAAAACACCAATAACCGAATGTGTTAAAACCGAATATGTCCGTTTCCAATGAAACCGCTAATTAATTATTCCGTATGTCTGCCTACCAGATGTGATTTGACACAGTATACCGTATTTAAAAAAAATTGTTTGTGACAAATATGGAAATACATCTGAGATGTGCATGCCTTGGCTGTATGTGGTGCCACTATTAAAGTGAGCCAAGGGAGACCATGACGTCATGACATCTATTTATTAACAGTCCGGCAGCTGTATATTTTATTCGAATCGTTTCATAGGAAATGAAAGAAAACGCAAACTTCCAGCTAAAAATCAATATGCGTTTTCACTTATGTTATTAATACATTTCACATTATATGTATATTTAGCAGGTTTGTCTATGATCTCTGCAGACTGACTGCAGACAAACGCTGTGTAATTATTATACATTTGCAATTAAATCAAGAACATTCAATGAGGAAAATGAAAAAGTTGAGCTGCTTAAAATATAGCTAATAGTTGTGGTAATCAATGTGAAGCATTATGATTTCAGACACAGTTCAGGCATTCAAGATTTTAATCATCGTCTAAGTAACATCTAACTTTCGTATATAAACATTCAGTATGTTTACCTACCACCAGGAGAACAAATTGATTAACGGAATCTACAAAACGTCGTCAAATACCATTCGCGCGTATTTTAGGTGATTTTAATGCATTTAGGATTCCACTGTAATTATAGAAGAGAACTTGCTAGAGAAAAAGAACAGTCAAATTTAACACTACTGAATGATGGATGCTCTACAAGATGTTAACCTAAAAACAGATATACAGTTAGTTCGCTGTATCTTTGCACATGTATGAAATTATTCACGAACTATTTTTAAATTTTGTCTCATTTCTACTCACAGAATATAAAATGTTGAAATTAAGCCGCTTGTCCAACATTTAATAATACATCAGACAAAGACAGTAATATAACAACAGTCTGTGATAAATTGTCATCATTGAATCTGCTTATTGTCAACAAACATATTGTTTAATTTTCCATTACATTTTCGTGCCTTGAGTTTATAAATTTTCTCAAAAAGAGCTGTTATTACGACTAACTGTTCACTTGGTGTTTGATTGCTTGATGTAAGTATAAATTTTCTTACCTTTAACTTGACGTATCATTTTTGAATCTGGCTAAAACTCTGTCTAACTTATCGATATAAAACATTATTTGTTGTCATAAATAACAAACAAATATCAAACAGAATATTTTTCAAGGTTTTTATTTTTAGAATATGCCTGGAAATACAATAAATTCTCAATCCCAGCAACTCGTGTCGAATTTGTATGAATATTTTGAGTTGGAAAAACGAACGGAGGACCCTTATTGGCACCTTTGGCTTGTGTTCAAGAGGTATTGTAATGAATTGTATATTATTTAATAGTTTACCTATCATGAAATTGTTTTTAAGTTAAGAAAGTAGATGCTGCCTTGAAAATATCACGGCGTACAGTATGTACAATACATGTACAATGTACAATATACAAAAAAAAACGAAAGAAAGCAATCCTGCCCTTTCAAGTCTAGACAAAATAAGACGTCATCGTAAAAGCAAGACAACTGATCTGCCTGAAGGAACTAAAATGGCAATACGAAACATTGTGTACAATATGTACCTACAAAGTAAGTTTAAGTTGATATTGTACAAAATAAAAACGATCTAGTTTATACTCCAGCCAATAGATGTTTCACATCAAAATTAAAACTTCTAAAATAAAGTTTTACTATTATTACTACTTTTTTTTAGAATAGCATGTTAGTCTACAAAGTTTGAAATGTGAATTAGAGGAAAAAGAAGTTATTACTATGGGAAAAACATCCTTGAGCATTATATAGGATTTATATATAAAAAGGATGACAATTAAATATGAGAATTTAAGCTGTTTGATCCATCTTTCTCGACTGCATTTCTTCCAATAATCATAACGTTGAATATGTAGAAAATTCAAAATTACGTTCAAAACAATTCTATAATGAGTTTTTAACATCCAGTAAAATAAATAAACAAAAACAATCACTATAATTACGTTTAACGAGATATTAAACGTTTCCTAATTATTTCATGAATCTAGATAAAACTTCTTTTGATTTAAACGCTTTGATTTAATTCGTAAAACGATGATGTGCAAAGATTCAGTGAACGGAGTGTATAACACCTCCGATCCTAACTGGAGCTGACAATAATTGTTTATCTCCATTAACAACATAGGACCGACTAAACTACACTTGTAACAGTGATAGTTATCCAATAATAATTACAAAAAATAGCAAGCATACCCCTAATTGGAGAACCAACAATGCAAATTGTACACCAATTGAATATATAATAATGTTGATATAGACAGACATACAAGCTTTCAATAACATTTTAAATGCAGCCAACATAACCAGAAAGAAAACTTCATTTATTAAAAACATAATCCAGTGCCTTGGTGAAATGAAGAATGTAAGGTATCGATTTATTTATAAACCGTTAATAAATAAATACAAAAGACAAAAACAAAAAGTTATCGAGGTCCATAAAAAACTCAAAAAACTTGTCAAATATCTGACCGGGTAAAATTAAATGACAGGATAATTTTTGCCTTATTTCCCTACTATTAATTTTACCCATAAACCCAGTACTACTGATGGGATTTGTCCTAAAATAATACTCCCAATGCAAGTTCCACTATAAATGAGTACATACAAACAATATTCTGGGACGGCTATGAAATTACTTCATATGATTTATTTATTACTGTGCAAATACTTTTATGACCTTTAGTTATTTCAACCCAACAATTATTTTTCTTATTAAGGATTCTAAAGGAAATTTACTTTCACAAATTACTTTTGCGTAAAAGAAAGTTTTGATGCATTTAAAGGCAGACAAAATTTCTAATTTTTACCATAATAAAGTAAAAATTGTGTACCATCGAGTATTTTTACTACAAGATTCTTGTATCAGTGAATATAAACATAATATGTTTAAGATACATATTATGTATCTTACAAATACATTATACCAGTTTGCAATCACGAAATAACGATTTGCAATTATTATCTGAGATGGCACAATTAATCGATATCTTAATGGTAAATAAATCAATAAAAGATAACAACTGTGGAAGACAACTGTTGTTGTATCAGTTAGATACTCTTAAAAATAATTAACCTTTGCAATTGATAGGTGAAGTCAATGATACGAGACCCTTTATATTTTGGTATGATATGTAGAAACATTTTTTGATATATTTTATCTTTTAATTTTTTTAATGAGTATTGGAAATCAAAAAGTCAACGCAGACTATGTAAAGAATTTTTACAAATATAGTGCATTCATTATCCTAACGGCCTCTTAAACAGAAAGAAACCACTGCGAATGATTATCCAGGAGATAAGAGATGAAGGAATTTGTGTTTCAGAAAGAACAGTTCGTCGGGAGACTTGTCGAAAACAAACTGATAGCTAGGACACCAGCTCGAAAGCCAAGAAACATGTCGAATGGACACAAAAATACAAAAACTGGACAGTTGAAGACTGGAAAAAAGGTATATTTGTGTTGTTTTGCTTGAATATCAATATTAAAAACTAAAAAACATGAGCATTTCTAAAAATTTTGTTGATTTCAGGTCTGCTTCTCGGACGAATCCGTTTTCCAAGTTTTGACAGAAAAAACGAAGTTTATTCGGAGACGCCCCAACAAGAAATACAAGCCCGACTGCATTGTGTCCACCATCAAATACCCACCGTCACTCATGGTCTGGTCTGTGCTATCCAGTATCAAGACAAGACCAGTACCGGAAAGTACTCGAGACGAGACTTTACCACAACTGCCAGAATTGTTTCCTGAAGAAGAGAAACCCATATTTATGCACGATGGTGCTCCTTGCCACAAGGCTAAGAGTACAGTAAAACCTCGATATAGCGGACCTCTATTTAACGGACTTCGGATATAACGGACAAATAATCCGGTCAAATGTAAAAACAAAAAAAAACATACTGTTAGACGAATGAAATTGGCTCGTGATACTTCATTAGAAGAAGCAATCTTAAAATGGTATGGCCAAAAACATTCTAGTGGGATCCCGGTTCGAGCAGTCGAAAAGAAATCTGCTGCAATTAAATTAGCAAATCATATGGACATACAATTCAGAGCAAGTGATGGGTGGCTCTGGCGCTTTCGCAGAAGGCACGGAATCATGAATAAAAGAATAGATTTAGAAGGGAATACAAGGCAATACATAATAATGAAGGAGAACATGTAGCTGAGGAAGATGTTTTACAATGGCTAGAAGTATGGGTATAACATCATGACTGAAAGTGAAATAGCAGATTAAGTTATGAACCTAAAAAATGAAGATTGAAGTGAAGGTAGCGAACAAGATGACAAAACAAGACTGTTAAAAATTAATCGTAAGATCGCATCTCGACGATCTAATAACATTTATTGATTATTCATCAAATAGTTAAACTGTATTCAACGCCTTTTCGTAATTTTAGACAGTTGGTCATAAAAAAAAACAGCAAACATCGAAAGTGCAAATAAAAGTTGTTCAAAACAGGATTACCAAGTGCGTCGATGTCCACAACAACGTCACTTCACGAAGAATGTCCAAAGACAATTAAATAGGATTTTGTTTGTATTTTGTATTGTTTATATATCTAAATAAAAGCTGTAAACTAATAACGAACGCGCAAGCGCACAACATTGATCCCTGATACGAAAACTAGTCAAAATTTAATTGTCAAAAATTAATAAAAAAAATTTTGTTTAAAATCCTTTATAAAAGGTATATAAAAAAAAATAAATTTTTATATACCTTTTATAAAGGATTTTAAACAAAATTTTTTTGTGATATATGGTATACAGCCAGCTACAGGAACTTCGTTTCCTCGTGGAATGTCAAAAATTACTTCAGGGAATAAAGCTAATATATTCTTTTTGTCAAAGGAATAAAGATATAAGAGGTTTGCTACTTAGGACTATAAATCATCTCTTTATTAAACAGTACCTAGTAAGCTAGTTTATTTACAACTAATTCATTTTATTGCAAAATATCATTTATTGTTCAGGTAGCTATAAAAATATTAAAAGAACGTGCCATTGAATGTTTGTGTATTTAAAAGTTGACCATAAATTTTATAAGACAGGTAATAATAATTGTGTACCAGTAACCAACCATATATTCTTATTCCTACCTGGAACACTAAAACTTTTGTATTCACTCATTCTTTGATCTTTTATGTATTTATTTAAACATTCATTAGGCATCTCGAAACCAAAATTCAGAACTACAATACAAGATTTAATATAATACAATACAGCATAATGAGGATCTTCCTGTGGGTTGTTGTAAGTTTGAAATTCGAAATATTAGGAAATTTTAAATAAGCAATCATAAAATTACCCAACAGTACATATAAAACAAAAAAATGGTTAACGAATGAAAATATTTTATTTCCTACAGATTCTTTTTTAAAGCCGAAATTACTAAATTTAGCCAAAAAGAATGAAAAACCAAAATTAATTAGAGTAGAAGAGATTATACATAAAAAAAAGAGGTTAGATCTTTGTAAATGGGTATATTTAAATATACCCATTTACAAAGATCTAACCTCTTTTTTATGATACGTGGTATACAGCCAGCTGCAGGAATTATTTTCCTTGTGGAATTAGATTATATATAGTTTTGGACATAGTGTGTTAATATTCATTTGTTGGATTCATGTGTTATAATTTTGGACATTGTGTGTTAATAGTGTGTCTAATACACAAAAAAATCTTAAATTTTTATACTTTTGTTAAATATACTGCAAGATCTTCAAGTTTTTTGTTATTAGTTAATGATTTGTAAACAATGACTACCTTTTGGCATCATATTTTAATTTTATAAAATTTCAAAAAAACGCATATATTCTTGGTTCATGTAAATCCATTATTCAATATTTGGGGTTAGCCCACTCTTGCTCTCATAGTTTTAATTTACAATCCAAATGAAGATACCGATAACAGTGATTATGAGTATGGATCTAATTCTTGAATACACTGTAAATAGGTTTTCATTTTCTCACTAAGAAAAATTGTAAGTATTGTTATTATTTTATCAGTAAATACTTACCAATACAATTTAGAAACAATAGTTACCAATTAAAAGAGTATTAGTGCTTCAAAAATTGTGAGAATTTGTTATTACCTTTCTACATACAGTTTAAATCAAAGCTTTCATTTCTAATCAAAATTGGTCGCAAATTCTTGAAATACACTTTAATTGGAGAACTCAATAGCTCAAAGAATGAGAAATATTCAAGAAATAAATTTCGAAAAATAACAAGATGATACTAAATGCAAATGTTGATATTAAATACATGATTTAGAAAGTTATACTTCTTTTCAGGTTGAGTTTATATTCGATTCGTGGTAAGGTGAAAATGAAAACGCAAGACTATCGATATTTACATAAAAATAATTAGTTATAACGTATTCGTCACGCCGCTGTACTATTCGACTAAAATTACAAAATTATGCACATAAATTCATTAACAAATAAAGTGACTCATTTCCATCATAAGACATTAAATTGTTCAACATCATTTCACTTGCAATGTTCCAACTGTTGAATACAAACTAGCCGACAAGAGATATTAAAATAAACTGTAATTGCACGTCCAATTTGAGCTAGTCTGTTACCACAATATCGTTTAAAGCGAGAGTCTTCTAATGACCAGAAAAACGTAATTGGATGTAGCTATTAGTCCGCGTAATTGAAAATTAAACAATATTTTTCATCGTCCATAGATTAAGGAAATCGATACTTGATCAAATTCATGATAATGAATTATTGAGCATTGACGAAATTTTTTGACGTCATTGTTCGCTAATATCTTTTGATTTGTTGAATTTGAATGAATGAAACGCGTTTTGTTATTACTAAAATCTAATCTGCCTTTTGTACAAAATCGACATTGTCCATATGTGCTTTCCGAAAGGGTCACATACATAACAACGATAAAAATAGGAAGACTAAGGTGGACAGGCTCAAAAATCCGCAAACAGTAGAAAGGTTTCAAAACTATATCGAAACTAAACACATAATTCATGAGGACCTAACAATTAGTGAACAATGGGAAATGTGTAAAAATAATATTAAAGAGGCAGCAAATAATATTCTAGGGCCAGAAAGACCACCACCACGTAATGACTGGTTTGATGCTGAGTGTGAGGACATTACAAGAAGAAAGAACGATGCTATATGCATCGTTCTTGCATCAACGGATGCAGCAAAGAAGAACCCGAGCAAAACAGCAAAAAAATAAAGATCTCAGAAAAGAAGAGAAATGCATTCATAGAAGTAAAAAGCGAACTCACGAAAATAGAATATTGGAAGAACTTGAGGTATTAAAAAAGGAAAACCAAACAAGAAAATTCTACAAAACTCTGAATAACGCAAGAAAGGAATTCAAACCAAGGCTCAGACTATGTAAGGATAAGGAGGGGCATATACTAAATACAAAAGAAGAAGTACTGAAAAGGTGGGTGGAGCACATCAACCACCCGGAGGAGCAAGCAACAATTCACCATTAGAACCTCCGTCAATTCAAGAAGTACGAGATGCAATAAAACACCTAAAAAACAATAAATCTCCAGGAAGTGATGGTATACCCTCGGAACTTATCAAATGTGGAGGTGCTTCTGTGACTAATCAAATATATAAAATAATACTGAGAGCCTGGAATGAGGAACAAATCCCGGAAGAGTGGTGTATTGGAATCGTTTGCCCGCTACACAAAAAGGGTGACCAATTGGAATGTAGAAACTATAGGGGAATAACCCTCCTTAATACAGCATACAAAATATTTTCGAGGATCATAATATTCGCCTAAGTACATATTCAGAGGAACTTCTCGGGGAATATCAAAGTGACTTTAGGCCTGGTCGATCAACAACAGATCAGATCTTTGTGCTGAGGCAAATACTGGAAAAAACCAATGAATTCAATATCGATACATACCATCTTTTTGTAGACTTCAAATCTGCCTATGATAGTGTCCTAAGAAATAAATTGTATGAAGCAATGAATGAATTCCACATCCTCGATAAACTGATAAGATTGGTTAAGGCTACAATGCGTAATGTGGTTTGCAAAGTCGAAATACAGGGCGAACAATCACAGGCGTTTGGAACGCATGTTGGGCTGCGATAGGGAGACGCGCTGGCGTGTCTCCTTTTCAACATAGCACTGGAAAAGGCGATCAGAAATGCCCGAATAGACAACAGAGGAAATATTTTTAATAAATCATCCCAAATTTTGGCATATGCAGATGATGTGGACCTAGTTGCCCGCACAACACGCAAGCTAGAAGAAATGTATACCACCTTCTCAAATGCCTCAAAATCTATGGGCCTGCAAGTAAATGAGGAGAAAACTAAGATGATGGCATCAACACCCAACAATAGAGCCAGGAACATCGGTCACCAATTCACGGTTGATAACTCTACCTTTGAAGTGGTTGACAAATTCACATACTTAGGCTCCCTGATCACCAAAGAGAACGCCATAACGGAAGAAATCAAGCGAAGGATAGTAATGGCAAACAGATGCTATTTTGGACTGAGTAGACATATGAGAAGTAGAAACTTAAGCCAAAAAACAAAAATAACTATATACAAAACCCTTATACAGCCAGTGTTGACATATGGATTGGAGACATGGACCATCTCCAAGGCAGACGAAGACCTTTTGCTTATATTTGAACGAAGGATCCTGAGAGGAATATTTGGTGGCATCTGTGAAAATGGTGTTTGGAGGAGGAGATACAACTACGAGGTATACCACAGATATAAACAAATATTTGGTGGTAAAGACATAGTACCTCTTATAAGAATAGGAAGATTAAGATGGGCAGGACATCTAGCAAGATCACAGCAGAACAACCCTCCTAGAAGAATCCTTATGCGACAACCCGTGGGAAGCAGAAAAAGGGGTAGGCCAAAACTCAGATGGAAGGATGGTGTAGATGAGGATGGTAGAAAGATAGGCGCAGCAAACTGGCAACGGTTGGCAATGGATAGGACTGCCTGGCGTAATAGACTTGGGAAGGTCGAGGCTCTTTCATAGGGCTGTAGCACCATTGATGATGATGAAGGTGAGCAGAACATCTGGCAAGATCACATCAGAACAATCCTCCTAGAAGAATCCTTGTGTCACAACCTGTGGGAAGTAGAAGTAGGGGTAGGCCAAAACTCAGATGGAGGGATGGTGTAGATGAGGATGATAGAAAAATAGGTGCGGCAAACTGGCAACAGATGGCAATGGATAGAACTGACTGGGCGAATAGACTTGGAAAGGTCGAGGCTCTTTTATAGTAATATATTATGCAATTATAAAAACTTTAATAATACCAATAGCGAGATTCAACCAGAAATATTCTCTGCATCTATACAGCAAGAATCTGTCATATCCTTTTTACTATTTACTACACTAAAAAATAATAATGTTGGAGATGTAATACAGTAGAGGTAATGGATTTTAACAAGAGCTATGAGTCATGCCGATTCAGTACACAAGTTTACCTATTATTTACATGGTCATAGCTCTTGTCAAAATACATTACCTTAAATGTCGATTCAAACACATCAGTCCCGTCGCCGAACCGGTCCTGTTTGGTCACAGAACTATTTATTATCTGACAGCTGGGAAACTGTTCGTCAACTGATGAATGTGAATGCCGGCGGCATATTTCTATTAAAGAATATTTTGTATGACGGATTGTTCGGTTCGGCGCCGGGACTGTGAAGAGACGTGACTGGTGTGTTTGAATCGACCTTTAGATTTTGTTCTTCACAATCAACTGTGATATCACATACTCCCTTTATTTATCAGCCTGATGTACGACAAAATTAATACATTTTATCGTGATGTTTAACTGAATAATAATTTTTTAAATCAATACTATGGCAATTGCCAAGTTAATAAAAATAGTGCAGGTTAAAAACCATACTTTGAACATAAAAAATATAAAAGAACAAGACAGTCACAGGAAATATATTTATGAATATGTTGCGATAATACTAATGTCCATTGCTCTACCATCAGAAGGGTACTCAAAAGTTTTCAAAAAACTGATAGAAATAAGTTCAAAGACAGGTGCTGGCAGAAAACCATAGAGCAAAAAGACAAAAGAGGGAATGTAAAGGTAGTGGGGGCAAAAATATTGTTAGACAGAAAGTGCGATCTTTAGAGGCCACATTAAACAAGGAAAGAGAGTCTCTCTCCTTGTTTGACACCAAATTTAGTTGGGTTATGTTATTGTTTGTCCCAAATGTCACATGAAATCTTATTTATATTGAAGTTTTTTAACAATTGTGTCGCATTTTAGACTATTATCGTTAATAATTAATTAAAACTTTTTCGTCTAAGACACATTCTGAAAACTATTTTATAGATACTGTTAAGTGTTGGAAAATTTAAATTTCGCGCATTCGCATTTCCGGATATGTCCGCCATCAGAGGCCACTTTTTTGGTCTCCTTTTCATAAGGATTAGATTCCCTCTTTTGTCTTTTTACTCGATGCAGAAAACACAAAACTACTGCTACACTTGATCAACTTCAAGAAGTCCGAAGTGCAACTGATAGTGTATATACACTTTGTAAGTTGAAGGAAACTTTGTAGGCCAGCAAGTTGATCCAAATTGTTCCGCATCCCCAAGTAGCAACATTGGAACTTAGTGCCCTTGAATAATGTGATTTTTGGTAAAAAGTATGGAGAATGACTGATGAGAGTTTCACAAAATGCACATTCAAACATGGTACTTCTTAGGTTACAATGAGACTGAAGTGGAGTTCACTAATGACTGGATGGAATAGTATTAGCATCATTAATGTCATCTTTAAACCTCATCAAAAACTCAGCCTTGAAATGAAGCTTCAAATTTGAGAAGAGACAGTATTCCATGAAATATTGCCCCACATTGATATTCTTCATAGTGTTCAAATGGACTTAACAATTTTTGAGAAGGGTGTCAACAATACTAGAGGTCAAATTGATGATATTACAGATAATATTGAAACAAGTTTAGATTAAAAAAAGCAAATTACTGAGAAATCACTGGAGTCTTACATACCAGTGAATACATTAGAAGAAAATGTAACATACAGTATAGAAATGAATGGACACAAAATAGAAAAAAAGAATGGAATAACCACATAAGCAGAATGAAGGAGGCCCATGTGATCAAAATAGCAAGAGAGAAGTCACCAATTGGCAAAAAAAGTATCAGATGACTATGCAAAGGATGGAGTGAATAGAGGCATTAATTTGCCAATGAATAGACAGAACTGCTTATAAAGAGGAAGAAGTTTAGAGTCAAGTAAAAGAAGAATTGACAACATAAATATTGATAAAATTATGTCAATTTTAGTTATTTTTTCATGTTGAATGATGACTTGAAAAATTAAAACTTCTTTCTCATATTTTGCTATTTTGAACAGTTTCCAGTAAAATATCTTTTGATGACTCACAAATAAAACTTGTTATTAGTCATTTTGTTATGTTTCAGTAGCAAAAATGAAATTGGATAATTTAAATCTTTTCTGTTAAAAATCAGTAGCTGGAAACATCTAATGACTCACTTGTTTATTAATAGAAACTGGCAGATGATGAGCAATTTTAAGTTGAATCCAGTTTTTTAGTTTTCCAGAAAAAAAATTATTTTATCATAAAAAGCATTTAGGTAGGTATGTGAACTAGTATATGCCATTAAATATCCCCAATTCCTTATCAGTTTTATATGTTTATCTAGATCTTTTAACTGATATTCTAAGAGGTATCTGATAATACCTAAACACAATTTCTTGATCAATCTGATAGCCCAATTTCTTGTGAAAATGCTACTATTACTTTCCATTTTATAAAGTATTAATTATAAATAGAAGAAATTAAATATTAGGTTTCCACAGCCAAAGTTATAGTTAATCATTTGTGTTTTGTCTGAAAAAACCATGTATGAATCCATATAATTCAGACTCCTCTCCAGTGAGCTTCTGAGTCGCCAGACTCTTTTTCCTGATGTAGGTATAATTTTATTTTAGTGAAATTTGGAATGAAAAAGTTTCATTGAATATTCTACAGCAGGTATATATAGCTACAGTGTTATATTCATTTCACATTACAAAAATGGCACCTTTCTTCTCCTTTGGTATGAGTGCTTGTTTGCTAATAAAATATAATAATTTCTAGGCTATAATAGGTGATTCATTGACTAAAAGAATGTTTGATTATAATTTATCTGAATCACAAGATGATTCATGATCTGAGCTGTCTAACCTCTAATTTGAATTGCCAGTAAAATGAAAGAAGATTCAGCTTTATAGGTATTTGGTTGAAACATATTTTGACATATACTTTATATGTGATACTTATGACATGTGCCCACATGTATTCAGTTGATAAGGAAGTGAAAAAGTCACTTTCATTTTATAATCAATTAATTGACTGAGATAAGGCAGATTAAGAATCAGATGATCTTATCTGTTGAAGAAGGTGCAATATTTTTGGGCTTTTTCATAATGATTTCAGATTCAGGAAAAAAGTGATTATAATTAGCTGATTACACACAGACTGTGTTTAACATAATATTACTAAACACAAAGAAAGGTGAACAGACTATTTGTAGGTAGTAACAGAACTTATCACAAAGAGATAATATTCAAGTGTTTGATCAAAGTTCAGGTTCAATATGAGAATTTTTACTAAACAAAAATGACACTCAAATTCTTAAAATGTGACCTATCTCATTAGATTTCAAGTTAATGATAGCTGCATTCTTGAAAATATCTTAGCTGCAAGGAGCAAGTACATAATTCAATAGTTCACAATCTATCAATAAGCTTTAATTTCACTCAAGACTCTTACAAGAACAAATTTTTATGGTCAGGATATGATCTGGCCTATAATTTTGAGATGCTAGTAACATTGTCAATTTTACAATGATTATAAATTTATTAACATTATAATTGTATATTTGTTTGGAAGATAAGTGGAAAAGCAAAGGAATACATTGAAGTACTAACATGTTGGGGCATTAACCTCTTCCCACTTTGACTAGTGTTTACACCAATGTTTTTTCTGGTATGGCTGTTAGTTATGTGATTTATTAAAAGTGATTTTTATGGGTTCCACAGACTGGTCTTAAGTTTCCAAATATATTGGAAAATATGCCCTAATCATCTATAGAAAATATACAATACTTGGACAATGTAATATGTAAACCAATTCTCAGAGAACTGTCTCTAGCTAGAAGCACAACTTTTAGTGTCAGACTGCAAGTTGCAAGAATGCCCCAGTATTTTGTCTGCCAAGCATACTATCGCCAAGGAATATAGATGCATATACATCGAAAAAAGGAGTATGACTGTTATTCAATATAAATTAAGGATCACTCAAAGGGTGGTGGGTTTTTCTGTCAAAAGGTGGAGAAAAAAGACAAAGAAGGTGGCTACTTTATCTATTTGTTGAAGATGTTTCACTCTCTAATCAGTTCATCTAAAAAGAACAATATGAAAAACCACACATCCATAGAAGTCATTATAAGTGTGTTACCTCAAAAATACATGTAGCAGTCAATGTTATAATATTTAAAGGACACTGTCTTTTCACGTGATAGCTTGGTGTTTCTAATATGGGCTCCCATTTGTCGGGTGCATCTTGCAAGCTTTGGAAGCTAATAGTGGTAACTTCATTACACTTTTTAATATTACTATAGCAAAATCAATCACTTCATTAATGTTACCTAAAGTAAAAATTAAATTTAACTAATTGTTGGAAATGTGATCTTATGATCTTGTTAGTTCTCAGCAAATAATTGTTTTTACATACTTTTTAAATTACATGTACAATAAAAAAAGCATGTACAAAGCATGGTCTTTTGCTGTTCTAAGTTTGACTTAATTTGTAAACTGTATTTAGTTTCAATTAATTGTTTATACAACATAACTATTTAATGTCTAATGTCTTAAGCTTCTTCATGTATTTAAATATTATAACATTGACTGCCACATGTCTTTTTGAGGTAACACTTATAATGACTTTTCTATGGATGTGTGGTTTTTCATATTGTTCTTTTTAGACAAACTGTGATATGCCTTCTGATTAGAGAGCAAAACATCTTCAATAAATAGATGAAATAGCCACTTCTTTGTCTTTTTTTCCATCTTTTGACTGAAAACCCACCATTCTTTGAGTGATTCTTAATTTATGATGCATATACATATATATTCCTTATGAATTTATTTTATCAAACACTCCTGATAAAATTACGAGTACCTGACCAGCTTAATGTAACAAATTTTTTCAGAATTTTCTATTACCACTTAATCAGAAAAAAAATATATATTGGTGGTGGTCATATTTTTATGATCATTACCAAATTATCTCGTTTCAAAGCTTCTCAAAGGTAAAACACAATAGAAAGAACCACTACCTATCTATCACAAAAGAAAAATATGGCCCAGTTCCTAATACAAACAAAGAGAAATAAACATTTTGTTATATATTGGAAAATTTTAATGATCACAATACACTTAACTCTTATATTATTGGGGATAGTATGTTCAGATAAGAACTAAATAGAAAAATGATCACTATTCCAATCCAGATGATCCTGCATTTAATGACATGATTTAGATTATAGGGAAACTCTTTGAGGCAGCTGTTGCAGTTAAAATGGAATGCAGTATTTACAGATTATAATAAGGATGTTGCTGCAAATAAGTTGGAAAGTTTTCATTTCGTACCTTAGATCTAGAATAGTTATAAATTCATATATTTGATAGATGATTTGAAAATAATAAATGATACATTTTATAGGGAATCAATTGTAGAATTCTGCACTCAGCAAAAAAATAATTAAAACTGCAATCAGTATACAAGACAGTACTCTGATAACGAAGGTTAAGGCTGAAGCCAAAGCTCAATGACCAGCAACAACGGATCAATACAAAGCATACTCACAAGTTGAAGGACTGTTTTGTGCACCCTCATGATTTTGACATTTCATTATGTCAAGTGTAAGGGCGGATCACAATACAAAAAGTAGCAAAACACCGATCGACCTTAAACTTCTAAGGATACAAAGTGAATCTATACGAGTCTTTAGATTTGGTCATGACAAGCTTGCTTTGTAAAAAACTGTGATCAACTTCAGGTTTTATTAGATGCCATTTATCTGAGCTTCAAAACTGGTTCCAGCGATTCCGTTAGTTCACCAGTCTATCAGAGGTTTTTATTAACCATCGTACAACGTACATACAATATTGTATATGAAAATACCACATATATATTAAGTCTGTCACCAAAATGTAAGAAATTCGTATATTATCGTTTTCGAGTGTTGTAAATTTCTCGTTTTAATTGATCTGAATCACAATAACACATACCTTAAATCGTAACAATTTTTAATTAGTGATAAGTAAACAGCAAATATCTTTAAAAATATCATTTAATATGAATTTAAGTTAAATCTGGCGTAAAAAGAACACTTCATATTCCACACACGTCGCATTTGCAGGTCGGCCATCTTGTTTTTGAACCGGCTAGTTGTGTTACAAATTATAGCAGAATTTTGTTAAATATGACAAAACTACTCTTCTTGATTTGTTCAGTTGTAAAGAAAATTCAATTTTCAAATCAGACAATCAGTGCAGCAGCTTTTATTGATTCAAAAGTATGAGAAGGAAACCTGGCCAAGCCCTTACTTTCTTTTGTTTGCAAAAGTTCATAAAATACTATTATATGATCAAAATATCCTTATTTGGACAATAAATCGTGATAAATACACGTAAAAATGAAATACTTACATCGAAATTATCTGATTTGGCCCAAACGTTTCCGTCGTGCCCAGCGATTGCGGCTTTCGTAACGCATTTTGAAGCCAAGAGCTGTTTGTCTACGTAATCCTGCCAGCTCATATTGTTGTAAATTTAAAAAATCACTCCACACACGGTTCTACTCACTAATAAAATTGGTGCAATTAGAGCAGTTGCCGCACGACGAACTGAAGCCGAATACTTTTGTCTACCAAGGAAGATTTGTAGTGGCAGCGGAAGCTCTAAGAGACAAGTGCGACTGCGCTTTAAAAGGATCAATGTCGCCAACAGCTTATCAAGAAAAGAAGCCGCGTTCCGTTAGTAATGACGTCATAATAGATTTGGAATTTTGTTAAAATATTCTAACTTTTATTGATTTCTGTAAATTAATAAATGTATAAATAAAAATTTACTAAATATTTCTCCAGACTCTTAATTCATTTTGATAACAGATAAGTAGCGATGACAATGGTTATGTTGACATGTTGACCTTCTAACAGTTTCTTCTCACACCGTCAAATTTTTTATATAGTAGGAATAAAACAGATGGTCATCAAACTTTTATTTTAAAACACACTTAAAATATTATTCAATAATTATCATAATTATTTATTATTAAATTTTATCAGTTTGTTTTTAAATTAGACAATAAGAAAAAGAGTCAAGACACAATTATATCAAATAGACATAAAACAATACTGTTGCATACTGAATACATAGCTAATATACTGATCAAAATAAACTGTTTTTTATTTACTTGTACATACTTTAATTATCTTTAGAATAAAAAAATTATCAAATATATTCTGTTCACTTCTGTCAGAACATTGAATTCATGGCATATTTTAAACATTACACAATAATTATTATTATATAAAATATTTTAGCAATATTGTATTAATTATAAATGTTTATTTCAATTTTATTCAAAACTGAATTTCTGTATTAATAAATAAATTTAGTAAAATAGACAACATGGATACTGTCATTTTTTGTAAGTATGAATTCTATGTATTGACACAGAATAATAAACACTTGTTTATTATGTGCTATTGATATGAAATCTCTTTTTCAAAAGAGTTTATTTTAAACAATTATTAATTAAAAGATTGTCATTGAATTTCATTGTAGCTTAATTCCATATATACATAATTATATAAATTTCTTTTTTACTTATAATTTTTGGAACACAGCTTAGCGATCTTTTCATACAGCCATCTAGTAGGTAATAGTTAACTTTTAAATTAATGGTTTCTTCCAGGATATCTCTTCTAATGTATTTTAAGATTCCTATAATTGATGACAAACATTTAATTAAATAAAAAAAAAACTTGAATTTATAAGGGGCGTAAAATGATATGTACTGTACTTAAACGGAAGGTGATAAATGGTATAATGCCAGCTAAGGGCGTTAAAATAATTTCTAAGCTCCGGACTTCTCTCTATGAAAAGATGGAGAAACTACTAATGGTGTGGATGACAGAGAAGTAGCTTCAAGGAGGAACCTTAACACAAAACATCATATGTGAGAAGGCACGAACGATTTACGAAGATTTGCAGAAGCAGATCCTATACACTTTCACAAATGATGAATCGGAAAACTCGTTTAAAGCCAGTCGGGGCTGGTTTGACTAGAAAAATGACCGGCATTCACTTCGTCGTCAGGCATGGTGAGGCAGCAAGTTCGGATGTGAAGCAGCTGAGGTTTACATCAAAACGTTTTCCGAACTGATACATCCCCCAGCAAGTCTTCAACTGTGACGAGACAGGGCCTTTCTGGAAAAAGATGCCGAATAGGACTTGCATGGCGGTAGATGACACAAATCACCTACCTCGAGAAAACGATGCCACAAACCTATAGAAGATTAACTCTACTACTTGGGCCAATGTGAGCGGCGACTGTTAAATCAAACTTCTTCTAGTGTACCATTCAGAAAATTTCAGAGCCCTAAGTCACAAAGATTTTAAAAGAAAAACTGCCAGTTATAATAGCACTACAGTAGCTTATAAAAGAAATATGGATACAGAAGTCCCTTCCCAATTATTGGAATACTTTGCACCATACACAAAAAGGGAGATATCTTTGAATGCTCTAACTATCGAGGAATTACGCTCCTAAATGCAGCGTAGAAAGTATTCTCCAATATACTATTCATCAGATTTCAACCCTGAGACAAATTCTAGAGAAAACACTGGAATACGGTGTAGACACGCACCACATATTTATAGACTACAAGGCAGCCTACGACTCTGTAAATAGAAGAGAATTGTTTAGAGCAATGATAGACCTGGGAGTACCAAATCAGTTGGTAAGTCTAACCAAACTAACCCTTGAAAATGTTGAATACAGAGTACGAATCCAGGGGAACTCTCTGAACCTTTTAAAACAAATAATGTCAGGGAGACCCACTCTCCTGTATACTATTCAATATAGCTCAATAGCTCTGGAAAAAGTAATACGTACGTCAAAAATCACAACCTCCACATAACTGCCAGTTATGTGGAGGGCAAATCCAAAGGCGTGGGTCACCAGGAAATTCTCTGTGAAGTGGATAAATCTGGTGTTCGCCCCTTCCGTTAAAAAATATCTTCAGCAAAACAACCTACCCATGCAAATCCTTCTTGTCCTCGATAATGCCCCTTCTCGCCCACCAAATCTCGAAGATGATTTACTCCAAGGGTTCAAGTTTATAAAGATTCTCTACCTACCAGTTAACACCACTCCTATATTGCAGCCGCCCATGGATCAGCAAGAGATTCTAATTTTAAGAAGTTTTATACCAAGCACATTTTTCGGCGCTGCTACGAGGTGAATGAGAACACAAACCTTACCCTTTGAGAGTTTAACATGGTAATATGCCTACTTGTGGTAGATGAGATTGTTTCTCTTGGAAACTCCATGGGTCTGGAGGTGAATGAAAGAGATGTGAACGAACTTGTCAAGGAACAGTCTCAGGAGCCGACAACTGAGGAGTTAGGACAAACTACATTCGCAGCAGCAAACGGTGGTTCAACGAAATATTAGTTTTGAAGAGAAGCCAGAATTGGAAGACGTTGTCTCTAAAAGGTATATAAAGGAGATCCTGGGAATGTGTGCAGAGTTCGTGGATAAAAATCACCCCGAAAAAGTTACACCTGGTCGTGCATCGGTGTTGTTAAACGAAACTTGCCTAACACATTTCCACAATATTTTGAAAGGGAGGAAGAAACAAAATTCCTTGGGCAGTTTTTTTAACCGATGTGGAGATGAAAATGAGCAAAGTGTGACGAAAATTAAGCGCTTCCGTGAGCACTTTACTTTTTATTACAGAATATGTATGTATTTTGTGTTACTTATAAATAAATGTTTCTTTTAAATACATTTTTCTTATTTATAACACCTAACGTGTTTTTTTGGGGACGAACGGATTAATGACATTTCAGTTAATTTCAATGGGGAAAATTGTTTGACATACGAGCAAGATTATAAACGAATTACACTCTTATGTCGAGGTACCACTGTAGTTCATAGATGACTTTCTTTTCCACTTTCACGATTTTGGATTTGAATTTAAACATGTTTTTATTGTTTTTTTTTTCTTATGATTCTGTCTTTAAAATCTATGTTGTTAGTTTGTTCCTTTGGACGTACTTATATGTATGTATAAATATCAATTATTCATGCTTTTTTTAATGAAACTTTTGCCTTTATTAAATTTTACAGCATGCAGTATATTATATGTATAATTCTACTTACAGAAACTTATTTCAATTTGAGACCTTCCACTGTAACTGCCAAAGTAATAAAATTTAAACTGAAGAACACATAACAAGCACAGTGACAGTATCAACTTATCTTTTTTATTGTTAACGATACAAAAGGTATGACAAATATTACTTCCACTGCAGGAAAATGATTTCTATTCTCATTTGCATTAGGATTTCACATCCATTGTCTAACTTGTTAAACTATTTGTTCGGGCTGTTGTCTTCTGAGATTAGTTCTCAACGTTTATCCATCACTAGGGGTTGGCATCTTCTGGAGATGTTACTGCTTCGTTTGTAAACTGAAATTGACGCCGCATTGTACTACGGTGGCCATATTTATGAACAACGCCGCGTCAGTTTCAGCTTACAAGCGAAGCAGTAACATCTCCAGAAGATGCCAGAAACGTCGAGAAATAATTAACAGCTCGAACAGTTTTAACAAATATTCTCATTTATTGAGTTAATCTTGCTAATGCTAAACTTTGCAGTGGTTGACATACCGAACATTACACCAATTCTAGTCGTTGACATAAAATAAATATGTTCATTTCAAATAAACCAAAAAATACATAGGAAAATTTGATGAAAACACAATTTAAGAAAAAATTTAAAAAGATCGTTTGAATTCTTGTAATATTTAACACGTTGATGGACAGAGACGCTGTGCAGCGTCTTTTTTTAAAATTGTGTTGTGACAGAACGCTGTGAAGCGTCCTTAACAAAATCTAATATCGTGGCAGAACGCTGTACCGCGTTATATTTATAATATAAATACATGGTAACACGTAATCCACTGTCGTAGAATACCTATCTATATCTTCCAATCTGTTACCCATCTGGTAAATTATCGTAATATATTATGGTAATAATATCGACAAAAAGGACACTGTACAAATTGACTATTTTTAAATAACTTAGGTGTCCGTCAAGGTGTTAATGTATCTTCTTAAATCCTTACAAAATGTAAACTCTGTGGGGTTTGGCTTCTTCCATAAGCCTCCTCGTATTCGCCGGATCACTTCACCATTGAAGTTATCAAATGGTTTTATCATTTTATATACCAGTATCTTATTATCAAGTAATCAAATATCTTATGGAAGTCTATAAACAGCATGTGCAGGTGTACACCACATTCCCAAACAAGTTTCAATTGCCAACATGTAAGATTTGATCTTACATGTGATACTGTTGTATCACTTGTTGTTGTAAATGTTGAACACTTCTACCAGTGTGATATCCATACTCTTGTATATATGGACAACTTTCCAGATATCAGTAGTAAACTTGCAATTCATGCACGGTATCGCCTACTCTCCATTCCCTCATTGTCACACATATCAAACATCAACTTTTGAAAGGTCATAATCAAACCTTGACCACCCGATTTAGAAAGGTTTGCTATCAATTGAAATTCTTTAAATTAAACAGCAGCTTTACCGTTTCTCAGCCTCATGAGGTAGATATAATAAAGTCACTATAAACAACTTATTGTTGCACATATCAAATAGTAAAATAGGCAAACGCACGTAATTGTGTACGTGTTGATCTGATGTTGTGACTTGATCTGTAGGACGGTTAAGAATTGTGATTGTTGTCAGTAAAGTGTTGAGAACATTGCAAATGGATATCTATCTTTTTAATTTGGCTTTACTCTTACATCATAAAGATTGCACATTTTAAAATTCAAAGGTAATCTCAGGAAATTAAAGCCGGATCTTAAATAAAAATAAATTTATTTTATGAGTTAAAAATTACGAAATAAATTAAAAATTGTAAAAATAGGAAAATGGAGTATGGAAAATGGGTTTTAAATAAGAAGCAAAACCACTGAATTGTAATTTAAAATGGAAATTAGATCTTTATTTCCAAATTTTGGTGTCCACAGGATTGATGACGCCTGCAAAAATTAAAAACATTGAATTTTTTTTAAAACAAAAAGAGAAGGTCAAAGAATTTATATTCTAAATATATTTTATGATTTAATGATACGTCAAAACAAAGCTAAATCTTTAAACTTCTCTAGAGTTTATTGCATTTAATTGAAATTCACCTTTTAAATTTACTAAACAGGGTTTTGGTTCTTGGAGAGGTCTACAGTCTACATGAACAGCTATATCTAAGTGTGTATCTAAAGAAATGTTGAATTAGAAGCATCATTTATTACTTAAATAGCGACTTACAATCAAACAAATGCAGATCTTTGATAAGGTTGATGCAGCTATTTTCATCTTATTTAGTACTTTTGTATTAATTACAAATCACAATCCGATATTGATCAAAACATATAATGTGGAAAAAGAGACAGAGAAAAACAGACATTCATGTCTAGTGCCTGGTATGAACATTATATAAAATTTATTTCTTTACAAGCTCTGTGAATACTTTCGTCTTTTCAGTATGTAAAACTCTAAAATTTCTTTCTAAGAATAATCATGACTAAATTAATTATCAGTGAGAGAAAAAAACCAGGAAGTTTGAAATAGATTCAAATTGAACATGCCCTAGATGCGTTCATGACTACCAAGAGAGAATGATGTAATATATAATATTGAATTTGCAGCAGTCTGAAACTAAAAAGCTTATTGCAAAGAAAAATCCTACAGACAGAAATATGTACTGCTGCAGTTTGTATCAAACTAAGATGAGTTCGCAAGAGTGATTGCAAGAAAAGCTGACAAAAACCATGAAGCACAGTGCACGACAGCTAGTGTTTGTTTTACAGGCTGAAGCATATTCAATACATTAACGAACTAGTTTAAGGTAGCTTAAAGGCTCCCATTTGCATGTTACTTTTACAGAAATTGGAGGAAACTTGCCAAAATGAATGAACAATCACTGCAGAAAATTTTAATAAACTATCAACTATATTGTTAGTGTTTCTTTTTGCATTTTGTGTTAACACTTAATACATTTTAACTGAGACTGTTACACAAACAAATTTAACACAGAAAGAAACTAACAGTACTATTACTCACCTGTGAGTCTCCTTTAAACAGGACTTACGCAGATTCATGATTCAACAAATCTTTAGACACACCAGTTATAATAAAACAAAGAAAAGGCAACAACTTTTATCACCACTTTTATTAAGTCTTAATGTACAAAAAGTCTATGTGATAATCCAGAATTTCCTTCTACATCTTTTACGATTATAATAACCTTTCCAGATACCAACTAAACCCTTACAGAGACGAACAAACTGTGTGGAGAAAATCACAACACACATACCGTCGGTACCCCTCACATAGAGAGGCCCTCTGGCCTCCATACAGCCACACGTCTCCGGAATGATAAACACTAACTATATGTATATCAAAAAATTAAAAATACACTAGAGATTAAACCGAAACAATTAAATATATTTAAAAATTGACACTCAAAGAGTTCGTGGATGATTAACGAGGGGCAGCGTGCCTTGAACGGCGTTGTCCTAAAGAAACGTGATGGCGCAGCGCACAATATTCGCATATATATGTCGCAGATTTAGCATAGAAAGCTAATACTCACACCAGAGAACCTTCAGGAGACGTCGTAGTAACACACCAACACTCTTTATAACCTCGTTTTTATATGAGATCAGCAACATTCATCGGCATTTCATCTATCTTTGTATTGTAAAACTGCTCGATATCCTTAAGCGTGCGTTTATCATCGTCAGTTACGAAATTTATTGCTACACCTTTACGACCAAATCTACCACCTCGACCAATCCTGCAAAAAAAAGTATCCGAGTAATATATGTATATATTTACTTTAAAAATTATATTTATTTGAAAACATCAGACTCAATTAATGCTAACATCAGCACTCTCAGCGATCTTGGTGGAAAAGTGTCATCATGAATAAACTACAAATACTTTATATATATTATTGTATACCTGCCAAGATATGGCATGAAAAATGTAATAATTGAATCATTTTACAGTTTTCTTTTTTAATATTTTATTTTTTGAAGAAAAAAACAGGTTCCTCCGAGAGTACCAAAAAAAACCTTATTAATAAACTGGGAGCTGTCAGGCTTTCTCTTAATTCTTATACAGTTTTCTCACGAAAGATTTCTGTATTCTTGATAGTAATTCCTAGTATAAAAAACCATTATTAGCTTCCTTCTGCTTCTTCTTCTTCCGATATCGTTCTCGATCTTGGGCGGCATGTAATAATTCATTTGCTGATAAGCCAGGACAAAGGTTTCGGAGCCATGAGTATTTCTCCCTACCAATTCCTCTTTTTATGTCAATCTTTCTGTTGAGTATTAACTGCATTATTCTGTATATGCTTCCTCTCATTATATGCCCCAGATATTCGAGTTTTCTCTTTTTTATCATCTTTATTAAATCACCTTCACCTTGACCTACTCTGTTCAAGACTTCTCTGTTTGAAATGTGTTGAACCCATGATATTCTGAGCATTCTACGATATAACCACATCTCGAAGGATTCATAAATGCTCCTCTTGCAATTTCTGTATGAGTTTTAATTTCTTATTTCGGATTTAGTGTCTCATTTATCCAACATCCTAGGTATTTAAAATGGTTAGCTTTTGTTATCGGTTCATTATTGACAATTAGTTGTATAGCGCCGAGGTCTTGTTTATTAACCACAAGTAACTTTGTCTTTGTTGTATGTATGCTTAGTCCGATATTAGAGCATTCTCTGGTGACTCAATATACATGGAATTGAAGATCTTCGATACTTTCAGCCATGATCAAAGTGTCATCTGCATATCTGATGTTGTTAATAGTTTCTCCCCTGATTCGAACTCCACATTGCCCTTCCAATGCTTCATTAAAAAATTATTTCTGAGTAAATGTTAAGTTCTTTATGTAATATGTTCTTTGTAGTTCTTTCATCTCACGACATCTGTTTCATCCGGGCCTCTTTTGATCACATAACCTCATATCTTATTTGTAGATATATTTCTCTATACCCTTCTGCTGCAAAGTCGCTCTAGTCTTGAAACTTTGTAGAAATGTTTCTCTTGGTGTAAAAGTAAACCTGTTTTCTTGTTTTCATATATTTATGCCTTTAGTATAATAATTATTACATTTAAGTTTAGAAAACTTTAAACAGGTAATTATTATTTAATAAAGCAGATCTGTAAAGAGTTTCTAACCTATTCAAGCTATTGGAAACGATATTTTACTTTTATCTGAAATTTATGGTAAAGGAAAAGACTTAAGTAATTATAAATTCACAATACATTATAAACCCTTAAGTTTTATAGAAAACTTGGCTTATTACAAATTACTCAATGTAATATTTAATGTAAAGTGATACTAACCTGTGAATGTAATTTTCTCTATTAGAAGGCAAATCATAATTAATAACTAGGGAAACTTGCTGTACATCTATACCTCTCGCTAACAGATCAGTGGTTATTAAAACCCTAGATGATCCTGTCCTGAACTGACGCATAATAACGTCACGTTCTCTTTGTTCCATATCACCATGCATAGCAGAAACAGTGAAGTCCCTCTTGTGCATATTTTCTGTTAACCAATCGACCTAAAGACAAATAAATAATTCGTGATAAATATTGGCAAAATTTACTAAAAACATTTAAATTAATAATCATTTTATCAGACTGCCAAGATAATAATTCATATAAATTTTCATTCAAATATACGAAACCTTATTGACAATATCATCATTTGTAACTGCTCTTATTTTTGTACTTTTTTAAATACGAAATGTTTTGCAATTGTTCTACATGACTTATTAAATTAAAATAGTTTATATTAGTAATGTTCCAATGATTTTCCAATGGACCACAGGAGTGATGACGTAGATTTGATTGACATCTGCCAGTTTCACTTTCCAAACAAACGTTGTTTAGTGTGGATAATTTGTATTTTTCGTTATTTTTTCATTTATTTTATAGAATCTTTCCGCTTTTTGCAATATTTAAGTATTCTAATAGTTACTACAACAATTTTACAAGGTTATGTAAATAATAAAGCACATTGTTTTATGCTAATAGGAATAAAATGAAAGTATCAATAAAGTAAGGTTAAAATTTCTTTAATTAAACTTTTAAACCATATTTCATAGAAATAGAACTCTGAATTATGACGGTATTATCGTAAAAACACTATACTTACAAGAAAAAGCAGCAGAGGAAGCAAAATGTTAACTTTATAGGAATTAAAAAGTCTTGAGATTTGACATTTCAACGTTTGTTTGGAAAGTAATAATGACAATGTGACGTCACACTCCTGCGGTCCATTGGCCAAATGTTTTAAATAATTGTTCTTTGTCAGGTAATATTTCTAGATGAATTTAAAAAAAAAGTGTCACGGATTCTTGAAACTTCTAGCTTCAAAGATAATTAAAAAATGTATGTGAAAGCATTCATTCAAATATTATTGTTAAAAATTTATTAGATCTTAAGATCCACATACGATAATTTCCCTAAAAATAATTCAAAAATTGTATGAAAAAATGTGTTTTTCTTTGGCTTTTGTTTATATAAAAAAAACAATAGGTATTTAATCATATACAAATTTATATTTCTAATTTATTTAGTACCTGACTCAACATGATTCTTTTATCAGAATTAGCTATATGATTTTAAGAAGAGACCACAAGAAAATTAGATCAAAATGTAAAAAATCTGTATATTTTTCGTTCATTGAAAGTGATGGTTGAATCATAACTAATGCATCCCAGTAAAAAGGAACATTGAATTTTCTGTAAAATGTTCCATTTTGCACCACATTTCACAGTAAATGCCACATGTTTTATATAGTAGAAAACTAACAGCAATTTTAAAAAATCGCAGGTATTACTGAAGGAAACCTAGAGGTATATTGTAAATTTACAAAAAAAGTAAGGCAATTAATTTAGATCAATGAGTAAGTTGTAAGTATACTACTAACTGAACTAGCGATCTTAGTTTAAAAAATACATCCAGATCTTCATTGTAGAAAAGCAGATTCTAAGACATTTGATTGTATTAAAAAAAAAATAATATAAAAACATATTTACTAGTACAGAATGAAAAAAAATACACAATATAACATTTACCTTGCGACGGGTATTGCAAAAGATTACAGCCTGCGTAATCGAAAGAGTATCATAGAGATCGCATAATGTCTCTAATTTCCAATCTTCCTTTTCTACATACACATAAAATTGTTTGATACCTTCTAAGGTAAGTTCCTCTTTTTTGACAAGTATCCGAACAGGACTCCTCATAAAGGATTTTGTCACGTCTAGCACATCATTTGGCATGGTAGCCGAAAGTAAGATTACCTATTGACACAGTTAAATAAATTAGAAGTGGGAAAATTGTAAATAATAAAATATATGTTTATGTAATTATTAAAATGTTGTTGGATTCAAAATAGTCTTAAATTTGCTCCATGCAACTTCATATGCTCCCAAAAAAAATATCAATAGACAGATGTTTGCTTAAATTTTACAAATATCAAATTGTTTCATTTTACAGAGAAAGATTACATTGATCAATATTTTGTATATTTTTTAAGATGGTATAATGAAATCTATATAATTTGTACTCAATTTGGGCTCTTAAATAGCATAAGTTTGGTGGAAGATATTACCACTATAATCATGAGAAACTGAAAATTTACAGTTGCCAGAACATGTATTCTGGGCCCCAGAATTGAACATGATGAAAAAGATTTTAACAGCTCAGCCAGTGGGAATAAGAGAACAGCTTGAGACCTTTTAAGGGTAGCAGCACTATGATTATAATGAAAAAGCATTAAAGTGATATTAATATCAAAATATTTTTACAGCTAAAACTAACTAAATTCCAATGACATTGATTTCAATATTACAAAAAGTAAACAAATATATAAATTAAAAAATGTATACCTGTACGTCAGTGTTTAACATTTTAAACACATCATGAATTTGATCTTTAAAACCTCTTGACAACATCTCGTCAGCTTCATCCAAGACAAACATTTTAATGTGGGTCGGCCTTAGGGCCCTCCGTGTTATCATATCATAAACTCTACCAGGTGTACCAACTACAACATGCACTCCAGTTTCAAGTTTTCTTATGTCTTCTCGTACATTGGTGCCACCAATACATGCATGACACTGAGCTGACATGAAATCTCCTAGGGCAATTACTACTTTTTGGATTTGTTGAGCCAATTCACGAGTTGGTGCCAATATAAGTGCTTGGCACTCCCTCACTGACGTGTCAATTTGTTGTAAAATAGAGATGGAGAATGTTGCAGTCTTTCCAGTACCTGAAATATACAAAATGGAAAGTTAAACTTTGGTACCTTTTAGTTAATATGATTAATTTTCAATGATTGGTAGCAAAAAATCATAAAACATTAAAGAAGAATGTAACACCAGAATAAAATTTTTGCTTGTGTAGAAAGAGTTGATTTATCTCCCTATATAACACATTCTTATGACTAGTTAATTTGCCAGTGTTTATTGCAGCACAAGTACTACAGTTCTCTAAAAAATCACAGAACTACAAAAATATGCTCAAAGCAGTAATTCACCAACCTAACAAGCTAAGTATTTGGATTTTTCAAATAATTTACATAAGAAGGCAGCATATTAGTTATTCTGCTACAAAAATTATATGAACTCCAATTATAGGGATGGATCTAGAATGACATGGAACACCTTAAACAAGAAACTCACTATAACCAAAAGAAGAAAGAAACTATAAAAGGTTTTGATAACATATCAGGTGTAATTTATTTTTGTTTGATTAAACTTAATATACCAAATGAAAAACTCTCCCAAAACAATTGATTCAGTCAAAAAGTAATTAATGTAGCAAGAATGTGCTGTAATCTTATCATTGTAATGGCATGTGGATGAAGAATGATAATTTTGTGGTGCTAATCTGAAATTTAATAGCTTAAACACATGAACTAATTTAAATGATAAGAAGTCTAAACTAGACATAAATAATATCTAGAGTACAACTACAACCAAAATTTGTATAATTACCTGACTGAGCCTGAGCAATAACATCATGTCCCTTTACACAAGGAATGATTGCTCTCTGTTGAATAGCAGAAGGTTTTTCAAAACCATAGGCATAAATTCCTCTTAAAAGTTCTTCTTTTAGGTTCATGTCATCGAAATTATCAACCACCTCTTCCCAGTTGGATTCAATAATGCCATCAGGCTCCATACCTGGTGGGCCATCATAGCCTTGGGGCTGGCTATCTTCATTAGCTGGGCCATTCTTGTCCCACTCTTCACTATTAACAAAAAAATATATTTAAGACTTTATTTTTTCATAATTCACTTTAATAGAAGAAATTGGTACTGTACATTTTTATGAACAACTGTAAACTACTTTTGAATTTGAAAAATTTAATATAGATTCACTGTTTATGTTTCATTTACATTTAAGCTAACCATGATAGAATTCTCTCATCAATTCCAGAGAGAACCTGAACTTCAGATATATCACAAATAATGGCATAACTGGTATTAATTTTATTAAGCATTATGTGGCCTCTGTTTTCGTTTGGACATCAATGTCACCTTTAAAAGGTGTAACAAAACTTACAAAAAAAAAACCAAGGTTACAAAAAATTACTTCAGATATGTTAATATATAAGCAACTAAAATTTTATGGCCTATTTTTAACTACTATTAAATACATAATTTGTATGAATACATTAAACACTTGTAAGAGTACCGGGTATGCTACTTCACCTTCCACCTTCGATTGGTCTCAACTGGACACTTATCTTCCCAGAAGCTTGTGTCTTTTGGTTTTCTTACAATGAAAAGTTCTACGGTGCAGAAACTTTGTAAATATATTTTTCTTGATACAAAGAAAAATCCCATTGATTATGGAATAGAAGGTCTCTTTTCTTTTATTCAAAAAAGTCAAAAAGTAGTGAAACTTTGTAGGTACATGGATTCCTTTTGGTGTAAATAAGAACACTATATTGAATTTGGATTGTTAGGTCTTCTTCAGATATTCTTATACCTTTTCTTTTTCTTCCAAGGAAAAGTACTATAGTCTTCAAACTTGGTATATAATCTCTTCTTAATGTAGGAAGAACCTTGTTGAATTTTGGGATAATAGGTGTTCTCATAACTATTTCAATATAAGTATTTTAAAATTTAGTGAATTTTAAAAAATTTCTCAATATAACAGATGCTTTTCAGACCTTCCTGTAAAAATTCTCTCTTCTATAGGTATTCACTGGAATGCAATTAATTTTATTTGTGCAATAAACATTTAAAGAAACCCTTATGCAAATATTAGCAACAGAAGTGGAGTATAAATCATTATTGTAGTCAACATTAACACTTATTTTGAAACTCCTGACTATAATAAAGAATTCACCTTTTATATTGACTCTGATATTTTTCAAACATATTAATTTTCAAAGACATGAATTTTTTTGTCTATTCTTTTTTGGAAAACCATTTTAGGATGGATGAACCAATTTTCTTGATGTTGACTTGGAACTGGATAAAATATATTACTTTTTATTTAGAGTACAATTGTCTACTTTGTTTAAATGGGGCTATTTTAAAAGATATACAGATTGAACTAAATAAATTCGGAACACACAAAATATTATGTATTTCGGCTCAATTCTGCTGTAGGTGGTTGGCCAACAAAAGGTTGTCAAATAATTATATTATAAAAATCCAATACTTCAGCAGGCTGCTGAATTCTGAACTAATTTAAGAACTCATTCATAGGTGGTCAAACCACCTATCGCTTCCTAAAGCTGGCCACTCACGGTACAACAGTGTGGTTCAACATAATCGGACAGAGGTGTTGTTCAATTTGTTGGTATATCTGGTGCGCCCACACAACATACTGTGCCGCAGTATTTCTTCGGTTCTCGACCATATCAAATCAAACAATCATTTTAGCATCTCTTACTTTGTGTATAACTAAGCGTAAAAAGAAAACTAAAATAAAACGTAGATTCTGGTGCAAAGAATCCAAGATTTTGGTGCAAAATAAATCTCGTCTGTCCCTGCACCCGATTTACTGGACTGCACTGCTAATTTTAATTCTCTTTTATAGGATGTTCTAAAATTGTTAATTTTTTTTCTTACATACTCTTTCTCATTCGCATCTTTGTTTACTTCTTGGAACTTTAAAAATAGAATGCTAGACTAGAACCCATACTTAAAATAAGTTTTTTGATAAAAAGCATATAAAAAAAATAATAGATTTCATAGAACTCCACATAAGTGCTGATTAACCTGAGTAACCACCTGATTAACTAATCATATGACAAAATTTATCCAAATATTAAATAATCTATTCAAAAGTCAGTAACAAAGATTTTGTTAATTGATATTATTGCTAATTTGTAAATTGTATGTTTGTCTCAAGTAGCTCTCCATGATGGTGAATGGAATTATATCTATATCATTTATTGCTTACTTAGTTGCAATATTTGTATTTATCATGTACTGAACTTGCAAATCACTGAAGGTTTAAAACTAACATATCAAAGAGAATTAAAAGATACCATCACACTTCCTGTTTTTTTAAGTCTGGCAATATGGGATGGGAAGAATCACAGGCCAATCACTGTCTTAAGTTCTTTGGCAAACATATTTGAATGTTTTATATACACTATATAGAAAATTTTAATACACCTTTTACTCAATATAAACATGGTTCTCCACCTGATAGATCAACTCTTACAAACTTCTATGTTTTCATTTAATAGGTAGCTGTCATAAATAATACATGGACACAATTTTCAGAGATTATGCAAAAAACTTTGAAAGGAGACCAAAATTCATAAAAGTAGCCTCTTAATGGCAGACATATCCGGAAATGCAAAAGCACCAAATTTAATTTCTATGACACTTCACAATAATCATACAGTGGTGTAGGAGTTCTGATTTATCTAATGGAATTAGTACAGTTTGAAAATTTTAATGATTATTTTAATTAGGCAAATATTTCATGTTTTTTTTTTTATAAAGTCATAAAACAGTAGCTATAAAATATAACATAACAGAACATAACATAACAATATCTTTATTTTTAGAAAACAATATACATTCAGTGAACATAAAATTATTTAAAAAAAACAGTGTCACAAACGAAAATATTATTTACTTATTCCTAACCGTTACATATGCAAATAGTCCTCCACAGAATATGGCTCAAGAGCTACCAGTAATTTAAATATTTGATGTTTATACAAACTTAATCTTTCCTCCCTTTTAATAGGTTCACGCAGTTTATTAAACAATTTGATGCAGCAATAAAGAGCGTTTTTTTCTGTTATACTTAACCTGTGTATTGGAATTTTATAATTATATAACCTATTATTTACTATACTATTGGGCTCAAAGTTCCTAAATAGTATTTTATTTTTATATAGAAACAGTAAGCATTCTTGAATAAATACAGCATAAACTGTTAAAATATTATTACTCCTAAAATGCCCTCTACATGATTCCCTACTTTTTAAGTCAAACATAACTCTGATTATTTTTTTCTGAACCAGAAATACATTATTTATGTCCCTACTGTGTCCAAAATTTATTAGACCATATCTAAATTTTGCTTCAAAATTAGCATGATACACTGTTTTTAATGAGTTACTATTCATGTATTTTTTTAGAACTCTAAAGCTGTAAATCACTTTACTCAAAGACATACATAACTGGTCAACATGTTTATCCCAACATAAAAAACTATCAATATATAATCCTAAAAATTTGGTACTGCTGCTAATATTTAAAGTGTCATTATTTACAATAATACTGTTTGGCATATCTGAATGTGCATAATTTGTCTTAAACAAAAGAAGATCTGTTTTATTTTGATTTAAAACCAACCTATTCATAGAAAACCAGTCTTTAGCTTTCTGGAACTCTAAACTAGCATTAATTATTAAGCATTAAATATTTTTCAGAATGTGTCTTAGACGAAACACTTTTAATTAAATAATAACGATAATAGTCTAAAATGTGACACAATTGTTAAAAAACTTAAATATAAACTTTCACATGTGACAGCTGGGACAAACAATATCATAACCCAACTAAATTTGATTTCGAAAGACACTCTCTTTCCTTGTTTAATGTGGCCTCTCAAAATGGCACTTCCTGTAATTTTTGCCCCCATTATCTTTACATTCCCCCTTCTGTCTTTTTGTTTGATGGGCTGGCCATGATTTAATACACAAACAATTTATCAGTTTTGGCCTTTTAATTGCTTAGGCCTCTCTTCTTTGCTTGTTTTATAAATGATCTTTTTAACTACTTCTAATTCTCCTTATATTTTAATGTTTTCATGATCATCTCACCAACCAAAGTTATCATTTTGTTTGTAGTAACTCCATACTGCTTTTTTTCTACTAAGTTTTAAAATTTTCCGCAAAGCTTGTCACTACTGTTCCAGTTTTTGTTCTGAATCCTTCCCACTACTTGCTATTAACAATACATCGTCACCATACATTAAACACTACAGAATGATATTCTACAGTTTCTCTGTTATCTTATCTAACACTAATACAAATAAATAAGGGCTCCCACACCTATCCTCTTTCACACAATCTTCACAAACTCACTGAGAATTGCTTTCTTATTGAGCAACCACTATATAATTTCTCAAGGAACTCTGGGATGTTTTCTCAAGATCAGTGAATACTATATAGCCATTTTATTTATTCCTATATTGCAAACATAGCTTTCTTATCATGGGCTACATAGAGTAAATGCAGTCCATGTGTATTTCTTAGTAAAATAAAACCAAATAAAATAACAATTCAATTAAAATAAAATAATATAAAATATGAATCAAATCGTGTTTGATAATTTTATAGTGAAAATTGTATCTGTTGATCTACCTTGAATAAAACCAAACTGATTATTGGATATTTCAGTTTCTTCACATATACATTAATTACTCTCTCCTGTATTTACATGGTGTGATTAAACAATTTTATGACCCTGTAGTTTGTGCATTGTTATATATTTCCCTAGTTTTTGTAAACAAGTAGACTGCTTCTCCATTTGTCCCACTTTCTTCTTTGTTAATGTGACCATTCCTCTCTTAGATCAATTGGCACTTTTCCTTTAATTTTTGACGCCCTTTTCATAAACTAGTATTTTGTTATTTTCATCCTGATGCATTAAATTAGAAAGTTTCGATATTTTATATATATTTATTTGCCTCACCGTCCCTAATATTGAGTAGATCATATAGATTTATATAAATATGCTTCTGCTTTTGCTAGTTTCACTTCCTTTTTGATGACTTTATACCATATTTTTTACCAATGTTGTTTGTTTGACAACCAGAAGGTCTCTTTATCATCAAACTTTTTTTGAGGTTTTTCAAACTATTTCAATAGCAGTATCTCTAATAATACTGGTCATATTCCTCCAAACTGTGTTAGGAACATGATATTCGAGCAATAATGTCAGCCATTGTCCGGCTGGGCCAACTCTAAGGTGATGCTGCTGACATGATGAAATTAGTGCTTGTATAAAAGACTTCCTTTCATTTTCTGCTGAAATCTTGCACTAAATATTCATGAATTTTTTCTTGAATGTCAACACAAGCAACTTATGTTGTAGTCTTTCATATCATCCCTATCTTCACTTCTAGTTCCAAAACTTAGTCCTCCATATATTGCTTTATATCTTGGATTGGCCCAAATGTGCATTAAAATTGGTTCTTATTATGATTCTCTCCTCTGGATGGAATATCACTCAATGTGTCTCATAATTGATCATATAAAGCTTTTCTTTCATTCTCAAATAGATGATTATTATACAAAAATGTATGACGAAAAAAATTGTGTTTTCAATCAATGAATGCAGTTTAAGTATCACAAACTATTTGTTTGGGTTTGCATGACTGCAGACACTAAATCCATTTGTCAATAACAAACTTAAAATTGCAGATAATCAAGTTCTTGAGTTGCACATGTGTATTATAAAGATATGAAACAATGTCAAAAACTAAATACCTGTATAATTGATAATCTGTGAAACTGTACAAAAGATTAAGCAATAATAACATGAAATAGCCATATCTGGATCTCTTATCTGGATTTGACACATACTTCAAAAAATAGTTCATTCTTGGAAATGATAATCAAGATGAAAAAAGTCAAGGAAAAAATTATATCGGGGAAAAATTTTAATTAGTTTTTGTCAACAAAGTGAGTCAACTTTGAAAGCTTACATTAAATAAGTATTTACTTCAAAAGTCCTTGATTTTGCCATACATTCTTTTTGTGTTGAAACAACTGTTCTTTGCCGTCCCAATGTTAGTTAAAGAAAGTAGTATCAATAATTTGTAAAATCACAAGAAGTATCTAACAGAATTGTGTTGTATCACTAAGATATCTTGTTTCTTATTTATACTAAATGTTCGGGGTTAAATACCTTTAGATATTACAAAAATTAAACATAACAGTGTTAGAAGTGCTATACTTATCATACTTTAATTGCATGTACCTAACTATGGAAAAAAATAGCAAACTACTGGAAGTCTATTAATGTTTTTGGAATTTGTAACCTTCAAAGTAGCATGAGTCATTTAGAATTTAGACCTTCCACTAACTGTTTAATTTATCAAAATATGAACATATGTGTGAGAGAAAATTGCCTAGTAATAATAATTTTACAAATAAAATCAGTTTTTAGTTATATAATGTGCACTACAAACTTCACGTGGACATTAAAACAATTTTGAAAATAACATACTATATATGCTAGAAAACTATTTTTGAACTAAATTTCTACTTTTAATCACAAACGATTTACAAGCTGAGTTCTAAATAAACGTAGTATGATAATTTTAGTAGTTTTATATTAAAATATCTTTCAAATTCCAAAGCGCCATGTTGGCAGAAGAGTGAACATTCACGCCGAAAAAATTTTCTGAAAATGGTTGAAGTACCAAACAAACAGTTTAAATAAATTTTAGATATACTTATAGGAAGTAATAAAACATTGTTACTTACGAGTTTTTAAAGAACAATACTTATAACCATATGAAAAAACAAAACTTACCGACGATCTGGTAAAGACATGTCTCACTCCGCGTATAGCTAAACGGAAAAGGCTGCTGAATTGAAGTTTGAAGTGATATGACTACTGTCTCTCCGCCCAGGTATTGCAATTCACTTAATGGCTTCTAGGGGGCTTGTAACTACCTCTATCTTATAGCCACAAATAAGTTAAGATTTTTTTACCTGAAAGTGAGTCTGACTATAGTCGTTTTATAAAATAATTCTTATTACAAAATGGAATTATTTTTTAGGGCGAAAGAACATGGCCGGTTTTCTACTATACTTCCGATCACCTTGGCTGTCAGTACAGCCGCCAAAATTTAAAGTTCATATTTGCACTGAAATTATGCCACTTGTTAATTTTGACAAAAATAAATAATTTTGTAAATAACTTTATTCGAATGTCATCTGTTTTTTCTTGACTTTCGTTTACTTTTAAATGGTTCCGAATATTAGACCTTTTATTCAAACTAATTTATTTATATGTATTTTTTTTGTTACACGCAATAATATTATATTGTCGATATATAAATGACTTCTTTAGCTATAATAGTATAACACGTTTAAGAAAAAGTACAGCGTAGCTGAGTTTTATTAGATTTCAAATAATTTATAATTTACAGGCTAACTGATATACCATTTATGAACAAGACCGTAAAGCCCATGTTTAATAACTATTATCAGAAGAAGATTAAGACAACACATGGTCAAGTTGACATATGATAGTGAGGTTAAAATCAAGATGAACTAAGTAAAATATTATTATTATTATAATAAGAAGGAAAAACAAAAAAATCACACATTATTATTATTAGAAGAAAAGTTGCATTTGAAATGAATAATCTAGAAGAACTTCAGTGTCATTTAGTAGGTTTAGAAAACTCAGAGAATCAAATTGCATTTGATTATTCAGACGGTTTGATCTGTTCTATAGAAAAAAATCGGTTAATAGTATATAGAAATAACAAATCTACTGAAAATCGATCTATTCATACAATAAAGGCAACTGGCACCTTGCAGTATGTAAAATTTTTGTCAATGTTTGACATTGTATTTTTAGCAACTGAAACTGACCTGATTTTATATGAAGTTGAAACTAAAAAAATACTGTTCACATTAACAGTTGATAGTCCAATACTTAATCTTGCTTGGAATCCATTAGCAACACTTCTTGTTGTTATTCATGAGAATTATGATGTAACTTCATATGTATATACAAAACAATTTATTGAACTGAGAGATAAATCCAACTTGAATGCTGCAGTTCCCATTCCAGTACTATCAGGTTGGGGTTCAATAAATACACAATTTCAAGGTCCTAAAAAGGCTAAGAAACCTACTGAAAATGAAGCAGAAGGTAAGACAATATCAATGGTTTTTGTTTATTTACTTATATTAATGTAAGTTACAAGACATCGTTACATTCATAACATTTCTTTGAGAACCTGTTTCTTTAAGTTCATTTTGAAATCTTACCAATATGTGTACCTTTTCCCTGTTGCCAACCCTAAAATGAATGGTTCATAACTGAACTGCTGGTGATGATCTCCCCTGAGAGAGATGTCTCCTGGTGACTTGAATTCCTTCCTAGAAATGGTACGATGGACAATGAGCTAAGGACGACAGCTCCTAGGAGGATGCACTTAGCTTGCCCTCCCTATTCTACAGATACAGAACTGAACTGCTAATGTGAGGACTTGTTAAATTGTATAGGATACTAGAATTGGCTTAGTAATAGAAAGCAGCAGTAGCAAATGTAAAAGTTATTAGGCAAAATATAAGGGAATAAATTATGGCAGAATAAACAGAAGGAAATTTATCAATTAAAAGCTATAAAATGCTTAAGCTGTGAAGGCAAAATCGAGAGGTGACTAAGTAGATTTGATAATGAATGAGAAGTTACAAAATAAAGATGAAAGATGGAATGTTATAATGTTACACCATAAATAAAAATAAGCTAACTTTAAAAACATCTCAACATTTGCTTTTTTCTTATTAGGGCTCCCAAAATAGTTGTGACACTAAGTTATGTCCAACATTCTTATCATTTGTTATTTTTATTATAAAAGAATCTATTGTTTCAGTCACAGAAGTAGTTTCTGACACTTCCCCACAAATATGTTGGAGAGGAAATGGAGAATCATTTGTAGTAAACTATTACTTAGACAATCAACGGTTTCTTAAAGTATTTCATTCTGACTTAGAGGCATTAAATCAGTCAGAACCTTATGCAAATCTTCAGGACTCTGTTGCATTTATGGGCCAAGGACAATGTATTGCATGTTGGGCTGTCAAAAGAAGCAAGGAAATTCAACTAGTTATTTTTGAGAAAAATTGTAAAGTGAAAGCTGAGTTTGATATGCCAGAAATTCAGGTAATATATTATAGACATATGCACAACTATAACAATTTGGGTACAGTGTTGGGGTTAGTCATGTGTTAATCAAATACCTACTTTTTGATATATTTATAAAAGCACCTAGCGTTTTCATCTTTGTAACTTCTTCTTCTTCAGGTTCCTTCTCCTATCAGAGGTTGGAAATCATCATCGCTATTTTAATTTTATTGGAAACGCTTCTGAATAATTCTAATGAGCTGCAACCGAACCACTTTCTCGAATTTCTTAGCCAGGATATTTTTCGGCATCCTGGGTTTCTCTTCCCTTGCATAATTAACCCAAGTAATACATACTTCTCACTCCTCATTATATGATCCAGATATTGAATCTTTCTAATTTTAACAGTTTTTATGACTTTACATTCTTTCTTCATTCTTTGTAACACCTCTATATTATTGTTTTGAAGCTATTTTCTTGTGGCATTTTAAATTAATTACTATTTAACTGGGAATAAGCCACAATTAAAGATAAAGACACGTTTATTGACGTTTCAATTTCCACTTCGGAAATCGTTCTCAAAATAAAGTAATAATAAGTTCTCAAAATACAAACAGTAAATTGTTACTGTTTGTATTTTGAGAACGATTTCCGAAGTGGAAATTGAAACGTCAATAAACATGTTTTTATCTTTAATTGTGGCTTATTCCCAGTTAAATAGTAATTAACCTCTATATTAGTTACTTTTTCACTCTATGATATCCTGTGGATTCTCCTGTAGCACCACATCTCAAAGGAGTTTAATTTTTTGATTTCAGACTGTTTTATTGTCCACGCTTCCATGCTTTATAGTAAAGTAGAAAAATGTAACAATATAGCATTCTTGTGCGGATCTCTAGATTAAGGTTGCGGTTGCAAAGTAAGTTCTTCAATTTTATGAATGTGTTTCTTGCCATTTCTATTCTAGATCTGATTTCTTTTGTTTGATCTCCATTTTCGGTTAGCTACGTTCTTAAATATTTAAATGTTGTTACTATTTCGATCATTGTATTATTGATGATCAGGTTATCTACATTTTGTGGTTTTTTTGAGAATATCATTGATTTGGTTTTCTTGAGATTCATTTGCAGTCCGTACCTTTCACATGCATTGTATACATGTTGTATTATGTACTGTAGATCTTCCATGTCACTTGCAAATATGACCGTATCATAGGCATATCTAATATTATTAATGCTATTTCCGTTGACCAAAATACCTTTCACAATATCCAATAAAGCTTCTTGAAATATCTCTTTACTGTAAATGTTGAATAAGAATGGTGAAAGTATGCACCCTTGTAGAACTCCTCTAAGTATACTTAGTTCCTCTATCAGTTCTCTTTCGACTCTTATTCTTGCTTTCTGATTTTGATACAGATTCGATATATTTTGTAAATTTCTACTATCTATGTTTTTGGTCTTAAGAATACTTAAAAGCTCTTCATGTTGAACTCTGTCAAAATCTTTTTTTTTCTTTGCATCTAGTTTTTCTAAAATTTTTGATATAAAATCATAGAACAAATCTCCCTGAGAGAAAACCATGCTGCGAACTACTAAATAAGTTGTTTGGAGTAAAAAAGTTTTGTAGTGAAGATGGAATGATGAAAGAAGGCTTATTGGTCTATATAGTTCTCCATCTTAGTAACATCACCTTGTTTATGTAGTGGAATGACAATTGCCAGTTTTAAACTTTGACAAAATTACATTGCCTGAAAGAATTATTAACTATAAAAGAAAGAGGAAGAAAACTCTCTGATGAAACATATTTAATTCAGTTGGTTGATATATCATAATAACGAGAGCTATGCTTGTTTTTTAAGTTATTTATTTATATACTTATTTCTTTCTCTGAAACGGAAGTTAGAAACATGCAATGATTATTTTACATACAGCTTCTGGCACTGCATTTGCCATAAATTGATTTATTTCGTTAGAAAGCACCTGAGGGTCACCCTCTAAACAGAAATTACCTCGATTACTAATTCTCAAGCCATTTTAGTTTTATTTTTGCTATTTTCAACTCGTTCTTTATAACAATTTTTTCGAGATTGAGTGAATAAAGAATTGTATTTGCGTTTTCTGTCCTGTAAATATCTTCATAATCAACATTATTAGGAGACAGTGTAAACAAAACATCAAGCCTAGATTTGCAATGTTTTATATCATCATTTTTAAAGTATTTTGTGATTTTTTTTATTTGCTCTATTTATGTCTTTGAGTGGATAGCATTGTATAAAAATTTTCTGAAATATATTCATAAAACCATCCAACTGAGTATCAACCTCTAATGTCTCAAAAACAGATACCCAGTCTACATTTCCTAACATGAATTTAAAAAAATCTTTATTCTCCTTGTTAAATATTCGTTTTTTTTTTATTATATTTTACTTAAATTTATTTAATTCAGGTTTTACCTTTTGAGTAGTATGATCAGATCTATGAGAATTGAATACAACAGAATCAAATATGATTTGTAAAAATATTATCTATATAGGATTTTTTGTTACCTTGTATGCATGTATAGTCTTTGGTGGTGTTCCATAGAAGTTGTGTTTCATTTTGAAAAACTCTGCCAGTGTTCCTTTTTTATTTGTCTAACTAAAGTATTCATTTTATTTCTGATTCGACTATAGTGGTTGTATGCCTGTTGTGTTCTGTATTTTAAAAAGGCTTTCTTCTTTTCTTCATATTTTGTCTTCACTTCCTCCTTAAACCAGTGTTTTTTATTTTTTGATATGTTAGTGTTCGTTACTTTCCTCTCTCCAAATAATTCTGTTGCTGCGTTATTTATGATTTGTTTTTGAGTTTTTCCCAGCTTTCCTCGATGTTATCGTTTTCTAATATTTCATTCCCAGTGATCTCTGATATTATTTTCCTGTATAAGTATTCCTTTGATTCTGTATTTAGTCCTTCTACTTTGATTTTTGTTTGTGTTGGTGCCGTTCTTTTGGGTAGGAAGTATTACAGGATTGTTCTTATTTTACATAATACTAGGCTGTGGTCGTTACCTACATCTGCTCAGTTGAGGCATCGTACGTCGATTATTTTGAATGGATGTATATCTCTGTTGATTATAACATAATCTATCATAGATCTTTGTCCACAAGTGTTATTAAATGTATATTTGTGTTGGTTTTTGTGGTCAAAAAATGTGTTGTTTATTCTTAGTTCGTTATTTGTGCAGAAGTTGATCATCTGTTCTCCATTTTCGTTCTTAACATTCTCCTTATGTTTTTATTTAATGCTGGGTATTACTTGATTGCCTATTCGAGCGTTAAAATCACCAATATTAACATCTTTCCTCTGACTTGATCTACCACTTGTAGTAGTAGTAGTAGATTTTCTTTAGATTCTTTAGGTTTATCAAAATGCAGCTAAAAATATTTACATATACCTACTGATGAAACACTCTGCATATGTATATTAATTTGTTACAGGGTTCCATTAAGAAAATACTCTATCATTCTCAGATGAATATGTTGGGTATTTTGTATGTCGATAAAGAAGATAATAATTTTATAAACATCTATTTATATTCCAATGGTCGATGGTTCTTTAAACAACAATTATATTATCCACCAGCCGAGAAAGTTTATAGTTTTCAATGGCTAAGTTTGCAAGAAAATTTATTTACAACATGTAAATTGGTAGTATTTACAGTGAAAAATATAGAATGCCATTATTTCCGTTTCGTCATAAGCAGGTGTCCGAATACAGCGACTGTTGCAGTGATTAATGGAAAAGAAATCAATTTTAGCTTCTTCGATAAGAAGATTATACCTCCACCGCTATCATCCTGTTCTTTTACACATGAAAACCCTGTGAATAGGATTTTTTTTCATCCTTTTAAAAGCATGTGTATTTTAATAGATTCTTTCTACCAAATAAAACTTTTGAATATTGGAAATGATGTGATAGAAGGAATCACTTCGTTAAATGACCACAAGTTTGGTGCAAGCAATCAAATTTTGTCATTTATGTGGGAAGAGAATGAGGCAAGAGTGATATTGAAAACAGAGAAAAATATAGACACAATTACCAAGACGCACAATGAAATGTCCATTATATTGGAAACTAAAACTTCTAGTCCCTGTATTACTTTACCATATAATGACACTCAACTTGTGTTACCTATGAAAACGTTAGATGTGACCAACAATTATATTTATTTAACAAAACATATTATTCAAGATAATGGCAATGAATTGAGTTTTGAATTCGCTTTATCAGAGAACCGAGAATTTTATGTAAATGATACATTAGTATGTTCAGGAGTGACGTCATTGTATGTCTTTAGGGGATACTTGATATTCACACATTCCAATTCAAAACTGTATTGTATACGTTTACGTGATCATTTCTCATATACAAGCGACATTGATCTAAATAAAATATTTAACAGAGAAATCGAACAAGGTGCAATATTAGTAGCTTGCACCAACTTGATATCACCACAAATTATTTTGCAAATGCCAAGAGGTAACATAGAAACAATAGCTTGTAAAATGATTACTGTAGATGTCATTGAGGAGATGTTGAAAGAAAATAAGTGGGCAGAAGTTTTGCATATTTTAAGAATAGAAAAAGTAAATTGGAATGTCCTTATAGATCTAAATCCTGAAAGATTTCGTGCTAATATCGAAGATTTTGTAAAATCTGCCAAAAATAACACTATTTTAAGTAATATCGTAACTGAATTCTCTCTAGATGATAACTGCTTTGAAACTTTTTATAAAAATTATTCACCGTTCACAACGCCCAAATTTGATTATGATAAAAAATCGATAATAATTGACATATTGAATTATTTGGTTTCTACAGATTGTATTAATAATTTGCAGAGCATAGTAGCGATACAACAAAAACATATTTCTTTAAAATCTGCGTTAAAATCAGTAAAAGATGTTTTTGTGTCTGACAAACTTCGGAATGAATCTGTCTGTGGTAAAGCTATAAAACAATTATTAATACAGGAACATTTTAAAGACATTGAAAATGTTGCTTATAATTTGTATGATTTAGACTTTTTATCATTAGTCTATCGCAATAGCCTGGAGGATCCAAAAGTTTACGATCCCGAAATCAAACAATTTAGAAACATGAGTATATTGGAAAGGAAATTTAAAATGAGTATTCGTGGTCGAAATCTTGGAGCAGCCATAAGGTATTTGTTACGTTGGGAGACAGCAGAGGCAGATTTTATTCAAGACTTTATAATTAAAAACCGTTTGGAAGATAAAGCTTACTTTAGCATAGATATTTCCAACAGACATTTTGTACTGGTTTCCCGTTTGTATGCAAAAACGTTGTCCATTTTGAAAAAATATGGTGAAGCTGGAATACTTTTAAAAAAAGCTAAATTGTATGAAGAGGCTTTGTTGGAATATAAAAAAGGGCTTGATTGGAGAGAAGTAATTGCTTTGTGCTCAAAATTACAATATGGACCAGAGGAAAAAGTTAAGGTCATTGAAGAATTGATTTATGATTTAATAAAAGAAAAACAAATCGATGATGCTGTGATATTATTGGAAACTCACAATAACAACTATAAAGGTGCTATAGGGGTTCTCGTTCAACATAACGTTTTTAGAAGAGCAATATGTTTAGCGGAAACATACAGGGAACATAATTTAATAGGTAAGCAAATTGTTACTTATAATTTTTTATATACATATATATTACAGGATCTAACTTGTAAATACAATACATTTTGGAGACTGTCATCGCCGTATTCCCGTTCTCCTCCGCCAGTCCTCCCGTTCCAAGGCATGCTCCTCCAAACCTCTCGATTCCATCGCTCTTCTAATTCCTTCATTCCATGAGTGTCCATTTTCAATAGGTGTCCAAACCATTTTAAACCTCTTCTTTCTATTCTGTCAATGACCGTTTCTGTAGCATTCATGTTATTTCTTATAGATTCGTTGGTCTTCCTTTTCTGCCTTGATGTTCTAGCACTTCTTCTCAAATAATCCATTTCAACTGCCAACAATCTTCTCTTCAGGTCTGCATTCATTGTCTATACTTCAGAGCCATAACAAAGAACAGATTCAACCATAGTTCGCCGTATTCTTTTTTTGTTCCTTTTGGAAATGTTACGATCCCACCATAAGGAGTTCAGACATCCTACATTTTTACGTCTCTGATTAATTCGGTGTTTACTTCTAGTTTCTCCCAAGGCGTTCTTATCAATGAGTGCACCTAAATATTTAAATTTTTCCACTTGTTTGATTTCCTCGTCCTTGTCTATGAACACTTTGGACCTTGCATCTGAATTGATTACTAAATAGTCTGTTTCCTTTATGCTGACTTGTAACCTTGGCGGAACTTTCAGTTCCAAAAAAACTCATTCAGCTCGTTAAAGTTTGTGTAAATGGCTGTAGATCTAGAGTGCGGATAGGTAACAAGCTCTCAGAGTCGTTTGAAATAAACAGTGGACTGAAACAAGGAGACGCGCTTTCACCTCTTCTTTTTAATATAATCCTGGAAAAAGTAGTAAGAACCGCACAAATTAGAACAGAACTACTGACAGTAAATGGACCAAAATTACTACTAGCATACGCGGATGACATTGACATTGTAGGAAATACCGTCACCAATGTAAAAGAAACCTTCAATAAATTAGAGAGAGAGGCAAAAAATACCGGTCTAAGGGTCAATGAAGAGAAAACCAAATATATGTGCATTAACAGACAAAAGAGACGAGATAGAATAGGACAAAATGTAACAATAGACCCCTATAACTTTGAAAGAGTGGAGAGTTTTAAATATCTCGGAGCGACTATCACCACAGATAACGATATCACGGAAGAGATAAAAGGGAGAATTCAGGCAGCAAACAGATGTATGTGTAGCCTCCACACTATTAAATCCAAGAGCCTAACACGAACATCAAAAATCAGGATATATAAAACAGTAATTAGACCGGTGCTCATGTATGGGTAAACTCAGATCTTCGGTCCCTATCACGATCCGAATACTAACCAATACCGAATGAGAACAAATGCCGAGGTCAAACACATGTATAGTGCTAGCGACGTAGTCCAAGAGATTAAATCCCAATGTCTAAGATGGGCTGGCCATGTTCATAGGCTCCCTAATAACCGCCTTACCAAGTTAATCTTGGAAGAAGTCCCGACAGGGAGAAGGCCCTTAGGACGTCCACGAATGCGATGGAGAGATAATATATGGTCAGATTTGAGAACAATTGGCCTACCCACTGACTTAAACATTATGGACGACCGTTCGAGATGGAAGCAGGTTGTGCAGTCAGCCAAAACCCACCCCGGGTTGTAGTGCTACCAGAAGAAGAAGACTTGTATCCCCCATTTTACATATTCTCTGTATAAACGCTTTATATATAATTCTAGATTATAAGAATCTTGAGCTAGGACGACTTGGTCATCCGCAAAGTTCACGGAGAATAGTACGTCATTTCCTATAGGTATTCCCATTCCCATGCAGTGGTTTTTCCAATTCTGGAGGGCTGCTTCAATATATAAGTTAAACAGTAAGGGTGACATACTGCATCCTTGTCTTAGTCCTTTAGTTACTTTTATTGACTCTGATAGTCTATTTCCGATTTTTAGGTAAGTAGTGTACTTCTGTGATTATTCCTAAAATGTATGGACTAATGCCGAGTTGTTGCAAATCTTGCCACAATTTAAATCTTGGAACTGTATCATACGCCTTTTCTAGGTCGATGAAGGCTAGATGTACTTCGGTACCAACTGCCATTCTTTTTTCTATTAGTTGTTGGAGTTTAAACAAGTTATCAGTGCAAGATCTACCAGGCGTAAGTCCACTTTAGTCTTCGCTAATTAAAGGTCCTACTTTACACAGTCTACAATAGTGACGTTCCCCGCCCACAGCAAGAATCAGAATCTTTCCTCTTTTCGCTGTTGACACGGCCATTCTCACTTCAGGCTCCCACAGAGAGTGCGAACGACGGTCTGTATTCGAGAGATCGCAAGAATACCTTGACAGAGTCGTGAAGTGGTGCAACAAATGGAGGGTGACCATAAATACCTCCAAAACTCAAGCAATTTTATTCAAATTCCCTTACTGTCGTGACGTCTAGGGCTGGATATCACTTTTGGGAGAAGACCTCATTCTCAGGAACTCGGTTCTCTACTTGGGAGTTCATTTTACAAAAACTCTCAGCTGGAAGGTCAACGTCCAGGAATCCCTAGATAGGGTGAGACAGAGGTTTAATCTCCTGAAAGTGCTAGCCGGTAAAATTGGCGGAACGTCTTCTCCCTGTTCCTTAGTAGTCCACCACTTCTTGGCTCGTGCATAATTTAATTGACGTTTATCACGCCCCCACAACTCCCTTAAAAAAAAAGGAGTTACCTATTCCTTGAAGAGGCTCAGGCCTAAACAAGGTTCAAACTCGTGTGTCATGTGTCACTTGTACATCATCTTGTATTTTTCCATTTAGTATTTTTCCAAACAATGTCCCGAAAGTAGGTAGGACACTTAACCCTCTGTATTAGGTAGGATCTTTTTGATTACCCTTTTTAAAGATGGACACTTGATGAGCGATTTTCCATTCAGATGGTACTTTAATTTGTTGGCAGCATTGATTCATTAGAAAAGTTATTCTTTCTATTAGGAGTGGACCTCCTGCTTTAAGTAACTCTACAGCTATATTGCCAGGTCCTGGAGATCGCCCGTTTTTCATTTTAATTAACACAGTACGGACCTCGTTGTTAGTATAATTAATATTACTATTTGTTTGTCTCTCCATACTATATTCCTCTCCTATAAATTCCAATCTGGACTCTAGGAGTACATTTTTATAGTGATTTTCCCATTTTTCTATAGGAATTAAGTTGCTTAAGGAGTTATGGATGTTTTTCTTTAGATTAATGATAGTTTTCCATGTGTCCGTATTCTAAGAACCACCAATTAAATTTTCTTAATTAAATTAAAACTTGGACACATTTTTGTTCCCAGAAAATGTTTTTGCTTCTTTTATTTGATTGTGTACTTCTCCGTCTTTCCTTTGATATGTTACTCTATTGCTAAATGTTTCATTTACTAGCCATCTCTTATATATTTTGTTTTTTCTTGTATCATTTCTTTTACGTTTTTTGTCATCCATGGTGGTTCGTGGTGTTTTCTTGTCGTTGTTCTCTGTTCCTAATACTTCATAAGCAATTTTTTTTATTATCGTTTTGAGGTTGTATTCTTGTTCTACATCCATATATCTCTCCATCTCAATTAGTTCCTTTTCTAATCTAGATTGAAAAAGATGTTTAATACTTGGTTGGAATAAATAGTTAAATTTATATCTCTCCGTTTTGTACTGTGTAGTATTGTTTGTCTCAGTTTCAGTGTTCTGTTTGTAGTATTGTTTGAAGGAATACAAAAGATTAGCTAAAAGAAAGTAGTGATCTGTCCCACAGTTAGATCCTCTTTTTACTCTGCAGTCTTGGCACTTAAATTTTGATTTCTGTTTCATTATTATATAGTCCATGGTCGACTTCTGTTGGATTGAAGGTCATTCCCAAGTGTATTTATGAATATCTTTATGTTGGAATTGGGTATTCATTGTTTTTAAACCAAAAAGTTGACAGAACTCAATTAATCTGTAACCTGAGCCATTTTTAACTATTTCTCCGTGCTGTCCCACCACGTCATCATCTATTTGAGAACCTACTATGGCATTTAGGTCTCCTAACAGTATTATTTCTTGATGATTTTTGAATTTATCACAAATGTTTGATAAGCGTGATTTAGCGTGTACGTGTTTCTCTACTCCTGAACATATATGAATGTTGTCTTTAATCTGTTCATTTCCTTGGCCTTTCTTTTTGGTTTCAGAGAGCACAATGATGTCCATTTTTTGCTTCGTCATTTTAGTTAAAATTTCCATTATCTTGTGAGTCATACCTTGAGTGTTCCTAGTACTAATTTTCAAAGTCCTGTTCTTTGCCAGATGTCTTCGTCGTAAGTTTCCATCCATATTCCGACGCTCGGCGTTAGAATTTTTAGTTAAAAGAGCTTTTTCCATATGATGAAGGACTGGCCCATCGCTCCAACCCCGAAGCTCTGAGAACCAGGATTTTCTGTTGGGGTTTCTTCACTTAGTAGACATGTTCCAGTTTTAAGGCGCCAGAAACTCGCCTTTCACCCTCTCTCCGCTATATAACGCACATCCATTGTACGCCATATACCCGGTGGTTACGCGACATATATGTCTTCAAGGACGTGAGAGTAGCATTTACTGGCAGAGCCGAGTTCTGTTTCCAGAACCCCCAATCCTTTCGTTGGGAAACGGGTGGACATTTCTCAGAGTTTTATTGCAATATGGGTTGACATCTCATATTACCTCCGAGGTCTATAACCAGCCTTTAACCACCTGACTTGTAATCTGGCGTCCTCATTGGTGTGGAGCGATTCCTTCCAATGAAGGAGACTTAGTTTATCTTCATGTCAGCGGGCCATGATCACTTCAATCTTCTTCTTTTTCATTCTTTTTAATAGGCAACGCGCCTATTCAATCTTCCTCAAGTTGCCAATTACTAAAGTAAACTTTGGTTACTTTAGTAAACATAACAAGAATTATGAGAAGAATACAAATTTGACAAAATATATAGGGTGTCATTTAAAAAAAAATGTATGTTTGCTATACCACGTAGTTATTAATCACCCTGTAGAATTCCACATATATGTAGATAAAGATTTTTTATTTCAGAAAGTGAAATAATTCCGAAATTATTGGAGTATATGGTGTTTTTGATGGAGAAAATTGATAACTATAGAAAACAGTTTGAAAGTTATTCTAACCGTTTGGATGTTATTCGAGCTGAGAGAATCTCAAAATTACATATGATTTCTCTAGGAGTATATGATGATCAAGATGATTTATATTCAGACACATCCAGCCACGTTGCATCATCATATTCCAAGGCTACTTCTAGATCAAGGGGGTTAGTATTATTTTATATTATAATTTGTTCGCTATAAATGCAGTAGATGACGTTAATAACGAAACAAAGACTAAGTATTCCTGATAAAGAAATATTACGATATATATATATATATATATATATATATATATATATATATATATATATATATATATATACAGTGTAGGAAAAATTTTATGGTCGGTATGGGCCTTACGTGAGATGGAGTGAGAAACAGCTGTTTAAAAAGAGAGAGGTATATTAGGTACGCCCTTTATATCGCCGAATGGAAATATTAAAAAAGGGGAAATTCAACGTTGCCAAACCTATTGGTTTTATTTGACCTGTTGTCTTTTTTTGCATTTGAACAATGTTCTATCAAGAAGATAAAATGCTTAAGATAATCAAATTTGGGCGAAATTGATTTAAATGGTAGGTTACTGTTTTTTTTATTGGGAATATGCCACAAGTTTTCTTTACAATAATTGTAATATAACATTTTGATTTCCATTTCGGAAATCGTTTTATATAAATAAAATTTATTAATGTTTCGTATTTTAAGTACGATTTCCGAACTAAAAATCTAAACATCAAAATAATTTCCCAATATGAAATAATAAACAATTAAACATGCATACAATAACGCCAAATTAAAAATATTCATACACTAATTTATTTGGCAACGTCTAGTCTAGATAGTCGTCTGGTCAAAGATCGAGTAACGAGAAGTAGAGGTGGGTCGTGCTAGTTTATCATTAAGAGCGTAGGAGCAAAATTTCTGTTAAAATGTTATTTCTTTAAACGGCCGTAAAATTTGGGAAAGTTGAGAACAAATAATCCAGTGTTCTTTATTTAGATTAGGTTTAAGTCTAAGTCTGTATTATTTAATACCAATGTGGAACGGGTTGCCTCTTCTAACTCGGTCATTCTTTTTAACATGTAATAGGTGAAGTTCTACCTAGTTTCCACGTCTTGGATTGGCCGTTTGGGAACTGTGTTCTGTTGTAATTAATACTTTAAAAGCCCTTCTGAAGATAAGGTACTTTTTTGAAATGTGTTTTTTTGCAGAATTGTCGAAAAAAGGACTTTTTATTTTATCTATTTGTACACGACAGCATTTAAGTGCGTCCCCCACCAATAAATTTAATCATCATCATAAATCACAATCATCATAAAACAAAACATATTTATTAGCTTTGACCATATTTTAGAAATTATCAGTTACTGCAAAATTTACTTTTCGTTTTAGACCCGACTGATTAATAATTTTAGTAATCGCTGTTTTCTGGATTATGGTTTCCAGAAAAATGGCAGCAGCCTAATAAAAAAGTTTTGAATACTAAATTTTCGGTTAAATATTGTCCTGTTAATGCGAAGTAACTCTCAGTTACTCCAGATGTCCAGAGGTCAGTAGTAATACAGATATTTTCTACTTCTTTAACAACTTGCGATCTAATAATTTGCTCACTTTTGACATAACATTCCTAAAGTAATGAACCTGACAAAGTTTTTCTTGTTGGCGGTTTATATCCAGGAATCCACCCTGCAAACTTTTTAAAAGCTGGTTCTTTAACTATGGAAAACGGATGAAACGAAAAGTTTAGTAAATCTTGAAAATCAATCAGTCCAAGAAAAAGAAACTGATAAAGATGACTTAAGTCCATGGTGTATTTTTGATGAATTAATTGGACATGACTCATCTAAACATACACCTGTATCGAGAGGTATAAAAGAAGTCGACATGTAATTGTCTGATGATATATTACCCACAAACAATTTCGAACGGAGATTGGAACTGTCCATTACCGTGGTGAAAAAACCATCGCCATGTATATCGTAACTTAACCACTATATTCATAAAATGTTGTAGTATTGTAACAAAATCTTTTCCTTGTGAACACATGTTTAACATCTGGTATAATTTTAAATAAAAGAAGAACGCGATTAACAAGAAAAGTGGAAAAACTTATGTTTTTAAATGTCAATTTAGACGATTCGCGATTTAATAATGTGTAATGTAAATGTAACTATTTAAGTACCATTTGTATTATTTAATTTATTTTTCAAGTCACAATAAATATATCCTTCGTTAGGTTCTTTTATTTCAATACTTATACACATAAACGATAATAGCTAATATGTTTGTGTACTCGCTAATTTGAATACTGGTAAACAATCAACTAGTTACAGTTTACGAAAAACGGTTCCGATAAAAATTAAAAAAACGAGAAGACCCACCTCTAGTTTTTTAGGTATATTAGGATCGGAACCAGAGAATATCTGATCGGAACTAATCGTCTCACTAATGGGCAATGGCCAATGAGTGTGAAAAGGATTTTAGGAGGGGAGACGAAGGGGAAATATGATTGTTATCTTTGTCTAATTCGTTGAAAATATGATTTTATATCTGCGTTAGATATCCTGTTAAATTTTACCATACCGACCTTAAAATTTTACCTACACTGTATATATATATATATACAGATTGAACCAAATTAAAACGGAACATACAATTTAATACATGTCTGTTTGAACTGCATTTGAAATAGTGGACCAATATAAAACTTGGACAAAAATAAATCCATACCTGGGTATAGACATTGTATAAAATATCGTTCAACTATCTGTCTCACAACAGTGTTGTTTGCGTAAGACGGGTTTGTCTAAGGAAACGATAATAGTTCAGGAAATGAATCTCGAAAAAAGTTAAAACCTCGCAATTTTTTCGTAATGCATGTGTCCAATTGAAATTTTAACAGAAGGTAGGTGATAGCCCAATGATCAAAATCTATATCGAACCGAAGTGCGCTGAAGGGTTTTAGGGGTGAAAACTACCCCTAATTGTCAAAAATTATAAAATAACATATTAAACCTGAATATGGGTAAGATTTGGTTTGAATTAGTTAAATAATGATTATTTTATACTTTTGAATAGAGTTCCATCATATTTCAACCCTTAAAAAGCAACCCTTGTTAGAGGTTAATGTAAAAAAATTACTAATTCTAAAAAAATGATTTCGCCTTGGATCGATTTGGATAAAAATTTGGATTTAAGCTCAATTCACCCGCTGCTTTATAGTTTATGTCATATCGACGAACCCTGATTGTTCTAAGGGGTGAAAACTACCCGTAATTGTCAAAAATTATAAAATAACATATTAAACCTGAATATGGGTAAAATTTGGTTTGAATTAATTAAATAATGATAGTTTCGTGCTTTTGAATAAAGTTCGATCATATTTTAACCCTTAAAAAGCGACCCTTATTAGAGATTAATATAAAAAAATTAGTAATGCGAAGAAAATGATTTCACCTTGGAACGATTTGCATAAAAATTTGGACTTAAGCTCAACTCACCCTCTGCTTTATAGTTTATGTCATGCCGATGAACCCTGATTGTTCTTAGGGATGAAAACTACCCCTAATTTTCAAAAATTGTAAAATAATATTATAAATCTTAAGATGAGTGAAATTTGGTTTGGATTAGTTAAATATTGATTTTTTTATACTTTAAAATACAAATTCATACATTTTCAACCCTTAAAAATCAATTGTTATGAGTGCTATAGGTGAAAACAATTTTTTGCCAAAATTTTGCAACTTTTCAACTTTTGAAAATCACCCTTTACAACATTGCAGTTTTTATAAACTAATTTATAAGATATAAATTGAAAAAAGTAGAATTAAATACAAAAAAATGTATCAACATAAAAAGGCACCATATATTCTTATACATTTACATAAATAGTAGAAAATATTTACATTTATAGGTAAAACAATTATAATATTAATTTTATTCGTCATCAATTACATCTTCATCGTGATCTATGTCATCCTCATCTTCAATTATTGGTGGACTATTATTGCACCCTTTACCTGAGCACCCAGAACAAGTAGAGTTACAGTATAAACCAACTTTTCTGCACCCACATGAAACACCGCATCCTTTTTTGCATTGCCAAAAAATAATTTTCAAAAGTTCATCGAGTGCAGGTTGTTTGTTCATGCGTACGGGTAATAACAAACCATCTTTGGAATACCATCCCCAATCTGTTGCTCTAATATTTTCATTGCCAAGCCATAGACATATGAGCAGATGTTTTATTCTGTTGTATGGAATTTCAAAATAAGAACGCTTAAAATTTCGAATGTATAACGCCCCACTAGCTAATATACCGGTTTTGTAGATTATTATGCTCCGAAATGTACTGTACTATACTAATAGAATTTTCCGGAAAAAAATTCACTGGTTTTTTTAACATATTTCTTTTAATTTTTAACTATAGAGTGTTTCTTCAAAAACGATTTGTAGAGGTTTTTAAGAGCTACAAGGATTGTGAATTAAATCTTTTTGGAACCCTTGGTTTTTAAATGCGGTGAGTTTAAAGGGCTCGAAAAAGATGGTGCTTGATCGTAAATCGATGCTTTAAACGGCTATGTCTCGCCAAATATTCATTGTACAACAAATCTAAATGAAGGATAATTTTAGTCATTAAAAAAGCTACAATTTGGTAATTTGTATTTTTTTCATATATTCAGTATTTTCGGGCATATTTAAAAAAAGAAGGGTAAAAAATATGAAATTGTAAATCGTTTCTCGCTTTAAGCTGTACTTTTTCCACACAAAGCATTTTAAATGGGTCAAACTTCTTGGACGTTTTAACAATACATGTACAAAGGGAATTTCAGAAGGGTAAAGATCGATTTTAATTATGGAGGAGGTTAGGGTGTTGTTTCGATTTTTTCGTAAAAAATGAGGTATTGACCTCATTTTCATCATAACTCACTCAATTTTTGAGCTAGAGTCTTTTTTATGATAGGTCTATTTATGCTCTTTAAAAAAGGTTTTGTGAGTTTTCTTCCAAAAATGCATCATTTTCCCGATATTTGATTTTGAATCTTTCAAATTTTTCATTTGAAGAAAACCGCTGAACATTGATAGGCCGTATTTCGGTTCCTATTATATCCCAAAAACATTTTAAAAAATGAATTGTATTTGTCTTTTTAAAAGCTACAAATTTGTTCTCTACAATTTTTTTCATAAAATGCACCATTTTCGAATTATTCGCGAAAAATCGATTAAAAACGTGGATTTTTTCGTCCAAAAATTGATTACTTTCAATCGCGGATAACTTGAAAAATATCATTTTATAAAAAAAATGTATAGCACATTTTTTGTTTAGAATCACTTTTTTAATCGAAACCTGTAGTTAAAACGTAAAAAAAATTTCACTTCGGAGATGGGGTGGCAACCACCCCCAAGGCTTTGGCGCACTTTGGTTCGATATAGATTTTGATCCTTAGGCTATTACCTACCTTCTGTTAAATTTCAAGTCAATCCAGGGAGCACGAAAAAATTGCGAGCTGAAATGCTTCATTTCCTGGACTATAACTGGTTTGACAGCATAAATCGTAGATTTATGTGTAGCTTTCAATTTTTATGAGTTCAGAATCCAGCAGCCCGCTGAAGTATTGGATTTTTATAATATAATTATTTGACAATATTTTGTTGGCCAACCACCTACAGCAGAATTGAGCCGAAATACATTATATTCCTATGTTCCGAATTTATTTCGTTCAATCTGTATATATATACATCAATTTTTGATATTTTCAGCAGAGCCCGAAGAAATATTTTTTATGATTTTATCTGTCGTATTCACTATATATTCAATTTATAAATTAAACAAAATATTCATTATGCAAAGATTATTGCATAATTTTAAGATGTACATTCGTACAACGTTTCCTTTGGCCCCAACATTCACCTTAAAAGGTTAACTCTTTCAACTATTTCGTGTCGTGACAATTTTATTTTCTTTTCAGATCTACTTTATCATCAAGGAATCGTCGAAAGGAGGAAAGAAAAAAAATCGATCTTAAAGAAGGCGGATATTATGAAGATATAGCTCTGATACGAGCACTACACATTCTATACGGTGAAGTTTTTAATTTTGGAGAAGAAATTAAAGAAATTTGCTTAGCTGGATATGAACATAATCTAGAATTAACAATTAATTTGCATAAAACCTTGTCCGCCTTACAGGATAGTATGATAGCAAGAATTTCGAAGATTTGGTCTGAAGTGTTTATTAAAGAAGAGGAATCTAATGATTATTCTATTTTGGCCATCATACAGAACAAACAAGATTTAGGTAAGATATAAATCTATTCCCAGTAAAAATATTGAATCAAATATAAATTAAGGATGTTAAGAACCATCTATTCGATATTCTGATTGTACTTGTATGAAAATAATTTTGTATTTGTTTTCTATCAAAAATGTGATATTTTATAATATTTTTATTTTTTCTCTGTTTGTGTATGCTACATTCACCACGCGTTTTATAATGTTTCAGTGACGTAGTCATTAAAAATGACGACTGGTGTCATTTTGAAATATTACTTTAAATGGGATCGTTATATGGCAAGTAATATCTCAATGGAAAAAACTTCAAAATATTTATTATTTTATTTATTTCAATACCCTATTTAAAAAAATCGTGATAAATTGTATCTGTAGTAATAGACAGTAATTTAGTTAAATGAAATCGTAGGCTTCCACGGCCAGAGTCAGAATTATAGTTTATTCGTCTTCCGGGTTTGGACCGTGTCATTTGTGAGTGACCCAAAAGTGGGTTCATCTCGACGTTTCGCTACAATTGTATGTAGCTTCTTCAGGAGAACAGAAAAAAGAAAGAAAGAAGAAAACAAAGAACAGGAAGATGGGTAGTTAGCAACGGTAACTCAGTTACTCAACGCAACCAGAGGCGAATACTAACTACCAAGATGGGCATTTGGTCACAGTAACTCAACTACTCAACGCAGCCAGAGGTGAAAACCAAATGCCAGGACAGGGATTCACGTCCAACAACTCAGAACACTAACGCGTCGAGAGGCGGGGAGTGAATCCGACGATTACTCCGCTACCGCTCTATTTATAGTCGCGGTGCCTGTCGTGTCGGGACGTATCGGCACACTTCGTGGCGCGAACGTCAAGAAGCGCGCGCTGGCCAATCATGTGGCTGCATCGTAGTGGCGGGACCGGACGGCGGTTCTAGACTGAGATTCCAGATGGGAGACAAGTAGTATCCTTCCTCTCGATTGATATTATGGGGATTTTTTCGGATCTCTAGAGATTCGCGGATTTTCCTGGAATAAAAGAAGGGGCTTTTAGAAATAATATGGGTTTTTTCGAACAATATGGAATGACCGGTTTCTTGGCAGTGTTCTGCAACTGCAGAATGGGAGAAAAGACCTGATCGAATGCATCTTTGATGCTCTTGAATCCGAGTTTTGACGGAACGACCAGTTTCGCCAAAACTCGGATTCAAGACCTCCCCCTACATACATCCCCCTTTACACCCTAGGACGACAAATTCAGAATCTTCGGGTAATACTCCTGTGGCTTTTCTTCCGTATATTCGAAATGTCACTGATAGGATTGGCAAAATTCTTCGCAAAGAAGGTATCAGGACTACTTTTCGACCACCCAAGAGAATCTCACAATATCTACCCTCTCCTAAGGACCCATTACCGCCCCTATCTTCCTGTGGTGTCTATTCTATTCCTTGTTCATGTGGACATGTGTATATTGGCGAAACTGGTCGTTCCGTCAAAACTCGGATTCAAGAGCATCAAAGATGCATTCGATCAGGTCTTTTCTCCCATTCTGCAGTTGCAGAACACTGCCAAGAAACCGGTCATTCCATATTGTTCGAAAAAACCCATATTATTTCTAAAAACCCCTTCTTTTATTCCAGGAAAATCCGCGAATCTCTAGAGATCCGAAAAAATCCCCATAATATCAATCGAGAGGAAGGATACTACTTGTCTCCCATCTGGAATCTCAGTCTAGAACCGCCGTCCGGTCCCGCCACTACGATGCAGCCACATGATTGGCCAGCGCGCGCTTCTTGACGTTCGCGCCACGAAGTGTGCCGATACGTCCCGACACGACAGGCACCGCGACTATAAATAGAGCGGTAGCGGAGTAATCGTCGGATTCACTCCCCGCCTCTCGACGCGTTAGTGTTCTGAGTTGTTGGACGTGAATCCCTGTCCTGGCATTTGGTTTTCACCTCTGGCTGCGTTGAGTAGTTGAGTTACTGTGACCAAATGCCCATCTTGGTAGTTAGTATTCGCCTCTGGTTGCGTTGAGTAACTGAGTTACCGTTGCTAACTACCCATCTTCCTGTTCTTTGTTTTCTTCTTTCTTTCTTTTTTCTTTTTTCTGTTCTCCTGAAGAAGCTACATACAATTGTAGCGAAACGTCGAGATGAACCCACTTTTGGGTCACTCACAAATGACACGGTCCAAACCCGGAAGACGAATAAACAGTAATTTAGTTGCCTGTTGAGTAGTTGACGTCACTAGAATTATTTCTAAAATGAATTTTTATGGAGTGATTTCTTTATGATCAGCTATTTGTATTTTTTTCAAAATAAAGCTTTGGTACATTTCAAGGAGCTGTGTTGCAAAATGAAAACTGTAAAATCTGAAATTTAAAGTTATTTCAGGAATTACACCTAAAATTTACATAGATACCCAAACTCAATATCAGTGGAGTTAATACCTGAACTAATTAAGTCACAACTTTAATCCACCTACCAAATCAACAACTTTAGCTCATAAAATTGTATAAAGCTTTATTTGCTCCTTTATTTAATTGTTTATATTATTGAGTACACAAATTTTAAATTTATTTGAATATAAAAAAATTGTATGGGAAAACATGAAAATAATTATAATACATATTTTCAGATCCAGAATATCGAAGCCCTCCATCAGTTTCCAGAGCTAAATCTTGGAGGTTGGAGATATTTCCTTAGGATAATTGTAATATTTTGTATGTTATAAAATTTTTTATACAATATAAAACGATTTGACAAACTCATTTTTTATTGTCGCCCATACTAATCATGTTTCGATAAGTCGCTGGCAGTTATTTTCCAAAAAGGATTCGGAAGTCTCTCACCCCCTAGGTTAACTACTCCAGTTTTACATCAAAGTACACCATTAATTACGGGCTTGGTGGCCAGACCTCCGGATGGTCGGCTGTTGAGATAAGCAAAAACAGTTTGCCAAATCGGCAGCAGCCGATCGTCCGGCGGACACAAAAACCTTTGTAAGGCAGTGGATGGGCATACATTTGGAGAAGAGGCAATTCTAGAGATTTTACAAAAAGAAAGGTAAAACAAAGAAATGCGCATACTAAAATGGCATCACCGCATGCGTAGGAAGGCTTCTTTGATGCCCCATTTCCTAGCGCATTCAAGATAAAAAAACAAGTAAAGCGTCACCTACGTTATGTCTGTGATTGGGAGGGTCTTGGGAATCAGGAATCTAAGAGGCGTGACCTTTTTGATCTTCGGTTATGAAAACCTTTTACTCCGGGAATCTCATGTTGCTCTAATTGGGATTTACTTTGTTGTTTGTGTGTCCAATATGTAAAATAGAAATATTCAGTGGTAAAATCCACGTAGTGCATAACATAAACACTTGATTTAAATCTTGGGTATTATTTCAACAAATAAAAAACTAGAGGAAACAGAACGGACATCAGAAATGTAAAAAATGTTAAGTAGAATAGGACCGAGCGCTGATCCCTAAGGAACGCCACTTATTACTAGTTTTATGTCACTAAGACTATACCATTTATGCCTACCCGAAAATGTAGATCAGTAAGGAAACTCTTAAATTATCTCATAATCAATTTTAGCTGTTCTAATACCTAATAAGTTATTGGAAAACTGTTTATGAGTCAGGAAGTTAACTTCAGAGCTTGATCTCTTGTACATCTGCCATAATGATTTTTACGTAATTTTTACGAGTTTGTGTATATCTACGGTTATCCGAAGTTTTAAAAGAAATGTACTTGCTTGTCTAGTTAGGCTATGTTATTTGCCAGATTCAATAATAAATCAGAACATGAACACCAGATTTCCTCCATAACATTATGAGTCAGTACATCGCGACAATTAATCTTGAAAGCATAATATTTAATAAGGAATAATCTATTGGCTGGATAGATACTGTTTTTCTTTTGTCTATGTTCTACCAGAAACTGAACGCCAAGTTTTTGTACGGTATAGTCAGATTTTTTCACAAAAACAAAAACTTTTTTCTTTTCATAAAAATTATCAAAAAACTGGACTGGACGCTAAATTAGACTTCTATCAGCCTAGAGAACAAGCTGGATGTAGATCGAGATACAGCACTAAGAAGACCGTAGATGCGCCCCACAATATGTGGAGAAGTTCTGGCAAATTTTCGATGAAAGGCAAAGCTTTATGAGAAATGTCAGCGTTGAGCCACCCGAACTGTTCCCCCTACATCCAGAACGACCTAATGGAATGAACCTGGCGGACACTCAACCGCACACGCACAGGTGTTATCCCTGTAAAACAGAACCTCATTAAATATCAAGACAGATAGCGACGCACTTTGTGAATGTGGGGAAATACAGAACGTAGAGCACCTGCGAGTATGCAGACTTTGCCCATCACAGTGCACCCTCGATAATTTATGGCTCGCAAATACAAAGGCTGTAGACGTAGCCCGATATTGGACAGAAAAACTAGTCGGATCCAGACACGAAAAAGTAAAGTAAGCACAGCATTAAAGATCACTTACAAGTGATAAAGAACCTAATAGAGAAGTCTGCAGAATACAACAAACCATTGGCACTTAGATGACTACGAGAAAGCATTCGATAGCTTAAGCCATCAGAAAATGTTAAAAGCATTGACAGAATGCCGAATAGACCATCGCTACACTACCATAATCAAATATATCTACCAAAATGCCACAGCTAGCGTAAGACTATCTGAACAAGAAACAAACAAATTCTGTATATAGCGAGGAGTATGACAAGAAGACACAGTCTCTCCAAAACTATTCACGACGCTTTTAGAACATACTTGTAAGAAGGCACATCTGAACGAGCAGGATATCAACGTAAATGTAGAGAAACTCAGTCATTTGAGATTTGCAGATGACATCGTCCTTATTAGGGATGTGTAGTTCACCATCGAAATAGTTCTAATGAACGATTCTTTCAACTGAACTAATTGAACTAGTTCATTAATTTTCATAGAACTAGTTCACTGCGAACGATTTGCATTATAAATTATGTCTCGACTTTTAAAAAAGAAAATAATGAATGAATGAATTAGAAACATATATTTATTATTTTGTGAATGGATGGACTAACTAGTTTAAAAAAATGCCGATTAGCCTCAGATAACAGATTCATAATTCTTATGAATGTGACAATACCATAAGGTCTTATCTTAATGTCATAATGGTTTGGATCTTATGCCCATGTATTGGCTTGGATGTTGCCATGCTGTGTTGTTTCTTGTATTGTAATTTTGAAATAAAAATTTTAGTTGTGGTTAAAATGATTGAGGCATTTACATAAAATATAATTTTAGGTAAAAGTGAGAATGAAAATGTGTTATTTAATGTTCCTAGAAAATTCACTGATTTTTTTATAAAGGTTCTTTTAGAAATAACCTGATTATAAATACCTATGAGTTTAAATATACGTAAATATAAAAATAAATCATACTTGAACCATATTTATATTTAAAACGGTTAATAAAAAACAAATCCTAATAATTTTTTGCAAATAAAAACTAACTAATCATATAATAATTTAAACCATTTAAACCTAAACATACGATCGAAAGAAATAGTTCCGAACTACTTGTACGGTAGTGAACTAGTGAAAGACTGACTGAAAGAAAGAAATAGTTCGAACTACTTGTACGGTAGTGAACTAGTGAAATACTGACTGAAAACCGAAGTAAACGGGCGGCCAGCGCCGAGCTTGTGTGATGATTGAGACGAGACAGCTGGCAACCAGTTCTGTTAGGGTTGGATTTCGATGTCGGTCCTACAAATAGTTCTTTCGCGAACTAGTTCATTTTTGTGAAATAGTTCTGTTGAACTAGTTCGTCTAAAAGAACTAATAAGCACACCTCTAGTCCTTATAGCCGATCGTATGGATAATGCAATTATATCACGCTTCGTTGGAGGTCGGACTAAAGATTAATATGAACAAGACGCAAATAACGACTAATCTGGTGCTAAATCGAAATATTGCTGTTGATGGATGGGATATTGTGCAGACTACATCGTACAAGTACCTAGGATATGAAATTCGGTTGGGCAGAGATAACCAGACATGTGAGCTTCCACGTCGCACAGGATTAGCCTGGGCAACGTTTGGTAAATTAAACTATGTATTTAAATTGGATCTACCCATATGACTCAAAAGGAAAATCTTTGATCAATAGAATAGAATAGAAATATGCTTTATTGTCACTGAAAATTATTGAACAATTTTATGGACAAAGCTAAAAAATAAATCAGTCAAATAGTACAAAAAGTATAAAACAAAAACAAATATAGTAAAAAACAGAATAACACAATTTTAAATTAGTAAAATTATTGTATAACCTACATAATTTGTACAGACAACAACAAATGAGACAAATTGTAGTCACTGCTTGAGACACCCAAATGTAATTATAAACAATACTAATTTTGTTTCTTTGTTATACATTAAGAAACTCGTCAACTGAATAATATGGTCTTTCTGAGAGATAGATTTTTGTCACCTTACGAAACTTAATGAAGGATGTTGCGGATTTAATTTCTATTGGAAGGTGATTATAAAGTTTCTTTGCACGATATAGAATAGAATTCTTTACTAGCTGAATGGACGGGATCGGCAAATAAACGTTACAATCCGAATTTCTAATGGAGTAGCCATGTCAAGTCTATCGGGAAAAATGTTTAGATGCTTTCGAATCAAACAAACCGTTTCCAAAATAAATAAAGAGGGAAGCGTCAAAATTCCGTGATTTTTGAAGTAGGTCTTGCAATGAGTTGTTTGTTTGAGACCAAATAGATAACGGATTGCTCTTTTTTGCAACTTAAAAATAGTATCAAATTGGGCCGCTGTACTAGAACCCCAAAATGGAAGCCCATATCGAAGATGGGACTCGAACAATGAGAAATATGCCATTTTGGCAGAAGATAAATTTAGTTCCTTTGAAACAGATCTTATTGCAAAGCAAGCTGATGCTAGTTTCTTCCTTAAGGAGTCAGTATGCAAGGACCATTTGAGATCACTGTCAATGAGAATACCTAGAAATTTCACGGAATTTACGATATTGATTTGGCTCTCATTCAAAAGCAAGGGTTGCGTGACTCCTTTATAAGATAATGCTACAGTCTTATCCACGTTAAAGCTAAGTAAGTTGAAGTCTGACCAAGCCTTGATTATAAGTAAATCAGCGGTTATAATTGAATGAAGCGTTGAAATATCAGAGCTGCTCCAAGTAATACTGGTATCATCAGCAAATAGAAAAATTTTCCCGTTAATTTTCAAGTAAGTGATGTCATTAATGAAAAGTAAAAAAAGAATGGGACCTAATACTGAACCTTGCGGTACTCCACACTCAATATCTTTACAACTAGAGTCGGTGTCATTTATTCTAACCAATTGTTTCCTACCTACCAAGTAAGTTTTGAACCAGTTCAAAGACACACCCCGAATTCCATAGAAAGTTAATTTTTTTAATAGAATGTCGTGATTTACGCAGTCAAAGGCTTTGGAATAGTCGCAGAAAACGGTGGCGGAGGAGAGGTTACTGTTTAGTGATAGATATACATCATGTAACACAGAAAATATGGCATCACTAGTGCATTTATTAGACAAAAAGCCGAACTGATTTTGCGATAAAATATTATATTTAAGGAGAAAGGGCATAAGTCGAACTTTTATAAGTCTTTCAATAATTTTTGATAGTGCTGGTAACAAGGCAATAGGTCTATAGTTGCAGGCATCAGATTTTTCTCCACCTTTATGAAGAGGAATGACGATGGCAGTCTTTAGGCAGTTAGGGAATGTACCTTTTTCAAGGGAATCATTTACTAGCGAGACCATGACCTCCAAAACATTATGCGGTAGATTTGAGAAAATTTTAATAGATAATCCATCTGTACTACAGGACGATGTGCTTTTTATACTACGAATTGTTGAAATGAGTTCCGTCTTATCAACTGGTCTTAAAAAAGAAGGTATCAGCAATGTTTTTTGAATTAGAGAGATAGGAAACTGGATCTTGTTGTGGCGAAATAGTTGAGGTTATATTTTTACTCACATTAACAAAGTAATCATTTAGATTTTCGGGGTTAGGAAAAGAAAAGGTTTGATTCGCTGTACTGGTTTTATTTCGAAAATCGTTTATTATTGACCAAGTTTCTTTTGAAATATTTTTGGAGCTTGTTAAGCGATTATGAAAGTAGGATTTTTTGGCTAATTTGAGTAGTTTTATATAGCATTTTCTGTACTTGTTGATATAATCAGAGATGGGGATACTGTCATTAAATTTTTTAATATATAGCAAAGAACGCATATTTTTCGCAGATATGCGAATGCCTTTCGTAATTCAAGGTTTGTTATGTTTTGGCCTGATGTTTAATAGAGGAAATGCTTTATTAAAAATAGATGCAAGTCTATTTAGAAAATCACTAACATTACAGTCAATGTCCCCAGAAGAAAAACTCCAGTCAGAAGTCAAGCATGAATTATAGAATTTACGAAAGTTTTGAGTGGAAAAAATCCTACCTAATCGTCGGGTTTTTGAGTGAGGTGTTTGTAAACTGCTAAACTTGGTATATACCGCTTCATGATTAGAAAGCCCCCCACTAATAACTGTAGAATGGACGTCAGCGGGTGGAAAATCGGAAACCACATAATCAATTGCCGAGGATGATATTTTTGAGATTCTTGTTGGAGAATTAACGTGCATTGTGAGACCATATGATTCAAAAATAGTTACCAAAGACAGTTGGGTCGCACAAACAGCAGCGTAGTCAATATTAAAATCACCACATAAAATTTTTCTGCTTTTAATGGGCAGAATATCTAACAAATTTAGCAGGCTCTGAAAAAATAGTTCAGTATCAGAGCTAGGTGATCTATAAATGCAAATAATGTATAAATTAAATTTCTTATTATAAATCAAAGAAAATTCGAAGTAGTTTCCACCCAGCAAATAGTCATATTTCGAAACTGAAGAAAAATCATTGTTATTTGAAAGAATCAGAGTGCCTCCATGAGCTGAACTTGGACGATCATATCTAGCAATTGTGGTATATTCTTGAATGAAAATTGGCTCATTAACTTCAAGCCAGTGTTCCGTCACTGCAACTAACTGGGGAAACCCTAATTCTTCCAGAAAAAAAAAATAATTCGTCTGATCGAATATTAATAAGAACCATGCCAAAGTTGCTAGCAGTTAAATTTGAGGATTCTAGACCCTCAGAACACGTCGAAACATTTAAAAATTTCGTCTTGGAAAAGTAATTTTGATGACATTCCCTTGATCTTTGCAGATGGATAATTCTTTCATCAACGATAAAGGACTTAAACGCAGCTAGATCTTCGTCTACCTCAGCAGGACCAATTCCATAGGCATCATGGAATTTCAAATAAATTTTTCGCAGATCTTCTGTAGTCATGGAAAGTCCCTCAGAAGCCAAGAATAGTTTGATGCTTGTTTTCGTAAAACCACCATAACAAACCGAAGCAGGTTGGTTGTACAGAAAGGCAAGATGCAGTTTGATGGCTTTTAATATCTCTGGTTCTCTTAATCTTGCTAGAAGATATCGATTGTTGGAAGGGTCCGTGTTCATGGTTAATCTAACCTTCGGTGGGGTCAATGTGTCTTACCTGTACTCACTTATGGAGCGGAAACATTAACACTCACAAAAAAGTAGTTAATAAGATTCGTGTGACTAAGTGGCTATGGAGCGCCAGATGCTGGGTGTCTCTCTAAAAGACCGAATTCCATATGAAGAAATACATCGTACACAAAATTAACAGACGCCATTGAAAAAATCGCGTCGTTAAAATGGAATTGGGCAGGACACATCGCCAGATTATCAGATAACCGACACGTATTTTAGAGTGGAGACTAAGGCAAGAAGCAATACGGAGCACAGGAGGGCCACCAACTAGATGGACTGACTATGCTAGGTAACAATAACTGAGCCTGAAACGAAACTGAACTGAAAGAGCCGATGGGGACCTTTGTCCGGCAGTGAACGCGTACAGGTTGATGCTGATGGTCAGATTTTACGTTTTTTTTTTGGTCAGCGTAAGATCGATTTTTATTAAGCAAAAAAAGTGAAAGTTGTGTTTTGGTTTTCAAATCGTATAAATTTAAATAAAAATACAATAATTTCAAATATAGTTTTTACTTCAAGAATTATTTATATATTTATAATACTTTAACAATATACACTTAGACTACTAAAGATCACAGATAAAAATTAATCATAGAATTTAAACATTAAAATTTTAACAATAACGTAAAAATATAAAAATACAATCATTAAAATTACTTGTTATCTAGATATGGATATGCTCTTAAAGAATGTAGCAATCAATAATTATTTTAACACAGTCTAAGTTAATATACCTATATACACATTTAAAATAATTATTTTCTAAAAGGTTTCTTCAGAAAATTTAGACAAATGACAGACTTTAAATTCTTACGAAAGTCGACAAGAAAACAGTCCAAATAATCTAGAAGTTCTAGTAACCAGATTATAAATATACCTTAAGTCGCTTATATTTAATTATTTTAACACAGTCTAAGTTAATATACCTATATACATATTTAAAATAATTATTTTCTAAAAGGTTTCTTCAGAAAATTTAGACAAATGACAGACTTTAAATTCTTACGAAAGTCGACAAGAAAACGGTCCAAATAATCTGGAAGTTCTAGTAACCAGACTATAAATATACCTTAAGTCGCTTATATTTAATCAGGATAGATTGGAATTAGATACTTTCTAACGTATACTATATTTATACCAACCAATGAATTGAGCTATGATCTTGAACCACCAAGAAACAGGTGTGCTTATTTTACTTATATTCTATTGAGCGGTGTTGTCAGATAATTACTGTTCTTTGCCAACGTATTTCTACTCTCATTGTAAATTAAAATGTACATATTTTCTTTTTAACATCGATCGCTGTGCTTTTGAAACTGGCTGTCGTAATCCTTCACTACTCGCTTCTAAATCTTTTCGTTATCCCGTGTTTTCCTCAGTCCTTCTTTGAACGTACATTTCCACCTGTTTCCATCTACAGTGCCTGCAAAAAATCTTTACACAGTGAATAAAACACTAAATCAGGATAATTGTTGTTTTACTTTTACAAATTAATAATTTGCCGTATCACACTTGTAGTCAATGACAAGCAGGATTCTTTTGGACATGGGTTGAGCAAGGTTTAAGAAATACTGATTTATGTTGCTTGGTCGACACTCTTGAACCTTATTTTTCATCATATTTCAGGCGTTCTCGATGGGATTAAGGTCGGGTGAGTTACCTGGCCATTCCAATACGTTGATATTGTGATCATTAAAGAACTTTGACACTATCTTGGCCTTGTGAGCAGGAGCACCATCGTGCATAAAAAAGTCACATTCGTGAATTTCCCACAAGTTCAACCAATGTTCTAGAACAATCACATAGTTGCTTGCCCTCATTGTAACATTCTTTGGCAAGAAATACAACCCTGCCCTTGCTTTATTTCCACTAAACGTACCCCATACCATTACACTTTCAGGATGTTTGACGGTTTTAACTGTGAACTTTGGATAGTACCTTGACGCGGTGAGTGGACGACGAACAAATTTGGAGCTTCCTCTTACTAACCTGAACGTACTACAAAAATCTAATCTTTTTTCTTCATATTTTTTTTCTACAAAGGCTTCTTTGCAGCACGTCGACTTGGTAGTGCTAGATCTTTCTGAAGTCGGTGACGAATCTTTCTGAAATAGATCAGGATGTTTATTTTTGAGTTCTGTGGCGGTTATGGAAGGGTTTAACATTACTTCATGCCTGATGATTGTGTCAGTTTAAGATGATGTTTTTTTATGAGATCCACAACTAGGTTTACTTTCCGTGACACTCCCTGAAGGCAACGACCCAGCCGATCGCTTCTCTGGTCTCTCTTAAAACACCAATATCGCGTGTTACGGTAATTACAGAGTCTCCTTTCTCAAGTAACGTTAAAGCATGAACTTTTTCCTGTTATGTGAGTTTCTTTCGGCCCATATTTTTCACTTCAATTTAACATTTAACGAACTCAAACTTTACTGAGAATACAAAGAAGTTTAAAACACTGAATACTCGCACAAAGCCAACTGTATGTAATACAAACACGCAGAATAAACTAAAGAAACTAAGCGGTCAGTAAACTACAGACAGTCGCCGTCGCAAGTGTGTTATCTGCTCTCCCTTCAAGTGCTAAACAAGCGCAGACAGAACGCATGCAATTTTTCTTCGAATTTAGTGATTTATTTGGCAATATAAAGTTTTTTTTTGTCGAAACTGTACTTCGGTTTTGTACTGCGTTAATTTATTTTTTTATTTTGTGTTTACAGGGATGTAAATCGTGATGTTTTCATATGCCATCTAGTAATGAACATTCTTGTTAGCTGACCGCCTCGTCTGTTTATTATGGAAAAATCTAATCTTTAATATATCTTGATTTTCTTATTTTTAGTCTGCGTTTAAAATTGCCCTCTGCAAATTTCGTTGTGTAAGCTGGAGGCTGTGGATTGCTGTAAAGGCTCACATTTATGAAGCCTGTGCATACTGACATTATGTGTTGTTTTATCACTCGTTGTTTATATGAATTTGAATTCCTTTGCTCTTCATTTTCATTGCCTTATGCTCTTCATTATAAAATTTAATTTTTCGAACACTCTTCAAGTATTTTTTATCAGATTTTCCTGTACTTGATTCATATATTATTTTTAATCGTGCTTTAGATAGTTTTCCTACCATCTTTTGTTGAGTTATCAATTTTGGTATGCGCGGTTTACGTTAACCTCAACAAAATTTAGGCTTTTTAAACTAGAGTAGCTGCTATCCTACAGAACTATAACAGTAATAAACACTCTGCAAAGTCATAACAAACCTGTTATCAACACGGGTCTAATACTGAGTAAAAACTAATTGGAGCAAAATACTTTAAAACCATATCCATATCGAGTTATTATTAATTAGGGTTTCTGCCAAATATTGATTATAAACAGTAACTAATTGCAAATAAACTTTACAACTAATATTATCACATGTTTTATTAATGTTTACATTTCTTAGAACCTTTACTGGACAATATTTTTAACTGACATATAAGAAATGACTGAAATTTTGTTTAGGGGGTTCAACATGTTAATTTCGATGGTAATTGTGTATGCAAGAATTATTCGAAGATGCAGCACGAAGTCTGACTGAAATAAACAATCCATACGGCCCAGAAATAACAAACGAAGAAGTAACTATGGCCATTAAGCGGATTAATGTTGGGAAATCACCAGGATCTGATGAGGTGCATGGTGAAATCCTAAAGCTATTAGAGTCACACAGACAAATCGTGAGAAATCATTGGAATACAAAGTCCAGGGCTTATAAGTAGATTTATAGTATAAATAGACTACACACACATAAAAATACCAAATCACAAACTGCTGAAGAAGTACGTGAAGGCTATCATCCCATAACAAGGCAAGCGAAGATTGAACAAGTTCAAAGCTATAAAGGAAGTAAGAACATGAAGAAGACAGTTTAAGACGACAATCTAAAAACAACGTAAATATCACTAATAAATACATATTTATTACATTAAAAATTCTAAGATTTCCTACTTGGCGCAACTAAATTCAAATGTTTACTACTGCGCTTTCTACAAATTGCAAAGCAGACAGATTGATAAATTAGTCAATAAGGGAATCTACAATTTACATTCCACATGTCGTTCAATACGGCAAAAATTCTTAGTTAATTTAGTTTCTAGTACTCGAAACCGAGTAAAGAAATAAAATAGAAAAAGGGTTTTAGATTCAATTTCAATGCAGGGCATCTGCTATCCACATATACGTATTTCAACCTTTTTAGTTATCATCAGAGAGTCATATGCAGAGGCATCTTTCTGTCATATTTTGAACATGAAACACATGTTTACATGATGTTTCATTTGCAAGGAATAAAATTTAACATGTTTATGTCCCATAAAGGTTCTTGTACTATTAGTGCCTAGTTATATAAGTCTTTAATTCGTTGAAGATACTTGATTGCAATATATAACCAAAAGAAAACATCGATCCTTCGTGTCAGAATACCATTTTTTTAAATAGTTTACAATTACTGCTCCTACATACTTTGAATAGCACCCAAGAGTCAAGAAAGTCCTAAAGAGTTTCAATTTTAAATAATTTTAATTCTGAATGCAACAACGTTACGTTATGTCTCCCCGGAAATACGGAGATTCATACCAAACGAAGATGGAATCCTTCTTCTTCTTCATGTACCATGTCCCATTGCTATCATTTATAAGCTTGTATATTTCAGTTGGAATTTCACCAGGACCAGTCGCTCTGCCATCTTTTGGAAGATGGAATGGAAGTTGATAAAAAAAAAATTCTAGCCTTTTGGAAAACTCAGATTTTCTCTTTTAATATTCTTTCCTTTTGGTGACTGAACATTTCTTCTTAGCGTAATAAATATTTTAAGGACCAGACATCTGGTATATACGAGCAGTTCGTGATGTGAAAAATTTAAACAATGTTATGAATTTCTTTTGTTATTATTTGCAATAGATTGTAGCTTCAACGGTAAGATTAAATTCAACTTACATCTAAAAACGAGTAAAATACAACCACTGATTCTATATCATCTGTAATGACTAGAAATATAATATATGCCACTATCAATGAAGTTGGTAGAGAATTGCAAAAACTTTAGTAATTAAGAATGCATAATAATCATTTTAAAAGCCGATTACACAAACGCTCGTTTAATATTGCATAACAAATGTTGACGTATTGAAAGATTGACGTTTTATGTTATATGCATCATTCTCTGTTTCATTAATTAATTTTTTTTTTCGAAAAGCAGATACATGGATTGGGATAATCTTAGAAGCCTAACAAATAGCACCATGAATTCGCTTAAAAAGAAGGTTCCGAATTGCTTACAACCGAAAAACCAAGTGGACACGACAGAGGTCAAAAGAACAAAGTGTAAATAGTGCAAAACAAAATAGGTCTGACCGATACCTTCCCAATTATAATGTCAAAAAGGGAGCGACATTTGCTAAAGTAAAATTAGAAGTACATAGAAATTTATAAGATCATGGTACGATATTTGGTGCCACGTGACGATGGACTGACACCAAAGAGAGTAAGTGAAAAGAAGACATAAAATAATCAAAGATCTGAGCAGAGAAAGCAAATAACAGAATAGTGCAGGAAAAGGATGTAAAAATGCGTTGGAAGAAATAAACCGATTTTTGAATAAAAATTATGACAGAAAATTAGTAGAACTAAAGCAAACAGTAATCGCAACGTCGGCCAAAAGTCAAACGAAGAAATTATTAAAAAACTTTACAAAAAATAAAGAAAGATGAAATAGTTAATCCAGATGGGATGTCTAGGGAAGTATAGGCATCATATATGTTTTGAAATCTCCCCACAAATGCGTCGCATCGAAGAGTTATGCAGGCTTTCATCAGTGTTTTATAATGGTACTTTGTATTCGGGGTTTACTGGCTGTGGTTTGGAATTGCTTCGTCTAAAACTGTGGTACATACCAAAGGTGATGGAGGTGTAGGCGTAATTTCTCCTGGTTCTATCACTCACGGACAATTACTGACAGCGATAGTGACAGGAGCGACAGAAAGTTATGTTTGCTCCTGCATCAACTTTGATAATAATTTCCGAAGTTGCAGACGAAATGTATGTAAACATTATGGAAAACTCCAGTGCAGTTGACTGTGCCTTTTATTACAACGAAAGGTTTTCTGCGAATTTCATTAATCTTTTAGATGTGTAAGTTGGTTGAATGTACTGTATCGTACAAAGTTTTTATCTGTGTACAAAAACAAGTTATTTATTGAACAATAGAAAAACAAAATTTTATAGGCAATCATAAGAAAGCTATGATGTAATGCACTGATTGTTTAACAGTTAGATATAAACAGAAAAGGGATGTGTTACCAAAAAATATAGTAAGAAGCATGAACAAGGTCAGAGAAGTCTTCACAACAATCAAGAGACAAAAAATTGGGTACTTTATTCACATCACGAGAAATAAAAATAAAGCTTTTAATGCTCCGTGGTAAAATAGACGGCAAGAAAGGAGTGGGCATAAGACAGATACATAAGACACTGAGCTGGGCTAAAACAATTGGAAAACTAGTGGGCGTTGGGAAAAATTGAGAAGAATTTAAAGATGCGATTATTAACCATCAACAAAGCGGATAGACAGCTAAAAAAATAAAATTGATTCCTCTTTTATGTATTATTTTCTTTTACTTCCTTCTTCATTTGAATTTTTATAACATTGTTCAAATAAAATTTAACAATAAAAAAGTTTTTGAAGCTCAATTCAAATTTAATGCGACATCAACTGTAAAATTCAAATCACATATATGAACGTTTGTGAAATCGATCTGAAGACGTTACATGTTCAAATCTATTGTGTTCTATTAAATACCCTGTGCAATTTTTTATAAACAACACACAACAACGTACACTGAAATTAATGCAAAGATCAACAATATCTAAAATTTAACATTTTCATTAAATTCATGCTCAATTACAATATCACTGAGGTGAGTTCTTCTATTTAGAGTTGCAATCAGAAGATCGTAGGTCTTTATATAATATCCAGACCAAAGAACTCAATTTACCTCCAAAAAATTATCTCTGCAAATAGCGCACCCTGTATTTTATGTCTAATCTTTTTACAACGAATATAAAATATCACAAAACATTTTATTAAACAGTACGTTTTGCAAATTAGTACACTAATACAAATAATTTACCCTCCTGAAATCTTAAATAAAAATAAACAACGTGAATATCACTCTGTTAAGAAAATTTAGTGCTGAATACCAAGTAAGACATTTACTTTAATAGTAGAGTACGTTTATTCAATCTTGCTTAATGGAGAACTGGAAAATACTGGAAACAATTAAGTTGTTGTTTTCTAAGGAAGCGATTTTGCGGGAAGCGTTAATTCACTTTTCAATGCGTTCTAAATGCATCAACCGCTTTCAGGTATCGAGAATAGTTAATCTGTAATTTAGTTTTAATTAATCAACATTACCAGAAGATATTTTGTACCATATCATAAATGAAATCATTGGTGATAGTGATTCAAGCCATCGATTATTGTATTATCGTTTTCCACTCTCCCATGTTTTTTATCTTTATTTTTCAAGTTCCTGATTTTAAGTTCTATCTAATCGTCTGGCTAATTGGTCTTTACCAAAGCCATCTAAGTAAAAAGTTATATCTACATCTTTGCAACATGGTTTTAAGTAGTTTCATTTTTGTGAAATTCCTCCAACTGTGATTTTTTTCTTTTTACCCTTTCTTGGGATGTAGTGGGATAGTGACGCGCAACATACAGCCTCTCCTATTCAAATATCAATCTCACCTGCTCGTATGATGATCTAGATCATGGTCATCTGGTGCATCCTATTGATAACCAACGAGGCTTTGACGTCCAAGTGTTTGCCGGGGTAAGCAATTCACCATGAAAGAGTAAGAAAATTAAGGCTTTTGAATGTGGCTTTATCGTAGAATTCTGAAGATATCCTATACCGACCACGTTACTAACCAGGAAGTTTTAATAAGAATGCAAAAAGGAAAAGAGTTGTTAACCACAATAAAAACAACCAAAATTGAATACTTCGGTCACATCATGAGGAACAGCGAAAGATATGGATTGCTGCAATTCATTCTTCAAGGAAAAGTTGAAGTAAAACGGGACCAGGAAGGCGGAAGAATTTCGTGGCTGAAAAATCTACGTAGGTGGTTTAACACAAAAACCCACAAATCTTTCAGAGCAGCACATTTGCAAAATACAGATTGCCATGATGGTCGCCAACATCCGAAACGGATAGGCACTATACGAAGAAGAAGACCCTTACTTCAATTCACGTCTTTCTCTACATATTTTCCTAACCATCTTTCTCTCTCATACTCAAAAAAAAAACTTCTTTTTAATCATGCCGTATCTCCCTTTCCCAAGCTTTATTTCTATCGACGCTTTCAATTGCCTAACCATGATTTGTTCTAGTCTATTCTTTGTCCATATTTGGTTACTGTACAAAACTATAGGCCTTATACATTTTAGCTTTACTCACTCTGACATATTTTTAATTATTAGTAATTTGTTCATGAGTAAAGACGCGACGATTGCCTACTATTATTCTCTTTTCCATTTCTTCCTACGTCTCTTACGCTAGTTGCACACATACCGATTTTTGGACGGCCGGTATAAAATCGGCCGATATTTTATTGGTAGCAGGTGCCTGCAGACCATCGAGTTAGAATCTATGGAGAAGAAGCTATGAGCAATAAAAAAGTGCAATACATTTTTAATAAACTATGATTTATTTATCCGCAATAAACACTAAAAAACACGATATATTATATATAAAGATAAATTAATACAGTTCAGATAGTATTAATTATTCGCTGAAGTACGGGCCATTACTTTGTTTACCTATTTGTATACTAACTGTGGAACGATATCCTGAAGATTTTTTATTAACATTACTTTGCTACTGCAACTACGTTGAGAACAAGAAACCATTATTATGCACTATCACAATATTATTACAGTTTCTATAAAATTATTATAAAACTAAAAATATTCGAAAAACAACAAATGTAATCAAACATATACGATCTGTCGAAAGTTTCAAAACAATACTACCAGTATGGCCGAAGTTAGGTCGTTTTTAGTCACGTGATGCCCTCATAGATTTTAACTCGATGCTGCAGACTTATCGGATTTTTACCGGTATGTACCGAATAATAATGAATCCTAAACGAGTTGTTGCTATATATTTATTGTATCGTCCTATTCAGCACAATTAGCCTATTAAGCGCAAGTGGTGGATTCATCCTATCAATCAAAGCAAAGAACACATAGGAACATTCTACACTATTTTGAAGGACTAAGGCGTGATGGTGCTAAGTTTTTTAACTTCTTTAGAATGTCTATTGCATTATTTGATGAACTCCATGAAAATTATTAATTGCAAATCGTAATAACACTCACTACCAAAACCAGTTTTAATCGTATGTGTGTGTGTGCTGTCGTTTCCTTCGTACCTACAATTTCACCGAGCAATCGACTGGAATGGCCGTAAAAAATCGATGCGTGTGCAAGCCTGTATTTAGTCATCTACTCCACTACTTTATTGTACTGTCGGATATGCAGTGACAGTGGCCGGCTGTTCATCGGCACCGATCAGCGGTCGTGTGTGTAAGCCAGATTCAGTTCTTATATGTGGTTCACTAATTAAATTTGGACGACCGGTATAAAACCGTCCGTCCAAAATCGGTGTGTGTGTGCAACTCACCTTAAGTTTCCTGGTGAACGTCGCTCCCGGGTATTCAAATATTTCTACATCTTCAAATTTGTATATTTTAACCTTCTACTGTTGTTATTCCTCACTTATTGTTCTTAATCTCCATGTCCATTCTATATATTTAGTCTTTGTCTTAGATAAATATAAGATAGATAAATATTCATGACATACTCACTGTATTAGAGTAACGGCCGGTTTTCACGCTACATCTTATTGTACGTTTTATTGGATAGGACAAATCCTATACATTAAAACGTGGCATGTAAACAGCGAAACGTACGTCTTGTCGAATCGAAATGAAATCCAAGGTCAGATCGCAGAAATGATGGGAGAAGCATAGTTTTGCGAGAACTGATGAGGATAAAACGTTACGTGAAAACACATGTTCAGACAAAGTCGTCCGATCTTGACTCAGTTGACGACTAGCTCACTGCAATTCGCTTCATTTTTCCAAAAAAAGCCTAACAATGTCAGATTGTGCAGCAATGCACCCACGATTTTTTCGGGGAATTTATTGAATTGTATAAAAGTTTCGCGTCGGTCAGATAGCTCAGCGGGGCTGTGCGGCTGCAGCTTATTCGCTTCACTTGTTTCGAATGGTTAGTGGATGTGGGTCGAGCCCCAGCTCGGTGTACAGTAAAACTAAAAGTCTAACGCAGCAGGTTTTGACTGCGGTAAAAATAAAGATAAACAATGGCCTATGGTGGAGCAGTACGGCAGAGATAAGGGCTTGCGGCTCTGTGATACTCCTCCATAGATCCTACGGACGGGCGTTAAACGCCTAAAAAAACCGGGATTATATATATATTTATAGTATTTATATATTATATAAGTTTTTCCGTGTTTAGGTAAGTGAAAATAAGACTATAGTGACGTAATAACAAAAACGTCGCGTATAAGTTTTTTTTAGTCTTAATAGGAGAAAAAAATGCTTACGTTTTATTTTATTCTTTTTGGTGTTCAAATTAAAGAAAAAATTTTTTTTTACATAATTACTGTTTATATCATCTATCTTTGTTATCTTATTAGATAACACCCTAATATGGGTTTATTATTTCAGCTATTTATTTAACTTTGTTATCGAGACTAGATAGTTATAATAAATGATTGTGAGTAAGTCTTATTTATTATTTCTTTACCTATTTGAAATGGACTCACACAAGCAACACATTCATGACTCTATTTATTTATAACTAATAAACAAATAGTAGTTTAGATTTAGTTAGTAGTCGTTTTGTTTTAAAACCAAGTAGATTGCATTACAGGTTTCAGGAATTATTTGGCTTAACGCTGGTTTGAATATGGTTGTGAACTCCAAGTCCTTGAGGCTGCTTCCTGTTGCAAGATATCTGAGAGTTGCTGTGAGTCTTTCATGGGGTGTAATGGCTTTTCTCACGCAGTTGTGTTGTTTCAATTAAGTATGGTCTTATCAACTCTAGCAATTGCCAATAGGCTGAGGTGTCCATTCGCAAATAATTGCGTCAGTCATCTGGTTCACCTATCAGTTCTTTTAGTAACGAGACGTGGGAAATACTGGCTTCTTTTCAGAAGTCACTCTCTTGATCATCTTGTCTTTTCCCTCTTTATCCCATTTTTCCTCAGTATAGTTGAAAAAATAAAAGAAAGCAGCCGCGTTTCCTTCATAATAAAAAAATCACTAAACAAACTTCTACTTTTATATGATACACAAAACGTACAAGAAACCGTAGCGTGAAAACCGGCCTTTAAACCAATGCTTAAATATGCCTAACTCTTGCAGTAAGTCAATTGACGATTTTGCAGCACTAGTTCAATCACGGCATCTAGCACAATACAAATATTAACAAAATCGACCACGATTGAATTCAAAAAACCATTAACTCATTCGAATAATTTCAATATTAAATGAAAGGTTGAGCAGCTGGCTTTATACGGCCATGTAGGTATCGGTTCTTTAGAAAACAATAACTTTTTTAATCACTGGCAAGTTTAAAAGGTTTTCAAAATTGTTGCCTTCGAAAACACTTTACAAAAAAGCACAGACCATTATCAAAATTAACACCAATATGGGAAAAATTACATATACCTCCATTCTAGGTCTACAAGTACTTGTAAGAAAAGTTATATCATCATCTTCGTGTTCTATTCCGTCTCTCGTAGGCACTTCAACTATCACTATCTCATTAGACATTAAATGTATCGGAAATTCGCAAACTGTTTGATTAATGCATTCTTTTCCACTCGTATCATTTTTAAATCCGTAGGTTGTTTTATAAATATTAAACACAACATGTATATCATTCTTAACTATATCATTATCTGAATAAAATATATAATAATAATAACCGTCTGTAGCTACTGTATGTTCGGTAACCATATGGTTGCTCTGATCTAAATATTGCGTGCTGTTACAAAACCTGTTGCTGTGTTGAAAACTGCTCGAAAGTAATATTTTTCCATCATAACACTGAAGTAATTCCGTCTCAAAACTAGAGACGCTACTCTCACTTTCTCCGTCTACATCAGAAGTATTCATTGCATTACCACCATGTTTTATGTGAGCATCTAGTGCGGAAATACTTCGCTTTCTTCTTCCTGAAAAAAATAATGTAAATCAATATCTAATTACCGTTTTATTTAACACAAAGTTCTAGATCTTAAAATTTAATAATATTAAACAAGGTTTAAACGACAAAATCGCAGTAAAAATATACACCAAATTTAAGGATTATTTTAACTATTTTTTGTTGCAATAAGTTTCCCGGAATTTAAAAAGATCACGCGTGGGTTTCGTAAAGAAAGCTAATGGCAAATTTACGGACACCAAAGAGGAAAGTCTTAGAGAGCTGATAAACACGCACTTTCCGGGCTCAATAATCCTGGATGATGCAGATAGACAAACAGAATTAGATTGGCTATAAATAAGTTTTGGCCATATTGTAACCGTTTCAAAAGTTTTAGGAAATTCATTTTAAATTCGATTATTATTTTTTAAATAAAACTGCTAACCCCATCTATCTGCCGGGTACTTGTAGCCGACTCAAGATTTCTACTGTAATTCTAAACCTATCCGATAGATGAGAACGATTATTAACTTGTCAATCACGCCCCAATTCAAACCGGGAAATGATAGCGTCTGTCTCTTTTCTCTTACAAACATCCAACTGTTAGGACGTGTTTTTTGTGAAGTGGTCTCTATATAGAGGTAAGCCAAAGAAAAAAGGCCTTTTTTGTCTATATTTTCAGATAAATAATTATTTTTAGACCTTCTTTTACCGGGGACAATAAAAGATCATTAATTATGTTTATTTGACTCGAAGTTAACTGAGAAGTCTTATGCTGTCGTAAACGCAGCCCAATAATCCTTATGATCTAAAAAAATGGACCCCTAATAACTAATTTAACGAAATGCTTGGAGGTTGAGAGGAAGCAGAACATATCCTTTGTGTATGGTTGCCAGCTAATGGACGATTAAGGTTGTACCTTTTCTTTTTTTATTATACCCTATCGAGAAAGCGAGAATAATTATGGACTCAGAGAAAGAAAATATAGCAGTGTTTTAAATTTTGTTTAAAGATTTAACTTTTCTATTATGCCTAGTTAATAAATGACTACTATAATATTTTAAATGTAAACGAATTTCGAAATTTGGGAATTATATATAAATTCATTTGTTTTTATCAAACAATTCTTGATTTAAAAATATATAAAGTTGTTTTGTTTATACTAATGTAATTATGAAATGGTATTTTAGTATCCATTGGAAATAACATAACTTTTAATGTTTCTTTTTATTACTGAAAAATAATAAAGTGTAATTTCGCTGTAAATTTTTTATATATCTTTTTTTTTATTCTCTCTCGTCCCCTACGAGGATAAACAAGTGGTGGCGTCCAATAATAAATTATAATTTCGAATTGTCTGATTGTGTTTGGATTTTTGAGATATTATTTAATTTCTATACACTTGACCTTGCCCCGCCCTTCCTCTCCGAATTGAGCGATTCTGGTTTTGAACTTTCTGTGTGTGCAGGATGTTTATTACGCATCCACGCTACAATATAAGTCTCCAGGGACAGATGGAATATATTCAATACTATTGCATATCGGATTAGAGGTATTGAAACCACAGCTGTGCAAGCTTCTCAATGCCAGTTTAGCATGGGGAGTCGTACCAGAAATATGGTAAAAGGTTAAAGTCATATACTTGCCTAAGGTAGTTAAAGTATCAGACCTAACACCAAAGTCATAGAGACTGATACGCCTATCTTCTTTTCTATTAAAAATACTGAAAAGGCTTCTTGATAGGTATATCAGAAACAAAGTGTTAAAAGATAATCCTCTAAGCAAAATACTTGTTCCATGCTGATACTTTATCTAATCGATTACAGATATCAGTTACATGTAACTCTTACCTTCTAACTTTTTGCGTAGGGCATCCACTTTTTCTTTCCATTCTTTTAAATGTCTTTTGGAATGTCTTATTTTTGGCACAGGTTCAGTCTCTTGATGTGTATGATTTTCTGCCGGTTGCACATTTTCATTCGGATAAAAGCTATGGTCGGTTCTTTTCCACTTTTTAGAAGGTCCAACACCGTTATCATTATTATCCAATTCCTCTTCGGCTTTGTCCTCATCGAGCATATCTAAAAAAATTTAATTAATATAACAATGTGGAAATTTGAAAAAGAATTTAGTTTTTAAAATGAATGCAGTACATCGACATTGGTTTTTGGGTTTTTGTTGTTGCTTCTGGTTCCTGCATAATTTTTTCCAACTTCAGAAGTGACTAAAAATATTATACAATACGATAAAAACAAAAAGAAACCACATATCTTTTAAATGACAAATTAGTACACCCACAACTTTTACGCGACCATTACACTACGACAATCTCGCGAGAATGAGACGTACATTCAGGTCCAAGAGCTGGGTTTGGAAACTAAATACTAGAGGTGTGCTTATTAGTTCTTTTAGACGAACTAGTTCAATAGAACTATTTCACAAAAATGAACTAGTACGCGAAAGAACTATTTGTAGGACCGACATCGAAATCCAACCCTAACAGAACTGGTTGCCAGATGTCTCGTCTCAATCATCACACAAGCTCGGCGCTGGCCGCCCGTTTACTTCGGTTTTTTTCAGTCAGTCTTTCACTAGTTCACTACCGTACAAGTAGTTCGGAACTATTTCTTTCGATCGTATGTTTAGGTTTAAATTATTATATGATTAGTTAGTTTTTATTTGCAAAAAATTGTGAAGATTTGTTTTTTATTAACCGTTTTAAATATAAATATGATTCAAGTATGCTTTATTTTTATATTTACGTATATTTAAACTAATAGGTATTAATAATTAGGTTATTTCTAAAAGAACTTTTACAAAAAAATCAGTGAATTTTCTAGGAACATTAAATAACACATTTTCATTCTCACTTTTACATAAAATTATATTTTATGTAAATGCCTCGATCTGATGCTCGAAATGATCTGAGGCTAATCGACATTTTTTTTAAACTAGTTAGTCCATCCATTCACAAAATAATAAATATATGTTCTAATTCATTCATTCATTATTTTCTTCTTTAGAAGTCGAGACATAATTTATAATGCAAATCGCACTATTTATAATGCAAAACGACCAAACTTGAGTGGAAGCTTTGTTTCCAATGGAGAACAATCTATTCAGTTGTTCATTACGCCTAAGAATATTAGCGATCACGTGGTGTTCCTAAATTTCCTTATATCTTAATACTGCTAATTTATCTCAAACATAATCGCAGTTGACCAAGTGGGGGCATAAAGTTGTACAGGTTTTTCGTACCGTCTAGTTAATAAAAATAAACGACAAATGTTAATAGCGTTATCTTACCCAAAACATCTGCTGGCTTTTCATTTTCATAAAACACTTTAACTTTGTTAAATTCTGCATCCATTTTTGCACCATATTTGCCACCTTCCCTCATGAGATTACAAGTGTTTAAATTTTTTTCTCCCCTTACAACCAATATCCGCGCTCCATTATGACGAGAACACACCTAAAAATGCGAAAATATACAACTAAAAAAACAATTATTATTCTTTTGAGTTTTCTAAATTAACAAACATACATATAGTCTAGTTATTACGACATTCATTAATAAAGACAACTTCATTTAGTAATTTTATTTCAATAACACAATATTATTATTGTTGTATTGATAATAATTCGTTTCTTGAGCCAAGCACACAGCTGTTATAGAGCGATCCACGTTAAGAAATGCACAACAAACACAAGCACGATTCAGGGTTGTATTGTTTGTATTTTCTTTCCCACAGACATGAATTAAAATTAATGTTTTTTAACGTAATTAACCAAAAGTGCCCTTTCGAAACAAGAGATGAAAAGTAGGGAAAATGATTTTAATTAAATAAATAGTATTTACAAAAGATAATTTTATTTTATATTATTTTAATTATAGTAACGACAGTTTATTTGTTTTTCGGTGAGAATACCATATGCCATGAATCATGGAAATCAGTAAAAAATATTGCTTAGCTAAATCATGCATTTTGCCAGCTATTAAAGATAAGCAATTAAAACTACCGCTTTGTTTAGCGCGGTTGTATATTTTTGTTGTAAAATTGCAATAAATATGGGATTCATTTATATTCGAATTTTGTCAGAACTTGGTAAAAACTATGCCTCGAAGAATTGTGGTTGTCATTAAAAATAAAGGGGATGTAACTCAGTGGTAAACTTTCAAATTTTTTTTGTTAATATTACATATTCTATGCGTTTTTTAAATTTATTATTATTCTGTTTAATCAATAGTTTTTATTACGTTATAAAATGTTTTCTATAATTAGGAAATTTAAAAATGTTGTTAGATGCATTAAAATTTCTAAAATTTACGGTGCGGTTTTATTTTTGTTGTCTAAAATTTAATTTTTTTATCAATCTAACGTTGGGCCAACTGATATGGGAAGGGACTTGTAGACAAGCTACATTTATTAAGTGATACATAATATTTCCAGCTTTTAAATTCGATTATTTTCAAAGTGGGCTACGTAAAACACTCTGCATATCTTAACTAAGTCTGGATGGATGTCATATTTAAATTGTTCCAGTGTTTTTAATATACTCGTAACTGTAGTGTAGTGGCACTATTGTCATTCTTACCTTTAATTTAACTGTAGATCCCTGAAGTAAATAAAATCCCCAATATTCCAACGTGTCATCTGGTAAAGTCATCGATTTCTTTAACCTAATAAAAAAATTGTTTATTTCTAGCTTTTTATTAGATATCTAAATATGCTAATTACTATTTAACTGGGAATAAGCCACAATTACCAGTATTGGTAAGTCAGTAACATACAGATTGAACGAATTTAAAACGGATCATACAATTTAATATATGTCTGTTTGAACTGAATTTGAAATAGTGGACCAATATAAAACTTGGACAAAATAAATCCATACCTGAGTATAGACATTGTATAAAATGTCTGGTGTATCTGTCTCGCAACAAGTTGTTTGCGTAAAGGAAGCGATAATAGTTCAGGAAATGAAGCTCGAAAAAAGTTAAAACCTCGCAATTTTTTCGTCCTGCATGCATTGAGTTGAAATTTTAACACAAGGTAGGTGATAGCCCAAGAATTAAAATCTTCATCGAACCAAAGTGCGCTGAAGGGTTTTAGGGGTGAAAACTACCCCTAATTGTCAAAAATTATAAAATAACATAATAAACCTGAATATGGGTAAGATTTGGTTTGAATTAGTTAAATAATGATTATTTTATACTTTTGAATAGAGTTCCATCATATTTCAACCCTTAATAAGCAACCTTTGTTAGAGATTAATGTAAAAAAATTACTAATTCTAAAAAATGATTTCGCCTTCGATCGATTTGGATAAAAATTTGGATTTAAGCTCAATTCACCAACTGCTTTATAGTTTATGTCATGTCGACGAATCCTGATTGTTCTTATTGGTGAAAACTACCCCTAATTGTCAAAAATTATAAAATAACATATTAACCTGAATATGGTTAAAATTTGGTTTGAATTAATTAAATAATGATAGTTTCGTGCTTTTGAATAAAGTTCCATCATATTTCAACCCTTAAAAAGCGACGCTTGTTAGAGATTAATGTAAAAAAAAGTAGTAATGTGAAGAAAATGATTTCGCCTTGGAACGATTTGCATAAAAATTTGGAATTAAGCTCAACTCACCCTCTGCTTTATAGTTTACGTCATGCCGATGAACCCTGATTATTCTTAGGGGTAAAAACTACCACTAATTTTCAAAAATTGTAAAATAACATTACAAATCTTAAGATGAGTGAAATTTGGTTTGGATTAGTTAAATAGTAATTTTTTATACTTTAAAATACAATTTCATACATTTTCAACCCTTAGAAATCAATTGTTATGACTGCTATAGGTGAAAACAATTTTTTGCCAAAATTTTGCAACTTTTCAACTTTTGAAAATCACCCTTTACAACATTGCAGTTTTTATAAACTAATTTAATAGATATAAATTGAAAAAAGTAGAATTAAATACAAAAAAATTTATCAACATAAAAAGGCACCATATATTCTTACACATTTACATAAATAGTTGAAAATATTTACATTTATAGGTAAAACAATTATAATATTAATTTTATTCGTCATCAATTACATCTTCATCGTGATCTATGTCATCCTCATCTTCTTTAATTATTGGTGGATTGTTATTGCACCCTTCACCTGAGCACCCAGAACAGGTAGAGTTACAGTATAAACCAACTTTTCTGCACCCACATGAAATGCCGCATCATTTTTTGCATTGGCAAAAAATAATTTTCAAAAGTTCATCGAATGCAGGTTGTTTGTTCATGCGTACGGGTAATGACAAACCATCTTTGGAATACCATACCCAACCTGTTGCTCTGATATTTTCATTGCCAAGCCATAGACATATGAGCAGATGTTTTATTCTGTTGTATGGGATTTCAAAATAAGAACGCTTAAAATTTCGAATGTATAACGCCCCACTACCTATTATACCGGTTTTGTAGATTATTATGCTCCGAAATGTACTGTACTATACCAATGGAATTTTCCGGAAAAAAATTAATTGGTTTTTTTAACGTATTTTCTTCATTTTTAATGATAGAGTATTTCTTCAAAAACGATTTTGTAGAGGTTTTTAAGAGCTACAAGGATCTGTGAATTAAATCTTTTTGAAACCCTTGGTTTATAAATGGGGTGAGTTTAAAGGGCTCGAAAAAGATGGTGCTTGATCGTAAATCGATGCTTTAAACGGCTATAAATATTCATTGTACAACAAATCTAAATAAAGGAAAATTTTAGTCATTATAACAGCTACAATTTAGTACATTTATATTTTTTTATATTTATATTTAATTTAAAGGTAAAAAATATGAAATTGTAAATCGTTTCTCGCTTTATGCTGTACTTTTTCTAAAACTAAGCATTTTAAATGGGTCAAACTTCTTGGACGTATTAACAATACATGTACAAAGAGAATTGCAGAAGTGTGAAGATCGATTTTAATTATGTTGGTGGTTAGGGTGTTGTTTTCATCGATTTTTTCGTAAAAAAATGAGGTATTGACCTTATTTTCATCATAACTCACTTAATTTTTTAGCTAGAGTCTTTTTTTATGATATGTCTATTTATGCTTTTTAAAAAAGGTTGAGTTTTCTTTTAAAAATTCATCATTTTCCCGATATTTGACTTTGAATCATTCAAATTTTGCACTTGAAGAAAACCGCTGAACATTGATAGGCCGTATTTCGGTTCCTGTTATATCGCAAAAACATTTTAAAAAATGAATTGTATTTGTCTTTTTAAAAGCTACAAATTTGTTTCCTACAATTTTTTTGATAAAATGCACCATTTTCGAGTTATTCGCGAAAAATCGATTAAAAACGTCGATTTTTTCGTCTAAAAGTTTTACTTTCAATCGCGAATAACTTGAAAAATATCAGTTTAACAAAAAAAATGTATAGAACATTTTTTGTTTATAATCACTTTTTTAATAGAAACCTGTAGTTAAAACGTAAAAAAAAAATTTCACCCCCGGGATGGGGTGGCAACCACCCCCAAGGCTTTGGCGCACTTTGGTTCGATATAGATTTTGATCCTTGGCTATTACCTACCTTGTGTTAAAATTTCAAGTCATCCACTCACTACGAAAAAATTGCGAGGTGAAATGCTTCATTTCCTGGACTATAAGTGGTTTGACAGCATAATAAATTCGTAGATTTATGTGTAGCTTTCAATTTTTATGATTTCAGAATCTAGCAGCCCGCTGAAGTATTGGATTTTTATAATATAATTATTTGACAACCTTTTGTTGGTCAACCACCTACAGCAGAATTGAGCCGAAATACATAATATTTCGTATGTTCCGAATTTATTTCGTTCAATCTGTATAGAGGATACATCATTTATGTTTTTTAAATAACGAAACATATAAAATCAGAATTTTGGTGTTTGTTTAAGGTAAACTAAATACACGAACAACTACTTACCATGTCGGGATAGTATTATGAGGTTTTTTTCCTGGTTTTTCCCTCATAATTTACTATGGAATCACTAAGAGGAGAATTTTACTGTCATCATGTCATGTGTTTGTCTTTTTAAAGACGAATTACATGCTATGATTTTTTTCTGACGGATATTCTTAAGTTAAAGTTGATTTCATGTAATCGAATGAACTATCTTATAAGTAAAGTCGTCCCAGGAGCGCAACTCAACACTATTGGCAATATCATTTTAAAGTCGTCTACTTTAAAATGCATAATGTATGTCTGAATTGTCAATATAAATGACTCAGATAAAATTAAATTATTAGAAGAATTTTTCACTATGTAACAAAAAACAAAATTTGTTTAATTTACTATTTGTATTTTGAGAACGATTTCCGAAGTGGAAATTGAAACGTCAATAAACGTATTTTTATCTTTAATTGTGGCTTATTCCCAGTTAAATAGTAATTAATTTAAAATTCCACAAGAAAATAGCTTCAGAACAATATCTAAATATGCATATCGATCATTTTACTCATATCTGTTCTTAAAGGAATACAACTTTTTATTAAATAATTATCTTCACGCTAATAAGTCCCAGAAAGTTTGTGGGGATTTATCGCCTAGTACCCTAGTCATCAGAGACGAAAATGCCACTGAACCTCCAAAAATCATACGACCAAGCTGAATTTTGCTGAAAATGTTTGCCACTTATAACCCGGGATTTCCATCAAAAATACCTGTCAAAAGGGTGGGTAAAAACGGAAAAAGTAGATTTACCAAGAATCTGTAGGCCGTAGAAAAAAATGAAGTTTAGATGATTTTGAGCAAAAATTAACACTTTTCGTGGAGAATGAACCGTTATCTTTGAATCAACAGTTAAAGCCACCAGTGATGTAGAATGTCAGGTAGCCGCGCGAAATCAACTTTTTAAATAAAATTTTTATTAGTTCGAGGGTGAAAATTTGATATCTTTTCATTAGAGTATCCTATCGACAAAAATTAAAATGGGTTTTAAAGGTGAAGAGTGTTGTGAAAAAAGTCATTTTTGTATTTTGAGAACGATTTTCGAAGTGGAAATTGAAACGTCAATAAACTTACTTATATTTAAATTGTGGCTTATTCCCATGAAAATCGTATGTCATGGGAAATGCTTCCACGACAACGACATTAAGGTCCATCCTGGAAAATCCTAACGGTGAATTTTAGTGGGCTATCTCTTATTATTAATAATATTATCTATTAATAAATTTACAATGTAACAAAGTTACATACAGGTAACAAATCCTCCTGTAAATAAAAGATTGTAAATTTTTAAATAAAACAAATTTAACAAAATAATGTATATCAAGATATTTTGAGGTCACAATATTGCTGAATACCTTTATTTATAATGTCTTATATTTTCTTTTATTTTTGTCACTTTTTTACGGAATAATTGGCTGTCTGAATTTTAACGTAGATTAAAGTTTACCGAAAATGGAAAATTGTTAAAAAAAGATTATAATTATATATTATAATAATTTATTAGTATCACGATCATTAAAATTGATAAAACGAAACTATGTAACTATAGTATAATGTGTAATGTTTCTTTAGAAGATGTTTCAAATAAAAATCTATAATAAAAATTTTGCAATTTTGGTGGCATATTTTCCTACAGTTCTATATCGATATTAATCTCTTCGAATAATAATATATTACTTTATGAGGCGGAGAAGCATGGCTTTTCTTGACGCGCCCGATATTACGCGCCGAACGAAATGAGGCGCGTAATAGAGGGCAAGTCAAGAAAAGTCGCTTCTTTGCCGAATAAAGTACACTATTTTTTCTTCAAACGTAGCAATTTTCAACCATAAATAGTACAATTCATACGCTATTTTTACTCGAAATTAACTGTGACATCTATCAAAGTCGTCTAGATGTTAGAAATTAAAATAATTAAGTCGTCGGTGGGATTTGCGTCTCCCTGGTTACAGTTGTTTGACAGTTGTTTGCAACTATTAAAGACAGCTTATTGTTGTTGCAACCGCAGGCGCAAATTTAGTGCGAAAATGGAATACCTAAACGAAATTGAGTCCGCGGCTAATGATTCAGTAGCACGTTTGGGGCCCTCCAAGTCCGGAATAAAGTATCGGTTAGCGTACACGTACAAGCACTTCCAAGAGTGGTGCGGTACAAGAGGAGTACGGCAAGTTACCGAAGACGTTTTACTGGCATATTTTAATATAATGGAAAATGAAAATAAATGGAAATCTTCTACAATGTGGTCACGATACTCTATGATAAAATCCGAGTTAGTTATTAGAAAAAATGAGGATATAAGCAAATTTTTAAAGTTACGTGCCTTTCTGAAAAAAACAAGCGAAGGATATACTGCAAAGAAGTCTAAAGTTTTCACTAAAGACGAGTTTGATAAATTTTTGTTTGAAGCGCCAAATAAGTTGTATTTAGAATTAAAGGTAAAATAAATTATATTGCAAAGCATGTAGTATACTCTACTAAATTCTAAAAATATTTCAGATTGTTTTGTTAATTGGGGTTACCGGCGCCTGTCGATGCGACGAAATGGTAAAAATGAAGACTGTGGACATTGAGGATAAAGAAAATGTAATAATTATCAAAATCCCAGACAGTTAAACATGACAAATTAGATCTTTTACGATATATGGTCAAAACTACATTAAACTGTATAAAAAGTATGCATCACTGCGGCCTGAAAATTTCACAGAAAACCGATTTTCTATCAAGTACCAAAATGGAAAGTGTTGCCGAAGCGTCATGGGAATACATTCGATCAGCGCAGTAGCCCAAAAAGTAGCTATTTATTTAAATTTAAACGATGCAAGCGCATACACGGGTCACTCTTTACGACGAACTTCAGCAACACTTTTAATTGATGGAGGCGGAAATCTAGAATGCCTCAAACGACATGGGGCTGGAAATCAAGCACAGTTGCCGAAGGATATATAGAGGATTCAATAAGAAAAAAGAAGATAATGCTCAAAAAATTTTAAACCCTCATGATTCGCCAACATCGGGAATGATTGCTGAAAGTTGTTCTCGACCATCAGTATCATCAACAATTACCAATGCGTATCAAGAGTCGGGAACATTTTTGCACGGTTTCAATTTTGAAAATGCCTCATTAACTAATTGTACTTTTAACATTACTATAAATAAAAACGATGTTTAATTGTTGTTAATGACATTTGTATTGTTGCTTTGTGACATGTTTCATATTGTTGCCATGACAACATTTTTCTCTCCGCCCCGTAAAGAAATGGAAAAAAAAAACTGCTGCCAGCGGAGACATCAAACTTTGACAGGATCAAGTTAGATAAGTAATGTCATCATTATTTGACGTTAGAAGAAAAAATACCTTTTGGGCTCGTCACTGCAAACTAACAGTATTCTCTAGCCACATTTTTTTATTTGAAACATTTTTTTCTATGATGTACAGATTATTGATAAATCGATTTTTTCCGTTTTCAGCTTGTTCGTCTCGTTTTGAGAGATTAAATCTCTGACGACTGGACTAATTAGAATATATCATTTTTAAGTGTAACTTATAGTGATTTATATTTATTTTTGTGTATCTCTATATAAACCAGACTACATACCTAATATGTTTAATTTTTCCACTTTTCTTTGGCTTACTCGGTAATTGAAACGCATTAAAACTGGTGTTCATCTTCAATCCTATCGATTCACAAAAAATGGAGGAAACTCCTTCGGATATCGCCAAAACATCTGATTCGGAAACGGGATACACGATGTCAGCGAAGACATGATGTCGGAGATACAGTGGTATAATTATCAGGATCGTCGGAAGAATGGCTGTCATCAAGCAGAAAACCAAAACGCGTTTAGCGCCTTGCATTTTCCTCTTTTCTGAAAAATAAAAATGAGTTAACATATTACAGAATATTTAATAAATATAAAATATTCATTTCATTAAATTAGCTAATCAATATTTATTACTATGCTCGCTATCATTTTTATTGAATGACATATTATATAAGAATATATGAAATTGAAAAAGCTCTTAGTCCAATCCAAGACTACCTTATAGGCCAGTACTAAAAAAATGAAAAAATCTTATACAGGTTTTTGAATATTCTAAAAGGTATATGAGGAATAGCTGACAGTGAGGGATTAAGGGAGGGAGGGGCTATGGGACTATTTTGAGAGCCGGTACGTCGCCCCCATCACGTTTAATTCTATATGTGGATATTTCAAATTTATGAGGTTGATTTTCTGAAATAGCATGGCAATAAAACTTCGTCTAGTCACCGATAAGATCCGTGCCTGCGGTATAGGTCGAACAAAAACACGTTTCATGTTTCCGGGAAATCGGCCAGCGCCACTGCGCCTGGCGGCAGCGTGTCCGGCTCCAATACGCCATGTCGTCAGTCGTGTTAGCGCAGTTTTTGAGACTATACCTTGGCCGCTTAAAAGATGAAATCCAAGGTCGCATGATCACTCAATGCAAGCATCGACAGGCGGTCAAAACTAGACCTTCTAAGAAACTGTTTACACCGTCATTCTTTGTGTCATGAAACTATAACTCAAATGTTTTATGTATCATGATGTTCGTTATTGTTGAGAGGTTTAAACGTGGGAAAAGTGATAACATAGGTAGACGAATTTTAAGAGTGCGTGCCATTCACGAGATCATTCCATCTTTTCAGCGGCCCAACTATAGTCTCAAATTTTACTTATTTATTAGTGAATTGTTTTTGTGACGTTCCAAAAAATGAGCGGAAAGGAAGAAGGTGCATTTTGGAAACGACAAAAGTTAGAAAAACAACAAAAATTAAATGCAGTATTAAAAAAAAGCCCAAAAAATGAGCGGAAAGGAAGAAGGTGCATTTTGGAAACGACAAAAGTTAGAAAAACAACAAAAATTAAATGCAGTATTAAAAAAAAACACAGAATTCAGCTTTTTTTACCAAATCCGGACAAGATAGTATACCAACGAGCACTTCTTTTCAAGACCATCCAATTGCAACAGTTTCAGATGGTTTAGAAGGTAGGTTTATGTGACTGTTTTAGTTACTTTTTTAATAAAATAAAATTTGCAGCAGGATCTTCATCACGTCGAGATGATTCATCCACAGCAAATTCAGACCCACTTTGTGATATCGAGTTACATCCTGAAAAGGATTCTCCCGAACGTCAAATTCTAGTCGAAATGGTGTTAATCGAGTTGATTTGCAAAATTCAAAATTCTGGCCAAAAAATTGTGTAGAAGTTCTAAAAGAATTCAAAACACAGGATCTTAATTCTTTAGACTTTGAATCTTCAAAAAGAAAAATAGGAAAAAAAACAGGTACTGCACTAAATCACTATTCTACAAGGTTTTAAAGAATGGTGAAAAAATTCGGCGTGACTGGTTAGTTTATTCCAAAAGCACAGGCTCTTTATTTTCCTTATGCTGTCGATTTTTTTCAAGCGAAAATTGCACTTTTTCCTTTTTAACTAGATTTGATGACTGGAAAAAGGCTAAAGAAAAATGTGACAGTCATGAAAGGTCAGTCGTTCATTTAAAACATCTTAAAAATTTTATTTCAAGAAATTTATTGAGTATTTTATTTATTTATTAAAACTTACAAACACCACCTAGGTAGTAATTACATGTAAGAGTGCTCATTACTTGGTATAACAATATACACACAAAAAATACAATATACACACAAGTACAAAATAAAAACACACAAAATAAAACACATTAATAAAAAGACACAAGTTAATAAAATATTAAAAATTGAGTCCATTACTTATCATACTTATTTATAACATTTTTTAATATCCCTTACACTACAGGTAAAGAGGTCTATATCACAGATCTTTATTAACTCATTGCACTGATATTGCATATAGTTTATTATTGCACCTGAATTATAAGGACTACAAGAAAATAGGTCATTACTGTTTACACTTAGGTTGACCTTTGGCACATGAAACCTAATAAAGTTTATCAAACCACATGTCTTATATTTAACATTGTTAATGATATTATGAATAAACACAACGCAATACATGTTTCTTCTTTGCTCTAATGACTGCAAGCCAAATATTTGAAGCAACTCTTTTGATGGCGTAAGGTGAGTATACACATTGTATTTCTTAAGGTATAAATACCTTAGAAATCTTTTTTGTACCTTTTCTATATGATTAATATGAACTTTGGCTTCAGGAGTCCATACCACTGATGCATATTCCAAGTTTGGTCTGACTAAAGCGTTATATAGTCTAATGGTTGTGTTTATACTAAAGTGTTTAGAATTTCTTATTACAAATCCCAATATTTTGTAGGCCTTATTAACAATATTTATATAGTGTTCATTAAATTTCACGTTAGCCTGTAGGTATATTCCCAGATCTTTACATTTGGTTTTCCTAGATACTACACAATTGTCAATTCTATAATTATTTTCAATGTAATCAATTTTGCGAGTGAAGGATATGACTCCACACTTCGTAATATTCAAGATCATATTGTTGTCCCTAAACCATTCCACAACTGAGGTCAGGTCGTCCTGTAGTAACTGACAATCATTTAAAGTATGTATAGTCTTAAAAAGCTTAAAATCATCAGCATAGATCAGACTTAGAAGAAAATTTAAGAGATTGTTGTAGTGAGTTGACAAAAATTAAGAAAAACAAAGGCCCTAAGTTGCTCCCTTGGGAGACACCAGATGTAGCCTGAAATTTATCTGATAAACACCTACCAATTTTGACTCGTTGAAACCTTGATTCCACATACGATTTTATAAATGTACAAGCATCATGCGAAAAACCAAACTCATTCAATCTCGATAAAAGAATGCCATGGTCAACCATATCAAATGCCTTTGAGCAGTCAGTCATTATTAAATCTAATTGGAGTTTATTATTTATTGCCTCACTAGCAAAATTAGAAAGAATGCACAGATTACTAGTTGTGGATAACCCAGGCAAAAAACCATGTTGTTCTGGAGCAAATTCATTTTCAAAATTTTTCAGTATATTCATATAGAGAATAGATTCAAATATTTTAGCCAGGGAATTAAGGATACTTATACGACGATAGTCTTCTATATTGTTTCTATTACCTAATTTAAAAACTGGAGTAATGGTAGCCTCTTTGAGTTTGTCTGGAAAGGTGAGTTTTAAGAGATAGATTAAATAGATGTGATAATAATGGTTTTTGAAATATATCAGAACATCCTTTAAAGATATAGGCAGGGAGTATGAGAAAGATAGACGATTCTGTGTTGCAACATACTGAACATGAGACCACATATTGGCGAAACATATTACAAAGAGTCGTTAGTGTCATTAGGGGGACTACCTTTTAGAGAAACCGACGAAAAATTTGGTTCTACTAGCAATGGCAAGTGCCTTGGATTACTAGAGTTTTTGGCGGAATATGATTCTTTTAAAATAACATAATACGTTAGAACTGGGAAGGACCTGATACAACTCCATACGGTAGACGATTAAATGTAAATAAGTACTAAGTACTAAGAACCGTATATTTCCGAAAATATGGATGAATCACAACTTGCTGATAAGTTTGACCACCCTGTAACTTAGCAAATAAATCATCGATTCGTGGTAATGGATATTTATCCGCTTCGATAAAAGGATTGATAGTTATTTTGAAATTACCACAAATCCTAACACCCCCATCATTTTTCAAAATCGGTACTATGGGTGTTCCCTATTACGAAAATTCAACTGCAGGTATAATACCCTCTTGGACCATTTTATCTAATTCCATCTATACCTTATTTCTTAAAGAAAAAGGAACCAGTCTGGGTTTAAAAAATTTATGTCTGGCATCTGGTTTAATATTAAATTTTAACTGAAATTTATTCTTTCGTTAACCATTATAAACTTTTTCATTAACCACCCCATTATTTTTATCTGCTTCAATAAAATTTAATTCCCTGAAACCCATATTATAACACCTAATAATATTTCTACCTAGCAAGGCTTGAGTTTCTTGATGCATAACATAAAAATCCAAATTATTTGTTTGTTTTGAAAAAGTTACTGGTAAGTTAAAAGAAAAACTAACACAGCTCCATATCAGTACAAAGCGGAGTCACGGGAAAGGTGATTTGTTAAGCCCACTAAGTGCATTTATTATAATAATCCTAATCCATGATGAAGAACAGAGAGACAGGTATGAAAAAAAAATGTCGATACTATTAATAAATAATTATTATGTTAATAACGTAACAAAATTTTATCTCAAAATCAAAAAACAATATAATATATCATATTATGACAAATTTAAATATTGTATTTATTAAATATACCTTACCTTTCGTTAAAATTGTTTAAACAATATTATGTCACAACCTCCCAAAACCTCAACACTAACTATGTAAAGTAATCAAGCAAATCGTATCTATTATTTAAAAAAGTGATTATAACTTCACTACAAAATGATTTGGTACACGATTGAAATAACGACGATAATTATTTCGACAAATTTAAAATGTGATTAGGCAATTGATGAAATTATTTTTTCACCATTTTAGTTTGAACTATTGTAACTAAGTAAACCTGGTAAAAAAATAGCAATGAGAAAACTCGTTCGCAAGAAATACGATATTAATATACGATATCGCTCAAATTTCTTGCAAAATACAAATAATGATCTTAAACAATTTACATTTTAAAATTAATTATATATATATATATATATATATATATATATATATATATATATATATATATATATATATATATATATAACAACGTAGCATTCTTGCGCGGATCTCTAGATTAAGGTTACGGTTGGAAAGTAAGTTCTTCAATTTTATGAACGTATTTCTAGCCGTTTCTATTCTAGATCTGATTTCTTTTGTTCTACTATTTATGTTTTTGGTCTTAAGAATACTTAAATGCTTTTCATTTTGAACTCTGTCAAAAGTTTTTTTAAAATCTATGAAGCAAGCATATATGCCCTAATTCATATCCAGACATCATTGTGTCAGAACATTGACTCCGAATAATGCTTCTCTAGTTCCTAGACCCTTTCTAAAACCCATCTGTGAATCACTTATTTCTTGTTCTAATTTAATGTAGATTCTATTAAGTATGATTTTAAGGAAAAGGTTTTCAATGTGTGGCTCATTAATGCAATTGTCCGATAGTCATTGCAATCTTTAGCATTTGTAATTTTTGGAATCTTTACAAAAGTTGAGAAAAGTCATTCTTTGGGTATGTGTCCCGTCTTGTATATGGAGTTAAAAAGGTCTACCAAGACATCAATATTATCTTCAATAGTTCAATTGGTATATTATCGGGTCCTGGAGCTTTTCTACCTTTTGTGCGTTTTATGGCACAAATAACTTCCTCTTTCATTTCAAAATAGGTGTTCAATGTATTCTTTCCATCTACGTAATTTGTCTTGCGTTTCAGTTATAGTGGTACATTTGTTAATATCCCGATTGGTTTGTTACGATTTCCTAAAATCATTTCAGGAATATATATATATATATATATATATATATATATATATATATATATATATACATAAAGTATTCAACTAGTGAATTCAGAGGTTTATTCGGTCAGTCAGGTTGGCAAAATAAAAAACAGAAGTCAACTACTTCATAAGTTTATCGAAGACGTTTCGCTCTATATTTCTAAAGCTTCATCAGTTCTCTAAAATACAAGGATGACATAGAGTTTATAAGAAATACAGATCTAATAATTTATTACTTACAACTCAATATGTAGTATTAAAGATGTTATCGTATATGTACTTAGGTTTACTCATAAATTTAGAACTAACTTAAAAAAAAATATTAAACAGAAATATGCAAAAAATAACATTCGCAGAAACGAAGATTTACAAAAACTTTAAACGTACATTTGGCTTCATTTAGAGATGGTTCTCCAATGAAGACAAACAAAACACTGATTTATTGCAATCTACGCAAAACGACGTGGCGCGATACCGAAAATGTTTTTCAAGGGCCATATGTTCAACAAATTCCAAGGTTTGAGACAATTATGAACTTCTACGGGGGTCATTGAAAGAATAGTTGGACGGGTGGATTTGTAACGGAAAAATTTGATATGATTTTTTTTTTGTAATTTATGTTTTAATGAAACTTAGAGCTTTGAGATGATTATGTTATTGTTTTGAATGGAAAATCCGGCTATTTTAAATTATGAATATTGGTATTATTTATTTCGTAAGATGAGAGAGTGGTAAACCTGGCTCAAATTGTCAATGTCGGTTCTTTTGTTTATTGCAGATGGGTTTTTTAGGATCTCACACATTTCAATAAAGGAGCGTTTTTGATGGTTATTTTGTTTGGCCAGTATTTTAGTATTTGAGAAGTCAATGTGATGTTTGGTGGAAATGGCGTGTTGTGCAAGGGCACAAGAGGGTTTGGAAAGTCTAATGTCGCTTTTATGTGAAGTTATACGCCCTAGAAGTGAACGACTGGTTTGGCCAATGTAGCAGGAATTGCATTCAGAACAGGGGATTTGATAGACAACATTAGTGTGCTCTAACGAGCTTAGTGGAGTTTTGGACTTGGAGAATAACTTTCCAATAGTTTTAGTGTTTTTTAGGGATATTTTGACGGGTAAGTTTTTGAATAGTTTAGTAAGCTTGTTCGTAACTTGTGGGAAATATGGAAGAGAAGCATATTTTGTGGCTGGTTTCGGGGTTAGCGGGGAATTGTCAGTCTGTAAGCTATTGGATATGGAGGCTAGTATTGCACCGTTAGGTGCTTCAGAAATAGAATGACCGTAGCTTTTAGAGAAAAGATATCTGTTGATGATGGATATGGGGTAAGAGTTATCAATGAGGATGGATTTGAGTAAATCCAAAGATTCCCTCTTGTACCGCGTATGGGTCAACGTGTGTACTCTAAAGCTAAGAGCTTGTACAAGGTTAAGTTTGTATCTCATCGGGTGTGTAGAGTGGTAGTTTAAGAACCGGTTACTCGCCATTTCTTTCCTGTACCACGTAGTGCCCAATATGTTGCTATGTGTGCGTATGATTCGCATGTCCAAAAACGGTATGCTGTTATCAACCTCCAATTCACATGTAAATTGAAGGTGAGGATCAACGCTGTTGAAGACTGATAAGGTGCTTAAAATCTTATCAGGTGGTGTTGCTAGGATCAGGTCGTCGACATAACGCTTTACAAAGGGAACCTGGAAATCCAACTTACTGATACTCTCATTGATAAGGTCGTCGAGTACGAAATTAACTAGAATGGGGGAGATGGACGATCCCATGGGAGTTCCAAAAATTTGACGATAGTATTTTTCATTAAAAATTAGAAAATTGGTGTCAAACGTCAGTTTTAATAATTCCGAGAATGTTTCCCACGATATTGGACTGTGTGGTTGGATTTCATTCCAATGGTTCCGGAGTGACGTGACGACACTAGAGAGTGGGAGGTTAGAAAACAGGGATACTACGTCGAAGCTTACTAAGACATATTCTCTTGGTAACTGATAATTATTGATAAATTCACTGAACTGGAAAGAGTCTACTATGTTGAAATCGTTCTTGTAGTTGTATGCTTGTGAAAGAATGTCCGTTAAGAATTGGGCTAAATTCGTGTTAGGAGCGTTGATTGACGATAATATAGGACGCATACTCAGTTGGGGCTTGTGAATTTTAGGAAGACAATAGAACCTAGGGGCATTGCCATTATAGTTATGGAGGGATTTGGCTAATTTATCATCGATGATTTTTTTGTTTTTTAGTTCAGTGATGAATTTATTGATTTTATTTGTGTAAGTTGATGTTGGATTGCGGGGAAGTGGCTGATAATATTTATTATCATCTAGAAGTTGTTGGCTCAGGTTTAGGTACTGCTCTCTCATCATTAGTACTGTTGCATTGCCTTTGTCACTGGTTAATACCATCAGGTCAGGGTGTTCTTTAAGGAATGTGGACGTTTGCTTATAGACATCATCTATATCTGAGCTGGCATAGGGAGGTTTATGTGAAAAGTTGGTGAGAATATTATTAGCAGATGATCTTAATTCAAGGAGTTCATTGGCTTCCGAATGTGAAAGTATGTTTTCTATGTCAGCTACGAAATTGCATACGGAATAATCGTTAAGCGAGGGTTGTAGTCCGAACTTAGGTCCGAGAGATAGAAGTTTTAAGACATTTCTAGGGATTTGGATGTTTGTGAGATTTTTAATCCATTTATCGTGAAATGGTAGACGACTGAAAGGAGTGGACCCTAGATTATTTAATTTTGTTTGGAGGTGAGATAAGGAATTGTTTAGAAAGAAGGTATATTTTCTGAGAAGAGAAGTTTCATATTGATCCAAAATGTTGGAAGGTAGGAGAGGTTCAAGTTGGATGAATATGTTTGACATTTGTCGATGAATGAATGCTATATCGGAATGTACCGAAGAAATGTGGAAGTTCAATAATCGTGCTCTTACCTGTGTGTTGATGGCATCCGCTCTTCTTTTTAATTTGTTGGATAGTGTTCCCATGGTGGACTGCATCAGATGGTCGGTGCGATCGTTTAAGAACCTTGGGTATCTCTTCGTCTTTCTGCATTGAATCAGGAATGTCTTTTTTGCTTCAGTCCTCGCCAGTTTTTCGTTAAGTTTGCTCCATCTCTTGAGTAGTACGGTACAGTTAAAGCCATATTTTCGTTTGATGGTCACGAAAAAAACTGGTCTTTCCAGTTCAGTGAATTTATCAATAATTATCAGTTACCAAGAGAATATGTCTTAGTAAGCTTCGACGTAGTATCCCTGTTTTCTAACCTCCCACTCTCTAGTGTCGTCACGTCACTCCGGAACCATTGGAATGAAATCCAACCACACAGTCCAATATCGTGGGAAACATTCTCGGAATTATTAAAACTGACGTTTGACACCAATTTTCTAATTTTTAATGAAAAATACTATCGTCAAATTTTTGGAACTCCCATGGGATCGTCCATCTCCCCCATTCTAGTTAATTTCGTACTCGACGACCTTATCAATGAGAGTATCAGTAAGTTGGATTTCCAGGTTCCCTTTGTAAAGCGTTATGTCGACGACCTGATCCTAGCAACACCACCTGATAAGATTTTAAGCACCTTATCAGTCTTCAACAGCGTTGATCCTCACCTTCAATTTACATGTGAATTGGAGGTTGATAACAGCATACCGTTTTTGGACATGCGAATCATACGCACACATAGCAACATATTGGGCACTACGTGGTACAGGAAAGAAATGGCGAGTAACCGGTTCTTAAACTACCACTCTACACACCCGATGAGATACAAACTTAACCTTGTACAAGCTCTTAGCTTTAGAGTACACACGTTGACCCATACGCGGTACAAGAGGGAATCTTTGGATTTACTCAAATCCATCCTCATTGATAACTCTTACCCCATATCCATCATCAACAGATATCTTTTCTCTAAAAGCTACGGTCATTCTATTTCTGAAGCACCTAACGGTGCAATACTAGCCTCCATATCCAATAGCTTACAGACCGACAATTCCCCGATAACCCCGAAACCAGCCACAAAATATGCTTCTCTTCCATATTTCCCACAAGTTACGAACAAGCTTACTAAACTATTCAAAAACTTACCCGTCAAAATATCCCTAAAAAACACTAAAACTATTGGAAAGTTATTCTCCAAGTCCAAAACTCCACTAAGCTCGTTAGAGCACACTAATGTTGTCTATCAAATCCCCTGTTCTGAATGCAATTCCTGCTACATTGGCCAAACCAGTCGTTCACTTCTAGGGCGTATAACTTCACATAAAAGCGACATTAGACTTTCCAAACCCTCTTGTGCCCTGGCACAACACGCCATTTCCACCAAACATCACATTGACTTCTCAAATACTAAAATACTGGCCAAACAAAATAACCATCAAAAACGCTCCTTTATTGAAATGTGTGAGATCCTAAAAAACCCATCTGCAATAAACAAAAGAACCGACATTGACAATTTGAGCCAGGTTTACCACTCTCTCATCTTACGAAATAAATAATACCAATATTCATAATTTAAAATAGCCGGATTTTCCATTCAAAACAATAACATAATCATCTAAAAGCTCTAAGTTTCATTAAAACATAAATTACAAAAAAAATCATATCAAATTTTCCCGTTACAAATCCACCCGTCCAACTATTCTTTCAATGACCCCCGTAGAAGTTCATAATTGTCTCAAACCTTGGAATTTGTTGAACATATGGCCCTTGGAAAACATTTTCGGTATCGCGCCACGTCGTTTTGCGTAGATTGCAATAAATCAGTGTTTTGTTTGTCTTCATTGGAGAACCATCTCTAAATGAAGCCAAATGTACGTTTAAAGTTTTTGTAAATCTTCGTTTCTGCGAATGTTATTTTTTGCATATTTCTGTTTAATAATTTTTTTTTTAAGTTAGTTCTAAATTTATGAGTAAACCTAAGTACATATACGATAACATCTTTAATACTACATATTGAGTTGTAAGTAATAAATTATTAGATCTGTATTTCTTATAAACTCTATGTTGTCGCCGCGGGGTAATTAATAAGGGTCTAAGCACCTTCTGTACCACCGTGTGCTCTGTAGAGGGCTTCGAAAACATCAACGATAGCTCCTCTACTTAAGTCCATTTTCAAGGTATGGACTCGAAAATGTTTTCTTCTGGTATCTTGCCTTGAAAAAGGCAAGATATTTCTTACATGACAAAGGTTAAGTCGAAATAAAAATACCAGGTTGCAGTAGAATAACATCTCAGCCACAGAGTATGGGAAAATCTAAAAACAAGAAAGCAGAGCCCCGAGAGCACTAAGCTCTCGGAGAGCCCGTGAAGGACTGACTTATTGACCTGAAAATCGCCTATTTTTATACTTTCTGAAGTAGCGATTAGGGATTTCCAGGTCAGGGAGGGGCCAACGTGAAAAATAAGGGGCGGGGCGATGCGTCTCGAACGTGAACTAGTCGCGTCCGAGAACAATGTCATCCTTGTATTTTAGAGAAGTGATGAAGCTTTAGAAATATAGAGCGAAACGTCTTCGATAAACTTATGAAGTAGTTGACTTCTGTTTTTTATTTTGCCAACCTGTCTGACCGAATAAACCTCTGAATTCACTAGTTGAATACTTTATGAATATAAATTGACGGTCGTAGTTTTTACAATATATATATATATATATATATATATATATATATATATATATATATATATATATATATATATATATATATATATATATATATATATATATATTGGATTTGAAATTTCCGCGGGAGCTATATGTGATTTCAGTTGTTTTCCGGGTTTGACTACGCGTTAAATAGTTTTGGTTTTTAGAAAAACCATTGTTTTGACGACGTTTCGCCAAGGTCACACTTGCCATTGTCAAGTCAGATTAGTTCTGCTTCTTCTTGATGTTTCAGGAGAACTGATTTCTCGGTCGCTGCATTTAAACTTGCCATGGACTAACATTAAATTTATATGACTTCTCGCATAATTCTTGGTTTATAGAAGCGGATGGGGGCTATGGTTCTGGAGTTTTGAAAATCAATTTTGTAACCTGTTTTGATTTTCGTCAATGATTTAAATCAACTGATAAACGACAGCCCAACATGTTTGGTTCGGAATCCATTAGAGAATTTTTCTGATGCAATAAGCGTTCGAGTAGACAATGTTGAACAGCAATCAGGCTCATGTCACTCAATTTGCTGACGATACCACAGTTGCACTAAATTCCAATAATTTTTTTTATGTAGTACAAAAAGCAAACTGTCTTGCAAAAAGTATGACTCGTTACTGTTTAAATAATGCCCTAATCTTAAATATATCAACGACCAATATGGTAAACTTTTCACATTCTACTATGCAGATGAGTCCATTAGTAAAACTAGACAATGGGTCAGTGGTAAATAGTGTTTGCCTGGATTCTAATTTGTCTTGGAGCTCTCACGTTGATTATGTAGTGGGAAGATTGTCTGTACACTGTTATGTTCTATGGCAACTTAGGAATTTTGTCTACCTAGATCTCTTAAAACTTTACTATTTTGCTCATGTACAGTCAATTTTTCAATATTGCTTAGTCTGTTGATGAAATTGCTCGCGAATTAATGACGTGCTTGTTCTTAAAAAAAAATATTCGTACCATGACGTTTAGAAGGCGCTTGGATTCTTGTAGACTCGTTTTTAAACAATTAAATATTTTAACTGTAATATTAGCTGTATATTTTCAGTTGTGTTGTTTATGTAAAGTGTAATGAGTGGCTACAATTTTCGTTACAGAAATGATTTGGTGACCCCTGTTCGTCACTTGACCGTTGTGGGCAAGGCTCCTTACCTAACATGCGTTCGTTTGTATAATAAATTACCTAATTATGTTAGAGTCAAATATTTATGTACTTAAGAGAACAGTTAAGGACTTACTTCTGGTAAACACTTTCTATTCGTCAGAGGAATACTTGCAGGCATCTTTTTAACAATTTGTATGTTTTTGTATATATTTTATATGTTTTTATGTACTTATACTTTTTACTGATCATAGATTGTATTTGACGCATTTTAATACTTGTAAAAGTCAGATGAAGTAATGAATATTGATTGATTGATGGTGTTGACCTCGAGCTAAAATTGAGTCGGAATTTCGAACAGAAATGGAATGTTCATAAATCCTATTTTGGATTCTACGATTTGTTTGGCCTATATAGGATCGGGAACAGTCTGCACAAGAAATTTCATAAAATCCGTGGTGTTCATTTGGATTGTTATCTTTGATTGATCAGACAAGCGATGAAAGTTTTTGTTGGGGGGTAAATATTGTCTTTGTTCCTATTGATTTTAGAATTTGGTCGATTTTGTCAGCTTTCTTTGAAGCTTTCGTACGATGAGGGTCTGAGTCTTTGGGTTAAGATTGAGTGGGAGATTGATGTCTGTGGATGTTTCTATTGATGTGATTTTCGCGGTAATCGTTTTGGATGAGAGCTTGTTTTAAACTAGAGAGCTCAACGGGTCTAATGGCATCATCGCAAAGGTGTAATGATCTGGAGACAAGCCTATTAATGACTGAATTAATTTGTGAATGGGGATGATGAGAGTTTTTTTTTTTTTTTTTTTTTTTTTTGGATGAGAATCTTCTAAAGAGATCTGGGAAGAGGACCCAGATACTGTTGGATTCGTCTGAACTATAACGTTGGAATGTTGATAAGGTTAGTTCAGGCGCCTACCAACTAAACTCACCCTCTCTTCCAGCAGCGCACCCGGAACTTTTCTTGGCGAATGCAACTTCGGGAGCACCACCGCGGTCTCCAATTTTCACGAAAACCTAGTATAGTCCTCGGTAGATAGTCTCAAAGGTAGCTGAGTGACATAATGGCAGTATAAAAAACAATATAAGTAAATAAATAGGACAGTTTCACCATAAAATTAGTACAGAACGCTGAAGTATGTGTCTAATGAGCAAAAAACGCGAATTACAATTATTTTATTAGTCTTTCAGCCTATTCCTTCATCCTGTCTCGCTCTTTCTAGCGTCTCCTTTTTTTTTATGATTTCCGTTATTATTTCTAACACATAATCATAGTTCTTTCTGTTCTGCATAGCTAAGTCCAGTATATTATTGGGCGTGGCCTCTCCTAGCTTAGTTCTCAGTCTTTGACGTTCTTGTAGAAAGACATTACATTCGAAAATGCAATGTTCCGCGTCATCAGTCACACCACAATCCATACAGATATCGTCATTTGTTTTTTTAATTCTGTATGTATACGACCTAAAAGAACCGTGTCCGGTCAGGAATTGTGCAAAGAAATAGTTTATTCTCTTGAACCTACATTTGTACCATGCTTTTACATCGGGTATTAGTATTTTAGTCCATTGTGCTTTTTCCCTTTGTGCCTCCCATTCAGATTGCCATTCATCAAGGATCTGGTTCCTAATTTCGTCTCTTACCTGTGTCAGGTGGCCGTTGCCGTTATTGTATAGGATGGCTCTTTCTTTCGCTAGGAGGTGAATGGGGAGCGTACCAGCAATCACCTGTAAGGCTATCGTAGATGTAGTCCGGTACGCACTAACTACTTTAAGAAGGGGCTTTCTTTGAGCTTTTGTAATCAAGTCTTTGTACCTGGCAAACCTTAAGACTTCAATCCATACGGGGGCACCGTACAAAAGGGTCGAATGCACTATTTGCAAGTACATTCTTCTTTTATAATTACTTGGCCCTCCTATATTAGGCATTATTTTCATAATGGCCGCTGTTCTGCGTTCTGCTGCTTGGACTACATTTATCAGGTGTTTGGTAAATCGTAGACCTGTATCAAGGTGTATGCCTAGATATTTAGCACAATTGGTTGGGACTATCGTCGTACTTGCAAATTGGAAAGTCAGGTTGGGTATCGCTCTAGGCCCTTTTAATATAATTATCTCTGTTTTATTACACGCCAGCTGTAAGTCGTTAGTTGTCATCCACCTATTAACTTTTCTCCAGCATGTATTAACTTTATTTATTGCATCCAAGTTTGTGTCACCCTCTATTAGTATTGCTAAGTCATCTGCATATGCAATTGCTGACGCACCTCTGCCGTAATCTATTTCCAATACTGTGTTATACAAGACATTCCACAACGTTGGACCTAATACAGATCCCTGCGGTACTCCAGCCGATAGTTTTGTTTTTTCTTTGTTTGCCACTTTAATATATCTGTCGGTGAGGTAATTTTTAATTATATTTATTAGGTAGTCTGGCACTCCAGCGGTTTCCAGTTTCCTTATGATGTATGCCCAATTGGCAGAATTGAAGGCATTCTTTACATCGAACATAAGAAGGATTGCCCATTTATTTCTTGTTTGTTTGACTGTATCACATATAAATTTTACCGCGTCTATAGCTGATCGTGTTTTTCTAAAACCGTATTGCTGGTCAGAAATAGCTCCTGTGTTTAAGAGCTCCTGTTCAAGGCGGCGTTTTATGAGGCTTTCATAGAATTTCCCAATACAATCTAATAAACATATAGGCCTGTATGAACTAGGCCCGTCTGGTGGTTTACCAGGTTTTAAGATTAAGACTAAATTTGCAATCTTCAATTGGTCTGGGAATTCTTGGTTGTGTAGGAGCTCATTTAATACCTTTCTGGTGACTTCAGGATTTTCCTGTACCATAATATGTATGGCTTCTGGTGGCACACCATCTGGGCCAGGGGATCTCCCGATTTTTATGTTTTCGGCAGCTAATCTTATTTCATCTATGGTGAACTCGTCAGGTCTATTATCTAGAGTATATGGTAGAAATTGGCATTCGGGCTTATTAGGAAAAAGGGCTTTCGCAATTTCCTTTCTTTTTTCTACACAAAGGTTATATGGAGCCTCGGACCTCAGTGTCTTAGTGGCAATTTTATAGGCTTCACCCCATATATCGTTGTCCAGCGTGTCACACAGGTTCTGCCAGCATGTGCGTTTAGCCCGCTTTATTTCTTTATTTAGTTCTTTCTTTACGCGCTTATATTCTTCCAAGTTTTCTTGGGTCCTGTTCCTTTGTGCTATTCGCCTGACTCTGAAACATTTTGTTCTTTTAAGCTGTATCTCGTCGTTCCACCAATAGGGTACAGTATATGTGACACATTTTTCCTTGCTGCTGCTTCTGTATGCATGTATTAGGTTTTTATGGTAGTTTGTGAAGTTAGTAGCTTCTTCTCGTAGGTTGCTAATTTTATTTTTAAATAGGTCTTTGTTAAAACTTATCTTTTTCCTACCGCTCTTCGTGACCTTGATGCCAATCTCGTAAACAATATATCTGTGAAAAGTAAAAATGTTTTCGTCAAGAACGTCCCAGTTAGATATTTGATTGGCATAACTTTCGTTTACGAGGGTAATGTCTATGTGGCTTCGGCTTTCACCCCGGACAAAAGTAGGTTTTCCATTATTTAGCGCTGTTAGATTGGCCGTAGAGATCCATTCGTTCCATAAATCCCCTCTATAGTCATTTCGTGGGGAACCCCATAAGATAGATTTAGCATTTATGTCGCCAGCGACTATAAAATTCTTTTCTATATGTGACATTTGTATTATGGATTCAATGTGCTGTTTGTATTGATCTCTACCTATGTTGGGTGAGATATAACAGGCAATAATAGCTACTTTTTCTAATTTGATTAGTACGTGCCCCTCCCCTTTTATAATCTTATTTATGCACACTTTATGATTTATGGGGTATATTGCTACATCTTCCCTGTTGTCTGCAATCCATCTGCTATTTTGGATGAGGGATGATGAGAGTTGGGATGCTAGTAACGATTGGAATTGGTAAGTTTTCGATAAACCGAGTGATGAAAAACTTGGGATTGGTTTTTCTTTATGATAACGTCAGGAAACGGTAGAGATGAATTAATTGTTACCTCCATCGTAAACTGGATACTAGGATATATACCAATCAGATGGGTTTGAAAAGATACCAAAGCATCCCTGCCATAGGGCAAAATGACGAATGTATCGTCAACATATCATAACCAACATGTGGGCTTGAGCATTGATGTGGATAGTGCTCGGGTCTCGAAGTCTTCCATAAAGGTATTGGCAACTACTGGTGATAGTGGGGAGCCCATTGGGGCACCATATTTTTGTCTGTAGTCTGTCCAAAATCAATTCTTTATATAAGTCACAAAACTGATTTTGAAAATCCAGAATCATAGCCCCCATCCACTTCTATAAACCAAGAATTATCCGGGAAGTCATATAAATTGACAAAAGGTCAAATTGTCTCAATAAAAGAGATGACGGCATACAGTTACGTTCGACTTGGAGACCTCTCATAAAGAAAATACCGTCTGCTCCATCCGTCAATCAAAATCCTACTGTCAGAAATGTTCGCTCCAACCTCCACTAAGCCAGGACACCATCGACAGTATAAATCACCCGTCCTCTATTCTCAGCATCAGTAATGCATTGATTAGTGATCAGTGCAGTAGTATCTGGGGGCTCGGGATTCTGAGACCTCGGAAACCCTGAAGAAGACATCGAATAGGATGTCGAAAGCTCGGCACAATGATAATCGACGCGGTTCAACCCGGAAGACTATTGAGTTTAATATTAAATACGGAAATAGGTGAAAAATTTTACGGGAGACCTACGTTCAGCAGTGGACAAATATAGTCTATTTTATTGATAATATACCCCGCTCGATTTTATCAAAACAATTGAATACATCTATAAAAACAACCAGATAGACAACTTACGGAACCTATACATACTATACATACAGGACAGGGAATAGAATAAGACAGCGGTATTCACTAAGTCCTATGATATTCAATCTAATCATGGATAAAGTCATAAAGACAGTCAACAAAGGAAGAGGATATATAACAGGGAACAATGAAATTAAAATTCTCTCTTATAGGTTATATTGTACCCTCGGCTTCATATCAACTTTTGATCTTTCTGTGCTTATGTAGATAATTATATGTAGAAGATGTCTCTCAAGACCTTCTATTAACACATTAATATTGGTATATTCTTACATAGTCACACATTTTTCGTCATTTAGTAAGATGGTTCCTTTAGTAAGCTTCTTTGATCTTGCTTTTTTTGCTGTCTCTTTCCTCCATTAGTATTGATTCATCTTTCCATTGTACTTTGTGCTCATTATCTAGGACGTGTTTGCATATCAGATTCATCTAGAATTTTAAACTGCTGCACTAGCCTTTTTTATTTTTCTGTACACCTAGCTGGAGCTCGCACCCACATTCACTGAACCATCCAACAGTGATGCAAATGAGAATCGACTAGGTTATAAAAATAATGTAAGTAATTGCTGATCAATATGCGTTCTGTCTTGTGTAGTCAAAATTCTATAGTATGTGACACATTGATGGTAGACAAAAACAAGGAAGATATAGGAAAAAGAAAGGTAAAAAATAAACACTGCAGTCAAATTATACCTATTTGTACCTACTTATTATTACTTACTACCTACTTATTATTAAGTAATGCCTAAAGGTCTAACAAAGAAATGGAATAACAATTAAAATTGGGACAAAAATAAAAAACAACTTCAAGGATTGGATCAGAAAACTGTTGCATAAAAGTATACACACAAGAATAATGAAGAAAAAAGACTATAAATCTAGAATATAACAAGTCACTAAATTAGAAAAACTAATGAAAAACAAAAGAGTGAAAAATAATTCTGGACGGAGAATGGAAGGAATTCAAATATTAGTTTGACAAACAAGAAAAGTATAAATCTAATACAACTTGTACATAAAGATAACATAAATGAGTATTACCTAATAACAACAAACAAATGAATAAATTATTTGATTAGCAGATTAGAATTTTATATAATTACAACAGTACAGCAATAAAAGTTGTCACATATAGAAGATTACAACATTAAAAGGTAAATTTCCCAATGTAGGTATGTAAAATTATGAATTTTAAATTTTCGTACCAATTTCTTTTTATTTTTTGTTCAACTATGTTATTTTATAGACAAAAATCTACTCTACTATATATTTATATATGGAAGAATCAGTTAGGTAGGTATGCTATCTTTTTTTTGGGTAAAAACCATTATGAAAATGTAGGAAAAAATGAAACTATAAATGAAAGCATATATATTGCCTGGATTTACCTACCTATTTTTGATTTTCACTGCAATTTTCAATGAACTTAATTTTTAGAATGATATAAATAGTTATATTTGGCCAATAAAATTAACACAGGGTTTTATTTTTAATACATGCATTTGTTTCTTACCTTTTTTTACAACTCAACGATTCCAAAGCTTAGAGTGACCATCAAACACGCGAATTTATAAATAAACCCACACATTTCGATAAATCATTCAAAATCAAGATAAATATCAGCAATATCAAGATTATAAAAAAGACTTGGTGATACCTATTTTTATTTTAACATTAAAATCTGTTCCGCACCTTATATATAATTTTATGTTCTCAACGATACTTTTAAGCATTTTATAAAAAAATATTCATTCATCTTTTTCGACTATTTTAAAAGGTCACTATTTTTATTTATATTTACCCAAACTATTTACATTATGTACATTTTCATTTTTATCATTCGGCTTTTTCGACCTTCACTTCAATCTTCTTATTTTGAAAATTCTGATGGTAGCAGTAACTTGCCTACTATACTCGTCTGGAGAAGCTATTCAGGCACCCAATTTTAATTTTGGTAATTTTGTTTGGTGGTTACCCAGGTCTAGTATGTACGAGTATAGGATATATAATTTAATAATAATCAGAAAAATAATCTTTTGTCTTTGAAGGTTAGTTTTCGAAACAAAAAATATTCAATTAACCGGCTTTCCCCTGAACCAAAAGGATCAGATGCTAAAAACTGTGGAAACTTTTTTGAATAAAATTAGCAGGTATGCACTTCGTACTATATTACTCCAGAATAAAAAAAATGTAAATTTTCATTTGTTGTTAAATGAATCAATATTTTGAAAATTTTTGAGTTATTTTTAAGTTTTTCTTTTACTTTTTAAGTTTATTTAAAACAAACTTAGTGTCTGGTTAATTTTGCTGAGCAGTGTATAACTAACACTCCTTGTTACAGTTCTAAAAAATAACCATGGTGGTTAAACCGAGATTAAACTATTAAAACTCTAATAATATTCTTGTGCTTAGAAGGAAACTTACTTCTTTTCAGCAATTATTTTTTGTCGCTTATAATCTTGGGTTTTTATATTTTTACCATATTATATAAATGTGCAAAAATGTAAAAACAATGATACGATAAACCAAGATTTCCCCAAGATTGTTTATTATGTTATGGACCAAGGTTTGCCTTGTTTGCTTATAGTTTATAAGTAATTTTAGTAGGCTTTGTTATAGATATAAAAATATAATTCGGAGTATACTGAATTTTGTCACTTGAACATGTCACTTGGTAAATATTATGACCATATGACCTTCACGTTTTTTGTTAATAATATTGATAATAGGTACCTTCCTACAAACAAGTATTATTTGAAATCGTTACGTATTTAATAATAAACTTTTTTAGACTTTAATTTTTTTACAAATAATTCGAATTGGAAAAATAGCAAAACACTGTTATTTTTTTTGCGACGGAAAACGTTTTCCATAATAAAAAACTTACAAAGAAGTAAAGACTTCTGTCGTCTGATGGTATATTATCATTATTTATTAAAGTATTTAAAATTTATCCGAAAGGATTACAAATATCTTCAGAACGTTTTTGTTCCAGTCGGACCATCATCAGTGAAACATCTTGAGAGTAGGGTAAAGTGAGGGAATAGCGGCCGCTTAAGGTCTTTCGGCAATAACATTGAACCAAAATGACTTTTAGATATGGAATAGAGGTAAAATAAAAGAATATAATTATGCTCTTTAAGTCGCAATTATTAGATACCTAAGTAAGTTACAAAAATGATATTTTTCAAAATGGGGCTGTCGCCTGTCTCTTCACAAGTCTCCTCAAGTTTTGGCAAAGAAAGATGAAAAACGGCTACACTTTGTTGCTCCTGAACATGGAGAAAATGTATCTATATATCCTGTCATATGGAAATACAATTGGACAGATCATTCTCCCAATGATTATTTTTAAAGGAGAGCGACGCCTTCCGACTTTAAAGTCAGAAAGAGAAGATTATTTGCCACTTGGAACAGCGGTAAAAATGACAGACAATATGGCTCAATGACTATATCGACCTATCTTTAGTGGCTGCATCATTTTGCCAAATACTAACCTACAGAAGAAGTTCTTCTGATTTTTGATGGAGCATCGTCACATTTAGATCCAGATATTTGTGACGTTGCTGAAGGACACACTATTAGACTGTACTGCTTACCTAGCAATAAGACTCATGAGCTTCAGTCCATGGACAAGTCAGCATTTAAACCATTCGAGTCGTATTGGGATGACGAAATCCAATTACGTTGGTCGACAAATAAAGGGGAAGAAAACAGAGCAATTAATATACGGATATTTGGAAAAATCTTCAGCAAGGTATGGCCAAAAGCTGCGTCCCCAGTTACTGTCATGTCTAGATTTCGAGATACTGGAATTTATCCTTTTGATCCATAATATATTCCTGACTGTACATTCGCTCCTTTCCATCCTTCACAGCGTCCTGATCCAGAAGAGGACATGCAAATGGATTCCGAATCTGCTGAAGTATCAGAGATTCCAACATTTTCCGACCAAAGGAGTTCCCGGAGAAGAAGGCGCCAATCCAGCAGTTCTAGTTCTTCGGATAGTGAGCCATTTCTGTGAGGAATAGTTCATGTGACGTCAGTCTTAATTGCGATGATGATAGTGACAACCCTAACGAACTCGAGTGTTCCTTCCAAGAAAAATTAAAAACTCCAGAGCTGAGGAAGAAACGCAAACAACAAAAGCAGCAGAGTACCAAAGTAAATAATGCCTCTAAGGAGGTTTTAGTTGGGAAAGGAAAGATAATTCCGCGAAACAGAAACATCTGGAGAAATCTAGTAATGAAAACGACGGAAGCTTCAATAGAACATCAAAAGCTGGTTTTGTCATTTATGCTGTGAACACAGAACCGCTGACATGAGACTTTACAAAAAATGCAAAAACTATATTCATGATGAATGTGTACGGGTGACATCAAAAGACAAAGAGCCGAATTTCGTATGTCCATGGTGTGATGGAGAAGTGATAATATATCATTTATTAATTATATTAATGTACATTAAATATTTGGTAAATCTTGTCATTGGTTTCATTGCCATTATCATGCTTCGTGCATTAAAGTTTTGGGGTGGGCCATATTAGGGACCAGGTATGGGCCTTATTTGGAAGATGGGTTCCTAACAAGGCCTTACTGTAAAAGTTAATAATTTATTTGATTATGATAATACGAAATCATTGTTTTGTATTTTATTTTTATATTAATACAACTAAAGCATGTTACATACTTTTTTCCGACCTCCTATCTCCTAAGTATATTAAATAAAAGGGTAATAGAGACCATTAGGCGTTTCAAGATTTTTGTTTTATCTTTTAAGATGTTCCTGACTACATAAAATCATTGAATACGATTGAAATGGTATTGAAGTTGAGATTTCAATAAAGGTGCAGAATATTGGGTGTTGTATTTAAAGAACCAAAAAATAATATCAGAAAAATGGTAAATCTGGCAACGTCACAAACATCCAATTTCAAATCCTCGTTATGCATAATACGTTTTTGCATAATTCGGACCATCCATTTAAGAGACAACAAGATAACAGATACAAGCAATGTAGCTAATCATTAACACTTGACATTCAAGAAATAAGAATATAATATGGTTTCTTTCTTTTCTTGTATTAGACCTTTGCCAGCTATCTCGCCATTTAGTAAAGGGTCTTCCTGGTGCCCTCGTGCGTATTTGTCTCAAATCTCTTACTGTTCGCATTAGTCTCTTTCGAGTTTAGAACTATTATATTGAATAAAATATAATGAGAAGATGGCCGATAGAAATAATTAAAAATTACAAACTCAACTCTAATGGGCCAAAACAACTACAAACAGGCTGAGAAGGAAATATTGAGTCAAATAGGTGAACAAAATGTGGAGCAAAATTACTACCAAATCTAAGGCACATTCGAAATTATAGAAAAAAGTCTTATGAGATTCAAAGGTGTTGATCATGATGATGAAATACTATGGAATTCTTTATGATGCTATTAATCCTTTGAAAGATGATGACATGATATAAAGAAAATATTATTCCTGTTTTGATTTGGAAATTTTTGTTTTGTTAACGTATTTTTAAAGAACAAACCTTAATGATAACCCAAGAGTTCAATGAAATAGTATCATATCCGTCTAAAACGCTTCCATAGTAAACATATAAACATATTTTTAATTTCTGTGTCACAAACTACTGTTATTTTGATGTTTCCAATTTAGAACTTCCTAATTTTAGAAAAATTCGATATAGAATGAATGATTTAGAATAAATGTGCTTAATTTTCCTTTATTCTGTCTACCCCTGCCGTTATGTTTATACTGCCTACCCTCCTATACCTTGTCTCGTTCTGAAGTTTAGTAAAGTCGCTTTGGAAAATCCTTTGCTTTGTGGAAAGTCTCACTGTCTAATTCTTATTTGTAAATCTAATTAGGTTGTTTTGGGCTTTGAATCATAAATATACATACGGTGAATCTAATGCTTATACTTTGTTAACATTTCTATAAATAATATTGTAACAAAAGTACAATGTCCTGATGGCGGGTGATCCAACAAGACAAGGTCCAAAACCGGAAGAACAATAGTTGTTATTAATCAATTTTGTTTAGGTACTTGTTTATGTAAAATATTTTTATCACTTTAATTATTTATTGTTTGGGAGGTAGCTGCGGCTATCCGCTCGGTTGCAATGAACTCGAAAACCGCAGAATACGCCGAGCTGTCTTGTTTTTTAGATAATTAACTGAATTTTTTAACCTCTAAGGCGCCACCTTTTAATTGTTTATATGTCTACAGGAAATCAGATTTTATTCACCGAATTTTTCTGAAAGCCAACACTCAGCTTTAAATAATTGTGACTCCGTTTTAAACATTCAATTATTAAATAGGTATTTGATATCAAAACAAATCATTGTTTAAACTAAACACTTTCAATTCATAGGCTATCACCATTTAATAATTATTTGATAATCTTAAACCTCACATGTTTACTACGAGATATGTTTCCTAGTATAATATGTAAAAAATATTGAATTATCTCGTCGGTGTATTTCAGGCACCAGTAATAATACACCAGGGAAACAAGCAGAATTTAATCGCAATATCTAAGTACTTATTTGAGTTTTCCGTATATATCCATAGTAAGAAATCTATATGTTTTTTTTTGTAGTAATTTCGTCGTTCTGTTTTAATTATTAACAATTTAGTGCGAAAAATTCGTTTTTTTCAATAATATAATATGATCAAGTTTCCACATATTGCAATTTGTTGTTATGCTCAAGTAAAGTTGTCAATTATCAGAAGATTATGTCGCTGTTGCGAAAGTATAATGACACAACTGTAAAATTTTGAAAAATGATTTTATTGTGTTGGAGAGATCAAAACTGCATTTTTTACATATGTATTTGTAAATCGACGTGCTGTAGTTAAAAATTTTGCTACGAGAGGAAAGAATTACCGTTATAAACTCTAAGCATATTCACCTCTTTTCCTACGGCAGAACAACGACAGATTTGCAGAGATTTGTCAGTTGCGATTTAAAAGTGGAAGTGCGATTTACCTCGTCCGGAGGAATATTGACTCAACTGTTATTTACGAGAAGATTGGAATATATTCTCAGAAATATAACGACGCGTAAGAATTCTTTGTGTTATTCGAATCTAAAAGCGGCTTCCCACGATCGGCGATATCGCGGACCAGCTCGGACCGACGCACCGTGGGAAATGTCTCGTCCGTGGTAGCACAGATGCACAGGCACGTCTGTGCTGGTGCTTCGTATCCATCGAGAGTCGGTAACATCAAAGGTGCAGTACATGCCGTGCGACGCGATTCGAGCGCGTCCTTACTTTAACAGACAAGTGCAAGTCAGAAGTTGTTCATTAGCTGACACGAGTAGTTGTATGTAGTGTTGTTAAAGTTGTTTTGCACTTTTTTGCTAAAAAATGGAATGGACAAACAAAGTTATTTTTGATTTTTTAAATTTGTGTCAAAATGAAACAAGTTTATGGAATTCTTCGGCGCCAAAGCATAAGAACCGGAACGAAATATACGATGCATGGAACCGAATAAAAAATCAAATGGAAGAATAGTACTATTTCGATTAAAGACTTAAAAAAGAAGAGAGACAATTTAATGACGATATACAGAATGCAAAAAACAAACGTAGAGACCTACACAGACTGTCACGGACCGTAGGAAGAGCTCTATCTACGCTATAAGGAATATTTATTACTTACTTTTATATTATATTAAGCATAGTGGTATTTTTATCACCTATCACATTACAGGACAAAAATATCGAATAATTATGACTGATTGTGTGAAAAAATAATGTGTCTTGTAAAATAAAACCTAGATAAAAACAAGGACGTACCAGAGAATCTTCCATAACATCTTAAGGGCTTCAACAAATACATACATACCATTTCATTCATTAATGTTCGTACAAAAATATACTTAGGGCTGTATTAACAATATCCGGTTATCTCTTGGTCAACTTTACATAATTACTTTCATTTATAGTTTAAATTGCGGATGACAACCCAACCGAGATAGGGCCCAAACATTCATGCAGCCATGCTATGTGATTTATAACTCAAATTAAAAGATGACAAATTATTTTTATTAGATTTAAGTGACTTATGAATCCATATTATGAATCCAGTGATAATGAGTCTTCTAGTGAAAATTCCTCAAGAGAAAACAACTCTATTCGAACTGCAATATCTTTCAATGAAGTCATTTTAGCATCTAGTTCAAATAAAGACGAAGGATTGGAAAATATTACACCAAAAAAGGACAAAAGAGAACCAAAAATGAAAATTGGAAACAAAATCACTAAGAGATTAAAAAGCTCCGGGAACAGTTACATATCTAAAACTAAAAAAACTGTCCATACTCGAAAGATGACCTCCATGTCCATAAATGTTTTTTTAACGTATTATATTGCCACACTAAATTATATTGCACTTGTTGCTATTGACGAGTGGTTCTTTCTTGTTCTTGTGTCGAAATGGCGTTTAAAAAATTATCAGAAGCGGACTTCTTTTGTTAAAGACTGATTATGAGTGTTTTAATATAATAATGTATTTGTATTATATCTGTACTCATATTCTCATCTATACTTCACAAATTAAAACTAAAAATGACAAGTACCTAATGGTAAAAAAGTTAAAAACAATACGCTACTTCTGTCTAAGAATTTATTGCTTATAAATTCAACTACTCAATACTACAAAAAACAAAAAATCTACGGACCAAACCTTCAAAATGTTCACAACCAATAAATCCTTAGTGAATCATAAGGTTGTACCTTCTTTACAAAGTGTGTCAAATCAAATCGAAAAATAAAAAGGAAGTAATTAAATATCAATTAGTAACAAACCAGTTCCGCCGTCTTTAACTAACGAATTAAAATAATAGTACAGTACTCCTGGTGGGAGGTGGGATGATAGGATACTATTAGTACCGCCTCTATGATTGATTTTTCTATTAATACCAGGTTAGCAATATAGCCGACATGAATTTTTTTAATTTTAAACTACTGGTAATTACACCAATGCTCGAGAACTGTGTTAGCGGACGAGAACTATAACGGAATCAAAAGTGAAGGCGATCTATATTAACTATTCACATTATACAAAGGCCAATTATACGAAACCGCCTGTTCTGGGATCAACAAATGTCTCAAAATTCATACTTAAAACCGGTAAGCAGTGGTGGCGACTCAGAGACAAATAAAAAGGCTGATGGTTTGAGTGGCCAAATAATATAGACTTTAAACCAATGAGATCTGAAACACGTTGTGATTTCACTTTTTTTCCATTGCCTAGTTGGTAAACGTTCGCCTAATCTGGAGTGGTAATTTGCATTGTCCATTACAATAACTGAATGTTTAGGTATGCAATCATCTGTTCTAAATATTCTTCAAACACCTCTCCGTTTATTTCTTCGTGATAATCATAAGTTTTCTTTGATTCAAACAAAAGTACTCCCTCCGCGAAAAATTAATTTACACTACCAATATGGGTAAGTATGAGTTGAAAGCCTTACCGGTTGGTTCTTTTCATAGACATAATTATACAAGATCATTGATTATAAACCTCCACCTAGATAGCTCACCTCGTGGTAACCGAAAGACGTATCAACAACTAGATGGCGTTACTCGAAAACCGTATCGAGATTTCTTATTCTGTCTCTGTATTGTTAAAAAATAAGCCCTTTAAACAAATGAAACTTAAAGATCACTATAGTAATACAATAAAAACAATTACCAAGGTATTTATTAGAGAAATCAGGACACGCATTGAAATTGCAAGACAAGCATTTGTAAAAATGAAAAAAATGTTTGTTAGTCGAGATCTTAACTAGTTTTGATGGGAAATTAGCCACAATTTCACTAAAAACAATGATTTTATTAACGTTTCGACGCCCAAATCGGGTGTCGTCAAAATACAAAAATTATTAATGAATTAAACAAAAATGTTGCTTAGTAAAAAAATTCTTCTAATAATTTATTTAATCTGACTCATTTATATCGGCAATTCAGACATATATTAAACATTTTAAAGTAGAGACTTTAAAATGATATTGCCATTTAAAATGAGTTGTTCCTGGGACGACTTTATTGAAAGATAGATTAAAAAGACTTTAAAAAGACAACCACATGCAATGGTGACAGTAAAATTCTCGCGCTAGAATATAAATATAGTCCCAGGATCGCAACTCATAAATATTGGCAATGTCATTTTAAAGTCTTTTACTTTAAAATGGATAGAATTGCCAATATAAATGAGTCGTCAGATTAAATAAATCATTAGAAGATTTGTTTTACCATTTGTATTTTGACGACGACACCCGATTTGGACGTCGAAACGTTAATAAAATAATTTTTTTAGTAAAATTGTGGCTTATTTTCCATCAAAACTAATTAAGATCTCGATTATTTTTTTCATTTTTATAAATGCAAAAGTTGTAATGAGATTTCGTCGAAAAGTGCTTCATTTTTTTATTATTTCACGTTGAAATATTCAACATGCAATTTGACGAATAACTCGAAAAGCATTGACTTAGTGAAAAAAGAATAATATGTATATAGAATCATATAATACTTAGATAATATAATAGATCTATAGAATAATAATATAGAACAAAAGTTGCTTAGAATTACTGATTTTAGGTACTTCCGAACTTGTCGTGAACATATATTTTTTCACTCCCGAGAAGGGGTGATACTGAACCATAGAGCAAAAGCATAATCTTTTTTCTTTGACATCTTAGCTAGACGTAAGCCAAATTTCATGTCAATCCAAGCGATTCTTTAAAATTAGGAGGTTTTGCAATATTTTACCGTGAGTGAATGGACTAAATCTGGAAATAAATTCTGTATATTAGCTTAAAATATTTTAATTTGTTTGAAAAGTTACAAAAAAGTAATTTACGTGATATGTAATTTATCACTGCTAATTTTATGTTTTATTTTTTTGTATTGTATTGATAAATAAATAATTTTTAGAAAACCTTTAATGTTTTTATTAATCAATTTTTAGCGTTTTTCTGAAATAAAATCGGAATTTCATAATATAGATTACAAGCACGTTAAAATTATTTGTGAAAATGCTGAATGCCATCTTTATATTGTCGTCTATAGCACTAGACAATTGCCGGACCAGGCAACTCAAATTTATTTTTCAATCTTGGCAAATATTTCAATTAATATCGCCACCATACACTCAGGTAGTACTTGGGCGTGAGGGGCAAAGAGGTGTAAGTGGGCGGAGTTTAACACTGAATTCATTTTTACCTTAGAGTGAGGTATCTAGGTGGTGGTTTATAATCAATGACAAGATATAATCCAAATTCAATATGATCACATATTGAATTTGGACAGGGCACAAATTTTGTAGTTCTTAAACACTTAATAGTAAGCGGCTATATATTTATTTATTAGCACATAAATTTACTTTATTATTCACTATTTTCTAACCTCTGCCGCAAGTTTTGCAGACTAAATGTGGAGCCCAGGATTTATCTTGATCTCCTAAATGAACACCAAAATAGGCTTGATATGCCCTTTTTATAAAATCAAAACTGCATGGTTCTCTACTTTCCTTTACAATGTAGTCGCCACATATGTAGCAAAAACGTCCGGGTTATTCACATAACAACGCCTGCTTGTAGAAGTCATGGTTTTCGGTTATCAAAAAAACAAACTCTTGCAAAACACTCAAGTTCAAACTAAATTTTACAATGAAATGCAGTCGACTTTATAGGAATTTATTAAGGCTATTTCAGAGAAAATACTACTTACTTATCGGACAATGAAGCTTCTTCTTGTTTGAGTACCGTGCCCAAGTTTTAGGCGTGGGTAGCTTCCATGACGATTTGCCGATATCGTTCGGAGCCATGAGTATTTCTTTCTACCAATTCCTCTTCTTCCATCGATCTTTCTGTTCAGTATCAACTGCATTATCCTGTATCTGCTTCCTCTCATTATATGCCCCAGATATTCGAGTTTTCTCTTTTTTTATCATCTTTATTAAGTCACCTTCACCTTGACCTACTCTGTTCAAGACTTCTCTGCTGTAAATTCAGCTGAGAATTGCTCAGAATATATCTAAGTTTCATAAATGCTCCACTTGCAATTTCTATACGAGTGTTAATTTCTTCATCCGGACAATGAAGCAATTAGCGCCAATTTCAAGTTATGGGCATTTCCAATAGCTACATCTTAATTAGAGAATCATATATGGTCGCCTAAGTACATCTTCAAAGGAACTTCTTGGAAAATATCAAAGTGGCTTTAGGCCTGATCGATCAACAACAGATCAGATCTTTGTGCTAAGGCAAATACTGGAAAAACCAATGAATTCAATATCGATACATACCATCTTTTTGTAGACTTCAAATCTGCCTATGATAGTGTCCTAAGAAATAAATTGTATGAAGCAATGAATGAATTCCACATCCCCGATAAACTGATAAGATTGGTTAAGGCTACTATGCGTAATGTGGTTTGCAAAATCGAAATACAGGGCGAACAATCACAGGCGTTTGGAACGCATGTTGGGCTGCGACAGGGAGACGCGCTGGCGTGTCTCTTTTTCAACATAGCACTGGAAAAGGCGATCAGAGATGCCCGAATAGACCACAGAGGAAATATTTTTAATAAATCATCCCAAATTTTGGCATATGCAGATGATGTGGACCTAGTTGCCCGCACAACACGCAAGCTAGAAGAAATGTATAAAACTTTCTCAAATGCCTCAAAATCTATGGGCCTGCAAGTAAATGAGGAGAAAACTAAGATGATGGCATCAACACCCAACAATAGAGTCAGGAACATCGGTCCCCAATTCACGGTTGATAACTCTACCTTTGAAGTGGTTGACAAAGTCACATTCTTAGGCTCCCTGATCACCAAAGAGAACGCCATAACGGAAGAAATCAAGCGAAGGATAATAATGGCAAACAGTTGCTATTTTGGACTGAGTAGACATATAAGTAGAAACATAAGCCAAAAAACAAAAATAACTATATACAAAACCCTTATACAGCCAGTGTTGACATATGGATCAGAGACATGGACCATCTCCAAGGCAGAGGAAGACCTTTTGCTTATATTTGAACGAAGGATCCTGAGAGGAATATTTGGTGGCATCTGTGAAAATGGTGTTTGGAGGAGGAGATACAACTACGATGTATACCACAGATATAAACAAATATTTAGTGGTAAAGACGTAGTATCTCTTATAAGAATAGGAAGACTAAGGGGCAGGACATCTAGCAAGATCACAGCAGAACAACCCTCCTAGAAGAATCATTATGTCACAACCCGTGGGAAGTAGAAGTAGGGACAGGCCAAAACTCAGATGGAAGGATGGTGTAGATGAGGATGGTAGAAAGATAGGCGCAGCAAACTGGCAACGATTGGCAATGGATAGGACTGCCTGGCGTAATAGACTTGGGAAGGTCGAGGCTCTTTCATAGGGCTGTAGCACCATTGATGATGATGACATCTTAATTAGAAGTCATTAGTATGCATTTGTCTTGGAATATGTTAAGTTTGTTTATAAACATATTGCAATTACAGTGGGGAATATACAGAAATGTAAGAATATTTAAGTATGTGATGTTATGATATATCTGGAGAACTAGAGCCGATACAAAGAAAAGGTTTGTATTTTTGGAATCCGCACAGATAAAATAACTAAAATAAGTTAATTTTTTCGTCAGCAAGACAAAATTTGTTTTTCTGTTGGGCTGTGAATTAACTTCATTTGCGACAAAATACAAACATTGTATACGAAAGCTGCACTCTTCACCTATAAATCACAATTTAACTTTTGTCGGCAGCTCTTTCAGTTCTTTCAAACAAGCCGACTACTAAATATGAACATCTCTACCAACAAAACTAAATGTATGACAATAGCAAAAGATCCGCTCAGATGTAAGTTAGTGGTTGAGGACAACCCCATAGAACAGGTGATGCAATTCAGATATCTGGGCATAGATATATCAAGCACCCACGACCCAGTAAAGGATCTGAGGAGTCAAATCAACAAAGCATCTGCACTGTCAGGATGTCTGCGGAAGATAGTCTGGTCAAATCCGTATATGCGCACAGATAGTAAAATTAGAATCTATAGAAGACTTGCATACGACCGATCATGACATATGGCATAGAAGTGCGCGAAGATACCAACAAAACGAAACAGATGCTAAGGGTTGCCGAAATGAAAACCCTAAGAACAATAATGGGGAAAACAAGAAGAGACAGAGTGAGAAATACAAACATTAGAGAGCAGTGCAAAACTCAAGATATTGTAAGATGGGGAAGGCAGCGCAAGAGGATGTGGTACAACCATGTAAGACGAATGGATGAGAATAGACTCCCAAAAATTGCCCTAGAAAACCATCCGCCCGGTTCAAGACCCCCCGAAAGACCACCTAAAAGATGGAGGGATAGTTGGCAATCTACCTCCCAAGAAATTAACCAGAGGCAGCTTCAGAATTAAACAGATCGAAAGATCTACAAAAAGTAGAAGAAGAACTTTTGTCGATAGAACAACTTTATTCAAAAGATATCTTGCCGTCGAGTTGTTCAAAGTTTTATTTAAAATTTATTTTAAATTCATGCATGTCAGTTACGCGCGCTTAACTGACATGCATGAACATCGCTTCAAGTGTTGTTTCTAAGAGATCGGGTCATTCTACAGAAAAAGTGTTAATAAACATTTTTGTCCAGAATTACCTCAGCTACATTTTTTATTTGAAAGATTTTTTTCTACGGCGTACAGATTCTTGGTAAATCGTTTTCTCTCCTACGAGGGGAATTTTAAGGGAGAGCCGGTGGATAGAAGTGGTAAATTTTTTTCCAACTTCTTGCGTTCCCAAAATTCACATTATCGGCAAAATTAAGCTTGTTCGTATGATTTTTAGAGATAAAATATCTGACGACTGGACTAAAAGACTATAAAAAATGTAATTTTCGAAAAATTCTTACCGTTGAGTTCAAGTATTGAATTATATTTCTGCCCATTGTAGTAGGAAATTGTGTTTGACGATGTAACTAACATTTTCACAATATATTTTAATAAAGGTAAAACACAATTCACATAAACTAAATTTTCAGATATTACTTAACTGTCACAGTTTCTTATAACTGCACTGTATGTTAAGGACATATCGTTATAGACTCCAGAGAATAAGAAAAATGCAGATAAACTTGTTTTCATTGTCTTATCAAGTGACTTTACAATATTTACTTAGAAATAAATATTTTGAATGAAGCATTATTATATCATTTAAAGTATTAAAAGCCGTTGACATTGTCTTAATTCTATTAATATAAAGTTTAGACTAAAAACCTAACTGTCAGATATGTATAATACTGTGACAAAATTCTTGATTGATTGTTTAGAAAATTCATTGATTGATTAGACGATGCACATATAAATATGTTTGTGTTAAAACCATTTATAGACAGAAATAAAATTTAATTACTGAATACTTTCAGAATATCGTCCGTAAATTTTTCTTTTAGTAATCCACCAGGCTTGGACTGGGAAAATTTCAGATTCGAGAAATAAAAAAACAGCGCCATCAATTAACAGAACGAAAGCGGAATGATAGGGCAATCGCTCCTATAAACGTAGTAACCAAAAATCATAATAGTCCACGAGAATAAGCAAAAAAGTATCCTATTTGTGACAATGACCCCTCCAGACAAACTACAGTTATTTTGAATGGTATGGACCTCTACAACAAGAACATTATATGTATCACGCAGTCGATCTTTTGGACGCAATTATTAATAAATTTAGGTAAAGGTCAGTTTTCGCTTTTTTCGTCTAACAGCAAAAAGTGAAACCTTTGAAACAAAGGGTACACCCCCTTAAGATATTCAAAATGCCCTCACTCCCAAAATTTATTTTTTTGCGTTCTATGTGATTAACAAATTAGACTCAGCGCAATTTTAGCCCGCCATCATCCTCTCCCCACCCCTACCCCAAAAACATGTCTCGATGTCTCTCTCGGTTCTTACAAGGAAGGCGTGGTCAAATCTGTGGTCGTTGGGAGTGATAAGTGTATTTTGCAAATTAATTTTGAAGGCGTCGGCCTTCTGTTGATCAGAATTAATAATTTGATTATTTACCACAAGGTGAGAGAGGTTATTTGTTTTCTGTTTCGTTAGGATTTTAAATTTGGACCAAAAAGCACCGCCGTTACAATAATCAAGACTGATGGTGGCTGCCCGCCATTAACTGGTAGTTTCATTACCGCAGGCAGACATGATATATTCTGTTTTGATAAGGGGGTTATATTGTACTGATATCTCAATTATTTTATTTATCATTTCGTTAATATAACCGTATAACCATGATCGATACCATCAGGATAATTAAAATTACCTAACCGAGGAATATTAGCTGACAGATGATCTTTGAAGCGGTTCCAGTTGGCGTGTGTGTAGTCTCTTATTGTAAGGGTAATAAGGGTATTAAGTGGTAAATAATTTAGCACCAGTTACTTCACTAAAATAGAAATGTAAGTACATACGACGTGATCGATAGACGACATGCCAAGGGAACCCAAAAATGTTCTTTTAGGTTATTTATACGATGCAGAGGAAGGTCAAGGAACAGGCAGAGGTCTGCTAATTGTGTGTGCCTGGTGGTCTCCCATAATGATGGCCTTATTCAGGCTGGCGGCATATTCAAACAATGCTTGAAAGAGGGTGTTTGTAATAAGAGACTAGTGTGTAAGTGTGGTATTGTTAACGAGGTGGATCTCCACTGCCAGGAAGTCTTCATCATTCAGGATAATGTGCGGAGGAATGGTGAGGGGAAAAGGGGGTTCCGTATTTGATAAGGATGCCGTTATCGTGAGATACCTAACAGCGGGGTCGGTGGAGGGTGCAGTAGCCAGGCAAGATGGGATCTATTTTACCTATCGAGCTGTCCATTTACACTGGTAAAAAAGTAATGGAGGACCTGTTGTTGTGTGCCACAAGAGGACTCTTGTGGACAAACATTAGGGGGGATAGGGAATTGGTGACGTCAATGTGGTGAATTGGCGGAAGGTGGTCTCCAGTGATGGAGGTCATTGGAGGCTAAACAACAACAGCAACAGCCTACACAGGTGGCCTTTCATACGAACCCTTTAACTGAACCTACACTATTGCTGTTCAACCTCTAGGAGAAGCAAAAACGCATAGAGCTGCCGAAAGCCTGATCTATCCCGGTTTCCTTGTGCAATTTGCGGTACAGCTCGCAGTATTCGGTGGTTGTTTACATTCAACCACCTATTCCTGAAGCGCACGCGTCGTTTGCACCTTTTCCTTGCTTTGTTCGCTTGCAAACGTTGGTTTTCCTTCCATCGGAGCTTCCCAAGCGTTCAGAGCTTGAGTTTGCTGTGGCAACTGGAGCTGTGAAGCTGAATTGCCCATCGCATCGAGTGAATATAAGGTTTTGGATTTGGAGCGTCGTCGGCCAGGTCATTAGTACGTTCGCACATTGTCAGTAGTAAGTCATATCGTTGTTCGTTGCGCATTATTTTTTTATAGCCCTTTTCTATCCGAATTGTCGAATAAAGGCCTCTCCCATTTCTCGCCATTCATCCCTGTTGTGTGCTAGGCGTTTCCACATTGGTCCTGCGACTCTTTTGATATCGTCGCTCCAGCGCATTTGAGGTCTTCCTCTTGGTCTCTTCGCATCGTACGGTAGCCAGTTTCCGACTTCTTTGTTCCATCTACCATCTTCAAGACGTTCGTTGTGTCCAGCCCATTTCCATTTTAATTTAGCTGCTTGTTTCGCGGCGTCCTTTATTTTTGTTTTGTTCCGGATTGCTTCGTTCGTTTGCCGATCTATTAGTGAGATACCAAGCATCTGTCGTTCCATGGCTCGCTGAGTTTTTCGAATCTTGTCCATGTTCTTTTTTGTGAATGTTCAGGTTTGAGTTCCGTAAGTGAGAACGGGAAGGATACAAGAATCGAACACTTTGGTTCGAAGGTTTTGGGGTATCTTTTTGTCTTTCAGTATGTATGAGAGTTTTCCAAATGCGGCCCATCCCATTCTTACTGGTCTGCTTATTTCGGTAGTTTGGTTTTCTTTGTTTACCTTGATATTCTGACCCAGATATATGTATTCTTCTACATGTTCCACTTTTATTCCTTGGATGGTTATCGTCGGTTGATCATCTTTATTCGACATTAGCTTAGTTTTACTCAGATTCATTTTCAGTCCTTTTTTATGGATTCCGTATGAAGCTCATCGGTCATCGTCTTCAGTTCTTTCCAGCTGTCGGCTATTAGTACTACGTCATCTGCATATCTTAGATGGTTTAAATACTTTCCGTTTATCGATAGTCCCTTCGTTTCCCAATTTAATGATTTAAAGTTGTCTTCAAGTGCGGCAGTGAATAGTTTTGGAGATATGGTGTCTCCCTGTCTTACTCCTCGGTTGATTTTTATTGGCCTCGTTTTCATTCCATTATCCATCGTGACTACCATTTCAGCGTGTTGATATATATTATCTATTAATATCCTATATCTAGAATCTATTCTACTGTTGACCAGTGCTTCCTCAATAGCCCATAATTCTATGCTGTCAAAAGCTTTCTCGTAGTCTATAAATGCTAAACGGATTGGTAAATTGTATTCGTTAACTTTTTCTATTTGGACCTTTAGTGTGCGAAGATGGTCACATGTACTGAACCCTTTTCTAAATCCGGCTTGCTCTACTGGTTGATATACATCGAACTTTGTTGTCAATCTATTTGTAATTATTTTTGTGAATGTTTTATAAAGTTGTGATAGTAGTGATATTAGACGATAATTTTTCAGATCTGTATTGTCCCCTTTTTTGTGTATTAATATTGTGTTAGCAGTATTCCATTCCTTTGGTTGCGCATTATATGGCTCAGGTATTCCAGTTTGCGACGTATTATGGTTACTAGTTCGAGCTCTTTACCCATTCTATGTGGTACTTCTTCTTTGGTAACTCTGTCTATCCAGGAAATCCTCAACATTTCGATACATTTTTGGCAAAGTAACGTAAGTGACATTTTTGGCGAAAATCATGTTTTTCAATTAAACTAATACTATTATTGTTAAAAAGGTACTGCCAAAGTGTAGTAAGCGTAGAATTACTTTAAACCTTTTTTAGAACAAGTAGGACAAGTTTTTTCAGTCATAATTTAAATAATTTTAACCAGGTTGAATTAAAAAATTGTTTTTTCTACAAATTGTGTTTGATGACTTACGTTACTTTGCCAAAAATGTATCGATTTGTCTGTAGCACCACATCTCAAATGATTGGAGTCTCTTCAGTGATGCTTCAGTTAAGGTCCATGACTCCACGTCATATAAAAGAACGGAGAATACGTAGCATTTTAGTAAACGAACTTTTATTTCCAATTTAATATTGTGGCTGTTAAAGATCTTTTTCATTTTGACGAAAGCTGATCTTGCCTTCTCGATCCTTATCTTAATTTCCGTCGATTGGTCCCACTGTTCATTTAAGTTTGCACCCAGATAACAAAAGTTGGTGATTTGTATTATATGTTGTTGGTTAACTAGTAATTGACCAGGTGGTATCCTATTTTTGCTTATAACCAAATCAAGCCCAAACCTGCTACTTACTTCTGCCACCCTGGAGACAAGTGTCTGCAGACCATCGAGTTATAATCTATGGAAAAGCTATGAGCATATTAACGTGTGTATTAAAAACGGTGCAGGTAGGCGTGGCTAACGATAATACCAATATGGCGGTGGGATCATGACCGGACTCAATATTAATAACACTACTATAAAAATATGACCAGTTATTTAGAAGATTTAATCAATCTAAAAAAGTGCAATACATTTTTAATAAAGTATGATTTATTTATCCCGCGGTAAACACTAAAAACACGATATATTATACATAAAGATAAATTAATACAGTCAAATTCTATTAATTTATTCTCTGAAGTACGGGCCATTACTTTGTTTACATATTTGTATACTAACCTGTACAAGTTATTCCTGAAGATTTTTTATTAACATTGCTTCTGCTACTACAACTACGTTGAGAACAAGAAACCATTATTATGCACTATCGCAATATATTACAGTTTCTATAAAAGTATTATAAAACTAAAATTATTCGAAAAACAACAAACGTAAATAAACATATACGATCTGTCAAAAGTGTCAAAACAATATGGCCGAAGTGAGGTCGTTTTTAGTCACGTGATGCCCTCTCCATAGATTCTAACTCGATGTTGCAGACCTTCAATACTGTCTACAAAAATGACAGTATCATCAGCGTATCTTATGTTGTTCAATCGTTCTCCGTTTAAAAGTACTCCCTCGTCTATGTCCATTAGCGCTAGGTTCATAATGTGCTCTGAATATAAATTCAACAATAATTTGGACAATATACATCCCTGTCGTACACCTCTTTTTATCTTTATATCGTCTGTTAACTGATCCCCTAACAGCTGCAGTTTGTTCGTAATAGATATTGTTTATTATACGGCGATCTCTGTTGTCTATATTGTGTGTAGGATTATTAAAATATTTAGTGGTTTTTAAACGTTTATTAATAACCAAATTACAAGTATACTGAAAAGTATGAAGTGTGTATCTGACAACATTCGGAAAATTGTGGAGAGTAACATAGTATTGCCAACTATCAATATACGTTATTACTAATCACAAACATGACAGACACACTCTTCTTATTTGTATTCTTTATTTTATTACTATAATCTACAAACATTAATAAATTATTCTAATGCCTATGCTATCCCCCTGATCATATTACCAGTGCTCCGCTTCTATTATGTCATTCGGTTAAGCCGTATTTATACCAGGCGTTAGCAGTAACCGCATTTGGTTGTAATCATCCAAATTTATATTTGACATCTTGATTTCCACCTCGAAAACGTTTTCAAAATTTTTAATTAAAATTGTGGTGTATTCCGATTAAATACAGTAGATAATAGAGCAGAAGGTGGTAACAGCATTTTTGTTTGCATTTGGAGCGAAAAATTTACCTAATAGGTTGCACCAAGTTTATTTTTTCATTTTCGCACATCTTTCACGCTAAGTCTTAGTGGAATATCGGAAAATGATTCTGGTCACATAAATGTAGTATATTATCCATTTTATAAGGAACTGTTTTCAGTTCCGTGCGTGAGAATTGTGCGTGAATGAAAGATCGGATGAATGCCGTGTCGATGTTGCGTCCAAATCAGGACGATCTGGTCGGTAATTCACAGCTGAGGAGGGTGTTTTTTTAACAGGTAGATCTCTGGCATTGACGGCGATGGTGTCAGAACAACCCTAGCGCGCGGACTTGGGTATCATCGTGGCCGCGCTGGAGAAGTCCTGCATAACCGAGGCTGGAAAGCGGTTGTGTCCACCTTCTACCACCGAGGTATATGTTTCGAACATTTGGACCACCCCTACTTATAAAAAAAATATTTACAGTCAAAATATTGCATTTTTTCTTCCATTATTATTCTAAATTTCTATTAACCTGCGATCTCTAAACACAAAACATAGTGAATGAAACAAATCATATATTTAATACCAAACCATTTAAATAAACACTATATTGTATATACAACAAAACGGGAGTAAATAAAATAAGAAAAAACTAAATTACAACTCAACGCTTGCTAACAATTCATAAAATCCGTCCTTTCCCAAAGTTGATATGTTTGCTATATGTATAGAATTCAGATCGCATTGCCCAAATTCGTAATCTTTGTATTTCTCCATGATTTTTCTAGCATCGATACTTTTCCTCTTAATCCATCTGCGTCTTGGACTGCCTGGTTCTGCTCTGTATTTGGTGTTTATCAAGGTCATATGAAGTTTGATATTTTCTTGATGCTTTTTCAACAAACCTACGGTCAAATATGACAAACATTTAAAATCGGTTTGTTAATATTTTTATTTAAGTTAAGCTACAAAGAAACGGCGCGTAGCATTTTGGTGCCGATAGAAGTAACTACTTTTTATTACAGTTATTACAACCATATGTGGGTTAATGGAATTTTGTCTGTGTATACTGTATACTGAATTGTTAATATTTTTTTTATAATAATACCACAAATTTAAGTTCTTTACAAGTTAAAAAATATTAATTTTTTTCTTTAAACATTTTGTGTATATACATAATGATTTTAGTAATTTTCAAAATATGTTAAATATAGAATTTATCCATCAGTTAAATTTTCATTTTTATCTTGTATTTATCATTATATTCAAAAAATAAAACTACTGGTTTGTGATGAATAAACTATTTTATTTTATTCATCATTTTATATTTTATTCATTATCATTATTATCTTGTATTTATGTATAATTACTTCATTTTGATTATTCTACCAGCGCTTGCTTCGATACTCCAGATTAGAATGACGTCTTGTACTGGCCATGCGCTCTAAAACTGACCGCACTTTGCAGTCGAGTGGATTAAAATCTGGGCTGGCTGGAGACCAATGGTCACTACTAATAAATTCTGTACATGATTGTTAAAGAGACGTACATTGAAGAACTAAGATACAAATCTACAAGACCATAATCCTACCAATCATGAGCTACGGATGTGAAATTTGGATTTTGACTCAAAAATCTGTAAGCCGCGTAGACATCTTGGAATAAAAGGTACTGAGACGAATACTAGGCCCCTATAAATGAGAACAGCAGATAGCAAACCAGAATTATGAAATATATAATACTTATTTTTCTCAGTATGTACATCTATAGCGTCTTCAACGGGGAGGCCCTGTATTTAGGAAGAAAGAAAACAATAGGCTTCCAAAAAACTGTTGAATGCAAGAAAGAAGGAGAAGAGACCTATTGGAAGGAGTCCAGAACTCTCCTTGGCAGTCGATCGTGGAGAATGACTACAGACCGTAACGAATGGGGAGATTTATTGAGGGAGACCTGGGCTCAAATTGGGCTGTGGAGCCATAGGATGGATAGACATGATTTTCGTGGCACTGTTAAGTAGTTTTTGTCTAGTGCGCAGGTGCAGAATCCTGATGGAATAACCATGTTCTATTTTGGAACGTAGTGTGGTTAAAATATCCCGCCGGTAATTTCTGGCCACCGCTATTTTAACGCCCTTTTCACAAAAATGTTTGTGACGGCGTCACAGAAGTGACGCCGTCATAGAACACTTCCCGGCAAACCATCAATGACGCAGGATAATGACCTCGTTATATCCTTGGCACCAGTTCGCAGGCTTCCTGGGATGACCGTGCACAAACTCTATCATTTTGCTGATTGTAAGTTTCTTGTACAGTGAAAATTTGTTTATCTGTAAAGGGGGTTTTTTTGTAACGTTATTTACCGTACAATGACAATAGGAGTCTTGATTTTTTCCTATTTTTTTATAATGCAACGGTAAGTCGTTGTCCTTTTTGACGTTTGACAGCTTCAAGTCCGATGTCTTTTTTGATAATGGGACTCATGGTTCTCTTGGGGGATAAATAGCCTCTTCTACTCAAATCCGACTCTCACTTTCGGGCTGGTGTCCCCTGTAAACCGAGCAATCCAACTGGAGAACTGTCTAACCTAAGCGAAGAGATTAACATTTTTAAAACCAGAGGGCACAAGACGCAGAGGACGGCCACATAGGAGATGGATTGATGATGTGAAAGAAGACCTACAGATTCCAGTGGTCAGAAGATGGAGGGAAGACAGTGGTCAGATGATGAGTCATGGTTCTCTTAATTCAAAAATACAAGCTTTTTCTATTCCACACTTATGTAGAGCAATGGCAGCAATACAGATCTCTTTATCTACCCACTCTATAGTAACAGCTCAAACTAAACTGGAATGTTTTAGCGTGTTTATAGTATACCTGTCAACAGTCAGAAATAGCAACATAACTTTTAGCTGTGTTCTGTTTGTCATCATAAGTTATATTAAAAAAGTTATATTTAGCAGTAGATAATAAAAATATTTGGTTAAAGTATATACCTCTTTCATAAAAATGGACAGAAAGTCCATTTGCTAGTGTTTGTAGAGTCATTTCACCAGTTTCGTTAAGAATTTTCGCCTTGGCATACAATATGTGGACATTCTCATAATCATTGTTCATGCACTCAATACCAGCTACATGTATTTTGAGCGGTCCTGATTTTTCTATCATTGGTCTAAAAACAGAACGAAATTTAATAAAACGATAAGCCTGACGATCAAAGTTTTTTTATATTCAGCTTTGTCTACAAAAATAAAATGATGTAAAATTTGCTATGCCTATTAGACTACGATGTGCTCAAAGAAGCGGAAACTGCCGAGATATATAGCTGTATTGCTATTTCCATTCCTCTAGCAAGAATACCTAGGTTAGAAACGGCTTTAAATCAAAATCGATTTATGTACACTAGCTGTCTTAAATTATATGAATTTAAGGCTGACTATGTTAAACACGAAACTTACACAATTCTATTTTAATGAACTACAGACTCCAGAAAAATATTAATTTTTCGTTAATTTGAAAAAAAAAAAATTCAACTATTTTCTACTTTTCATTTGGTTTTTAGACTGAATAAAAATTGTATCTTAAAAATACGTTTTTTGTATTATGATCTTATTTATCTAATTTTGAGTGGAGACAACTGTCTTCCATATATGTTACTTATCTTTAATTGACCATACATACACTCAGATGCAAAAAAATGCAACAGAAAATTTTGGTCAAATTCAAAGTATTTCAATGTTTTTATTTTTATCTCTATTTTGATGATTTTTTTAGTACACTGTGTAATAATTTATAAAATTTTATTTAGTGTAGTGAGTTTTTTAATAAAATTTTGTATTTGACTCATTATACAGGGTTAATCATAACATAACATAACATAACAATATCTTTATTTTTAGAAAATAATATACAATCAGTGAACATAAAATTATTTAAAAAAAAAAACAGTGTCACAAACGAAAATATTATTTACTTATTCCTAACCGTTACATATGCAAATAGTCCTCCACAGAATATGGCTCAAGAGTAATTTAAATATTTGATGTTTATACACACTTAATCTTTCCTCCCTTTTAATAGGTTCAGGCAGTTTATTAAACAATTTGATGCAGCAATAAAGAGCGTTTTTTTTCTGTTATACTTAACCTGTGTATTGGAATTTTATAATTATATAACCTGGTATTTACTGTACTATTGGGCTCAAAGTTCCTAAATAGTATTTTATTTTTATATAGAAACAGTAAGCATTCTTGAATAAATACAGCGTAAACTGTTAAAATATTATTACTCCTAAAATGCCCTCTACATGATTTTAACTTTAAGTCAAACATAACTCTGATTATTTTTTTCTGAACCAGAAATACATTATTTATGTCCCTACTGTGGCCAAAATTTATTAGACCATATCTAAATTTTGCTTCAAAATTAGCATGATACACTGTTTTTAATGAGTTACTATTCATGTATTTTTTTAGAACTCTAAAGCTGTAAATCACTTTACTCAAAGACATACATAACTGGTCAACATGTTTATCCCAACATAAAAAACTATCAATATATAATCCTAAAAATTTGGTACTGCTGCTAATATTTAAAGTGTCATTATTTACAATAATACTGTTTGGCATATCTGAATGTGCATAATTTGTCTTAAACAAAAGAAGATCTGTTTTAGTTTGATTTAAAACCAACCTATTCATAGAAAACCAGTCAATCAATAGGTGGTTTTTTATCCTAACTTTGAAACATCCTGATGAATAATTCCGTTACCGAATTTTCGTAAAACTTTGTTTTTGGTTGCAACCATGTCTTCTAAGTATTACGTTTTTTTTTGTTTTATGTTAAAATATGGATTGGTTCATTTTTATGAGCGAAATGGCTTTGCCACCCACAATTTACGACTTTTCCTATTAAAACCATTATCTTTTTATCTTTTGTATTAATTTTTAATACGACGATGGGGGCTTTGGTGACTGATATCGAAGGAATGTCATATCGACATCCCAGAAGCATTATATCTAAATAATGATTAAAAGCAACGACATGATTTTGGTTTTAATGAACAATGACAACAATAACAAAACATAAAAAAAAACAACTTGAATGTAACTTAACCTAAGTATGCAAATAAAGAAAAACTACTAAAAAATAGCTTAATACTTTGTATTGCCTTCCCTAGCCTCTATGACTGCCTGTACACGTTGGTTCAAGCATGTCCCAAACGTGCTCTATTGGGTTCAGATCTGGCGAACCCGCTGGCCAGTTCAATTTATTAATACCAACTTCCTCTAAATATTGCGTGACACACATTGCAGAGTGGGGTCGCGAGTTCCAGCATTAATAGAAAATCATCGCCCATATATTGAGAAAATGGTACAGGATTCGCTAAAATTTCTTCAATATATCAGTGTGCAGTGAATGAATCCTCAATAAATATCAATTCAGTGTGCGTCTCTCGTGATATTCCTGCCCATACTATCACCCAACCCCCTCTATGGCTAACGTGGGGTCTGAAAGTGCACTCCGCAAATCTCTCTTACGCAAATAGGTTTTATGACGGTTTTGCATACAAGGATTTTGTTTTCAGGGTTCAGTTTCGATTTCCTGCCTACTAACCAGTTTAGATCTTTTATTCTTAGGTCCATTTGTTTCCGCTTTTTAAGAATATATTCTTTCCAGGTGAGTTTTGAATCAAGATGTATTCCTAGATATTTAGTGCTAGAGGATTGGGGAAGCTGGATATTGTTAAGTGAAACTGGGGGACACGCATCTCTTCTCAAGGTAAAAGTCACTTGGACTGATTTTGTTTTATTTATTTTAATTCTCCACTTGTAAAACCATGTCTCGATTTCATTCAGTTGTACCTGTAGAATGTTAGATGCTATAATTGGATTTTCGTCAGCTGCAAGGATGACAGCATCATCTGCAAATGTGCCAGTGATGGTTTCATTAGTGGAGAGTAGATCTGCTATGTATAGCACATATAATATTGGTCCAAAAACGCCAGATTTTATAGGAAAATTATTGGAATTACTTTCATTCACTCTTGTTTGGAATTCTCTCCCACCCAGATAGGATTTTAACAGTTTCAGATACGTGATGGGTAAATATTTCTTGATTTTGAAAATCAGGCCTGTGTGCCAAACCTTATCAAAGCCAGATTAGTGGTTGGGTATCCATTCCTCCATATTGGGGTCTGAGCTAATTTTTTGTAACAGTAACCTTTCAAGTATTTTGGATACAACTGCTGATTGGTCTATATGATGAAACCTTGTTTAGATTTTTTCCTGTGTTTTTGGGATTAGTATTATTTCAGCGGTTTTAAAGAGCTTTGGCCAGTAGTTTAATAGCAGAATAGCATTGAAGATGAGAATAATCAGTATGATTCTTTTATCTGGTAATTGTATCTAAAAAATAGTTCTAGAAATGGAATAAAAATGTTGCAACTAATTTACATGGTGAGCAACTCTTGCAAATGGAAAGCAGCTGATGATATATCAGAAAGACTCATGGATTTAATCAGAAAATAGTTGAACTGAACAACAGGAAAAATTAAAGCAGGACTTGTTGCCAAAGATATTATTAATGTTATAAATAACATGTAAAAGAGCAGAGAGAAACAGCAGCTATTGGTACAATTAGTGAAATATTTCCATGACATTTTAAACTCCTAGAAATAATGACAAATCGGGTTGAAAAGTTTTTAATAAAAAATGATAGCGTGCATAATGTCATCAACCTTATCTGATAATACCCAGTGCTCAATCTGAGCTTGAACTATAACTGTCTTTAAGGTTCTGATCATCTAGCAACTGCAGATCTTAGGAAAATATTAGTTAAAGTAAAATAAAAATAATATTTTATACTTATGTACTTCAAAACACTTTCTTTGTAGTCTTCTAGAGCTTGAACTGCCTCCTTCTTCTCTCTTTCATTTAACAACACAAATATATCAATGGTCAGATGCAATTTTAATGATTTTTGAAATATCGATTCATGCATTCCTCTCAAAGAACTTTCTGCCAATATTTCATTTTTGAATTTTTCAAAATTAGTTTTAATTTCTTCACTTGTCAATCGAATTGCAATGAACTGTAAAGCCATTGCCATATTTCTAATTTGACCCAATATACAATGAATTTCATTTAAAGCTTCCTTTATACTTCCTTCATCACCTCCAGAGATAACCACTTTTTCTGTCTTCTCATTTTTTGGTATAAATATATCCGTTTTTGTTTTACTCTTAATTTCATTTATATTTTCAAAATGATGTTGGTTCAATTTATTGTAGTAGAATCTAAAAAATAAATGTTAGAATACATAAAAATATTACAACTGTATGTAGGTAGTAAAGCAATATGTATAATAATTAAAAAAGAAAAAACCTCTCATATCATCTGTTAAACATCAATCAAATCTTACTGGAAATGGCAAATGAAATAACTGATCACCCAGACATAACATGAAACCAGACATGGCTCATTGTTTGACTGACTTTTTAGATAAAGAGGTAATATCTGTTATTAAATGTAGGTATAGTCACTAGACTTCACTATTCAAAACACTCACAAAGTGATAAGTAAATATTTTAATTGAAATTTAGAAGAAAATGTGTCAAGCAATTATTATCTACAATATCAATAGAAGCAAGCTCATTATACCTTTATACCTCAAAAAATAAACATTTTCAGTGAAAAAGAATATATTTAAAAAAAATTTTGATAAAATATAACTACCAGCTAAACCATAATAGTCAGAAATTTTAATCATTTCAGTAATACCATCTGTATTATGGTGGATTAAATTTGTAGCAACCCCTATTAATAACAAGTTTTGCCGAATTTTTATGGTGATTTTTGATGTTTTATCATTATATTGGTATTTCCTTAATGGATCCAATTGTCCAACATACATCTATCAATTTTCAACTTACACAGGCAGTTCAATACTTGTAGATAAGATCCCTTGACTATCAGCTTCTAACTGAATATCACACACCTCTTTTGTATCTTTCGCGGCTATATTCTCAATATTTTTATCACACTCAATAGTCTTGTCATTATTTTCAATACTCTTGTCATTCCCAACAATTTTTATATTATGTTTAGTAGCATTACTACTGTTTATTATATCTGCAAATAAAATTGCCTGTAGTAATTTTACTTGTTACTAAGTCTTACCTTTTAAAACTAGTCTAGGAAATTTGATACCTCTTTTTTGTTTCCATTTATATTCTTTCAGGTTAAAGCAATTGCCATCTATCCACATACGAATAGGTTTCGATCTCATGATAGTTTTAACAATTTTATCAGACATTATTTTATATTAAAAATATTATGGTCGCTCTAATCAGCTGATTGAGATTGAACCTATTATAGCAGTAGATAAGATAATTTGTAAGGAAGTTGAAAGTCGATCTACCCAGCAAAACACAGGTGTATATTGTAGAAGTATTTCTGTAATTAAATATTTTGAATATCATATAAATACGTATTAGTACATTTCTCTAAAGTGTAAAAGTATCGAATATAATAATAAACTGTTTATTGTTTAAAAATACTGACAACCAAAATAAACAAACATAAACCTGTTCATTTGATCTACTGCTAACTTCTCTGTTTTGTTTTTAAGCTATATTTGTCAAAATTAAATGTCAAGTTACTGAGTGTGCATCTTTTTAAATTCTACAAGTTTTTAGAAGCAGTAGATGGCTTCAATTCGAGTTCCTGAGCAAAAGGTTATTTTGTGTGGAGAATATGGTGTAGGAAAAAGTTCAATTTTTCGAAGATACACCAATAATACTTTTGTAACTGCTACCGACAGAAAATCGACTTTGGGATTGGATCATTGTTCTAAATTGTTTCATGTCTGTGATAGAGATTTAAAGGTAAGTATTTGTATTAAATAATATAATAATCTATAAATTAGTATCTATAGATATTTTGTATTAAAATAAGTCAGAAATATAAGTAAGTCCTTTGTTTTGTTTGGATACTCAATTAAAGACCATAGGATATTATGTTATAATATAGATATTATTTGAGCTTAAGCTCTACCAACATAAATTTGTATTAATGTATTGTGCATAGTTACCAATTACTGTATAATGCAAATTATAGGAAAATTATTTATTTTTATTATATAACCATATCTTTACAGCTACAACTGTGGGATACTGGAGGAATGGAAAGGGTAGCTTCCATAACGTCGAGTTATTACAAATTTGCTGAAGCAGCCATTTTAGTCTTTTCATTCGACAACCCAGCATCATTTCATGTCCTCTCACAACACTTATTAGATATCGTTACTTATGCTGAGAATGCCAAAATCTTTTTATGTGGAAATAAATGTGACTTAATAGACGATCCTCCTCAAATAACTGATGCAGAAATTGAAGCTTTTTGGTAAGTTTTTATTTTTTAAGTGCTCGAAATGCTTTTAAGAATTTGGGAAAATAACCAGTATTGAAATGTAGAATGATGAAGAATTTCTTCCTCAGCAGTTTAATTATAATTGAATTGAATTGTAATTCATAGTTAAATTCATCATATTCAGCCTACTTACTAGTTGTTATTTTGTATAGAATATAAGGTAAATGTATGGAATCCTTTAATTATTTCAGAATCAGCATCTATAAAAAAGGTTAATTATACAGTTCAGTAGGATTAATATTCTGAAGCAAATTACTCCTTACCATCATCAATGAAAGACTAAAATCAATTCCTTACCACAGATTTCCTAAGAATGATGTTTATTCATCCCAGTTAGAGGAACAATATAAGAGAACAACTTCTTAATATTTGTCAAATAAACTTAATGTTTGTGCTTTGTCTATTCCAAGGCTTTTGTCCATAACTATTCCTTTGGTTAATAATCCAAGGCCTTTAATCAAGTAAAATGGGATAAAATTTGGCATATACATAGGGAAATGGGTACGCCAGAACATATAATCTATTTATTATAAGAACTGTATGTAAATAATACTGCTAATGTAAGAGTTAACTTTTTGGTTTCGAAAAACTTAAAATTAAAATCTAGAGTTCTGCAGGGATATATAATATCCCCCATTCTATTCAATATATACAGTGAACACATTATGACAAGAATAGCAAGGTGAAGCAACAATATGAGAAAGAAAAATCAAAAACCTATGATATGCTGATGACAAAGTTATCTTCAGCGGAAGAACTGAAACACATTATGAATAAGTTGGGAACAGTTAGTATAGTAATGATCATCAATAAAAAGAGAAACAACCAAACAGCAGTGAAGCCATAAAAATATGGGAGAACATTTTTATTACAAAAAGCTCAAAATTATAGCTTGGTCGAGCATTAATATTTCCTATCGCCACCTACATTTCAGAAACATTGTAACGAATATATTTTGTCTACCATAGGGTAAGATTATTGGGGGTAGAAAATTGGGGACAGAAACTACTGTTTCTGTCTGTTAAAATTCATTAAGCTACAAGCCACAAAATAGTCTGATTCTCAGAATTCTTCTCTTCATTTTTAAGTGTCCCGTCATTACGTGTCCCAGATATTGTAACTTTCTTATTTTTATTGTGTTTATTATTTCGCATTCTTTGCCCATTTTTCGCAATACTTCCGTGTTAGTTTTCTTCTGTGTCCATGCTATTCTAAGCATCCTCCTTTAACAGCACATTTCAAAGGACTGTAACTTATTTATGTGTTCTTGCTTCAATGTCCAGCTTTCAAGTCCATATTGCAGTATCGAAAACACATAGCATCTCAGTGCATTTACTCTCAGTTCTAATCTAAGATCTTTGTTGCAGAGAATTGTTTTCATTTTTAAAAACGCATTTTTTGCTATTTCTATCCTAGCTCTTATTTCGGTTGTTTGATCATTATTGTCTGAAATCCAGGTTCCTAGGTATTTGTATTTATCAACCCTTTCTATCCATACATTTCCCAAATGTATGTTTGTTGGTATATTTGTTTTCTTTGTTATTATCATTGTATTTGGTCTCTTTTATATTCATTTTTAGTCCATATTTTTCACAGAAACTGTTTGTTTTGTTTAGCAGTAATTGAAGTTGTTCAGCAGAGTTTGCCATAATCACAGTGTCATCTGTATATCTTATGTTGTTAATAGATCTTCCGTTAATTATTATTCCTTTACTTTGAGTTAGTAATGCTTCTTCAAAAATGGCTTCACTATATAGATTAAATAGTACTGGCAACATAATACATCCCTGCCTAACTCGTCTCCTGACTTCAATTTCTGGACTGGGTTCGTTATCTATTACGATTTGTGCTCTTTGATTCCAGTAAAGGTTTGTTATTATTTGTAAGTCCCTGTGGTCTATGTTTTTTGTCTTTAGAATTTGGACTTATTTTTCATGTCTTTCTTTGTCAAATATTCTCAGGATTGGTACATCTTAAACATAAAATTTGAACGGCATTGCTCAAAGAAAGCACCCTTGCAAGTCAATCAACCACTTTTAATTGAACATTTTAATTAAAAAAAAAAAAAAAAAACAAAGTACCTCACATTTGAAGAAAAAGTTGAAAAAATCGACTTATTTACCAATTTTTGTATGTCAAAATTCATTTTTTTTTAAAGTGGTTAATTGTCTTGTAAGGTCACTTTATTCAAGTAACCCGTTGAAATTTTGCCGGATAAGAGATGAATATCTGTGGATATTTATCTGTGGTTTTAAACAGTTCAGCTGATGACTCCAACAAGTCGTATTTAATCAGCGTAAAATATTTCGAAAAAACCAACTATGCAACAATTGCTCGATTTGTTAATGAATCTTTGACAAATTTCTTTTTACCAAATCAAGTACCTTCTAAAAAATTTTGCTACTAGTTAGCGATGCTGCTTCCTACATGGTTAAAGCTGTTACTAGTCTTAAGATTTTTTTCCGAATTTGATTCATTGTACATGCTTAGCGCACGGTTTAAACAGGGTGGCAGAGAAAGTTAGACTCGAGTTTCCAAATGTAAACACTTTAATAAACAATGTAAAGAAAGTATAGTTAAAAGCACCATTGCGAGTAGAAGTATATAGGGAGATGCTTCCCGATATCCCTTTGCCACCGGAACCAATGTTGACTAGATGGGGGACGTGGTTGAATAGTGCCATATTTCTTGCAAATTATTATATTGATATCAAAAATGCTATATCAAATTTTGATCCTTGTTGTTGTCTTGCTGTTCAGAAATGTCAAAATATTTTTAGTGAGAATTCTGTTTAGAATGAACTGTCCTATATAAAAGCAAATTTTGACGTAATTATAAACTTAATTACAAAACTAGAGAGTCAAAAATGATCTTTAAATGATAGTATTTTCATTGTTGATTCTGTCAAAGAAAGAATAGTAAACATTTCAGGGACAATTGGAAAAAAATTAAAGATAAATGCAGTGAAGTTTTAAACCGGAATGAAGTTTTATTTTATTTCGATCAAATAACATACTCAATGGAAGCTTTAACGAAGTTATTAATATGGATCCCTCGCTAGTGTCAAATTTTAGATTTGCGCCAATTACATCCTGTAATAGTAAAGGATCGTTTTCCTCATATAAACACATATTAACTGATAGAAGGCATAACATTACTCTTGAAAATATTGAACATTTTATGATTATATACTGTAACAGCAAGAACAAGGACATTTTCTTTTGAATTTTCATTTATATATTTTTATTAAATGTAGTAATAAATAAACACTCTCTAAGTCATACCATAATTTTCTTTTTCACCAAATCTCAAGCCCTAAAAATTAAAAAATATTTTTTTTAAGTGCATCTATAAATGCATATTGCATATAATAAATGCATATTTGGTTACTTTTTAAGTGCATGTTGCATGCATATTTTAACCATTTTTTAGAGCATATAATCCAGTCTCTACTAATAAGGAAGCTGAGATTTTTTTGAAAATATGCATTTTTTTAGATTTCTAATCTCTACTAAGTACCTACAGGAAGATTACATAAATTTGTGGATGTCTGTATATCTAGCATTTGCAACGGTCCATACTATCGTGTGTTTTGATGTACTTTGTATTTTAAATTAAAATCTTCAAAACAATTAACTTAAATATTCAAAATATTTAAGTGTATTGAAGGTTCCAAAATTATGTCGAAAAGCTTTGTTAATACTTGCGTTAATTAAACAACGCATGTACCTATTAGTCATATCTTATCGAACTTCTTTAATATGTGTGTACATTAAGAATTTTTAAGACATATTTATAAACTTTTCAATTAATAACGTTAATCAATTACATTTTAGTGTTGCGACATTCAAAATATATTGCAACACGTTTAAATTAATGTATGTAAACAATTCTTAAGCAGTGTAATCCTTTGACGAATCAATTTTAAAGAATATATTTCCCGGATCGTATTTTAAGTACTCGCAATTGAACAGTGCTAAATTACATAGTTTTATTTATAAAATTAAGCAGATTATGCATTTATAGTGTGATACATAAAATTAGTCTTTGGAAATACATTATTTATATTTTTAGGTAAGTACATAAATATGATATTTTATTTAATAATTTTTTTTTATTTTATTTAATTATTTTGCTATATTTTAATTTTCTTTTACCATCGTTAGACACGAAGACTGATTAATATTTTTTTTTATTACTTTTCTGATTGATTTTCTTTTTAATTTTCCAAGTTCTGAAAACCTTTCGATAATTCTTTAATGTGTTCATATGGTTTTCCCTATACCTATCTGTTTCTTCTTATTGTGCCGTCTTCTAACGAAGATTGTCAATTACTTCTTATATCTGTTCAGTTAGTCCAATCTCTGGTATCCATCAGGTAAGGTCCCCAAGCCTTTCCTTCCCTCTATTCTTCCTTGCATGATGACGTGTAGCAGAGAGTATTTATTGCTTCGAAGTATGTGGCCCATATACGATGTTTTTCTTATTTTAATTGCATTTTAAGCTTTATGCAATGCCCATTTCGTCTTTTGAGTTTCTTTCAAAACAGGTTCTCGTTAGAGACTTTTGCAGTCCAAGGAATTTTAAGAATACGCCTATATAGCTACATTTCGAATACGTTTACGGATTGAGCTTTCAGAGTCCAAGCTTCTACTCCATGTAGCAGTTGTGACCATACATAACATTTGACGAGCCTCAATCTATAGCCATACTCAATATATAGCCACACTCAATTTCTTATTTATAAACATTGATTTTTATTTTATAAATCCTTTTCTTCTTCACTGACATCACAATTCGCGGTGAGTCTTTGCCGCATCCACTATCGCCCTCCATCCTCTACGATCTTGCGCTTCTATTTGCCATTGTTGTACCCAAATTCTAGATAAATCGACTTCAGCATCATCCTTCCATCTTTTTCTCGGTCGGTTTTACTGATATTCTACCATCTGATCTTTCAAAAAACACTGTCTTTAACACTCTGTCATCATCTGATGGTACCACGTGACCTGCTCATTTTATTCTGTTTGTCTTGATATGTCTAACTATGTTTTCAATTCCATACAGAGTCACCAATTCAGCATTGTGGCTTCTTCTCCAATCCCTTGTGAATTCATCTCTTTGAGGGCCAAATATTATTTTGAGAACCTTTCTTTCAAATACTAGAAGCTTATTTATTTCCCACTGGTTGAGAGTCCATGTTTCACTGCCATATATAATGATTGGGCGAATAATCGACTTGTACACTGTTAATTTAGATTTTCTTTAGCAGCTTCGATCTCAATAATGTTGAAAGGGAGTATAATGCTCTATTTCCCGCAGCTATCCTTGCTGAGACCCCTTTTTCTATGTGGTTGTCAGCTGTGATTATCGCCCCTAGGTATTTAAACTCCTTTACTACTTTGAAGTTGATGATTATTAATACTGACGTTCTGCCTAACTCTTGGTCTTGGATTTTTGGTTACTACCATGTATTTCGTCTTTTCTTCATTTATTCGGAGACCCAGACTTCCCGTTTCCTCTTCGAGCTATGAAAACACTTCTCTCACGTCTCTTGTAGAATGCATGACTGCATCTATATCATCAGCAAAGGCTAGCAACAGTTTTGATCCTTGATCAGCAAATCCTCTTGTTAGCTCAGACGATATTTTACTTATTGCATATTCTAAAGCAAAATTGAACAGCAACGGTGACAAGGGATCTAAATCCTGAATTTATACCAAATAGCATCGATGTTCTGCTTTCTATCTTTACTGGCGCATAGATTCTGTCACGAACATTTGCATTAATACATAATTTTCTTGGTATTCCCATTTTTAAATTGCTATCCACAATTTGCTTCTTTTTATGGAAACATATGCTTGCTGGAAATCTATGAAAATTTGGTGCACATCACGGTTGAATTCCCAGTTTTTCTCTAATATTTGTCGGATGGTACTTATCTGATCTACAGTTGACCTTCCAGCACGAAAGCCGCATTGGTAGTCGCCTAGAATATCTTCCGAATATGGTGTGAGTTTCTTTAGCAAGATAATTGATAGCACTTTATATGATGTGCTAATAAGCGATATGCCTCTATAGTTTCGGAATTGTTGTTTGTTTCCTTTCTTATATATGGGAATTATAACGCTTCCATTCCATTCTGTAGGCATTTTCTGTTGTTGCCATACTTTCAGAATGATGCCATACAATTTTTGATGTAAAAGGTTTCCTCCTTTTCTAGCTATTTCAATTCTGACCTTTATCTCCCCGTCTTGATCTAACTGTGAGTTTATAATATTCTTCTTCTAAATGTGCCTAACATGTAGAGATGTTGACGACCACATTGAACCCATCTTATTCTATTCACAGCAGCTCGAAATAGATCAGTCGACGTTAGACTAGTTCTCTTCCTAAGATTGGCCAGCTGGGGTATACGTCTAAGTCCAGGACCTCTCTTACCCTCAATATTGCCTTGTAGAATCCACTGTAGAAGTCGGCATTTATTATTACGCATGATGTGGCCGAAGCAAGCCAATTTTTTGTACTTTACGGTGTTAATCATTTCTTTGTCTTGTCTTTTCTTAGCCTCTGGAGAATAGTTATGTTACTTGTGTGGTATATAAATGAGACTTTCAACAAACGTCGGTAGCACCACATTTCACATACCTCTAATGGTTTTATGACATCTTCTGTAAGGCTCCAGCTTTCTACTCCATAGAGGAGTACACTAAAGACGTAACATCAAAGATTTCTTATGCGTAAATTGATACTTAAACATAAGTTGCAGAGAATCTTCCTTAGGCTGTTGAAAGAGCTTTTAGCTTTGTCAATGCGAGTTTTTATTTGGTAGCTGTGATCCCAAGTATCTTTAATATTGCCCCTCTTGTTCTCATTCCACCTCTAAATCCAAACTGTGTGTTGTTTAATAATTATTGTTCTTCACATTTTTTATATATACGCTGATGATTAACTTTGAGTAGTATTTTTAAAGTGTGCATCATGAGCCTAATTAATCAGCATTCATCGCAAGATTTGGGATTATTTTTCTTTAACCATTCATAAGGAATTTGAACGTCGTAATAATTTTTTTAAATAATTTAGTTAGACACTCTATATTTTCGTCATTCAGAACTTTTAATATTTCTACTCTAATTTCATCAGGACTTGGAGCTTTACCACTTTTTTTTTAAATTACCTGTTTCACCTCTAATATTAGAATTGGAATATTTTTATTAGTTGGTAATGTTTCATTTATTTTTTTCCTATTTTCTGTAAATAAGTCCTTGATCTATTTCTCCAAGTTTGTTGTTTTTCTTCTTCTGATAATTGGATATCTCCAATATAATGAAGTTTCCTAGGACTCGTGATATTATTTCTCTTCAGTGTATTATCTGTAAATTCATGTTGTGTGTGTAGTGTTTCATTTAAACCTATGCTATCACTCTATACTTTTTTCCCTTTATTCCGTTTTTTCTTTTCTTCTTCTTTGAGTGCTTCTCCTATCGGAGAAGCACTCAAAGTGTCTTCCGTATCTTCCGTAAGTTATCTGTCTATTCTAACTCCCATCCTGTCATTTTAGTAGTTTTACTGTGTTTATATTTTTTGTCATATTTACTTCTTTTGAAGCTATTTTCTTGTGGCATTCTATGTGGATTACCTTTTCGAAAATCGTTCTCAAAATAAGTTTAGGAACTTTTTTTTTCAAAACTTTTTATCTAAGAAAAAATTTTAACAAAAAATTTTTCCTAGAATTTCCGAAGTTGAAATCCTATTAAAGATGGTAAATATTTTATTTGTTTTCTGAAGATATACCAGTTATACTCTTCAAAGTGTGTTCGTGTATTATCATACATAAATATTTTAATTTTGTTTATTAAAATTCTAGGTACTTTTTTCGACACGGTGTTACTACATTGTTATAATGGACCAAGAGAATTCCTATTTTATATATTGGGCAACGTTTTCAGGTAAGCTTACTACTTTAATTATTTAATAAACAATAAAGAAATACCGCTCTCACTCCCTCAGATTTCCCACCCTTTGAAACTATCCCAGATATCCTCCTCATTTCTTGAGCACTTGCCAAGGACGTGGTGACACTATAAATATTATGGGCTTGCTGCCTCCATTGGCTGCGATCCTGTGCAAATTGAACACCACCAGAGTCTTCATTTGGTCTGCTCATCGTGTTAATGTGCGTTCATAACGAAGCGACGACCCTCGGTTGGACCATAGGATGGTGTCATAGTATCATCGCCACGTAAAATAAATGCATTCATATCATTGCAAATTCGAGCGTTCACTTCTGTCATAGGCCAGGGAAATAAGCAAAAAAACTACGATATTTTTGACACTCGTCCGGCCAGGCAAACGACAATTGAGGGGGTCAATCGTAAAAGAGTTTAAGTGCAGTTTTGATAGTTCTGAGATAATCAGCGTCAAAGTTGTTTGAGTTTTATAAATTCTAGGAATGATTAAACTAAAATATGTCTATTGTACAATGTTCTATAAACTGATAAAAAAATATAAGGGTATATTAATACTTTTACTACATCCTTTCTTTTTTTCAATTATTGAAAAAATGTACTTGAATCGGGACATGGTGTTTATAAATGTTACTGCCAAAACGGTTCAATTTTTTAGGTATTCAACTTAACTTTATTTTGTAAACTTTTAAGTACCATATCATTCGTAATCATACGCTAAGAAAATATCTTCTTCGCCATCATTCCCGTCGGCGTCGTCTCTGCTGGCAGCTGATTTTGCTGATTCCAATTTTGCATCTGCCGTTGATGTTCCAGTATGTTTCATATATATATATATATATATATATATATATATATATATATATATATATATATATATATATATATATATATATATATATATATATATATATATATTATATATATATATATATATATATAATCGGTTTAAAACGTCCTCCGACGTCTTCCGATGCCCAATCTCCATGCATCTCTATCTTCCCAAAGATCTTCGTCTAAACCTCTCTCTCGGATCTCTCTGTCTATTCCTTCTCTCCAGCTCTTTCTGGGTCGGCCTCTTTTTCTCTTTCCATGTGGTGACCAATCTATAATCTGTTTGGGCAGACGATGTTCTGGCATTCTCTGCACATGTCCATACCACTTTAGTTGTTGTACTCTTATATCTTCGACAATCGTATGTGTGACTCCCATAACCTCTCGTATACGTTCGTTATTAATTCTTTCGAGTTTTGATTTTCCTGCGGCCCGTCTCCAGTAGTCCATCTCCGTGGCTTGTAGTGTTCTTTCAGTAGTTGCCTTTAACTGCCACACGTCACTTCCATACATTACTATGCTCTTTATAATAGTGTTGTATATTCGATGTTTATTTTTTTTGGATATATGTTGATCCCAGATAATACTATTTAGTTGAAATATGGCCCTTCTACCCTGAGTGTTTCGTTTTTTTATAGCCTGATCTGATTTGCCGTCATCTGTGATTTCTACTCCTAAATAGGAATATTTATTGTTGTACTTAATGTGTTGTCCGTCGTTTAAAACTAGATTTTGTTCTTTACCACCGATGTTCATGTACATTGTTTTATCTATGTTGACTTCTAATCCCCATTTTTTGTATTCTTCGATTAATTTTCGAGTCATGTATTCTAGTTCGTCATATTCGTTAGCAATCACAATTTGATCATCAGCAAAACATAGAGTGTACAGGTTATTATTGTTTAATTGTTTACCCATGCCGCTGCATTTCCGCTTCCAGAGTTTTAATGCTTGTTCCAGATATATTTTGAAAAGTGTCGGCGCTAAGCAGCATCCCTGCTTCAGTCCTTTGTCTACTACCAAACCTTTGGAAACATTCGTTCCTATTTTAACTTTGGCGTTGGCGTTCTCATATAGTTTTTTCCACTGCTGTTATGAGATTTGAGTTGATGTTCGTTTCTCTGAGAGTGTTCCATAACTTATTTTGAGGGATGCTATCGTAGGCCTTTTTTAGATCAACAAACAAAAAGTGGACTTCTTGATCTACAGCAACCTTTTTTTCTATAAGTTGGGTGATACAAAACAGGTGGTCTATGGTCGATCTACCAGCTCTAAAACTCGCCTGTTCTTCTGCCTCCATATCAGTGTATTCTCTTTCTATTCTATTTTTGATCATTTTCCCATAGATTTTACTAATGGTACTAGTAACTGCTATTCCACGGTAATTGTCGCAATTTTGTTTGTTTTCCTTTTTATGTAAAGTTGAAATGGTTGAGGTTTTAAATTCGGCTGGAACCTCTACTTTGTTTATGCAGTTTTGAAAGAGTATTGTCAAATGCTCATATAGTTTTTCAGTCCCATATTTTATCAGTTCTGAGGGTATATTGCTAGGTCCGGGCGCTTTTTTGTTTTTGAGTGAAATACAGATATCCCTTACTTCCTTTTTCGTGATTCTTATAGGAGATGCTTCAACGCGTATGTTTTGGTTACTTTCTTTTATTTTGAATTCCATTCGGTCTTCTTGTAACAGTTTACTGAAGTACATGTCCCATGTTTCTAACGAAATTGGTGAGATTAAATCTTTTTTCTTGTCGTTGGTCCTAAGAGATTTAATAAGTTTCCAGCTTTCTGTACTTCTAGTTCCTCCTATGTACGTATTTAATTTTTGACAGTTTTGATCCCAGGATTCATTTTTTTTTCTGTCTTATCATTTGTCTCACCTTAGCTTGATGGTTTTTGTAATCAGACCAATTTGTATCTGTTTTTGTACTTAAATATTGTTCATACTTTTGTTTCTTTTGTTTTATCGCTGTGTCTATTTCTTCATCCCACCAGTATGGAGTATTTTTGTTTTTCTTTTCGTAATATCCAAACGCTTCTTTTGCTGCAGAGTGAATACTTTCTTTAATGTAATTGTAGTGGTCTTCGATGTTATTGAAATTTATGTTTGCAAGTTTCTCGTCCAGTCTGTTTTGGTACAATATTTTTACACTATCCTGATCTAGGCTGATAAGATTACATCTTACATCTTCTGCCATCTCTGAGCGAACTACTGGTTGTTCATTCTGGCTTCTTCTTGAAAACATTATTTTTGCTTTTAAGAAATGGTGATCGCTTCCACAAACTGCGCCTCTATAAGCTCTTACGTCGTAGATTTTAAGATTTGATCTTTGGCGTACAATCAAGTAATCTATTATAGATTTTAGTATGTTTCAAATTTCGGTAAAAGAAGTGATGACATAAGGGAATGTAATCCAAAAGGCTTAGCACATTTTTGTATTTGGCATCCTTAATTGGTAGCGTCGTGTCAGTAATAGGGTTCCATTAGGTACACATCGAAAATTCAATATCCTAGTTTTAAAGTATGCTTGAACCTGAAAACCAGTTTTTCTGTCTTAAAATATGCCAACCAGGAAATACTGCGCCATGATATTCTCTGACCAATGGAATCCTTTTTAGGATCTTTCATTATTTCAGGTAATATCGAAAACTAATAAAAATCTTCTGTCGTCATGTTGTAAACCACAAACTTTGAGGATGTGTATTTTTTATAACACGCTTCCAATCTGCTGGAACAAAAATTTGAGGAATTTGTCGTTTTTTACTTTCAATTAAACCAAAACTGCGGTCACGCTCCATATATGTGTGACCAGGTTCCAGAAACTTGTGATGGATCTCGGTGATATGAGTAGCTTGAACGATGAAGGAGAACAGTTTGCAGATGTTTTTGTTTTTATTCTGCCCTCCACAAGAGTCACTATATGCAACTATCTTTGTTACCTTGGAGGGTAGACATGATAAATTTTATCAGACATGAGCCTATTCCCTGGGAACCTCTTGCTGCAACTGTTTCATTCCATAAAAACATTTGACTTTGTCCAGTAAGTATATACATTACGGATATACAAAAATAGTTGACGAAGGTAAAATACCTTGGACGTAGTTACTAGTAGTGTTGGCAATGTCTGTTGCAAATCGAAACAAATAACGACAGTATTCTCAATATTTTTGTGTTTTTCAATATCTAATTTTTTTAGAATCGTTTGCGATCTTAGCTTTTCTGTGATGTAATTCTAAGTCCCGTTTAGCGTTTGAAATGGTTTCCTCATTTTCATAATATTTTATCAAGTTTTGAAAATTGTCACAGCGACTACATATATCACTATAAGGCTTGTGAAATTTCAAATTGAACTCTGTGTTGAAGATAAATCGATAATATGATTCTTTCACGGGTTCTTCATGTTGTTCATTACAAAATTCATTTAATACATGAAAATAATATTGTGTTTTACATGTGCTTTTACAGGATACTAAAAATAGTTTGGTGGTAAAACGGTTCAAGCTTACATAAACCTGTTTACTACCAATGGTGATAGATGGCGACTGTAGGGTGAAATATGCTTAAATAATTTTACGACCAAGTTATAATACCATTTAAGTATGAGAATCTGTACTTAGACAATTTTTTTAAAAAAGTGCACTTAAACCCTTTTACTTCTAACTCCCTCAATTATTTTATGTAGTATGGTCCGCTGTAACAAAAACCTGTATGTTTCCTGCAGTCGATTTTTTGGACAATTAGTTATTAACAAATTAAGGTCAAAAAACGGAAAATTTTTGCTTTTTTCGTCTATCAGCAAAAAGTGAAGCATTTTAAACAAATTTTAGAAGAAAAGAAATTTATTAGTCACATAAAAACTTTGAAAATGGTGTTTTGTAAATGTTTGTATTCTTATTTGTGCGTAGGAATTTCTAAAATAAGTAAAAAATTTCGGTTTTTTATAAATGTTAATAGCGTGTTTGAAAATAAACTTTAACATTTATATTTTTTGGAATGCTGTGTCTTATATTGCTTAAAATATGGTCAAAATTTCAAAGTGATGGGTAAAATAGTTTAAAAGTTATTTTATTTGTTTACCCCAAATTAATTTTTTTTGCAACTATATAAGTCAGAAAATTATATAGTTTTAGTAATTGTTTTGTTCGGCTTGAATGTGCTGGCTCAGAGATGCATGGACATGAATCAGGATATGTACTTATGTTTTGTAGACTTTGAAAAGGCATTTGATAAAGTTCAACATAAAAAGCTTGTAGATATATTAAAAAGCAAAAATATTGACAGTCGTGATCTGAAAATTATATCTAATTTATATTGGAATCAAACTGCCAAGGTAAGAGTTGACAGCCAGTACACCGAAAATATCAAAATACAAAGAGGAGTCCGCCAGGGTTGCGTGCTTTTCCCACTACTTTTCAATGTCTACAGTGAAGCGGTATTTCAAGAAGCGCTCTCAGACTCAATAGAAGGTATATCTATCAATGGAGAAGTTTTGAATAACTTACGTTTTGCAGATGATACAGTAATAATTACGGATAACAACAATGATTTACAGAACGTAATGCAACGCCTTAATGAACGCTGTCATGAGTACGGACTGAAGATAAATTTAAAGAAAACTAAATGCATGATCATGATTAAATCTGCATATGTAAATATTCAATTGACTATTGAAGATACTGCAATTGAGAGTGTTAATAACTATAAATACTTAGGAACATGGATAACATCAGATGTAGACCAAAAAAAATAAATTAAGACACGTATTGAAATAGCACGTACATCATTTATTAAAAAGTTTCTTTGTTGTCGGGATATAAGGTTAGAACTACGCCTGAGAATGCTTCGATGTTACGTGTTCTCTACTCTTCTTTATGGTTTGGAAGCTTGGACACTAAAACAAGTTCATCTGAATAAGTTTACCGTCTTTGAATTTTGGTGTTACAGAAGAATCCTACGAATATCATGGATTCAAAAAATGTCAAACATGGAAGTAACTAGAAGGATAGGAAATAAGGCGGAAATAATATTAACTATTAAAAGACGAAAACTTGAGTACTTGGGACATGTGATGAGAGGGCAAAAATACGCAAAAAATACGCATTATTACAACTTATTATGCAGGGCAAAATCCGAGGAAAGCGAAATGTGGGAAAACGAAGAATATCCTGGCTTAATAACTTAAGGGAATGGTTTGAATGCAGTAGTGCAGAACTTTTTAGAGCGGCAGTCAACAGAGTCCGCACAGCCATGATGATTTCTAACCTTCGATAGAAGATGGAACTTAAAGAAGAAGAAGTAATTGTAAGCGTAGTTCCTGGAGGAAAAAGAATTGTTCTATTATTTACATTAAAAAAAATTATTAATTTTAAATATTGCAAAAACATGTCGATTGTTTGCTTTTAAACAATTAGAATAACTTTTTACCCATTTCCTGTATGAATATTATTTTTTTATATTTAAAAAGCCTGAATGTTTTTACAAATTCAAAAGTAAAAATAATTGTCCTAAAATAATTTGGGACAAAGTTAGCCTCTTTTTTTATTTAATTCATAGCAGCTCAGTCGCCGTTGTTGTTCTTCTTTATGTACCTTCCTTGACTAGTAATTCTTCAACTGCTTTTTTCATTATGCTTCTGCACCCTTCCCACTCTTCATTGATGTTTTCATTTTTTAGTTTGTTTTCTAGTTTGATGTTTATATTTTTTATATTTTCTATATTTTTATATTTTTGAATCCTTTTACATATTATCGTTTATATTTGGAACCTATTTCCTTTTTTAAATGTTTGAAATTCTGGCCCTTACGCTACTTTCGACTCAGTAGTGATCAGAGTCTGCATTTGATCCTCTTATGGTGCGGACGTTTATTATATTCGATTGATGTCTTAAGTCTACAAGTATCTATCATATTGATATGAAAAAACGAAATTAAAGATTTTTTATGATTCGAAAAATCCACCAATGTTACAGTTTACCTAAAGACTTAGTGGAAAATTATAGGACAGACAATGTAATGTTTCGACTTTGACCCTTGGCATTGTTTATATAGATATCTGTATTATATAATCAGCATTTTATTGTTTTGTAGACTGGGCCAAATATTTATGAATTCGTTGATTACGTCTATTTTTTAAATCTATATTTAAAATTGTTATGGATTAAATGATCTGTTTAATTTATGTAGTGTGTTGCGATTTAATATTTTATGTGTTTCTTATATAATATCATCGTATTTATTACGCATGTAAACGTTGTGGAACAAAACGTTTAACATATCGGTTGTTATGGTTCTCTTATCTAATTTTGAATGCAATATTTTCTCGACTACGCATTTATAAGCTGATATTATTAGGAAAATGCAATTATTTTATTTGGCAATCAAGAACAACTTTTTTTATTAGTTTCTTGTTTCATCTTATTATATTTAGTAACCATTTTTACGAGCCGTGACAACTAAATATTGGGACAAGCTTATTGGGATCAATTTATAATAAAAAATATTTATATTTTTCAACTTTCATTCAGAATTTCTAAAAATCATGGGAGATGAAGGAGTAAAATGGCGTACTACAACGTTCAATAAAATCTATGACTCGGAAAAATCCCAGAGAGCTGGTTAAAATCTACATTTATTGTCTACTATTTGTTATATATTTTTTAATTTGTCCCAATATATAATTGTTAAGGTTCGTAATTAATTAAGAATGTTCATTGTTGCTGTGTTTATAATAATATTCTTTCAAGATAATCGTTTTTCTATCGTAATCGTAAAGTTTTTTCTATAATTACACATTTCAAAAGCATCTATTTCGGTTTGTTCTATTACGATATTTTGCTGAAACTTTCCATAATTCTATTGTTGAGTCACGTGTCTTATCAATCCGAATTTGATCTCCTTGTGAAAATCTCTTTTATTTGTTGTTAGTAATCCAATGTAATTAAACCTTTACACGACCTCAAATATATAAACTTTGTACAATTTCGGTCAACATTCAACCTGTTTACAGCTTTTTGTTTATATAATTACCACGCGCTATAACAAAGCCCGACAAAGACTAATTTTTGAGATAGACAAAAATGAAATATTTCTTAAATGTCCATCTATATTGAAACGATACATTAAAGTCTATCAATAATAGTAAAACATTGAAGGCTTGGTTGAATTGTAGTTTTCGCAGAAAAATAAACGAAAATATTGCATATCGTGGCAACTAAATGTTCGGACGAGAAATTACATTTTAATATAGAGTTACTTTGCCATGCGCCTGTTGTACATTGTACAACCGCGACAATCCTGTCTGACATTGTTTTTACTAATGCAGCCCATACACGCTAGGGTTTGCATGATGGTTTTAACCTTGCATGCATAACCACCTAACAACATAACCGACAGGTATAACCAAGTTCCATATTACACATACACGTTAGGGTTTGCATGCACAGTTTTGCCATTAACTCTTCTGTTAAGCTACGTGACGGTGTGTGCAGGTCGCCTAGGGTACTTTGTGCGGTTTATACCTACCAAACTACAATGGACGACAACGATGTGATAGCTGTACTTGGCTTAACACTTATTCTTCAGGAAAGAAAAAAAAGATCGCACTGAATGGTCTAAGCGCTGGTTATTAAAAAGACATCATTTCTCCCACGTAAATTTGATAAATGAATTGAGATTTAAACCAAAAGATTACAAAAATTATTTACGAATGGACGAAAAACTTTATTTGAAACTCTTATCATTAATTACTCCGTTAATACAAAGATAAGATACTGTGATGAGGAAAGAAATATCAGCACATGAGAGACTAGCAGTAACATTAAGATTTCTTGCAACAGAAAGAACATACGAGTGTCTCAAATATTCTGCTATTAATATTACCTCAGGCTAATATTTTTTTTTATAAAAATTTGGAAAAAATGAACAAAGGGGGTACCCTTGGATTTTTTTCAAATTTCTTTCAAAATTTTCATTTAGAGGTCTATATTTGTTGAAAAAGTGGAGAAATTTTAATTCGATTTTTTCTCTTTCCTGGCAAACTTGGGTTAGCGAATCATACCAAGGCACATTTTTGTAATAAGCTGGACCGAGTACTTGTATCAAAACATAAAAAAAAAATTTATAAAAATTTGGAAAAAATCATCAAATGGGGTAACCTTGGATTTTTTCAAATTTCGTTATTCGGCTATATTGGCGTCAATTTTCGTCCGAGAGTCAAGCAAGTGGACATTTCTTACACAAAATTGACCGCTCGTTCTTCTGCGATGCTCAGAATTTTCCTACATCTAACGGTTCGTGAGAAAAATTTTCATTTGGAGGTCTATATTTGCTAAAAAAGTAAAGAATTTTTAATTCGATTTTTTCTCTTTCCCGGCAAATTTGGGTTGGCGGATCAGACTAAGACATGTTTTTGTAATAAGCTGGACCGAGTGCTTGCACCAAAACAAAAAAAAAATTTTTTTATAGAAATTTGGAAAAAATCATCAAAGGGGGTACCCTTGGATTTTTTTCAAATTTCTTTATTCGGCTATATTGGCGTCAATTTTTGTCCGAGAGTCAAACGAGTGGACATTTCTTACATAAAATTGACCGCTCGTTCTTCTGCGATGCTCATAATTTCCCTACATCTAACGGTTCGTGAGAAAGATTTTCATTTAGAGGTCTATATTTGCTGAAAAAGTAAAGAATTTTTAATTCGATTTTTTCTCTTTCCTGGCAAATTTGGGTTGGCGGATGACACTAAGACATGTTTTTGTAATAAGCTGGACCGAGTGCTTGCACCAAAACATAAAAAAAAAATTTATTTTTTTTTATAAAAATTTGGAAAAAATGAACAAAGGGGGTACCCTTGGATTTTTTTCAAATTTCTTTATTCGGCTATATTGGCGTAAATTTTTGTCCGAGAGTCAAGCGAGTGGACATTTCTTACATAAAATTGACCGCCCGTTCTTATGCGATGCTCAGAATTTTTCTAAATCTAACGGGTCGTGAGAAAAATTTTCATTTGGAGGTCTATATTTGTTGAAAAAGTAAAGAATTTTTAATTCGATTTTTTCTTTTTCTTGGCAAATTTGGGTTGGCGGATCAGACTAAGACATGTTTTTGTAATAAGCTGGACCGAGTGCTTGCACCAAACATAAAAAAAATTGTTTTTTTTATAAACATTTGGAAAAAATGAACAAAGGGGATACCCTTGGATTTTTTTCGAATTTCGTTATTCGGCTATATTGGCGTCAATTTTTGTCCGAGAGTCAAGCGAGTGGACATTTCTTACATAAAATTGACCGCTCGTTCTTATGCGATGCTCAGAATTTTTCTAAATCTAACGGGTCATGAGAAAAATTTTCATTTGGAGGTCTATATTTGCTGGAAAAGTAAAGAATTTTTAATTCGATTTTTTCTCTTTCCCGGCAAATTTGGGTTGGCGGATCAGACTAAGACATGTTTTTGTAATAAGCTGGACCGAGTGCTTGCACCAAAACATAAAAAAAAAAAATTTTATAAAAATTTGGAAAAAATTAACAAAGAGGGTACCCTTGGATTTTTTTCGAATTTCGTTATTCGGCTATATTGGCGTCAATTTTTGTCCGAGAGTCAAGCGAGTGGACATTTCTTACATAAAATTAACCGCTCGTTCTTATGCGATGCTCAGAATTTTTCTACATCTAACGGTTCGTGAGAAAAATTTTCATTTGGAGGTCTATATTTGCTGAAAAAGTAAAGAATTTTCAATTCGATTTTTTCTCTTTCCCGGCAAATTTGGGTTGGCGGATCAGACTAAGACATGTTTTTGTAATAAGCTGGACCGAGTGCTTTCACCAAAACATAAAAAAAATTTTCTTTTTTATAAAAATTTGGAAAAAATGAACAAAGGGGGTACCCTTGGATTTTTTTTCAAATTTCGTTATTCGGCTATATTGGCGTCAATTTTTGTCCGAGAGTCAAGCGAGTGGACATTTCTTACATAAAATTAACCGCTCGTTCTTATGCGATGCTCAGAATTTTTCTACATCTAACGGTTCCTGAGAAAAATTTTCATTTGGAGGTCTATATTTGCTGAAAAAGTAAAGAATTTTCAATTCGATTTTTTCTCTTTCCCGGCAAATTTGGGTTGGCGGATCAGACTAAGACATGTTTTTGTAATAAGCTGGACCGAGTGCTTGTACCAAAACATAAAAAAAATTTTATAAAAATTTGGAAAAAATCATCAAAGTGTATCATCATAAAAAAAAGAGTATTAAAACCACTTATACAACTCTTCCATATATAAAAGGTTTATCCGAACAACTAACAAATGTTTTAGCCAAACATAATAAAACAGTGGCCCACAAAGGCAACAACCTCTTAAATAAATACTTCACAAAACTAAAAACACAAACTCCAAAACTTAAAAAATCACATGTTGTTTACGAGATATCATGTACAAACTGTGAAGGTGTCTATATCGGTCAAACCAGTCAACTGCTTCAATCCAGAATTCGTTCTCACAATTACGACAAGAACAACGTCACTGCGCTCACAAAACATGAAAGCGGGAAGAAGCATAAATTTGACTTTGAAAACATCAAAATTTTAAAAACAGAAAAAAAAAACAAAAAGAAGAGGGAGAGATATGAATCAATAGAAATAAAAAGAAACACCAACGCAATAAATGACAAAAAAGATACACAAAACCTAAATAAAATATATTTCAATCTGATTTAAACAATAATAATATAACATTAAAAGCTCTTAAATTCATAACATATCTTCACCTTGCCTTTTTCAAAAACATCAACGATGCGCCCATATAAAAATAATTATATACTAATGACAGTAAACAATGAGATATCAGATATCAACTTTTATATGTCAGTTCGTTAATGTCTGTGTCACGTTTTACGTTTTGGTAAGTCATATATATATATATATATATATATATATATATATATATATATATATATATATATATGTATATATATATGTATATATATATATATATATATATATATATATACATATTTTACAATATCTGTTTGTCCTTATATATATATATATATATATATATATATATATATATATATATATAATATATATATATATATATACACATTTTAGAATCATGACAAAGGCAAGGGTTTGCTGCCGAAACGTTGATTGATTGCAATGGAAAATAAAATCTAGTTCCACATGTAACATATCTTTATTGAACCTAAACACAAGAAACATTAATTTTATATTATATATATTATATAATGAACCAGAAGTATTTGCTGACAACTTAAGGAAGTAAATTTTAAATATTGGGTTTGCAGCAATAAAAAAATGAAACGTGTATTCTTCTAAATTTTTATTCCAAGCTTTCGGACATTGGTTATGTCCTTCATCAGGGAGAAACTTAATGAGGTTGTATCATCAATGATTTTATATAATGTTGATAAAATTTATCAGTCTGTCATATTTTTTACATAAAAACTATTCCTATATTTAATATTTTTAAAAATTACTTTACAATCACAAACACTTGATTATTATACAAACATTTATGACATTTTTATTCTTAATTTTATTTTCACCATATATATATATATATATATATATATATATATATATATATATATATATATATATATATATATATATATATGTAGAAGTAGAATTCGGGGAACAAATTCTTAATTAGACCAACAATTGAATTTCCCAATAGCCACAGGGGGCGATACGTAGAAATCAACGATTGATTTTAACCTTTCACCTATCTCCTTTACATACCTTCCATTCATTTTTTAAATACCATTATCTTAAATACTTCCTTTAATGTATTATTTTTATTGCAGTGAATTTATACAGTCTTAGTGCATGCACAGTATTTACATGGTCTTCCCCAGCTTTAGTCAAATTAGCTAGCAATGATACGGATATAAATCCCTTGGAAACACCGATAACAGACTTTGAAGAATCTTGGATAGCTTCTGCAGCAGCTTTAGGGCTTATATTTGGAAGTATGTTGGCAGGCCTATGTGCAGGAAAGTTAGGACGCAAGAAAACTGTGATACTTTTTGGCGTATTAGATTTAATAAGTTTTATTTTAATAGCTCACGCAAAACAGGTTAACTTATTTTATATTGCTAGATTTATAGCGGGGTTGAGTGGTGGATGTGCAGTATCTGTGATTCCCAGTTATGTAGCTGAAATATCTGACGATGCTAACAGAGGATTCTTTAATTCAATTCTAAGTATTATGGGCGCTGTTTCATCTCTGTGTAATTTTGCTATTGCCCCACTGATATCTATAAAAGCTTTTGCTTACTTTTTTATTGGTGTATTAACTTTATTCTTTATTACATTTGTACCTTTTGTACCTGAAACTCCGTATCACTTCTTGGAACATCAAAATAGTTTCAAAGCGGAAAAGGCTCTTCTGAAACTACGCAAAAGCGTAGACGTTAGAGACGAGCTAGATTATTTAAGAGAACTTGTTTCAAAAAATAAAAATAAGACGGGTTCCTGGAGGGATATTTTTGAGTCCAAAGCAGCAAGGAATGGTTTGTGTATCTGTTGTATTTTATTAATTTTTCAACAATTCATGGGATCCAACTTTTTTGGATTTTACATGCAAACGATTTTAGAAGCTAGCGGAAATATTATTCCGTCTCATATTGCTTCTATTATTGTAGGAGTCATTCAAGTCTGTATTTGTGTTGTTTCCAGTCTTCTAATAGATAGACTTGGAAGAAAAATATTACTTATTACTTCTTCGTTGGGTGCTGGTATATCAATGTTAGGAGTTGGTGTTTTCTTCGCTTTTAAAACACATGGATACAACGTGGATTCCTTTTATTGGTTGCCAACGTTGTGCATGGTAATCTCTGTTGGATGTTTTAACATGGGATATGGTCCAATTCCGTGGACAATTTGTGGAGAATTATTTTCCACAGATGTAAAAGCATTATGTGTTAGTATAGCCTCTTTCATTGGATTTACAGTATCATTTATAATAGTGGCATTATTTCCTCATATAACGGCAATGTTAGGGTTCAGCACACCATTAATTTTTTTTGGTGTACTGGCACTGCTTAGTAACTTTTATCTGGTTAAATTCGTTCCCGAAACTAAAGGAAAGAGTTTTGAAGAAATTCAGTTTATTTTGAAAGAAGGACAAACATCCTGATTTCGTCAAGGATAAAAGATATTATGCAAATGTAATGTGTATATGTTAAGTATTATTAAGTTAAATATATCAATAGTATTTATTACATAAAACCCTGTAAATAAAGATTTGATATTTTTTGCGTTTAAATGTATTTTAGATAACCTTTTTTAAATCCTTTATGAATGACAATATGCTATATTATAAAAGTTGAAATAAATTGGTGAGTGGTAGTTGCAGTGTAAAAGTAGATTGCATAATATAAACAAATAATGCATTTAAATAAATATTATATTTTGAAATTGTATCTAATGGGATATTAACTCAGATATGACCGAAACTTCTTTTAATTTTTAAAATATTTAATTTTTACGCTTATAACCTAATATGACACTGCAGGATCACTAAAAACACAGTAAAATAGAGTTATGGCGCAAAGACACTGGTTTGACAAGTGATAATATGCATATTATCGTATCCATGGACGTATAACCATAGATGGACACAGCAATAAGATACCTTTAACAAACAATGTTTTGAAGCTTCGATAGAATGTGATGCTTCCGCAATGAGCATAAGCGTGCTTGAATTATTACTCGCGGGTAATTATTCAGATTTTAAAAATTGGAAGTAGTAATAATGTATAAAAACACGTTCAAAAATTTAAAAAAACCAGAGTTTAACTATTAACAAATCACTTCTTTATAGAAAAATTAAAATACAATTTTATTTGCTTTAAAATTAATACAATAAAATATAGTTGAATTCAAGTTAATTTTTTAAAGGTATCAAAATAATGCTACAATAAAAAATCTTTATGTTTTCTCCTAAATTTGCTACCAAAATAGTTCGATCGTCAATATTATTTGGAAACCTACATAGAAAAATAAATGAGTTTTATTTATTTCACTAATTTATTTGCATCCATGAGAAATATTGAATTAAAAAGGTACTAAATAGATCTTTTTTAATCAGATGATGTCTACGTACAATTTAAAAATGTCTACTAATTTCATGAACTTATATCTTATTTAATACATTAATGAACATGAATAAACCCAATGGTACGCCTATTAAAATGTAAACAAACACGCTTCCTCATTTCCTCATCTTAAATAATGTAAATTGTATGTACTTACAAATGAAATGAGAGATCGGGATGTAAATATTTCGTTTAATTTATTTCACTTTTCACAAATATCACTCAAAATACAGCCAAAATATCGAAAAATAACTTTTGTTAAAAAGTAAACAAACATGGAACAGCATTTGAAGTTTGACGAAGACAGAGAAATGTAAACAACCGTTGCCATTTATAAATAGTTTTCAGTGCTTCTACATATAAAATAATTGATTGATATCTAAATTATACGTTATTATTAAATGATAATGCACACTATGTGCACACTTTATATTTTGATTACAATTAAATATATTAATCTAACCAATAAATTATTATTTTGGTTTGATAGCACATGTAGAGTATAAAATACGGAGTAATATTTTCAGCGACTCGCGAATAAGAAATTTTAAAACAAAACGTGACAACAGCTGAAGGTGCTGAGAATGTGACCTATTCAAATAATTTTGACTTCACAATTTTATGTAAATAACTGAGTCATCTGTGTTTATACGTCCATGGTAAAAATAGATAGGCAACTCAATGTAGAAATTTCGTTCATTAGGACCTCTTGCGGCTGGGGTCAATACTAATCATCTTTTGGCGGCAAATTCGAATGGACAACCCTTACATACATACCTTTTAGAGCCTCTTGCGGGCTATTTCGTTACTAATTAAAATTTACTGGAAAATAAGGATATATAAAAGAAGCACAATTTTTTCTAGATATACGTATATTTGTTTGTTATTTAAGATAAAACAGTTATAAACTAATTACATAATATTTATTACACATCTTTTCAGAAACAAATGTTAAATACTATTATTGTTTGCTTCCTGACACTACCATGATCCTTTTTGTAATTTCTCCATGATTTGTGCACAACGGAACAATACAATACTTCACCATGTTCAGCTTTTTTAGCACAACACAAAAATTCTTTGCTACAATAGGTAACTCAAACTAAACTTTAAAAACTAAGTAACCAACTTAAATTGAAATTACTAAGAATAAACGCAAACGAAAGATAAAATAAAATTGAAAACTTGTAAACAAACGGAAGATCTGTCATTACTTTTGACAGAATTGACATTGCGGAATTAAGCTTCGTTTGATTATTTTATTGACACCCCGAGACTGTTAAAATAAATGATTGGTTAAAGTCTTCGTGAGAGAGATAGGCTGTTATTTCTCTTTATTAACTCCCTGGGGTTAAAGTGATGGGGGAATGAACCAAGGTCATTCATATAAGATACCAGGGCATGATTAAAATGCGTTTTAACGTAAAAGAGTGCAGTTTTTGTTTACAATTTTTGCATTTTGCCGCAATTGAAATCAGTTTCTATAAATATGTTCAATAAATAAACGTTGCGTGATTTTTGAAATTTTTTACGATGCTCGGGATATCAATAAAATATAGAGGAGTGGTTGGAACACTGGAATGCAAACTGACAATAACTTTTTTATTAAATGCTACTTTAAACTTATATCGTACCTCTATATTTGGTATATAAACAAGAACTGAAAAATCATGTCGTTTTTTGATAAAAAACTATAGTTAACATCTCAAAAACATTAAAAAAAATACTAAATATATCACTGTTCCTTTAAATGTGGGAACACTGAGACGCAACAATTAACATTATTTTATGTTTAGACTGTCAAAGTTTAATTCAAATTTTAAAAGCGAACTTTGGCACTTTCATTTCATCATTTTAATGTCTTTTTTTAATACATGTGAGACATCTGAGACAACTGGAAAAAAGAACCTTTTTTTCAAATTTAGCGCTTTTTCTTAAAAACGATATTTCAAAATCATTTTCTTTTATTTGAGACAAGACTTTGCCTACATAGTATGTGTTCTAAAGTTATTTTCTTGTGGCATTTTAAATTAATTACTATTTAACTGGGAATAAGCCACAATTAAAGGTTTTAAGTACGTTTATTGACATTTCCACAGAATATAGACTTGCGTATATCTTGCGACGCCCCTTCCAAAACAGAGATAATAACAGCTATCAAATCTCTGAAAAATAACAAGTCTCCGGGAATCGATAACATTGCTGCCGAAATGCTTAAAACTGATCCGCATCTAACTGCTGAACTTTTGCTCCCCATAATCCGAGAGGTGTGGGAAACAAACCGCATTCCAGCAGGCTGGAAAAAGGCATCATTACTAAGCTTCCAAAAAAGGGCAACCTCACACTATGCAAAAATTGGAGAGGAATAACCTTGCTTACCGCCATAAATAAAATCTTCACGACCATCATACTTAAAAGATTAACAAACAAGGTTGAATTTCGAGCTAATCAAGTAGGCTTTAGACCAGAATCCTCCTGCATAGACCACATTAATACTGTGAGGCTAATAATGGAACAATCGGTTGAATGGAACACACATGGTTTTTGTTGATTTCGAGCGTACTTTTGACAGCTTATCTCATGATGCGATATGGAAAATTTTAGAGCTAAGAAACATCCCGCATAAAATAATTTCCATTATAAAGTTACTGTACACTGAAGCGAAATGCAGCGTGACACACAATGGAATCAACAGTGACGAATTTGACGTACTTACTGGAGTCAGACAGGGATGCGTGCTTTCTCCGTTTCTTTTTAACATAGCTCTAGACTATGTTCTCTCCAAACTAGACTCTGACACAAGAGGGATACAATGGACGTTAACCACACGCCTAAGCGATCTAGAATACGCCGACGATATCTGCCTGTTAGGACAAAGGTTCCAAGATGTGGCTGACCAATTGGAAACACTTTCCACGGAAGCCAATAAAATAGGTTTGAAAATCAATATTGGTAAAACCAAATCCATGAGAATAAATGCAAGAAACAACACGCTATTCACCATTAATAACATGCAAATTGAAAATGTGGAAAACTTTACGTATCTTGGAAGTGTCATAACAGAAAGCGGAGGTACAGAAGACGATATTCGTATGAGGATACGAAAAGCGCAACAAGCTTTCAGCATGCTCAACCCTGTTTGGAGGTCTGGAGAATACACTACGAGGACAAAGATCCGCATATTCCAGTCAAATGTCATGTCTGTACTACTTTACGGATGTGAAACCTGGAAAGCGACAAAAACCCTTACAGACAAACTGCAGGTCTTTGTTAATAAATGTCTACGAAGAATTGTTCGTATTTTCTGGCCTAACATCATCAGAAACGAAGATTTACTACACCTGACCAAACAAAAGAGGGTAGTAAATGATAAAGTCCAGAAAGTGGGGTTGGATCGGTCACACACTCCGAAAAAATAACTCCAGTATTGCAAAGACTGCCCTAGAGTGAAATCCCCAAGGAAAACGAAAAAAAGGTCGCCCAGTACAAACTTGGAGAAGATCCATCATGGACGAGATAAGAGGCCAAGGAAAGTCTTGGAATGAGGTGAAGGCCTTAGCGCAAAATAGAACCCGATGGCGCATTTTCACTGAAGCTCTATGCTCCACTTAGGAGTTCAAGAACCTTTATATATATATATATATATATATATATATATATATATATATATATTGACATTTCAATTTCCACTTAGGAAATCGTTCTCAAAATTAAATTAATTTAATTTACTTTTTGTATTTTGAGAACGATTTCCGAAGTGGAAATTGAAACGTCAATAAACGTCTTTTAACCTTTAATTGTGGCTCATTCCCAGTTAAATAGTAATTAATTTACATAGTATGTCTTTTGCTTAGAGTTAAATTCAACAAGAAGATAATTCCCATTATTGGGACAGCGATCAAGATCTTCGAAACTAATTGGTTCGGGATCTTCATCAATAAAATCCTCTCCTCCTAAATTCCATCTCATTTTAACTTGCTCATCAGAATCACTATTTAATACGCGCCTAGTTACTTTTTTCTGTTTTGGTGTTTTTTTTCTTTAGATTTAATCAGTTCTATTTTTTCTGGGGTATCCGTAGCTATCATCATCTTTCGTTTTTTGTTGCCCTCCCCAGATTTTCTTGTCGGTACTTTAGGATAACCCTTAAAAACTGTTTTGCTAAAAAAGGTTTTTGTGGTACAGTGCGTTAAGTTTTTGATTAGGTATTGCACACTATACGGAGCGCTAAAATCGGCAACGTTGCAAATGTTCGTTCTCCGACCCGAGACCATCTGCACCGACAGAAAATCATTTATTTTAGTTTAGTAACTCACAACAATGTTTGGGATGTACTTCTCTGTCGTCCGACCTTATGTTTCATTACGTACAGCAGATTTTAATAGTAGGAAATTCGATAAAAATGCACTGAACTAATCGGTGCATTGTTATCGATTTTTATTAATGTGAAAATTTTTTTGTGGTTGAATTAAAAATAAAAGCGTATTTCTTTAAAAAGATAAAATAAAAAATATACTCTTATTGAAAATTAAAATATTATTCCTAATAAAATAAAAAATAATTCTTTATGACCTACAGAAATGGTTCAAATAGTTGACCTTCTACGGCTGAACAGTACCCCAATCTGTCATAAAAACTTCTGCGAACAGATGAAAGAGTTTCTGCTGTAACAGAATTGGAGACTTCTCTTATTCGATTTTTTAATTCATCCAAATTTTGGGCTCTAGCCTCAGGATGAGCGTAGATAATGTTTTTTAAATGTCCCCAAAAAAAGAAGTCCATGGGTGTAAGATCTGGAGATCGCGTAGGCCACTTAATATCGCCTGTTCCACTGATAACTCGATTCGGGAAAGTATTGTTTAAATACTCCCTAATAATTCGAGCGTTGTGAACTGAACAGCCGTCTTGATGAAACCAAACATTCTCCAGATTTACATCAGGAAGATTGAGAATAGCGGGAAGAACATGATTCTGTAACAAATCCAGGTATTCTCTACTATTCAAGTTGCCCTCAATAAAAAATGGACCTATTATGTGGTCTTCTAAAATGCCAGTCCAGACGTTAACTTTTTGAGGACGTTGAGTTCGGTAAACAACACTTCTGTGCTGGTTTTCCCGCGCCCAATACTCATAATGGAAGGATTGTGTCTCCCTACTAACGAAACAGAAGATTCATCAGTGAATAAAATGTTTTTAATAAAATTTGGTTCACTATTAGCCTTCGTTATTAGAGTTTCACAAAACTCCATTCTTCGAAAGTAATCGTCTGGATAAAGCTGCTGCGTTTTCGAATATTTAAAATTCTTGTAACCGTGCTTTTTCCATACTTTCGTTACAGTAACATTGCTAACATCTAACTCTCTAGCAACGCTTCTACTTGAACGTGTTGAATCTACCTCGATTGTTGCACAAATTTGTGTATCCCCGTATTCTCTTTCCTCAACTTTTTCTGGTAACACTTCTTGAGCGTGACATTTTCTGCAATTTTTGAGGCAATAACAACTCTCAAAATTTTTAACAATATTACAAATTGACTGTACACAAGGAATTGGTCTTCCCTCAAAAAACACAGAAAATAAATCTACACACTGTTGCGCAGAATTGCCACGATAAAACCATTTTATTATTTGAGCTTTTTCCGCGGCCATATAAACAGACATGTTTACAAAAATAAATTAAAACTCTACGCTGTTATACCTTTAAACAACCACGGTATAATGACAATATGACAAATTTGCCGACGAGCGACGAGCAACGACGAGTCAACGAAGCAGATATGTAGTGCAAGTCGACGACGGGCAGTGTTGCCATTTATAGAGTGTATACCTAATCCAAAACTTAACGCACTGTATCAGTATTACTTGGACCTGGATTTTCTACATCTAGAGATTATATTCTTCTTCAGTGAAGACATGCCGATCAAATGGAAATATTCTGATCATTAATGTGTTGCTTGTGTGAGTCCATTTCAAATAGGTAAAGAAATAATAAATAAGACTTACAATCAATTTAATTTAACTATTCAGACCACCGGTTTCGCTTTCTACAATATGCAAAGCATCTTCAGGTCTCGATACAAAGTTAAATAAATTTACCGTACCGGCATTAAATGAGAAATAAAAAATTAAAATAATGTCTGTCAGTAAAAGATTCGATTCGTAACGATTGTCAAAATTTAAAATTTATAAATGTTATGAATTAATAACAATAATAAATCATCTGTTTAAATTTTTATGACACTTCTCGTTTTAAAATAATTTCATATAAATCCATTATTATTTTTTTCTACTCCCTTACTAGTAAATTGTATATTACCTACTATTTGGATGCTAAGTAAATGTATCATAACAGATACTGACAAGTAATGACTAGCACGTAATAAAAAAAATTACGCTTCAGTTTTATAAAAATGTGTAATATCACATAAGCCTCGTAAGTCAGTTGGTCGAGTTACCATGGAAACGAATTAACAGACGTTATTTTGACAGATTAAAAATTATTAATCTGTCAGTGTAAGTGTAGTGGTAATTTAATTTTTATTTTTATAAACGAAAATAATCGTAGAAAAAGTATAGTACACAACTTGAGTTGTAAGCTTATTACATGCTTGTAAAATTACTGCGCTCACCGCTACGCGGCTCGCGCGCAACTTTTTTACTCGCATATAATAAGCTTCTTACAACTCTCGTTATGTAATATACTATTAAACATCTTATTTAGTTTATATAATAATTAAATTTACTATCAAATGATATTTATTTATATTTTATTAATTTAATATTTCATCTAAATTTGACAGGTATGTCAGAAATAAACAACGTATGCTTTGTTTTAGTTTATTGAACTATTTTAATATAATATAATTTTTTTAAACTATAAATATTAAATAAATAATAAAATGACTTTATTTAATTTTAAAAATATCATTTAAATTTTAAAAATGACTATATTGGAATCAGAAATACAGTATAAGAACTGCAGAAGAGAAAACATTTAAGATCCGTTATTTAACCTGTACATAAAAAACATTAGAATCTCAGAAAACATTAAACTCAAGTCTTAGATGATGTAGATGAACATATACATATGTAACCGGGGAGAAATATATTTCCAGTACTTCTCTAAAGTGCCGAAATGTTGACCCTTATGTATCCACAACAAATTGAAAACTTTCGAAATGTAACCATATTAGAAAGATACTTAGGATTTTCTGATAGGGTCATAGGTACATACATGAAGAAGTATTAAGAAGATTACATAAAGTCACGGAAGTCGTTCCAACGATTTAAAAACGCAAGCTTGTATATCTAGACGACGTAATATAAAATGGCAACAGATAAGAAGTATTAAAGTGTTAATGATAATAATCCAAGAAAAAATACCTGACAGGATTATTTAGGAATGGTAAGGTTAGTTAGTATGGAAGAAGAATCTCTTGGCTACAGAACCTGAAGTCATGATTTCAAATAAATACTGCAGATAATGTAATATATAGTCTATACATATATTTATTATAAATTTAGTGATACATCCTGGATATGTTTTCGATATTTAATGATGAATTATTAGTCTTTACGGACTTTAATTTGCTATTGATATTTACCTTGTTATTTTTATTATTAAGATACCATTCATTTTTTTAGTGAACAATGCCACAATTTGGTCTCAGGAATCTACAAAACTTCATGTAAGACTGGAGAAGGTTTAGAAGAAATGTTTACGGATATAGGGTCTCAGTTAGTCAGTATGAATAGGTCCAGATTAGAACTTCAGTCTATTGAACAACACGGTTTCAAGATAATACCGTACGAGGAAGAACCAGAAGAAACTAACTGTATCTGTTGATATATATGAACTTAAATTGAACGGTCAAGACTGGTTTCACATGTTTAACCTCTGTCATATTGTAACAGCTTTTAACATGAGGTCCCAAATATATAATATATATATATATATATATATATATATATATATATATATATATATATATATATATATATATATATATATATATATATATATGGAAGTTACAAACCAAAAAAATATGTAAAAGTTACGACTTTCAAATTGGAAGCGATTGGTATTAAAGACTAATTACTATTTATAACTGGGAATAAGCCACAGCTTCAGAATGGTATTAAAGACTTCAGGAAATAGTGGTTCTAAAGTATTCAGAAAATATTTCTACTAATATATTCTATCTTTGAATGAGTTACATCTAAGGTTGTTACTGTCTTATACAAGGGCGCTATCATAATCCTTTGCATCCATTAAATAACCCGATAAATTAAGCCCGCGATAAGAAAGCTATGTTCCCAAAAGATTCTTCAGGGTTTTCTTAAGGAGGTTAACAATCTGTGCTCTGTTCTCTTAGTTTCCTATAGTAATATCAGCCATGCCAACAATATGCAGAAAGTTAATGGTAAAAACAAACATTTAATGTAATTTATTTTGAGCCTAAAAACTCAGAACAGACAACAAAAGCTCACGCACCAATACCGAAAAACCGTCACCGTTCCACCTGGCACGAGATTTCTGAGTGCCAAAAACGACAAACAACTTGCCCTAATTGCGGTAGTGGTGAACATAAAAATCCAGACGCCTCCAGATAAAAAACTTCAAATGTCGCAATTGCAAGGGTACACACCCGGCATGTGGCCACCTCGTTGTCCAAAAAGGCAGGAGACACCTACAACTCAGCAGGAGGCCAAATCTCTGCTCGTTGAGAGAAGGATTCACCCTGCTACTTTGACATCAGATGTGAGGTTGTGTATACAATTCACAACCACTCTGCTGATGAACATATTACCAGACAGAAGGGAAATGATCACGAAATATTCTTCCGATCTATCCAGTAAAATCGTTACCTACATGCTTCATCACACCACCATCCTGCCCAAAAGAATTCTGTGATCAACTCTTTCATCCATCGGGCCATTTCGATTTCTGAACCCGACAACCTTAGAGAAGAACTTGGCCATCTGCAAAAAACCCTTGTCGCTAACGGTTACTCCAAGTCCACAATTCAAAATATTACACATCGACATCTACATCCCCCTTTACACCCTAGGACGACAAATTCAGAATCTTCGGGTAATACTCCTGTGGCTTTTTTCCGTATATTCGAAATGTCACTGATAGGATTGGCAAAATTCTTCGCAAAGAAGGTATCAGGACTACTTTTCGACCACCCAAGAAAATCTCACAATATCTACCCTCTCCTAAGGACCCATTACCGCCCCTATCTTCCTGTGGTGTCTATTCTATTCCTTGCTCATGTGGACATGTGTATATTGGCGAAACTGGTCGTTCCGTCAAAACTCGGATTCAAGAGCATCAAAGATGCATTCGATCAGGTCTTTTCTCCCATTCTGCAGTTGCAGAACACTGCCAAGAAACCGGTCATTCCATATTGTTCGAAAAAACCCATATTATTTCTAAGAGCCCCTTCTTTTATTCCAGGAAAATCCGCGAATCTCTAGAGATCCGAAAAAATCCACATAATATCAATCGAGAGGAAGGATACTACTTGTCTCCCATCTGGAATCTCAGTCTAGAGCCGCCGTCCGGTCCCGCTACCACGATGCAGCCACATGATTGGCCAGCGCGCGCTTCTTGACGTTCGCGCCACGGAGTGTGCCGATACGTCCCGCCACGACAGGTCACCGCGACTATAAATAGAGCGGTAGCGGAGTAATCGTCGGATTCACTCCCCGCCTCTCGACGCGTTAGTGTTCTGAGCTGTTGGACGTGAATCCCTGTCCTGGCATTTGGTTTTCACCTCTGGCTGCGTTGAGTAGTTGAGTTACTGTGACCAAATGCCCATCTTGGTAGTTAGTATTCGCCTCTGGTTGCGTTGAGTAACTGAGTTACCGTTGCTAACTACCCATCTTCCTGTCTTTTGTTTCTTTTTCTTTTTCTTTGTTCTCCTGAAGAAGCTACATACAATTGTAGCGAAACGTCGAGATGAACCCACTTTTGGGTCACTCACAAATGACACGGTGCAAACCCGGAAGACGAATAAACTATAATTATCCAGTAAAAAGTTTGGGTGCCCACCGCAAGACACAACAAGGACGAAATGACCTTCGTCCCCAACCACTAATTGTGAATCCCAGTTTTCTAACACTCCACCACTATAACTCCATACGCATATCACACCCCCTGGCTGCACAGAAAAAAAAGGAGCACCCCTTCCTTGAAGAGGTAGAAGCTTAAACAATGTAAAAACATGGAATCATCATCCTCATAGACTTTCGGACACTACGATGTATGACACACTTTTATGCACAAGAAAATAACAGTACTGCAAGACAAAATCATAATCAACATGACATCACAAAATACACTACAAAACAAAAACAAACACCTAATCAAAACACCGAAAACACAAACCACAAAAACGTATGAGACAATACCAAAACACACAGAACCAAAACAAGAAATTGAGGAACAACCCTGGACACCTACAAAAATTAAACGTAAGTTGGATTAGCAATGAAAAAGCTAAAACCAGGAGACAACGGCAAACTCAAACACTATGATTACAATCGTGAAACAAACGGACCTTGAGAACATAACAAAATAACGGACCAAAGATGCAAACACAATTATACTATCGACGAAGGATCTCCTTTTATTAATCACAGGAATGCCAATGAAGCAAGACCCACATACATTTACAAAAGCTCTGGAACAAAAACACGACACATATCTTGACAAATTCAAAATCTTAAACACACAATCATGCAAAAAACCGAAAGAATACTGGATCAACTTGTGTTATAATTGCTGCAGATACAACCACGTGACCAAATACTGCAAAGATTCACAATCGAAATGCTACAAATGCGGGCTGAAACACAACGGACATGAATGCACAAGTACGGCAACCAACTGCGATAATTGTCAGGTAATGAATTTACAACCAAGGAGACACCAGGCCAGTGACCTAAACAGCCCGGTATACATAAAAACTAGAGGGGGCTAAACAACAGACAAACTAATAGAAAACACACAAAAACACAGATCCAAAATGGCCTCTTTCATACAGTTCATAGCTGGAAGGGGCTGCAGACAAATTAATACAAAAAACAGAAGTCATTGACATAGCTCGACTACAAGAATCGGGACACAACATATTCCAAAATACGGAATACACTACTTCTTTAAGGAACTAGGCAGTAAACAATTTTGTACAACATAACAACTTTGTAATGAATAAAAACATTGGGAAATAAAGAAAACAAGAAGGTTCTCCTTTCGCCGTTAATTTTTGGAGTGTGGTGTCGGGATGACAGAAAGAGAGGATGACGTTGACAGGACTTCGGGAATATTGAGTAGAAACAGGTCATATGCCGAAAAGTAGGTGGACCAGAGTCAAACTTGCTGAGGTCATTAGTCTTGAAGACCTACCGCGAGAAGTGGAGACGCGAAGATAACAGATTCATGTACTGACAGATTAAGCGATCACGATAGGGCAAAAAGAATACAAGCACCAAGATAACGTCTCACGGCACTTGGAGGAGAAAATCTATAGTACAAAAAGTTTGTACGTGCAGTATGGGCAAATCAGAATAAATATAAACATAGGGAGCCAGCGTCAAAAGAAGATTAAGAATCCTGGATGCCTAATATAATCACTACACGACTGCTAAAATCTATAATATTAAAGAAGAAACGAAATTTGATTGCCATTCAGTGTTCTGCCCTTTGGTTATCCATAATTACCGATTTGGAGAGAATAATTAAAGAGTGAAATAACCAGATTTCAACCTTTTATGTAACAATATTTTAAAGGTACAATAAGTCAATTGGCTACAGTACGATGGGCTCTTCTTCATAGGCAAAATGCTCATTCAATCTTCAACATCTTCCAAATAATCACACCAGCGTGTTTTAGGTTGCCCAATGCTTCTATGCTTTGTTGATGAATTGTCCTGAGATATCATTACTATTCTGGTTTGCGTCATTGTGTCAATATCTTAATTCATTCTACTTTTCTTTTTTGTACGATGTATGTTTTTACACATCTATGAGTCTATGGCCGTCAAAGTCTGTGGTTTGTTGCAGGTTCTGGTATATATAATGTCAATACCAGGAAAAATGAGAAACAAACAAATTTCTATATTATTAAATTTACAAAAGAATATTTATTATTATTGAAAACTTTTTATTTCTTTAAAATAATATATTTGGGATCTTTATTGTAGCCGCTAACAACAAATTAATTTAAACCAAAGCAATTGTACAACTCAAAAAGTAACATAGATATTCATATTAATGTAATTTTTAAATATTTTATTTGTTAATTTAAGGTTTTACACTAAAAAAATTGTAAATAAAGGAAAATGAAAGTTTTTATTAAAACAAAATTTAGTGTTTTTATATAAATTCCTTAATGTATTCAATTGTTGATCATCTTTGAGAGAAAGTCTGGAAAACCGTACGTAAATACCTAATATTGTTTAAACTATTTAATACTTTTACTACAACTAAAACTTTAAAAATGGCAATCTCATCAATGAAAAACATATCTGCAGGTCCTGATGACATCCCGTCTATCTTTCTCAAACATATACAGGCAGGAACCCTCTTGAAGCTACTTGCGCTCTACAATAAGATATGGTTCGGCCAAAGCTTTCCGAGTCTTTCGCAACAGTCGCTTATCATACCGATCAGGAAAAATGACTCATCTTCTAACACTGCCAGTGCCTACAGGCCAATCTCACTAACATGTACAATGTGCAAAGTACTAGAAAAGATGATAAATAAACGTTTGCTTTGGTTTCTTGAAGAAAATAATCTGATAGATGCAGCACAGTCAGGATTCAGACCCAATCGAAGTACGATGGATAACCTGGTACTTCTACAAACAGAAATAACCCAAGCTATGTTAAACAAAAATGACGTCATCACAGTTGCCTTAGACTTAGAAAGTGCCTGTGATACAATAAACAGAGCTGCTATTATTAGAAAACTTGAGCAACTTAATTTAACGGGTAATATTATCACCTTTATATACAATTTTCTACAAGAGAGATCACTCAAAGTAGTCGCAAACGGGAAAACATCTACATCACATATATCACAAAATGGAGTCCCCCAAGGCTCAGTTCTCAGCCCCACACTATTCTTTCTTAGCATAAACGATATAAACTCTCTTGTTCTTAGTCCAATAAAATACTCAATATACGCAGATGATCTTGTTCTTTATTGCCAAGGTTAAGTCACAAGGAGCACATGCTCCTTACTCCAAAACACTCTTAACAATCTTCATAACTGGTCCATTCAAATTGGAGTCAAATTTTCATCTAAAAAATCTAAAGTCATAAACTTCTCTAGAAGACATCACACTGACCCTCCTCTACTTCACCTAAATGGATATCCTCTTCAAGTGGTTGATAAACACAAAATATTAGGAGTAATAATCGACAAAAGACTTACATGGAGAGATCAGATACAGAATACAAAAACAAACTGCCTAAATAGAATCAATATTTTAAAAACTCTATCTCACCATCAATGGGGGGCAGAAGAGAAAGTCCTCTTAAGAATATACAGAACATTGATCCGCTCTAGATTGGATTATGGAAGCATTCTCTACATATCTGCTTCCAATACTCACTTTAAATGTCTAAATACAATTCACAACACTTCATTACGCATTAGCCTAGGCGCTTTTAAATCAAGTCCTTCTGAAAGTCTTTTTATCGAATCTTCAGAACCTCCACTTTTTATAAGACGACAACGTCTACTCCTGTCTTATTTCTCTAGAATTTCTGCTAATCCAAAAAACCCAGTAATTAAACTAATTAGTACTCCCCACCCTGTCCCAGATAATAGTCACCCTCGAGCACATTCTCTCCCACAAATTTCAAAAACTTTACTAAAAGACATAGACCTAAAACTCACAACTCCGTTTACTACGTCCAGAATTCCCCCGTGGACCTAAAAGCTACCTACTGTCCTTACCAGCTTGAACCGATACAAAAAAGAAGAAACGCCCAGAACTCTCTTGGTACAAGAATTTGAGGAACTTATACGTTCTATATAGCGTTATGACAAAATTCTCTACGCAGATGCCTCCAAAGATGAACAGGCGGTCGGTTGTGCCGTCAGTACCTCAAACACAACAATAGCGTCACATCGGCTTTCTCTCAGATGCAGTATACATAGAGCCGAACTGTATGGAATACTTAAGGCATTATACTCGCCCATTGCTAATGATAAATCATTAGCAATATGCACCGACTCTCTCTCCGCCATTGACTCAATCAGAAATGTATACTCCATACATCCCATTGTACAGCGCATCCACAGTATCTGCCAACAACAGTCAAGAAATGGTGTCTCAGTAACTATCATCTGGATACCATCCCATGTTGGTATCAATGGAAATGAGAACGCTGATCATGCAGCAAAACTGGCCCTTAGAAAATATGGAAAACATACAACTTTATCCAGACCTAAAGGCCAGTATCAAAAACAACGTACTAAGCACTTGGCAAACACATTGGAACATGCAAAATACAAAACTACGCACAATTCAACCAACTGTTTCCTCCATCACCATGCCTGAAATGAGCAGAAAAGACAATATCATTATTAGAAGGCTCAGAATAGGCCACACTCGTCTTACTCATGGATATCTGATGTCTTCGGAAAACCATCGTCTATGTGAACATTGAAATGAGTCCTTAACAGTCCAACACATATTACTAGAATGTGTACACTACAAATCTCAAAGAGACTACTACAACTTTCAAAGTAATTTAAGTGATCTACTAGGTTCTACAAACATGTACAGTGCCATAATTCATTTTTTAAAAGACTGTCACCTTTACTACTTAGTGTAATTATATTAGATGTTGTATCATAACTTGTATATAAACAGATTGTATATGTATGTAAACATAAACATATTGTAATCAATTTTGTACCAGTGTCAATGGCCAATAGTTGCCGAGACACTTTAATTTAAATAAAAAAAAAAAAACTTTAAAATAGGAAAACATAGTTTGCATACTGTATGAGTCAAAATATACTTACGATTACACAATTCGCAGCAGCAAATAATTATGTAGTTGTCAGTACTACAAGAGAAACGGTATCAATAAAGGAACGTGGAATATACCAGGAAGCAACGAAGCCAATCCAATTACCCACATTCTAATCTCAAAAAATCTTCTACTCTACATTTAGCAATGTAATTGGCCTATAATTCTTTCTTATTTGGCTGCATAAGGCCAACTACCCGTTCCTCCGCCATTTGTTCCTTTGTCCATATTACTGGTCTGAGATAATTATTTTTTAATTTCTTTATTACATGTACCACTTCTTCATAACTTGGATTCTCAATGTATTGCTTCGCAGTGTAATATGTTGTCTCATTTTGTTCATTCTCATTGTCTTAGTTCAGGTTTTCCTCGAAATATTCTCTCCATCTATTTATAATTTTCTATTTATCTGTTAGTAGTTCTCTGTCCTTATCTTTGCATAACGTCAATCTTGGTCGAAAATAATGGTTCCTTTTATTATTATAAATTAGTAGAATTTATAGAGAAAGCCACTCTTTTCTTTTATCTGTATATTCTAGTCGCTTGTAATCTCTTCTCATTATAAATTTCACTGCTATTTTTTTGCAGTTGGTTAAGCTGCTCTCCATTCATCATCATACCATTCCACATTTCTTTCCCTCTTGACTTCTCCTGCATTATCTTCATCTCAGGTTTCGTAATTTTTTTTTGACAGCATGTTAATATTCTTGTTTCTTTGTTGGGTTCTTGAATACTTAAACATCTCATTTTAGTCTATTATTAAGTCTCCCTTTTGATATGTCTCGATTTTCTGTCGCAATTTTACTCCCACAAGGTAATGCTTTTTTGTGCAGTAAATGCAATGTTAAATCGCACGATCTTGGAGGCCAAATCAGTGTCCAAAAATAAATAAATCAATTGTGGCACGAGCTGTGTGACATGTTGCACCGACTTATTGAAACAACAGCTCCTGCACATCATGGTTGTTCAATTGGGGAATGAAAAAGGCAGCAATCATGGATCTATAGTGGTCATCATTGACTGTAACTGTAATTGACTTCTGGCCAGCATCGTTTTGGAAAAGTACGGTCCAATGATTTCACCAGACCATAAAAGTTTTTCCAGTTTTTCTGAATGTTACGGTTTCTCAATATACATTTGAGGATTATCTTAACTCCAAATAGGACAGTTTTGTTTGTTGACGTAGCTATTCAACCACAAGTGAGCTTCATCGCTTATGAAAATCGGAATCAAAGGCAATCTCGTTTTGGACCCATTCACCGAATCTACACATTGTTAAGCGATGATGTACCTTCAATTCAGGGACATACCTGGACAGTTAAAAAAGTGATACCAATTTACATTTCTATACCTCTAAAAAAACACCCTTTAATATAGTCTCATATTGTGTAAAGGTAAATAAAATACTTGGCGTTTTTAAAATAACGTTTTATTTTAAAGGATGTTCCAATAATAAAATATAATTGAGTATACTAATTATCATACAACAGAAGCTTTTTCTATTCTTTAATTGTATTCCTCGTATGTACACTCCTGATCAAAATATCATCTATATAACTCTTCATTATTTTCTAATTTTTAAACATTTTATTTACATGGCGCATATATAGTTTAGATATCTTTTGGTTATTTTTTATATTATGTCTCATTTTTATGTACAGAATACAGCAAAGCCTAGTGAGTGATTAGAACCTCGTGAATCATATAAACAATATGATGATGAAAGAAAAAAAAAAAGAGATTGGAGAGGGAGAGAAGAACGCAACGAAAATGTTGTAGTTTTAGAATAGACTATAATACAATAGATGTGATGCAGAGCAGTGAGTTAGTAGATAGTAATAATCTCAATAAACATATCAGAACAATACAAAAAATTAATACCATACACTAGATGCTTATGATGCGAATATATGATAGGAAACTCTGCTGTTTATGCCAATAAAAAAAGGGTTTTCTAATATATTCTGTTCAAGCATATAAGCTTAAGCTAACAATCTGTACTTCAAAACAAATAAAACTTTGTAAGAGAAAAAGAATCATAACATATATTTGTCTATTTTGAATGGGATATCAAAATGTATCATGATTTCGTTCTTTAAGTTTATAACTGAATTCTTGCGCATGCGCAGATTGTGGAATACACTCATCCGGTTCCTCCTCGCTCCACTGCCATAGGTTTTAATTAGTACGAGTGGGTGGTATTACTTCATACTACTTTACCATTATATTCTACCCACTTTATTGGGTAGAAATCCCATTCCCGCACGTGCCGGATAGTGTCTAAAGATTTACATGAAAATAAATAAAATAGACCAATAAAAGTTAAGTAAAAAAACTTCACCATGTATGCACAGTAGTTTCGGAATGATTTAATGGGGAATTAAGACAAAGGGATATACAATTTTAGAACTTACTATTGTTTGTGAATCTACCTATTGATCCAAATAATATTCAAGATCTAATAGGCGTAGAAAAACTAGACATTTACACTGACTCCAATGCATATGTTTTTTTGTATTTGAAATTGTTTCTAATTATTTTTTACTCATGTTTTACAAATAATACTAAGCCAATAAAAAAATGTTTGAGATGAATTCATTATAAAACTGAACGGTAGATATAATGTTAAAACTTGAATAAAAGTTATAATAAAAGGTTGAACATTGTTATTTTGTTCAGGAGTGTGTTCTTTGACCTTCACACATCACCTAAATACGACGATCTTTTTTATCACAATCTTTTTAATTCTTAGATCTAACGCTAGTTAATAATAAATTACGAAACGGCGTTTTTTTTAAACTACTAATATTTTCTCTTAGGTGTGGTACATGGCTGTTCCATGTGTGCTCAAGGTTATTCATCTGATTTGAGTTTCGGTACTGTGTTTTTCGTAATGGCCGAGTATGATTTAGTGCTGGTCGGTATTGGCGGCAATTATGTTATTGGGATTTGTGTTGATGTCTGTGTTTATGTTACTGCTTGCGTATGCGGTTGTGTATTACTTAATAAACAAAGTACCGCACGAGTTGTTGTGCCAGTTGTGTCCCATGTTTATTTAGTTTTATTTTGTCTGTATTTGTGATGTTGAATCTTGTGTCTGTGTCTCTGGTGTCTTGTGGATGTTTTTTGTGTTAAAGGTTATGTACTGGTGGCCGCTTAAAGTTTTCTCTTCGTAGTCCATTGAATTGTTTATTGTTATGTCTTTGTTTAGTATTAAGTCTATCCAATTTTTCCCTCTTTTCGAGAGAAAGGTTTGACTGTTATGTGAATTGTTTAATAAACATTGTTCCTAAGTCCAGGAAATTAAAAGTTTTAAAAAATTCGCGAAAATTACTTAAGTCTCTGCCTGTGGGACTAAGGGAAAGCGCCCACCAAACTGGCATGGCAAGTGGCCATTTCTGTGCCGTAGCATCATACGTGCGGGCGATAGCGTTAAGACAGTTTTACATTATGCTATTTTCATGCTAGGCAAAAGCCATGCAAGACAGATCATGGAACTGCGCATGCCCACGGGCTATTTCCATGCAATTCCTGTGCTAGACGAAAAATTAGAACATGTTCTATTTTTCATGCAATTTTCTTGCAATTTATCGTTAAAATTCATGTTGCCAACATAACAATTTATAATAGATTACAGAATAAAACATATCCTTATCTCTATCTTTAGCGTCCCTTAACCCACATGTGTATTGTTGTGTTTTGATTTAAATTAAGTTTATTAAGTGGTGATAAATAGATATACTATGTCTAAAGTTAATGTAAAAACGACTGGGTGAGTCGTTGACTATGGATGATTGTTCCTACAACAGCAATATTCAACAATAACAATGTTTTCTTTTCTTTGGTTGACATCCTTCACCCTTTTAATAACCATAAATAGTGTATATTTATTTATTATATTATTTATTTTAGTACTTAATTATATTTTTTATTTAAAATAAAATAACCTCAAATCGACAAAATATTTTCTCTGTTGGCAACAATGAAAGTGGGATCTAAAATTGCACAGAAATATCTGATGTAAAAAGGTCAAGCTAGGAGAGATGTGCCATGCAAGACGGACTTGCATAGCATGAGACTTGCATAGCCTAGATGTAAAGCTGCCTTTAGCAGTGGTCCGCTGATGCTTTTCCGCACGACGCGACGATTCAAAATACACTGAAATCTTGCTGACTTATGGGCATACAGACGCGCGCATTAGTCGCACTGGTTCGAGCGGGCGGAGAAGAGGACAGTTGGTAGTTGGTGCTCTTGTCATAAATGTTACCGCAGTTTGGACATGTAGACTGTCTTGTTTGACATTCCGAAATGCCGTGTCCGATTTGGCATCAACGACGGCAACCGTATTTTGTAGTCGGACGGGTAATGTTGGGAGCGTGTGGAGCTTCACAACGTCTTATCAGCCCGTCCAAACAGATGTCGTTCGACAAGGCGCTGGTGAAGTGCTCCTCGGAGTCATGAGAAAGGCGTACTAGTTTGGTGAGTTTATCCCACGTTTTAATTGTATTCTATGCAAGGAATTAAAAGGAAATTTTGCTTCATCCAGACTCGAACAGCTGTCTGGATCGATGTCTGTGAGCATCAATTGGTATGAAGATGGCCTTGTGGCAGGAACTTTTAGAGTTTCTAGATGCTTTTGAATGTTTAGCCTCGTTAAAGATAGCTTGGTCTCCCGTGCTGCTCTGAAGCTTTTTGTCAGTTACTTAAGCTCAATTGTTTTAGAGGTCTCAATGTACGCAACTCAGTCTTTGAGGGATATTTTCAAGTTGACCATGCTGACCATAAGAAGTTCTGGAGTGTTAACGATTTGGTAGAATTTCCTCTTCATAGGCCGCTGTGATATTGATAATACGATAATAGAATTTTTGCTCCCGTTTGTTGAGAGCTGGAGGTTGGCTTGGTGGAGGCTGTGGAGGTGGAAGGTACCTCGTTGGGATTGCGTCTATTTGCGGAAGTAGAAGCAAAATCTGATGTATGGCTAGATGTAGAGGCAACATTGGTTGCAGTGGCTGAAGAAGTTTGGTTGCAGAAGATTTGGTAGTAGAAGAGTGTGCAGTAGTTTGCATTATGTTGGCAGAACAGAAGGCTTGAGTTCTCAGTCTGGATTTGGGGCGGACTTGGTAGAGGAAGCATAGGAGTCATATCCGGAATGGTTCTCCCTGAGAGGTGGTAGTAGACGGAATTCCTCTGGTAGTCAACAACTCATCCTTGGAAGGGAGGTCGAGGTTGAGGTTGACGGAAATGGTGAAGCCATTTCCGCAGATGAAGTCTCCTGCTCAGGAATGAGAGGTCGTTTGGGGCGACGATGCTTCATGTTTGAGAAGGAATGTCGCTAGAAGAGCGGGTGTTTTTTTTCCCTTTTCCTGTTAGCCACTGACAAACTTACCAAGCGGCAACGGGAGAACCCCGTTGGGATAAGGAAGTCTTGTCCCTCACGAAGAAGACATGAATGGTTTGGTTGCTGTATCTGAGTCATCCTCACAGTTCTCTTCTCCGATGGTTGGAAGATAAGGGTAATCCTATTCGTAAGAACTATCAGACTCTTTATCCTGATAATTTGAATTGAGAGATGGAAGATTGTTAAGAAGAGAGTTAAAATTTTTAACTATTTTGGCGGAGGCTTCAGGGTACCTCATAAAGGCTTCCTGAAGAATGGTGCGGAGACGGGAAAGGGAATCATTCTACTTCTGTTTTGGTTCTACTCCTGATACGATAGTATCTCCGTGTCAGGAGTGGAAGTTCTCCGTGGACCTCTGCCCATGCGTTGGGAAAGATTGGTTTGAATAAACAGTTTTTTGGGGCTTATCCTACTAGTCTCTGGCAGACTCACCAGAGACAACGGGAGAACCAAGTTAAGAAGAAGTCTTTTCCTTCTTAGGATGAACTTTAGTGCACTCAACGGACCCTTGCGAGCCAACTAGGAACGCCACTAAGAGACGTCCAGATAAACGGTATTTGTTGTTCCAAAAGGACCGCTACCCAAGCTGATGCTCCGTGGATGTAATCCCCTACGTTACCTTGTGCCTGCAATGCTCCTTTTTTGGTTTGTTGTTTAACTATTTAGCTTTTGGCCTGGTAGTTCTTGAACTCAATTTATATCTTTCTGATGTGTTTTATACGTTTTCATTGAAGGATAGTTCTTAGTTTTTCTGTTCTATCTACATTCTATTATTGCTCTGATATGCAACAATAACCCTCGCAATCTAATGTTTAAAGCAGAATGAGCCCATGACACTGAAAAATTTACCTTTATAATATAGGAGTAGTTCCGATAGGCCTTTAGGTCTTTAAATCTGATTAAATCTGATTGGTCTGATAAATAATATAAAATTCATACAATTGCTGAGCATATTCACTTTCCAATGTTTCTGAGATATATCTACAAAATTAGTGCTCGACTGATTACAGCTATCTTAAGCCATTTTTGTATAGATTTTCCCACTTAATTATCAGGGTTTATATTATTTTTCATCTATCAACATTGTTGGAAATATAAAATTACTTGTATTATCATAAAGAATCAATTTAGACGGAATAATCTATCATTGTTATGAACTTTACCATTGGACTCAATTATGTGACCATTTCACTATTAAAAATGTATGAAAAGACACATAATTTGCTCTCAATAAGATTATAATAATATCTCGAGCTACAATGATTCTAACAAGAAAAATACGAAATTGTCAAACATACGAGATATTAATTATACAAAATTTTCAAATTAAATACTCCAACATCCAATAATTACAATCCATAACAGTTTACGCCATAAAGTAATTCATTATTTCGAGTACAATAGTTCATATAAATATTAATGTTGCGACCACTTAATCGATTTTAAGTCCACACCCTCTTGTATCATTTCCCACAAAGGACTCATTTCTCTTAACCTAGTTACGTGTTGTATGCACTTTTTAGCAGTGTAATCTACTTCGGCTTCTGTGGTGAAACGGCCAATACCGAATCTGATAGAACTATGTGCCAAGTCTTCATCTGCTCCAATCGCACGTAGAACGTAAGACGGTTCCAGAGACGCTGAAGTACACGCTGATCCACTAGAAAGGGCTACGTCTTTAAGGGCCATTAATAGAGATTCGCCTAAAACATCAAAATTTATGGTTGACGTCATAGTAATATTAATAAATTTCTAGTTTAAAAAAATCTGAGAAAATGGTTCAACTCCACAAATTTGAAAAAAATGTTAATAAGCATTTTTGTATAATAAATTTTTTCGTTTCAGTTTTAAACTTTAAAAAACTTCTTACATATGATTATGGGAACTTCAAATTTTAAAACTAAATGACAAATCACCCATAAAAATACTTCAGATTACTTTAGAAATAGTCTATATGACTATTACCATTAAAATATATAGAACTAATGTTATAACTCACCTTCAACATATGCGAAAGATAAATTTACACAACCTGGATAAGTATTTACATCATCTCCATTCCTAACTACATGACTTAACGAACTAGATATCTGGTCTATTAATCGTTTACTTAATCTTTCAATGTAAGCATGATCGTAAGCCATTTCTTCTTTGGCTAATCTACACGCTTCACCGAATCCTACAACTAGTGGCGCTGGAACTGTGCCGCTCCTTATACCTCTTTCTTGACCACCGCCACTTTGCAGGGCTTCTACCCTTACACGGGGACGACGCCGGATATAAATAGCACCAATACCTTAAACAAAGTTATTTATTTATTTATTATTAGTTATTTCAATAGCCGACAAGTCATAAAAATAATTCACTTCAACACACTTAGTCCAAAGAGTTAGGACTAAGGGAAAAGGTATCTAGGGCAAGAGAACAGCCAAACAAGACATCTTATCAGATTTCTGCAAGAGCACAAAATGTGAGTTATTGTGCATCCAGGAAACCTACAGAGATCTAACTGCAGCGATACTGAAAGTCTCCGAATGAAACTGATTGCGGAGATACCACACAATTAGCATGGGAGCGCGGTATTTATGAGAACTCAAACCATAGTCTCATCTGTGGGAACAACAAATGTACACGGTATAGAGATAATAACCACTGAGATCGGAAAATGCACAATAACCTAGGTATACAAGCCCCCGAACCAGCCTTTTATATTTTCACCCCCAACTAACTTCCAATCACAACCCAATCAGCTTGTACTGGGAGACTTTAACAGTTACAGTTTACTCTGGGGCTATGCAGATTCGGACGCAAATAGAGACACAGTAGAAGCATGTGCCGAAATGAGTAGCCTCACATTAATCCATGATCCTAAACTTCCACCATCTTTTAAGAGCAAAGTTTGGAAAAGAGGATATAACCGGGACGTATGTTTTTCAAGTAATAACCTCGAAGACTGATGTACCAAAGCAGTATATGGCCCCATACCAAAAAATCAGCATAGACCAATTGGTATAAATATCTTTCTAATTGTCATACCACAAGCTATTCCATTCACAAGGAGATTTAACGTCAAAAAGGCAAATTGGCAAAAGTATGCAGACATGCTAGATTCTGAGCTGCTACGTCTTGAACCAAAAGTACATTTATCTATCTCTATCTAATTAGCCTTCTTCTGTCCATCTTTGGACATAGGCCTCCCCAAACCTTTTCCATTCTTCTCTGTCTGTCGCTACAGTCGTCCACATAGAGAAAAGTAAATAACCAGGAAAAATTTGTAGAGGTACTCAAAAATGTGTTTAGTCAAGCTATGTTGTTTTACAACTTACCTTTAGGGCCATATATTTTATGTCCACTAATAGACATGAGATCAATATTCATAGCGTTTACATCTAGGGGAACTTTTCCAACAGCTTGTGCAGCATCTGTATGGAAAAATATTTTCTTCTGCTTACACAGTGCTCCTATAGCATCTATTGGTTGTTTTACACCTAGATATTAAAATAATTAAAACAAATAATTCATAAGGAGTTGTTAAATATCATTAGAAGTATACAAAAACATATAAAACGACTTCTATAGTTAAATATTTAATAAAAAAAAAATGATACATTGTATACTGGTACTGCCAATAATAGTACATTGAGTAATGTAAGTATCTTGAACCAGCAAAGGAGATGTATACAGATCTAGAGGATGAGTACAATACATTTTTGGAGTCATAGTAGTTTAGAAGAGAAGTATATTTAATTAAAATATTAATGATTCATGAGTTATTTACCTATTTCATTGTTCACTGCCATTATGGAAACTAGTGATGTTTGTGGAGTCATAGCCTGTTCCAATTCTTCTAGTGATATAATACCATTTGGGTTTACTGGGAGGTATGTTATTTTAAATCCTTCACTTTCTAAGGCCCTACAAGAATCTAAAACACATTTGTGCTCCTAAAATAAACACAAAATTAGTCAAAGTTATAAATAACAAGAAATATTACTATTGATGTTAAGATTTATCCATATAAGGATTTTTTTTCCTTGTGAACAACTATTAATATTGGGATAGGTTCCTAATTGTGTGTTATGGTATACAAAATCTGTTTTGACCTTTAACTATGCGCTATTACCCCAATAATTATAAAAAAGCCTGAATGTTGCAGATAGCTGGGATTACTGTATTTTCTAAATTACACATAACTGAGCAAACAATGTTATCTAATATAATACTAACTGTTTGTGTTGTTATGATATGGTTCTTTTTTTCTTTGTAAAATCGAGCTACGCCTTTAACAGCTATGTTATTACTCTCTGTTGCTCCTGAAGTAAAAATTATTTCTCTAGGATCTGCTCCAATAATATCTGCTACATGTTTCCGTGCATCCTCAACTGCTGCTTCAGTTTCCCAACCATAAGCATGTGTTCTAGAATGGGGATTACCATAGTAATTTGTTAAATATGGAAGCATTACATCTAAAACTCTAGGATCCTAAAAATTTTTTAAATATAAATAAAAAGTTTTGACATGCTAAATTATGAATTAGTACCAGTGGAGATGTAGCTTGTACGTCTAAATATAGCGGTCTGCCTTCAAAATCGCCTTTAATTTTAAATTTATTCTCTAAAAAAGATATAGAATAATTTAATAACATAACCTCTAAAAATAATATAGTTTAATACCTTCTGGGTAACTACTTAAACGTTGAATCCGTATAAAGCCTGTTTTTTCGTTCAGTAAAACTGATACAGTTTTTCGAAATCTAGATAATTGTCGATACATTTTAAATAATTAATTGCACAATAGAATTCCAAAAAAAAATCTTTTTATGCAAAAATAAGCGGCAAGAAAAGCAACGTCATAATGTCATATGTCATAATTTTTCTTCTTGCTACGTAGATGTAGATAGCCTGTACCTCGTAAGTATGTATTAAGATATAGACGCATATGCCATATATGCGTCTATATTATTTGGAAGTATAGTCTGAACGAAGTTAAATTTCCAGAACCTTGGAAAGTAAACAAATCAGCTGGGATAAACTGATTTACAGGATTTTTAACTCGACAATCTGAACTATCCTCAAGAACTCCGGAGAATACAAGCTTAGCGAGAATTTCCAGTTCCAATAAATCTACAGTCAGTAAATTTCAAGGTAAGTCAAAGGCGATTCTAAAAAGGCGCAGCTTCACTGGATCAGACTAATTAAATTGGGACGAGATGAGCGTAACCACAGTTAAAAAACTAAAAAAGTAGTTGCTACTAAAGGTCAGTATCAAGTTGATAAAGTAGTGCCGCGTGAGAGAGGAGAACTGATTACTCAAGTGGGTATTATTGGAGCGAATGGAACAGCACTTCCACCAGTGTGGGTGTTTCCAAGTTAAAAATTTGACAAACAGAATGTTAAATGATATTCCAGAAGAGTATGGTGCTACCGGTTTCGTGCATTCATCTGGATGGATGACCAGTGATAATTTTTTTAAAGTTTTAGAGCATTTTGTAACTCTTGTTCGGTGTTCTAAAGAACGCCAAGTTATTTTATTAATGGATAATCATAAATCCCATTTATCTGTTTCTGCTATTGATTACTGCAAAGATAATGGAATTGCAATTCTAACTCTTCCACCTCACACATCTAACAAATTGCAACCATTAGATAGGACTGTTTTCGGACCATTTAAAAGGTGTTTCAATTAAAGAGCAGATGACTAGATGCTTTCTTATCCAGGGAAGGCATTTTCAATTTATGATATTGCACCAATATGTATGAAAACTTAGGATCGATCTGCAACTCGTTCCAACTAAAATCTGGATTTCGTTGCACTGGAATTTGGCCATTGGATGAAAATACTTTTGGTAAAGAAAATTTTCTATGCTCGTGTGTAACAGACAGGATGGTTCCTTCAACATCAAAAGATCCCAATATTTCTTCATCAAGTGAATTTTGAAATCAAAATGTGGAGGCGTCATCGCAATTCAGCCTCTTTGCATTGTCATAGCCCGACTCTCTAGTTCAAAGCAATCAAAGAAAGATTACTTATCTCCATCCCAAATAAAACCATACCCGAAAGCTCCAGAAAGAAAATTAACTAAAAAAGGTCCAGTAAAAAGAACAAACACAATAGCGATACTCCGGAAGCAATGCAATTGCAGGAAAGAAATTGAAAAAAGAGACACTACAAATTAATAAAAAAAATAGAGATGGTAAAGAGGAAAGTAATAAGCGAGTCTTCTTCCAATGAGGAAGAAGTGATTTGCAAAGACTCATCTTCAGATTTAGAAAATGATAAAGATCAGGCATCAATAAAGAGCTTATTTTTGAAAGATACTTACATGAAATCGGCCAATTCGTCTTTCAGTCGAATTGTCTCTTAGGTTATAGATTAATGGAGAGATCAGATTTACTTCGATACACAGAACATATTTTTGACAAGTTGTGGAAGTCTTTCTAGAAATATTCAAACAATTAAACACTATCACTATCCGTGTGTCCAGAACTTGAGTCGTCGTTTGTGTTTATAACTACCGGTTCAATTGGTGGTAAAGTAGGATATTCTTTTTCTTTTACTTGAACATGCGCTACACAATTTTTCCAAATGTCAATTTTGTTAAGTTCTTTGATCACTGTTCTTATATTTTGGACAACAACGTCACTTAATTGGGGAGATTTATTCATTTTCCGCAATTTCTTTTTTATATCGGCCCATATAATTTCAATTGGGTTGAAAACACAATGATATGGAGGAAGCCTAAAACCGTATGCCCGTGGCGTTCAAAGAGTTTATCTATTACATATTCTTTTTGAAAATTTTGTTGCTTAATTAATTGCAACAATTCCTTTTTGGTACATTTACTAGGTGTTGCCATGCCTTTGTTCTCCATAAATTCTATGATATCTCCCTTCTTGGAGCTAGTATTTGGAATTTTGGTGTAGAGTCTAGAATGGTATGACGCATTGTCCATTACTATCACGGAATTTGTTTTAATATTCGGTAACAGCTGTTCCGTTGCCCATTTTTTCGAAAAGTTCAGCCGTCATATCCTCATGATAATCAGCTGATGACGGTTTAATGTTTTTGGCCGATAATAACAAGGCATTAGGTACAAACCCGCTCTTAGTTCCAGCATGTAGAATTATAATTCTTTTTCCTCTCGAACAAGGAGTACTCAAGCAGCACTTTTTGCTATCATCCATCCAGCCATATTGAACTACATCATGGGTGTCAAACCACGTTTCATCAAGATACACAATGTCTCTATTGTCATCTCGATATTCCTTTATTTTACGTAAATAATGTTGCCTCTGTATCACAATCCTTGTAGATTCCATAATTACCATTCTCTTGTCTAATTTTTATAACTAAATCCGCATTCTATTAAAACACGCCTCAATGTATCAAGGGATTTATGTGCATAATCGGGATGTATTTTCAACTTGTCTTGAAGCATTTCCAACGTTGGAACTTTGTTGTCCTGATAAAATTCGTACACATAGCGACAAATAACGTCTTTAGTGGCCTTATCAATCTTTTTAAGGTTTTGTCCAACTCTTCGACGTTTAACAGAATGATCACTTACATCCCCAGCTGCAATAACACGTAAAACTGTCGTACGCGCAAGTTTGGTAAGTTCACATATCCTTAACACAATATTATTTTCCGAAAGGGTACTATTTTCGCCTCTTAAACAGGAATATATATTTAAAATAATCCTTTGCGCTTGAATATGTAAGTCCTTATTTACAAATTTCCAATGCATAGGTGTTGGATCTAAAAGAAATATTTTTACTTTTAATTGTTAAAAAAAGTAGATTAAGGGTGAATATTATGACCGAGCATCCCTATAAAACTAATTATTAAACTAGTTTTAAATAAGAATTTACATACCTAAATCGTCCGTTGGATTGCCGCTAGTATTCTCGTTGGTATCACATTCAAATGGTCGCCAAAAAGCCATCTTTAATGTATTTACAACTTATTTTATACTGTCTTAACTCAAACTTAACTAAAACACAACACTACTATTTGCACAAAAATATTAAAAATATGCGTGAACTTGCTGTCGTACACGACGATACTGAATATATCGTTTAGTATGAGAAACCTGAGAAGGCATTTTTGACCAGATAACGATCAAGTTTGAGCGTAATAACTTCCGAAGAATTTGACTAATTACACTTCAGTAGTGCCCGATAAGATACGTAGAAAGTAATAAACCACAGCTGCAATGTGGACAATACCGTTAGTGATCACTTACAAATAATGTTTATATTTCTGAATTATTCGGGACTGGACCCTAAAAATTCCTTAACTTTTATTGAAATATAAAATTGATGATTAAGTAAGTATATACATACATAATGCAAATGAAATGTAATGTGTTTATTAATTTGAAAACTAAAAAATGAGACTACAATTTTACCATGATGACTTAATCGCATTTTTGAGAGTTGAATTTAGACTCGTTGAGGCGTAGGTACTCGTACTTTAAATAAGCAAAATGGGGTACCAATAAAAAAAAGTATTTTATTGAAGTTGTGAAATTATATTTATAATGTTTTAACATACTTGTGCTAAAGGTGAATTTTTACAGTGACACACACTACGAATTAAAAATTTTTCAATGTTTCGTTCTTGAAATTTGACAGTAGTATCTGATGGAAAATTAACAGACAGTTTTAAACAACCCCTATTAAATATAATACTGTGCGGTTCCTTGGCACTAAACTTTCTATCTCGACTATTTTTGGACTTTTTTGGAGAAGATACTTGATTTATTCTGGTTGTCGATTTGCTGGAGGATGGTTTACTCGACGATAGTTGCTTTTCTGGAATCGATGGTAGTATGGGTTCAGGTTTTCTTACTGGTACGGATTTGCTACGAGTTTTCTGTGACGGCTTTTTATTGAGTTCCCAGGGTACGCGTTCTTCAGGAATCTAAAAGTTAAAAATTTAGTTTGCAGCAGTCAATCTATCAGCTATTATAAATGTCTATGCATTAGACATATTATAGTGTACAGTGGACACTGCTCACAAATAAAATGTCATCAGTGTCCACTGTACCCCACTACCCATTCATGACTAATACTGGCCAGACTTCGTCCTATAGGGTGTTTCAAGCAGTTAAGCGTTATTTGAATGGAGGCTACTCAATAAAACGTGCTGCTACAACTTATGGCATTCCCAGAGCAACATTAAAGATATAAGTACATAGATAAGTTGAAAAACATGTTAAAAATGTGAGAACTGTAAATAAAATAGACATTAGAATGAAACCGAATTACATTATAAGAAGCAAGAAGCGAAATTAGTAGAATATCTAAAAATATGTTTAGTGCATTACGTAGTTTGACCTATGAGTTTGCAATTGCAACAGAAACATGTTCCAGAATCTTGGGTATTTAACAAAACTGCTGGAAAAGTTTGGTTTATACTTTTCACGAAAAGGAATAAGGACATTTCTCTAAGAACACCAGAAGCCACATCACTTGCGCGAACAATGGGTTTTAACAAACATGTGATTTATCAATTTTTTTGATCATCTGGAGCGTCTGTATGATAAATATAAATGTTGTCCATACCAAGTATTTAATGTGGATGAAACTGGCTTAACGACGGTCAAGGCAATTACAGGTAAATGCCAATGAAACAGTACATCAGCTGCAAGGCAAAAGAATAGGATTTTACGATTGGTTTTTAATGGAAAATTCTCAAAATGTCAATTTTGAGAATTTTAACAGAAATTCTCAAAGCTACTGTTAAAGTAGCTGCTAATTTCTGTTAAAGTAGCTGTACTAAACTACTTTAACAGAAATAACATTACGAACCATCATAACACACACATCTGGGCCGAAGAAAATCCCAACGCAAAAAAGTCTCTCATTTCCAAAGAACTTTTAAATTCAATGTTTTGGCAGGAATCTTGGATAATAACCTAATAGGGCCAGTATTTCTTCCAAACAACTTAAACGGTGAAAATTATTTACACTTTCTAGATAACGTGTTACCAGTATACTTGGACAAGGTCAACCTCACAGTCAGGAGGTTTTTACAGGATGGCGCTGCACCGCATTACCATAATGAAATCAAAGAATATTATTTCGGTCAGTATCCTGGACGTTGGTTTGTAAGGGGCACTAATGTTATATACTGGTAATGAACCTTAAGGATGCTTATCCCTGCGAGCAGCTGCAAGGAATACTGATCATACTAGTCTGGAGGGCTGGCTCGCCTTCGTGGATTTACGAGAAGGTAACGAACTTCGGAATAGAGGTTAAGGACTTCTAGGTCTCAGGTCCTATAAAGAGTTTGAGTCTATGGGCTTACTTTAGAAGCCGGATAAATGTATAAGCCGAAATTTGGTACCCTTCTGGCCTCTGTCTGAATCGGTCGGAAGGAACATAAAAACCAATTTTAGAGTCTACAAATGTATTGAATATACTATGTGGTTTACAATTAAATTAACAAGCTGTCAGATATAATTAATAATAACTCGTTCGGCGTGAAGGGAGACGAGAATAGATCTTAGCAAGAAAGTAAAGGGGTGACAATCTGTAATACTGTAATTTACTCGGGTTAGTATATAGAATTTTGTTACCTTTCGCGTATTTAGGCTCTAGCTAATGATACGCCCTTCAGTTCCTCTGGAAATCGGATTTCTTTCAGTACCCGACACTTATACGGAACTATACCCCGTCGAAATATAACAATCGCGCGTAATTCGCACCTGGTGCCAACTCTCGCCTTGACAGTCCCGCCCAGAGATACTGACTGACTGCTATTACTGATCGCTATCGCGTCCGACCCGGAGCCGGCGATCACTGCCTGAGCGGGCAGTCACTGCGCCCAGCTATTACTGACTGACTCCGTTGACCAATTTTTTTAGTTTTTATGTCCCGCGAACATTCCTAGTTTATTTTGCTGAGTCCTCATGATTTAAACAAGGTCGGCGCTGTTAATATTTTCCAGCGTAGGTCTATGTTTATTAAAACGTGACTATTTTCTTTTTTGAACAATTGTTGCAACTGATATTGGCTCGTGTCATGCAACTAACTGGGTCAAATTGTTTTTCTTTGTATAGATTAACATGTATACGAATTACTGTATCGAAGTTGAAATCTATAATAATTATTTTGAATAATTGTTATCCTCTCTATGCTACTTAGCCCTTATTTTTTCTATTCTTTATTTTCTTGCTATGTTTACATTACACTAATGTGCCTACATATTTCTTGGCCACAATGAGGTGCCTTTCTTAACCAAATCTACTTTTACTTCTAGAGTTTTTTGAAAGGGGACATGCATTTCGTAGCAATTGTGAACGAACAACAACTAAGGAAAGCAGCAAATTGATTTCGTCAGAAACCTATGATTTACCAAAATATTCCATTTTACTTAAACCACACCATCCAACCAAACCATTAAACCACCTAAAACAGTGCCAAATAATAATTTAAGAAAAAGGAGGTCATTTTGAACATCTTTAAAATCCACAACATATTTGTAAATTGTTAGGTATGTAATACAGGCTTCCCACGGTCGGCGATATTACGGACGTAAGCGGACCAGCACACACCACGCACCGTGGGAAGGGTCTCGTCCGTGGTAGCGCAGGCACGTCTGTGCTGGTCCGTCCTATCCATCTAGAGTCGGTAACATCAAAGGTGCGGTATATGCTCGTGCGACGCGATCCTAGCGCGTCTGTGTTTTAACAGACGACAAATGCAAGTCAGAAGTTTTTTATTCGCTCTTACGAGTAGTTGTCTGTAGTGTTGTCAAAGTTGTTTTGCAGTTTTTTGCTAAAAAATGGAATGGACAAACGAAGTTATTTTGGATTTTTTAAATTTGTAAATAAATCGTAAGAAATCGTGAGATTTCGCTACAGTTGAATTTTGAAAGAAATGGGAGTTTTTAAATGATATATAATTATACAAAACTATTTTAAATACTTTGTATTGTTATATATTAATTAATGTATAAGTACATACTTAAAAATTAGTGTACTAGAAAAGGGTCTACTTTAGGGGAACCACCAGTATCAGATATAATTTTAGGAAATTACCTACCTACCTATATCTATATACTGCAAGCTATGGATTTATCGATTCAATATTAGGCAATGATTATAAACATTCTTTATAGTTTAAACTTCAATGAAAATTATAAACCTATTTTACCCAAGAATATTAAGTATAATAGGTATATATTAGGTAAACATAAACATTTTGTTTTCTGAAGATTTAACATTTTATCGATACTTGTAGGATTTCAAAGTTATTGAAGATGGAATATAAAGTTATTGTTATATGCAATTGCTGATTTGTTTCATATCTCGAACACACACTTAAATCATTTTGGTCTGTTGATCCTTTAATACAAAATTCCGGCTATTCTTGATATTTATTGATAAAATATACATAAACTTCAGTTGTTTATGGACCGATATTTACACTTTCAAAGCAATAAAGAACCTTTTAAGCTTTGTTTATATTATTTTGTGTATACTAATTGGAGTAGTGCAAGCATTTTTGTATAAAAATATAGTTGATTTATGAATATTTCAAGGTAACAATCTAAGAGCACTTTAAAAATGCTGATTTTCTCGTATAAATTTTATTAGGTACCCATTATTTATCTTTAGATTTAGTAACAGCCTAAAAATTTTAGAAATCGTAAGATATAAGACGTCAATCGTGAGATCGTGAGATTTGTCTTCAATTCGTGAGATCTAACGATAAATCGTGAGGAGTGGCATCACTGCGTTAAATCAAATACTACTGTCACGGACCTACACAGACTGTCACGGACCGTGGGAAGAGCTCTGTCTGCGGTGCGTTGCCGTCCGTGGTTATCGGCTGTCCGCGATGATCTGTAGAATCGCCGACCGTGGGAAGCCACTGTAAGATTATAGAGATCTGGTAATAATATGAAAATTTATTAATGATTTACATTTTGTTAAGTACCTACTCAATTTTGAAACATATTTAAAAAAGCCGTATTTCCATAAAACCTGGCTTATCCAAAAAGGTACTAAGAGGCAAAAAGTTTTAGAAACATTGTGTTTCACTAATGGTACCACAATAATAATTTAATTGGAACGTACACAAACATATAAAGGGTTTAAGAGATCATAACCCCATGAAATTTTTATGGGGTGCACATTTTCAATATAAAATCTCTAACAGTTTTCTATATTTGGTAAAAATTAATTTTCATTTTGTAACTTCAAAGAGCTGTAACTTATTTATGCGCACATTTATAATTAGGTAAGTTAGGTTCAATCGAAGTGTTTTTGGTCACCAAATATGTGATTAATTTACGATCTACCATTTTGTTACACTCTATATTAATGACAAAAGCAAAACACATGGAATGCACGGATCAAGAATGTATGTATAAGAGGAAGGTACATATTTAACAGTACAAACAAATAATAATACAAAAATCGTAAAATAGTTTCGAAACACAATTCAGATTTCTGCTTTATAATCTGAGCCTTCTAAAAATTGCAAAGCAAACAGACGTTAATAAAAGATGTTAAAAGAGACATGGGGAATCTAAAATTTGCATTCCACGACATGTCTTTTACAACTAAGCAGAAATCCTTAGCGAATTGTGCTTCTAGTACTCACACAGAGTAAATCCGAATAAAATGAGAAAAGGCAGCAAATATTTGATTTCACGCAAACAAATCCTATGTATCTCTTGATACGTATTTCGACCTAATAGGTCTCGTCAGAAGAGCTATTCATAGGGGTTCTCAACGTGAAAAATCAATAATCACAATCAATAATATATTAATAAAAGGCAGAAAATATTGAAAAACCATGTTATTGTTGCTTCTTAAAAGGCAGAAAATATTGATTTTTCACGTTGAGAACCCCTATGAATAGCTCTTCTGACGAGACCTATTAGGTCGAAATACGTATCAAGAGATACATAGGATTTGTTTGCGTGAAATCAAATATTTGCTGCCTTTTCTCATTTTCTCAAATAATAATACATATAATACATGTATATTTGAGGAAGTTGTGAGTGTCGAATATCTAGGAACAATTATAACATGAAAACCAAATATAGAAGAAGAAATCCAAAATAGACTAATGAAAGTGGACACGTGTGTTTATGCATTACACAGGTTACTACGAAATAAATGCATATCAATTGATGCCAAATTAAGAATAAACAGAACGGTTATTACGCCTCTAGTGACTTGCTATATTTAAAAAGTAGAAAAGCGCCAAAAACGTTCGAGCAGCATTTATAATATAATTAAAATATATAGTCCAGGCGCTTGGCAGCCTGAGCGCTCGCTTTGTCATAAGTGCTTCATTAACAACTAAAAAACGATGTTTTAAAATGAAATAAGCCCAAAATACTTATCGGAAACTAATAAAACATCGAGAACAGATAAAACTGACTAGTCCAAGTTTAAAAATAAGGGTAGTATTTAATGCAGGCCATTCACGTTCCGACTTGTGGTACGACTAGTGGTCCAACTTCTGCAGTTGGATCTGAAATCGGACCGTGAGTGGGCTAGTTGGATTAGTTGGACAACTAGTGGTACGACTAGTGGGACGACTTGAAGATCCGACTTCCGACTGGCGACGAAGTCGGAGCGTGAATGGTGAAGTTGGAAGTCGGATCACAGGTTGGATCGAAAATTTCCTCAGTCAGTTGACCTTCGGCACCTGTTACGTATGAGATTTCTATGAAATACTTTACGCAAAGATCTCTAGTTCGCGAATATTTAATAGAAAATAAACTTTCAATTGCACGAAAATTACCTTTTTGTTAGGGCAAATCGTTTTTCTTTCTGTAGATCTATTTCGGACATTCCTATACAGGTAAATTTCCGATACTCCGGAGTGGCTACGGAAGAATTATCAACAAACAATGAAAGTTAAATTATAGTTGTAGCAAAAGATCCCTAGTTCGCAAAAAAATAATAGAAAATAACTTTCAATTGCACGAAAAATTATTCCTATTAAAAATATATGACACACACACAACAAAATAAATCCCAGCTCCAGTTTAAAACAAATAAAATATAGATTTTATACCTACACAAATCTTTAAAAACTATAATTTTTTCCTACATCTTAAAAAGTCATAAGAATCAAGAGTTGAAAAAATTAATTAGTTCAGCCCTAGACAAATAACTAGAGAAACGAAACCTAATTTTTAAACATACATATAATATATATTATATTTTGCGTAGTGTTTAGACAGGCCATTCACGTTCCGACTTGTGGTCCCACTTAGTAGGACTACTAGTTGGATGTTCGTCTCCACTCACGCTCCGACTTTCTATCCAACTAGCGGTCCAACTTCAGTCTAGGTTGTTTTCACGATGGTGTACATCGCTTAACCAAAAAATGTATCGAATAAACACTACGCAAAATATAATAATATGATATGTATGTTTAAAAATTAGGTTTCGTTTCTCTAGTTATTTGTCTAGGGCTGAACTAATTAATTTTTTCAACTCTTGATTTTTATGACTTTTTAAGATGTAGGAAAAAATTATAGTTTTTAAAGATTTGTATAGGTATAAAATCTATATTTTATTTGTTTTAAACTGGAGCTGGGATTTATTTTGTTGTGTGTGTGTCGTATATTTTTAATAGGAATAATTTTTCGTGCAATTGAAAGTTATTTTCTATTATTTTTTTGCGAACTAGGGATCTTTTGCTACAACTATGATTTAACTTTCATTGTTTGTTGATAATTCTTCCGTAGCCAATCCGGAGTATCGGAAATTTACCTGTATAGGAATGTCCGAAATAGATCTACAGAAAGGAAAATGATTTGCCCTAACAAAAAGGTAATTTTCGTGCAATTGAAAGTTTATTTTCTATTAAATATTCGCGAACTAGAGATCTTTGCGTAAAGTATTTCATAGAAATCTCATACGTAACAGGTGCCGAAGGTCAACTGACTGAGGAAATTTTCGATCCAACCTGTGATCCGACTTCCAACTTCACCATTCACGCTCCGACTTCGTCGCCAGTCGGAAGTCGGATCTTCAAGTCGTCCCACTAGTCGTACCACTAGTTGTCCAACTAATCCAACTAGCCCACTCACGGTCCGATTTCAGATCCAACTGCAGAAGTTGGACCACTAGTCGTACCACAAGTCGGAACGTGAATGGCCTGCATTATTCGATACAGCGATGTACAGTACACCATCGTAAAAACAACCTAGAACTGAAGTTTGACCGCTAGTTGGATAGAAAGTTGGATCGTGAGTGGAGACGAACATCCAACTAGTAGTCCTACTAAGTGGGACCACAAGTCGGAACGTGAATGGCCTGTCTAAATAAAAATAAAAGTTTTTACAATGTACATATTTATGGTAAATTTGTACAATTACAAGTGGCCTTTTTTATTCCGAATAATTAAAAAAAAACCAAAAAATTTGGCAGGCCAAAAAAGTTGATTTTACAATTTATTTAAAAAAATGTTTCAATAAATTAGGATCACTTTTTGCATGCGCAGCCTCTTGAACCGTATCTCATGAAAGTGATTATGCTAAAAAATCTAATTGGAATATTTCTCCGAACGAACCCGAGCTTTTCGCTCTTCTAAATATGGACCTCGATGGAGATGCATTCAATACTTTATCGTGTCCGGACATGTCATTCATCAAATTTCGGCCCAGTATCTGTGTTTTCAGTCACACACTTAAAACATTTTTGAAAATAATTCGCAGCAGAATTGTTAAAATTCTTGAATATGAAATTAGTGACACACAATTTGGCTTTAGAAATAATATGAGTACAAGAGATGCTTTGTTCGTCTTGAATGTGCTGGCTCAGAGATGCATGGACATGAATCAGGACATATACTTATGTTTTGTAGACTTTGAAAAGGCATTTGATAAGGTTTAACATAAAAAGCTTGTAGATATAGTAAAAAGCAAAAATATTGACAGTAGTGATATTAAAATTATATCTAATTTATATTGGAATCAAACTGCCAAGGTAAGAGTTAACAGCCAATACACCCAAAATATCAAAATACAGATAGAAGTCCGCCAGGGTTGCGTGCTGTCCCCACTACTTTTCAATGTCTACAGTGAAGCAATATTTCAAGAAGTGCTCTCAGACTTACTAGAAGGTATATCTATCAATCGAGAAGTTTTGAATAACTTACGTTTAGCAGACGATACAGTAATAATGACGGATAAGAATAATGATTTACAGAACGCAATGCAACGCATTAATGAACGCTGTCATGAGTACGGACTGAAGATAAATTTAAAGAAAACTAAATGCATGATCATGACTAAATCTGCACATGCAAATATCCAATTGACTATTCAAGATACTGCAATTGAGAGTGTTAATAACTATAAATACTAAGGAACATGGATAACATCAAATGTAGACCAAACCAAAGAAATTAAGACACGTATTGAAATAGCACGTGCATCATTCATTACACTTAAAAAGTTTCTTTGTTGTCGGGATATAAGGTTAGAACTACGCCTGAGAATGCTTCGGTGTTACGTGGTCTCTACTCTTATTTATGGCTTGAAAGCGTGGATACTAAAACAAGTCCATCTGAATAAGTTGGCCGAATTAGAATTTTGGTGTTACAGAAGAGTCCTACGAATATCATGGATTCAAAGAATATTAAACGTGGAAGTAACCAGAAGGATAGGAAATGAGGCGGAAATAATATTAACTATCAAAAGATGAAAACTTAAGTACTTAGGACATGTAATGAGAGGGCAAAAATACGCATTATTACAACTTATTATGCAAGGCAAAATCCGAGGAAAGCGAAATGTGGAAAGACGAAGAATATCCTGGCTTAAGAACCTAAATGAATGGTTTAAATGCAGTAGTGCAGAACTTTTTAGAGCGGCAGTCAACAGAGTCCACATAGCCATGATGATTTTCAACCTTCCAGCCCCTATTATAAGTTTTTCTTCAAAGTCCTCTTCAATGTGTTTTGTTAGTGTGAGGACTTGACCGGTGCAAGATTTGCCAGGTCTGAATCCTCCTTGTTGGGGATAAGGTGCTTGTCGACGTTTTTTCTATTCTGGTCTGTAAATCTGGAAATAGGTCAGTAGGTGCTGGGGTTTTCTGGGTCCTTTCCTAGTTTTAACGAGTCTATTACTTTAGATTTCCTCCATGATTTTGGAATTTCGCAGGTTTTGCAGCAGTTGTTATAAAATTTCAAGATCCAGTTTTTTGCTCCTTGCCCTAGATGCTTTATTTGTTTACTGCATATATCATCCACACCTGCTGCTTTTCCGTTTTTTAACCTGTCTATACCGTCGTGGAGTACTTTTAGTCTAAAAGGAGTTCCTAGGTGGTTTGTCTCCGAATCCAATCTTCTGCTAGTGTTTGGGTCCTTATATCGGTTCGTAGTTCTTTCATTCATAAGGAGTTGAGCAAGTTTTTTATAAGGCTATTTTGCTACTATGTGTCATACCAATTTTTTGCAGGGTCTTTGCTGTCTTGCTTGACTTAGATGTTGGAGTAGTACTGCTCCGCAATCAATCGTTTCTTGGCTAAAAGCGTCAGTGGAATAGAGTATTTCGTATGTTCTCATTAGTTCTTTGGTCTCGCTGGACATCCCGGGAACATATTGTTGTCTACATCCTCTCGGGATAGCTTTTATATACACATTTTTGTGTACCTCTACAAATTTTTCGTAGTTCTCTACTTTTTGTTCAAGACGTAGCAGCTCAGAATCTAGCATGTCTGCATACTGTTGAGAGTTTATCTTTTTGAAGTTAAATCTCCTTCTGAATAGAAAAGCTTGTGATCTGACAATTGGAAAGATATTTATACCAATTGGTCTATGCTGAGTTTTTGATATGAAGCCATTTACTACTTTTATACATCGGTCTTCGAGATTGTTACTTGAAAAACAGATATCCGGGTTATATCCTCTTTTCCAAACTTTGCTCTGAAAAGATGGTGGAAGTTTAGGATCATGGATACATTGAATAGAGTCAGGGCGAGATGGATGCAGTGGAAGAGGCGAAAATGATAGAGTATAGGTAGTCCAGATGACAATCACCCAATACAAAGACTTGCTGATTTGCAAGCTCCTGGAAGTAGTAGGAGAGGAAAACGAGAGAAGATCTGGAGGAGGAGAGGTTTAGACAGGATATCTCAGTGTAAAGTTGATATGGGTGTTGTTTAGATTCAAGTATGGTTGTGTAAATTAATCGATACATTTTCTCCTTCCTGTTCTCTAAGATTCCTATAACACCGATCAGAGAACGGACCTCGCGATCGACGGCGCGGAAATCGATAAGATGGAACACACACAAATCGAAAGTCGACCAATACACACATATTTAAATTCGCTTCTTCGGGGTTTCGTAAAATAGTGTTACGATTTTAAATGTTATGGCGTATAGAACTGTAAATATTTTATGACTAATTCTTTTTTATTGATTCTCGTAATTTCTAGGTCAAAATCTACCTGACACCCGTTGGGTCCCCTTCGCTATAAAACGACAAATAAGAGCTTTCTGGAATCGAACCGATACCAGTTTTTAGATCATTGCCGCTGTGTCTACGTCGAGAACGGCATCGTATTTTCTACAACATTCTGTTTACCAGCTGGTTTCAAATAAATAACGGAAGATTTTCATTGAGCAGCAGTCAAAAAGAAGATCGCGGATGTCGGGTTAAAATTGTATCGAACGCAAATAAATCATTTGTAATTATTAAGTGTAAAATAAATTAGTATAAAATAAAGACTTTTGATAAATTATCGTGAGTTTTAATAAATTAGAATAAAGACAGTAAATTAGAGTAAAGACAATAAATTAGAATAAAGACAATAAATTAGGACTAATAAAAACATTATAATAGTATATAAACCATTGAATTATTAATGGAATCGGCCCAAGGAGCAGAATGGTAATTTAATTTTGTTAGTGGTATGGAATGCAGAAATGATAATTCTTCCTGTCTCTCCGTTGTACACCTCGTATATTTTAAATTAAAAAACGTGCTGCAAAATATTATAAAGAAATCTCAGAAGCTATTAAAATAATGAATAAAATTAATATAGTTATAATAAGTACTCTACGTGTATATTTACTTTTGGTCCTTCAATTTTATTTTTTTCTGGGGCACAAGCATAACACTTAGATTTCCTTGTTCCCAAATGACAGTCTTCATCATCATCTACAAAATCTAAAGCTATCAAGTCTTCAATTTCTGGTACAATATTGTCGTAAATAGCAACTCTGTTCAAAAAGTTTGGCTGTGGTGTTTTCCACATATTATCTACTCTACTTGTTCTCATAACATAGTTTAGTCTTTGCATTAAAAAATAGTTGTCTTGTTCGATTCGTCGACATCGCTCTTTTTCTTTTTGTTGTTTTTTTAATTTGACGCAGACATGTTCACGAAATGGAGGGGGGCCGGTGTCGACAGCCGGTAAAGCAGATTGAACCTTAAAACACAAATAATATTAGTTATATAAAATATATTATGGGGTTTTATGGAGTAGGAAATGATTATAATAGCTAATTCTAGTAAACTTTGAGGGTATACAAGGCAACTATCGAACACGGTGATTAATTTAATCTTGCCCAAGTACTTTCGATCAATAGATCATCTTCAGGGGCATTTCGTCAGTTGTGGCCTATCCGACATAGTAGAATGTCATAAATGTAAAATTTGGACATAACAATACAAAATACAATACACTAAGACAAACAAACACTTTAAAAATTTTTAAGGAGAAGCTACATGTTGTATGGAAGACAGACATTTCTGTCTCCGGCTTCCATACAACATGTAGCTTCTCCTTAAAAAATTTTAAAGTGTTTGTTTGTCTTAGTGTATTGTTTTGTATTATGAAAATGTAGAGGAACTGTGGACAAAATGTAAAAACATAATAACTGAGAAAGCAACAAAAATATTGGGGAAAACCAAACCAGTTAAAGAAAATGAATGGTTTGACAAGGAGTGCCAAGAAGCAACAGATAATAAAAACAGGGCATACCTAAAGACAAATCAAGCTGGATGCACAAGAAGAGCAAAGGAAGAATACCGGACACTAAGAAGAGAAGAAAAACGATTACATAGAAGAAAAAAAAGACAATTTGAGCAAAAGCAATTGGAAAGCACAGAATGGCTAAGAAATCAAAATGAAACTCGAAAGTTCTACAGAAATCTAAACAAAATGCGCAAAGAGTTTAAGCCAAGAATAAGGAGCTGTAAAGATGTAGAAGGAAACATCCTAAATGATACGGCCTCAATCCTAAACAGATGGGTTGAATTTTTCGATGCAAAATTTAATGGCCATCATATCGAAGAAGCAGATAACACCCTAGCAAATCGAAATGATTGGAATCCTTTCAACCCAAACGAAAGACCACCTACCATCGAAAACGTTGCCCAAGCCATTAAAAAGCTTAAAAATAATAAATCACCAGGAGTTGATCAAATTTGCAGTGAGCTCTACAAAAATGGTGGCGATGCCCTACTACAGACACTGCATAAGCTTTTACTTCTTGTTTGGCATAGTGAGACCATGCCTTGTGAATGGTCTCAAGGCGTGATATGCCCGCTACATAAAAAAGGTGACCAGCTCCACTGTAACAACTATAGAGGTATAACCCTGTTAACAACTGCTTACAAAATACTAGCAAATATTCTCTACGAAAGGTTGCAAGTTTACACAGTGGGCATAGTTGCTAAATATCAAGTTGGATTCACCCCAGAAAAATCAACAATTGACCAGATTCATTCAATAAGACAGATTCTCGAGAAAACATTAGAATTCAATATTGAAACCCATCACCTATTCGTCGACTTCAAGGCCGCATACGACAGTGTCAAGAGAACAGTGCTATACCAATCAATGCATGAGTTTGGTATACCAGAGAAACTTATCCGACTAACGAGAATGACAATGTCTAACTTAGAAGCCACTGTTAGAATACAGGGAGAGAGTTCTAGATCCTTTGAGATAAAGGATGGACTCAGACAAGGAGATGCTCTGGCTTGTCTCCTATTTAATATTGCCTTAGAAAAGGCAGTCCGAGATACACGAATTAGGGATGGCGGTACTATTTACAATAGATCGATACAAGTCTTAGCATATGCTGATGACATTGACATAGTAGGGCGTAGCAAGCGAGATGTTGAGCAATATCTCCTAGAATTGGAAACAGCGGAGAAACAGGTCGGTCTAGTCATCAACGAAGACAAAACCAAGTACATGTTGGTTACAAAGGATCCGATAGCAAATGAGGAACGAGAAACAGTCTTTGGAAGTCATAGATTTGGACGTGTTGACAACTTCACATACCTTGGGTCGCTATTGACTGCTACCAATAAAACAAGCGAAGAAATCAAAAGACGAATAAATCTTAAAAATAGGGCATACTATGGACTTCAAAAGCATTTCCACTCAAGAAACATTCAAAGAAGAACTAAAATTATTATATACAAAACATTGCTGAGGCCGGTCCTCACATATGGAGCAGAAACATGGACACTAACGCAGAAAGATGAAAGACTTTTGGGAATATTTGAGCGTAAAATACTCCGCAAAATATTTGGAGCTGTAAACGACCAAGGGCAGTGGCGCAGAAGATATAATTTTGAATTGTATCAGCTCTTTGATGAGCCAGATGTCATAACGTTCATTAAAACACGGCGACTTAGATGGGCTGGACACATAATACGAATGCCAGACAATACCATTGCTAAAAAGCTAGCCACAGGAACACCTGTAGGAAAAAGAAGTAAAGGCCGACCGCGAATTAGGTGGATAGATGGAGTAGAAACCGACTTACGAATATTAAAAATCAGAAGATGGCAACATGTTGCCAAAAACCGAACAGAATGGCGACGAATCTTAGAGCAGGCCAAGATCCACAGGGGATTGTCGAGCCAAAGATGATGATGATAGCTGTATATAAGCTGCGCTTCAAAGTTAGAAAACACGATATGGAGGAATGGCAATATCTATGAATAACAATACGATTTTTTCATTCAGTTTTGCAGACGGTTGTGTTAGTCTAGAATTCATATGATTTACGTATAATAGCGTATAATGAATATAAAAATAAGATAAGTACCAAGAAAACAGAATATAAATATAAATCAAATGGAGAAATTCAAATACCTCGGATAATATTTCGATCGGAGCAAATTGGGCGAAACGGATAGTTTCAAAGTAAAATAAGAAAAGGGTGTTTAGAGCCAGGATGTAATCAGTTTTAAGCTGTGGGTCTTAATGTAGCCCTGAAAAGAAGGCTCTTAGAGATAGATATGGATTTTATAAGAAGAAGCACAAAAGTATTAGAGATATATATGGGTTTTATAACAAGAAGCACAAGAATATCAAAAATAGAAAGAAGAAGTAATGGGGAAATAAGAACTCGAATGTAAACCAGAAGAAACAGGGCTGGAGCGAATAAAAAAATGGCCCTTGAAGTGATTTGGACAGGATAAACCTAGGAATAAATTGGTAATTAGAGGAAGTCTGTACTGGACAAATTGATCCAAAAATGATGAGTAGAAAAGTCAAAAAAGAGATGATGGTAAGAATTAGAAGACAGCTCTAAAAAAATTAATATTGCTGTGACAATAGAATAAAAAACATCGGAGAACAATTGAGTGAATTTAAAAACCAAATTAACGAAATCTCCACAAACAATAATTATAGAAAAAAATTTATCAAGACAAATAAATGGATGACAGACGACATATTGAGATTAATGGAACAACGTCGACTGATAAAATCTAATGAAACAGAATATAGACACCTGCAGAGAAGAATAAAAAAGGAGATCAAATTAGCCAAAGAAAAATTGATGAGGGAAAGGTGCGACGAAATGGAGGATGTAATATCTAAACACGACTTATTAAATGTGCACAAAAAACTAAAAGAAATAAGTAACATATTTAAAAAACGTGTTTCCTCTGTACTCGTTGACAATAATAACAAAATTATTGTAAGTGAGCATCAAATAAGAAAATAATGGCAGCTGTATATATCAGAGTTGTTTGAAGATGACAGGAATAATATTGCCGAATTGTACCAAAACTGTACTGACGGCCCAGAAATTATGAAATGCGATGTAGAACACGTTATAAATATTGCTAAAATTATAAAAGCTTGTGGTCCAGATGATGACGAGGAGTCAGACAAGGTTGCATTTTGTCGCCAACATTGTTCAGTGTTTACTCAGACCAGTTATTTAAAAAGGCACTTGAGAGATAACCATATGGAATAAAAATCAACGGGGAACTACTTAATGTGATTAGATATGCAGACGATACAGTAATTCTATCAGATAATATTGAAGGTCTTCAAATTCTGCTTGATCGTATTCACGAGGTAGGAGAGGAAATGGGCATTAAAATAAACTCAAACAAAACCAAATTTTTAGTGTTTAGTTGTGACCCATATCCCAATGCTGTGACCTACATCAAAAATGGAAACGTATGAAGAAGTTATAATGTAATTAGAAAATTCGATTCCGTATAAGGATAAAGATAAAATTAACTATCATTTTCTGATCCTTCTTTAATCGTGTGTGATCATCTATAAAAGGACTATATTAAATACATGTACAGGTATATATTTCTATTGTAATGTATTATTATAGTGGATTAATGAGTGAATAAAATTGATAACTAGATTCTAGAACTAAAATTGATCTCATGTTCTTAAACAGCTTCACTATTGACAACTACGCTTACCTTATGACGGTGATACGCAAATTTCTTTTGCTGCCAAGGCCTAATCAACAAATTATCTTTTTTTGAAATCATAATATACAAAAAATATTTAAAATTTACATCATGAACATAGATTGGAGCTATGGAACTATAGAAAAAATAATCTTGTTGTTGCAATGATAGTTGCCTAGCAAAAATTGATTTTTTTGTATATTGGTCTAATGGAATTTAACCAATAAAATCCTATGAAATATATAATATACATACTGTCAACAATAATATCAAATATAATTTAACAAAAAAAATTATTATATTCATTGTATATTATAAAGTATTTCAAAATTATTTTATAGCTTATTTTCATAATATTTTATATTTGAACAGTTGTTAATGTGAAGATGTGTGACGTCATCCGAATAGAGACATAACTTCCACTCCCAATATCACATGGGAACTGATCATGCGCAACATATCAAAATTTACAGTATTTTGACGTTTTGTTTTGGTCAAGTCAAGTCGCAGGCTCATTATAGTTGCGAACTAGTGTATTGATTATCCTAAATTTGTGCTAGAAATTATTTTTCAAAATGACGATTTTAACAAAACCTTTCTCCGAAAAGAAAGGTGAGAAGGATGTAGCTCCTTTGGTTTTCAATGAACAAATTCCTGCTGCGGTAAGTGATTTATTTAATCCAAGTTAAATAATCTATGGTTGCTCTAACAAAAACAGTACGTCATTTGTGTTTAGTCATATTTGACCGAAGATCTAATTTATTTTACAGCATCGGCGTGTTAATTTATGACAAATTGCTTTAATAAACACATAAAAATTACATACTTAACATATAATTAGAATTAATCTGTTTATTTTATTTTTTTTGATTATTTTGAATAACTTTATGTGTGCTGTGTTATCAGCTGAGTTTAGTCAAGGAATATAAACGCTACTATATTCGTTGGTTTAGTATATTCAGTACAGTATATTCAATTTCTAAAGAATACCAAAGTTAATCCCTTTCTTTTTAAGATAATAATACAGAACTTCTTACTATTGACATCTTGATTAAGATAAATAGTGACATTGAAATGAATTTGGTGATAAGTACCTTGCTCTTTTTGTTAGGTATTTTTAATACCTATATCATTCTATAAATAAGCAAAAATATTTCTTATATAGTTAAATGATCTTTTTAATGGTTCACAATTACTTATGATCCATTTAACAGAAGACAATATCAAAATATAACTTTAATAGTTTCTACATGTTTTTATTTTTATTTTATTTAAATATTTTTAACCATAAACTTCTAAATATATTTTAAAGATCTGTTTGTACAGTGGAAATACCTATTATCATGTCAGTAAAGTCCAAATTTATCATAATTTTATGTGCATAAAAAGTATTCTTACATTTTCTTCATATTTTATTAACAATCATATGCAAATAACAAGGAATATAATATGGACAAATGTTGTTAAATGCTTTTAATACATTTTATACTGGATATAATATATATTTTAATATATATATATATATATATATATATATATATATATATATATTTATATATATATATATATATATATATATATTTATATATATATATATATATATATATATATATATATATATATATATAGCAAAAAATATTAATTTTGTTCAAGAGTAATAAATTACCTCAAATATATTCTGGGCCAAAATTAACCAGCCACCTTATAAAAATGGGTAATTTTTGATTTCTTATATCTCCTAAACCTGTTGTCCTATTTAAGTGATTTTTTTAATATGTTATAGCCTTATTCCTTGACATTATCTTTATAATAATATTGTTACTAAACAGGTAAATTTTCATTGTATATCGAGTGTATAAATCAAACTGTGTTTTTTTCTTAAAGTTTGCATCACCCTGTGGAATATTCTAGCATTTGTAGAGTACTTAAATTAAATGGTAACTATAGCCTCATGCTTTCTCAACATTTTGTTTTTTGATTGATTTGCTTATGTTAGATAATACAAAAGTTAGGTACTTTAACAATTAGACATGTTTTTTACCAATTTTTATCTCCGCGGAAGAGAAAAAATATTCTTTTTGAAAAAAAGTCATTTGTTACAGTAAAAATTCAATGAATAAAACCTTCGAAGAAAATTCAAATTATCCATATTTTGGAAATCAAAGTCTAATTGAAAAAAAATTAGGTATCAATAATGGGTGTTGCCGCCTCTAGTCTTTACTACTTCTTAGAGCCGGTTTGGCAATCCACTCATGATATTCTGGATATCAGACTGGTGGATATTGTGCCACTCCTCTACCGCAGCTGTCTTCATCTCTTCAAAGGATGCAGGGGCTGGTACTTTTGCTCTTACCCATCTTTTGAGGTTGTCCCAGATATGCTCAATTGAGTTAAGATCGGAACTGTGTGCTGACCATGGTAGAACTTGAATCCCGACCTCATTAAGGTACTCGCGGGTAGATCTTGCTGTATGGCAACAAGCCTTGTCATGCATTAGTCTGAAGGTATCACCAATGAATGGTGCAAAAGGCATGACATGGTCTTGGAGAACTTCTTGCACATAGACTTGGGCATTTACACTGTCTCTACCAAAGACAACAAGATCAGTACATGCTTGTACAGTATGTACTGATCAGATCAAGATCAGTACAATGAAGCGGTCATCTCGAACTGAGGTGCATCGTTTTCGGCCTTGACCTGGCCTGCGGTTGTACGATTCTGTCTCCCAAAATCGTCTGATGGCATCTTGTACCGTAGTTCTGGGTACATCGAGTATACCAGCGATATGACGTTGACTGTAACCAGCATCAACTAAAGCCACTGCCCTAGCAGCATCAGTTGGAACGAGTGGCATTTTTAAAATCACAAACAATAAATAAGCACTAAAATTTCTACTTAAACAATATTCGCTCACAATGATATTACAATTTTAATTGTTAATTTTAATTACAAATTGTTCAAGAATTGTTATTAACAGATTTGCAACAATGTCGTACAACGACTATATTATTGACGTTTCAATTTCCACTTCGGAAATCGTTCTCATAATACAAACAGTAAATTAAACAAATTTTGTTTTTTTTTTGACTATATTATGTCAAAAATCCTTTGTTGGCACAAATTTAGCAAACAAACTGTCACAGGTAATGTAAACAAAACAATAATAAAGGTGGTGGGGTTAATTTTGATAGTGAGTTAAATTGTCTGTATTTATGAAAAACAAGGCTAGTTGTTAAACTACCTAACTTTTGTATTATCCAACATAAGCGAATGAATCAAAAAACAAAATGTTGAGAAAACATGAGGCTATATTTAGGTTTTAATTTCAATATTTTATAAATGCTAGAATATTCCACAGGCATGCAAACTTTAAGAAAAAAACAGGTTGATTTGTACACCCAGTATACAATGAAAATTTACCTGTTTAGCAACAATATTCTTCTAAAGATATTGTCAAGGAATAAGGCTATAACATATTAAAAAAATCACTTAAATCGGACAACAGGTTTAGGAGATATAAGACATCAAAAATTACCCATTTTACCTCACTTATATCTCAAAACACTCTTATATTAGGGCGCTTGTATATCGAAGTAAAACTGTATCTAGAAGTTTTAGTCTTAACGTGCATAATTTTGAAAATTATTCATTTTTTTTTAATTTAGGCAAAATTATTATGCAAAAACTATTGAAAAGATTTTAACGAAATTTTCTGTGATGATTAAAGATATTAAAAAGTTTTCTTTTTCGGATAAATGAAGGCCCTAAGTTTGATTTTAGTATAGGAAATAAACTCTCAAAAAAAAACCTCTTCTTAACTTTTTTTTGTTTTTTATTATTTTTTCACTAATAATAATGTTTAAGGTTTGAAACTAGCATTATCTTATGTAAAGTTCAATTTAAAAACTTTTATGTCCAAAGAAAATTGTTCTAAAACCAATAGTTCTTGAGATATTTGCAAAAAACGGGGAATATATAGATTTTTTTTAAATTCCTTTCATATTTTAATTAATAAAAAGTCAAACCCACATTCTACAAACCACGCATAGTGAAATTTTCATTTGTAGTGATATTTTGGAACCATTTATGCAAAAAAACTTCATTATAATATGCTTCACACTTAAAAATAGTTATTTAAATAGATAGCGCCTGGACTAGACCGGTTTTTATTAAATATTATTGATGGGTAGGTAAGTGTTTAATATATGCAAAATCAATTATTTAATTGAAGAGAATAAATTTTATGAATTAGCTTATGAAACGTAATGATTATGTTGATTGCTATTTGAATGAGTCCAATGTATGAGTAATATTGTCTGGTATCTCACATTAATAAATATTCCAATTAAATAACTGTGTATTATATGGTATGTAAACAAAAGCTGTCTGTAATTATAATAATAATTATTGGTAATATAATTAGAATGTAATACATTTATATAGTGATGTTTAACAATGGTATTTGTCTTCTATTTGATTATACACTTATAGTTGGTTCAATAGAAAAATTGTTAACGATAATAAATAATAAATTCTTCTTCTTATATAACGTATCCGTTACTGATGTTGGACACTGACATGGCTATTTTAACTTTGATGACTGTTGCTTAAAAAGTCCGGTAGTGGTCAAGTTAAGCTTCTTTATAGACTTTTCTTTCTGGATAGACTTTAAAGCCTGTTTCTTCTTCAATATTAGCCTCCTAAATTGTTTAAATCGTCGCACCATATTTTTCTTGGTCTGCCAATACTTCTTCGTCCATTTGGTGACTTATCCCGTGCTATTCATACTATTCTATCCTCTGCCATTCTACTGATGTGTTCGTTCCACTCCTGTTTTCGTTTTGTCACCCATCCATTTGTCTTCTACATTACATGCTCTTCTTATGTTTTCGCTTCTCTTCCTATCCAACAGACATTTCCCTAATATTCGTCGGAGTATTTTATTCCCTGGTATTTATAGTAGTCGTCTCGTTTTAGATGTATCAGGTCTTGTCTTCGCCAGGTATGTTAATATTAGTCTAATTGCTGCTTTATAGATTCTTGTTTTTGTGTCTTGTCTTAGGTGTTTGTTCTTCCAGATTGTGTCATTAAGAGATCCCGCCGCTTTACTTGCTTTTAAGATTTGTTGTCGTACTTCTTCTACAACATCTCCGTAACTAGTTATATCTTTTCCCAGATATCTAAACTTTGCTTCCTGCTCTATTATTTTCCTATCAATTTTGATTTTACACCGTAGTGGGTATTTAGATGTTGTCAAACATTTGTTTTTCTGCTATCATATTGTATTTGTTAGCTGTTGTATTGAAGATACGTATTAATCTTTGGAGTTCGTCTTCTGTCTCGACGATTAAGCGGCGTCGTTTGCATAACATAATATTTGGATTTCTTTGTTCCCAATTCTGTATCCATGACCTTTACGTACTGCTTGTATTATTTCGTCCATTAATATATTAAAGAGAAGTGGGCTTAACGAGTCACCATGTCTGACTCCGCTTTGTACTAGTATACACTGTGTTAGTTTTCCATTTATCTTTGCCTGTATTCGATTATGGAGGTAGATGATTTCGATGGTTTGTATACTATTGATTGGTATGTTTCTCTTATACAGTATGTGTAAGAGGTCTTGGACTTGGATGCGATCGAAAGCCTTTGTCAGGTCTATAAAACATAAAGATGCTGGTTTATTGTGTTCGATGGCCTTTTCTGTGATTTGTCTTATTACAAATATGGCGTCTACGCAGGATCTTCCGGATATGAATCCTTGTTGTTCATCTGATAAAGTTGTTAGTTTATTGATTTTGTTGGTTAGAAGTTTTGTGGTAAGCTTAAGTGCGGTGTTCAGTAAATTTATGCCTCTATAATTGTTGGGGTCTTCTTTATCTCCTTTCTTGAATATTGGTATCATTATGCTGTTTCTCCATGCGTCTGGTATCTTGCAGTGCAATATTAGTGTTTTGTTTTGTCATCTCTAGGGTTATACTTTCTTCTCCGTATTTTAGAAGCTCGTTGGTTATTCCGTCTGGTCCTGGCGACTTTCTATTTTTGAGTGACCTTATGGCTATCTCTACTTCCTGAAAACTGATTTTTATTTCGTGTCTTAATTCAGGTACGTTATTTTGTACTAGTTTCGTCAGGTATCTTTCCCATTCATTTGCTGGTATGTTATTGTATTCCTTCAATTCTGTCATTTCCTTCTTTTGGTTTTCTTTCTTCCTTTGGTCCTTCTTTTTGTAAACTGTTCCCAGTGTTCATTTTTTGTTCTTCTTACCAACTGCTTTGTTTCATTACGAATTCTTCTATAGTTGTCTCTAGATTCTGGGGTATTTGATGTTTTGTACTTCGTGTAGGCCTCTCGTCTTATGTAGGCAGTTATTTATGTTGTCTTTAATCTTTTATGGTCAAGTATACCTACGCCTGCTCGTGCTCGTTCTTCTTTCTTCACATCACTGTATGCTACAAAATATTGGTTATATTCTCTTTGGCTTTTACCTTTCTTCTTGGTTTCTTGGATTGCACAAATGTCTATGTTTTTATTTATGAGTTCTTCTATTATCTCTTGGTCTTTGTTGTTAAAAAAAGTAATGTTCCATGTTGCTAATCTGATTGTGGGCTTATTTTTCCTTCTCGTTTTTCTTTTCTTTGCGTGGTTCGTCATTTTAGGTTCCGAGGCTTTATATCGGTACTTTGAGCCTTGTTTTCTTTTACAATGGGTAGGATGCTAACCTGGCCCATCAACCCTCCTCTTTTATCCTGGCTTGGGACCGACTGTAGATATGAACGATATTCTGAGATACTCAATCCACTCAGTCATCGCGCTCATAACCTCCGGGCAAAGTTAGCTTATGAAGCCATGATATTATTCTTCCTTCCGTGGACCTTACTTTGAAGTAACTATGGTCCGAAGTAGTTGGTATCCTTCTCCATTACGCAATTATATAGCCCAGATATTCCAATTTCCAGATTTTTTCACACTGTTCTTCTAGACGTCCGCTTTTCTTATCTCTGTGTCTGGACTCTAAAATGTCCATCACCTGTAATATACTATCGTTCATCCATGTATTATTCTTTTCCGTCATTGTCGGTCGCAAGTATTGGTTTAATATGTCTCTGCCTACTTTTTTTCAAGTTGTTTATATCTGTTTCAACATCATTAACTACTTCTGACTTAGATATCTTGTTTTTCAGATATTCCCGTATTTCTTGTTTGGTATAATTACCTCTTAGTTGTTTGAGATCATATCTTGTAGGATAAGTCTGTGAATTTTTTTACTACTACTAAGGATTTCCACAGTTTTCACTGTCTTCCTTCACTCAACCGTTTTCTCCAATTTTCCCTGTCATTCCAGTCTTCATCTCGCAGGGTTCTTTTCTCCATAGCCTCGTCGATTTCGTCTCTGAATGACCTTCGTGGTCTTCCTCTCTTTCTTCTTCTGATCGGGCTCCATTCTGTAATTTTGTTTATACAGCGTTCTCTGTCCGCTCTTCTGACGTGGCCGTACCAGGATAGTCTCTTCTGCTCTATATAGTCGATTATGTCTGATTGCACTCCCATTCTCCGCTTAATCTCTGCGTTTTCAATTCTGTCTCTTTTTGTAAGTCTACAGCTTCTCCTCAGGAACTCCATTTCTACTGCTCTTATTCTACCTCTATTTCTCTTGTTTATTGTCCAGTTTTCGGACCCATATGTCAGGATACTTCTTGTCAGCGTATTATATATTCTCTTTTTTGTCTTTATCGTAATGTTCTTATCCCACAGCACTGAATTTAGTTGTCTTATACAGTCTCTTGTTTGTCTTAGTCTGTTGTTTATATCTTCTTATGTTGTTCGCTGGTCCGATATTATGGTTCCTAAATACTTGAATTTATCTGTTCCATTTACTTGTCTTCCCTAGTCTATCTCTAGGTTTCTCATATCCTTGTTTTCTGTTGTTAGGTATTCGGTTTTCTCTAAGTTTATTTCCATTCCGTTATTTTTATATTCCCCTTCTAGTTTTCTGAGCATAAAGCTGAGATCTTCTTCATCGTGTGTGATGACTACCTGATCGTCGGCAAAACTTAAGGTGTATAGGTATTCGTCTCTTACTGGTATGCCCATTCCTTCGCACTTTCTCCTCCATGGTTTGAGTGTCTTTTTCAAGAATATTTTAAACAGAGTAGGGGACGTAGCACAGCCTTGTAGAAGTCCTTTTGTCGTCTAAATGGATTGTAGGCTTCATTTCCACATTTAATAGCTACTTTGTTTTCTTTGTACAGTGCTTTAACTGCTTTTATTAGTGTTTGTCGGATTCCGAGATCATTCATTACTTCCCATAATTTGACTCTGGGTATTGAGTCGTATGCTTTCTTTAGATCAACAAACGCCAGATGGACCGGTCTACCTTTTGCCATTTTTTTAATTGGATAATTTGGCGAAACTTACCGATAAGTGTGTAAGTTAGTGGGTTAAATGACAACTTTGTCACTAAACTTTTTTCATAGGATTTGTAATTTTGCCGGAAATATTGATAAACTGCTTTTACCCTTAAAAAGTCACCCCTTGCACTTCCTTACTTCAGAACGCCCCTTCATTGTTTTATCCCATATTTTTTTCCTTTTCCAATGGGTTCCACCTTGTTAATATTTTTGTTTTCACTTTTTACCTTTTTTAAAGACGGCCAAAAAGAATAAAAATTATAAAAAGTTGCATTCTTTTAAATTCGCAGGTTTGTTTCCTTTAAAGTAAACATACAATCACGAATATAGACGATAATATAAAACAATGATACAGTTTTAAAATATTTTTAAATGGTTCACATGAGTCACATAAATGATAAAAAATTAGTCACGTAGTATATTTACACGTCAGTATACAGGGATAACAATGTATTGCATTTAAAGTTATTCCATATCTAATCAAATATGTTTTGATAACACTATAATTATAAAATTCGCGGTTACTTGGAATGGACATTAATGTTTAGCGATAAAATTAAACATTAAAAGACACCACTGTTTTTTAATCTCTACAGAATATCTGCTGAAACAGCTTCTTCAAAAGAGAAGTCATTTTAAATTAAATAATTCAACATAGAAATACGAAAAGAAATATTTAACGAATTAAAGCAATGTAATATTTTATGTTACTTGTTTCAATGCTAATAGAAAAAATATACTTATGTTCTGTGGCGCAACCCAATGTTCTGTTTTGGGGATTAACCCCCTCTCACCGATCATATTATAAAATAAAAAATATATAGAGACTAGTAGGAAATTATAACTCGTCTTTCACACACAATACAAAAAATCCAAAACGCTAATTGAATAATTAAATTACCACTTTAAATATGTAGAACACAATAATTATTGTACAAATACACAATAATTAATAATGGTTTTCATTATATTTAGATATAGATAGATACCTAATATTAGGCTTACGACAAAAGTGGACAGAACGAGACTGTTGCGAGTAGCATGCCTCTATTTAATTTTGCACTGGAACATGCGGTAAGGAAAGCTCAACCACAACTGACAAACGGATTTCCCGCCTAAGGATCAAAAATACTATTGGCATTTGCGGATGACGTAGACACAATTGCACAATCCACCAGAGATGCAAAAGAAGTTTTTACTCTGTTCGAAAATGGAGCCAAGGAAGTTGGTCTGAAGGTCAACGAGGACAAGACCAAGTACATGGTGGTTACGAAGAACCTAAGACCAAGGGTTAGGCAAAACGTAACAATCAATGAATACAACTTTGAAGTCGTCAAAGAATTCAAGTACCTGGGAGCGATCATAACATCTGAAAATAAATATGAAAAGGACGTGGCCAGGATCATTGCAGGAAACAGTGCATATTACTCATTGATGACCGTACTTAAATCAAAAATACTCTCAATACCAGCAAAAATAAGAGCGTATAAGACAATAATTCGTCCCACAATAACCGGTCATTGTTTAACAAGTCAACATCTTTTCAAATTGAATTTGATGGACAACCCTTACTGTGAATGTGGTCTAATAGAGATCCTAAATCATATATGTTTTGAATGCCCCATAAGGATCATTCCGAGTTTTGACCTATACACAAAATTCATTTATATGAATATTCACCAATTACAATATATTCCATTTTATATAAACTTACTAAAGAATCAGTCAGCATTTTGATAAAATTCCTTTCAATTAATAAATTAAATTTATAATCGACAATGCTCAATACTTTTTGTAGTGTTTACTAACATAACCTATTAATTATTAATGATTTTATTTTACAAAATTATTTGGCATAAGTACAAGTACGTGGCCTCGAGTTGGTTTAGAGTAAGACTTTTCGGGGTCACCACCAAATTGAGCTGGCGTATCACCATGACGTGGAAGCTATAGAAACAAAAGAAGAAGAAGCAGAAGTCCGTTTTTGTTTTCATATCTGACAATAGCAATTAAAACGTCACGCAGATATAATTTTAGAAAAATGGACAAAGTCGACAAAGTTTGTGAAATTAAATAGATCTTTTCAAAACCTGATAATTGGTTTCATAGACTTTAATAGAAACCTAGATTTTTGAATTAGGACATTGATATAGGATACACAGAAAATATCTTTTAGGTTGTAGGATAAAAAAGTCTACGAAGTCAAACTACTCATTTGTAATCTAAAATCCATAAAATACCATTTTTTTACTAAACAGAATTTATATTTTTTTCAGGCCGCTCCAGAAGATGTCGAATCGCAACAACGTAGAATGCCCCGCATTCTTATCTTTCCAGCTGGTGTACGACCCCACAGGGTTACGACAGTTACTACACTCTGTCTTCTTTTGACTGCTCTTACAGTGGTAGGAATAGGTATCGTAGGCGGCAAAATTCTGTATGACCAGTACATCAGAGTAGCTCATAAACGGTTTGAAGGATGGGCTCAAATACCAATGTGAGTATTAGTTTTCTCTTAGCTTTTATTATTTTTCCTAAAATGTTATATAAAATAATATTGAATGTTTCAAAAAAAGCAGAACTCTATTTCATATAAATATTATACGATTACAGATCAAAGACACGTTAATTTGTCTTGTTACGATTTTTTACGTGATTGCTGTGTTAATTTGCGATATAAAATAAAAAACTTCATAATTGATATTGAAATCACAAATTTCTTATCTTCTTATATATCTTCTGTTTTCAATGGCGCTACGGCACTAGTGTTGCCCAAATGCAAGAACAAGATGAGACTTAGACAGTCTTGGTCTTGCGCCAATACACCTGGTCTTGGTCTTGGTATTGCACTCCCGGTCTTGGTGTTGCAGCAAGAGTCTTGCAAGTCGTGCAGTTACCCATTAGCCTATTGCTATTTATTAAACGTTACTAGGAGGGTTTGAAGCCAATATCTAAGCGATCCGTGCCTATGCTCTAACTCAGCTATCTACCATGCCCCACGGAAATCAATCAAATATGGTTAAAACACAAAAAATGACATAAATTTGACTGTATTTTGAAGAACATCTGTCTAGAAAGGGATTGATGGACCCCCACCATATATGAAATGGAAATCTTAAAAGAGATTGGTATGTGGCAAAAAATCCACATACATGTATCAAGGGCACAGATTCTTTAGGTGATAAGGTAACAAACTATAATCCACTTATTAAAGTAACATAAATGTTATTAACAATCTTAGCTCTACTTTTATATAATAAACTTGAAAAAATAAAGAATAGGTAAAAATGCAATAATCAACAGAAGTTATTTTAAATTAAGGAGATATCTACTTAACAAATACATTAATTTACCAAAATAAAGTAGTAGGTACATTTTTTTAGGAACCAGAATTTTGGTTTTTCAGGAAGAAATATTTGTAATTCCTTTTTAAGAAAAGATATTAGATGCTTCCTTAAACCTGACGTGTTTCTGTTTTTCATTTTCATTTCAACCTTTCTATGTAGGCACAATTTACACAAAGCAATTTGGGATGCATGAATTATTTCGAAAAACTCATCAAATTTGCTTTTAGGTCTTTTAGATCTATAATTCCAACGCTCACTACTCCGACTAAAACTATTTGAATCTTTGTCCCTCATGTCAAATTGTAAACTTGTCAAATTAAGTTTAGTGATGTCGAAAAAGTAACTACTACTATAAATTTCCGTTACTATTCAATACCGTAAGTATCTAATAACAAACCGAGAATTATATATCGTAACTTCGTTATTTTAAAAAGTTTCGTATTTATCTGTTATTAATTTGTCTCGTTACTTTTGAATATTAGTCGCGCTCTTTTAGCAAATTTTTTTTAAAGGAATGATCTCAATGCACACCCAGCAGAAACAATGTTTAGTCTTAGGCCGATAAGATTTGTTTATTTAGATTCCTCCTAACTAAATTATAATGGGAAAAAAATTGAATTATAAGTAGATGTCCATAACAATAAGTGTTATATTTTTTATTAGCTAAGGTGATATATTTTTAAAAAATTTCGATACGATAGTACTGCCGGCGCCGCAATGCAAGATTATTTTATGATTAGAGGGCGGCTATTCTCAAAATCTGGACAATTAATTAGAACGAACAAGTCGTATGCTGGAAAAGAATGTACAAAATATTTTATTTTTACATTGTAATTATGACCTCTGAGCACGTGTCAAATGTGTTCTTTTAATGAATATTTTGATTCGGTATGTATGTTTATGCTATTGTATAATGCGCATAGGTCCAGTTTTTGAAATTTTTATTACATATTTTTTTGCATCTCATAGAGTCTTTAAGCATATACCCAAACTACTATACTCACTAAAACGCCACTCAGTCCTAACTGCAAGACGCAAGAGTCTCGCAGGCTTAGTCTTGTTCTTGCGTAAATCTTGCACGGTCAGTCTTGGTCTTGCTAAAATTAGGCGGTCTTGGTCTCGCGAAAACGCAAGAACAAGACCAAGACCGATTTTGGGCAACACTACAGGGCACAAATTGAGACTTGACCTCCTTTTATTTGTACCTCCAATATACGCGATATTGTTCCGATCATCTTCAAGTTCAGTAAATTGTAAGCATCCGTTGCCATTTCACTCTCCCATCTTCCACGTGGCCTTTCTTTTGATATTCTGCCCTGCATTATACCTGCTCGGCAGTCTGTCATCATCCATCATCACTATCTGACCAGCATATTAAAGCCTCTGGAGTCTAGCGAATGCTGAGATAGGTGGATACGAAGAACAATTGTTCTTCGTATTCTTCTTCTGATACGCTCCATTACTGGAGGTTTGCGATTACTATATGAAAATGTCCTCTATTCTGCGCCACTTTTAGTAATAGCTGAACGTTCATGCCCGTGCAAGCTCTGATATTGCGAAGCCATAACATGGCTCTTCTGCCTACTTCTCTTCGGCCCTTTATCTTCACTTTAATTATTATTCTTAGGTATTTATAAATGGTTTAGGTATGGTGTATAACTCCATACAGAAGGACTGACCAAACATAGCCTTTATTCACTCTAATTCGGATATCTGAGGTTAGTTATTGGTTATAGATAATTTAGATTTAGACTAATTAGACTAATATAGATAATACTACTCCTAAGTATCTGAATTTGTAAACTTGTTCTAATTGGTCCATGCGACAATTTTCATCGGTTTTGGTAATCAGCATTACTTTATTTTTTTGAAAATTTATTGTCAATACCATTGCTTCAAATGCATTATTAACTCTGTCTAGTATAATTTGTAAGTCTTCCATTTTTTGTGCTATCAGAACGGTATCGTGTTCATACCTGATATTGTTGATATATTTACAGTTTATTTTTATACCAATTTCGGCGCCGTCTAGTGTTTGTTTGAATATGCATTCAGAGTACAAGTTAAAGAGCATTGGAGACATGGCACAGCCTTGACGGACACAGGTTACTTCTTGGTTCCAATACAGGATTTGAATTATGCGGAGATCTTTTCCTAGCTTCATTTTCTGTAGTTCGTACTACAATTTTTCATGTTGGACTCTTTCAAAAGCCTTCTGGTAGTCGATGAAACAGAGATATACTTTTTTCTGGTTATTGAATCGCAAACAGAAAGCCTTCTGGTAGTCGATGAAAAAGAGATATACTTTTTTCTGGTTATTGAATCGCAAACAGCGCCTCTCTCAAGGCTTTTCTAAATCCGAACTCATGTCTATTTAATTTTTTTTTATAAATTTGATTCTGTATAATCTTTAAGATTATACAGATTATCTTTAAGATTATACAGAACGAAGCAAGGTATATATCTCCTGCATAATACCGGTGCTCACCTACGGAGCACAGACATGGACATTTACACAGGCCAATTTGGATAGGATCAGGAAGGCACAAAGAGCGATGGAGAGACAAATGTTGGGTGTATCACTTAGAGATAGAAAACGTAACCAGTGGATCAGAACCAGAATAAAGACAGTAGACGCGATAGAACAAGCAGCAAAACTGAAATAAAATGGGCTGGACACAAATAACGTCTCCAAGACGGACGATGGAACAATGCCATCGGAAAGTGGCGTCCATACAGTGCAAAGAGATCAAGAGGCAGACCACAGATGAGCTGGAAAGATGACATCAGGAAACAAGGAGGTCCCACATGGCAGAGAACAGCTCAAGATAGGGAAAGATGGAGAGAACTGGGGGAGACCTATATCCAACAATGGAAGGATAGAGAATAGGTTAAAAAAAAATCTTTAAGAATACTTTTAGTAGTGACTCATTAAGCTAGACCCTAAATTCGTCGCATTTGCGGAAACTAGATTTCTTGCTATGAATTCTGAGTTAAGCTATTCCGTTGGTATTATGTCACTTGTTATGTAATTCATATATGTTGTTAAAAAGATGTGTGTGTTAGTGGTTTTATGTTGTTATCATTTATTAGTTTTATTACATCTATTTATATTTCGTATGATCCATAAGCTTTCCAATTCTTTGCACATTGTATGGCATGCCTATGATTGAGGATCCGTCCATTTTCCACGTCGATGTTTGTTGCAATTTAGGTTTGTCATCCGCAAAGAATTTTTCGATAAATTCCTCTATACTTGAATTTATTCGATTCTTTCTATAATTATTCTTCCTTTGTTCATGAGGGGATCAAAAAAAGATAGAGAATTGCTAAAAACTGTTAAACATCAGAAAATGTCTTATCTGCAACATATGATGAAGGGATCGATACAGAATACTACAACTGATCCTTAAAGGTAAAATCCAACTCTGCATTGGATGATCTAAATAGGCTTATCTCAAATCAATGGAAGACAAAGAGATAGCATTGGCCGCTTTTTTAGATATAGAAGGGCATTTAATAATGTTACTACCAGCTCTTTGATAGGAGCTATGAGTAGACGAGGCGCACCTGCGGTAATATGCAGATGGATAAGGGCATCCCTGTAGAATAGGACAGTGATGTCGATTCTGGGTAAACCAACCATGAAAGCAAAAGTAGATGGAGGCTGTCCACGAGGAATTCTGTCCCCTTTACTTTGGGTAACCTTAGTAGATGATCTCAGAAATCTGTCCACAGAAGGTTTTTATTGTCTAGGATATTCTGATATAGCAATCGTTGCCAGGGACATATTTGCTCAGGTGGTGTCTGAGAGAATGCAAACAGCCCTAAATATAGTTGATTGGTGTACAAGACCTAAAACCAGAAATTTCATTTGCCAAAGAAACAAAATACCTTGAGGTGTATTTTGATCATAGGCTTACATAGAATACTCAAATTCTGAAAACCACACAGAAAGCTACTAAGTCTACTACTACTAAGGCAGATGTAGAAGAATGTACGGTAAGAATTGGGGACTTAACCCCAAAATGACCCTATGGTTATACACAAGGGTTATTAGACCCATGATAACCTATGGCTCCTGAACATATTACCTTTAATACATTTTTTAAAGAACAAGAAATACTCGTAATTATACTATATATTTCATATTCCCTTACATAACTGTTGTTTTTGTAAGCCAATTTCTGTAATGCTTCGATTTTTTAAGGAGATTATAATGTCAACTCGATTTGTTTACTATGTTTTACTGCCAGTTAAAAAATAGTCAACAATAGTTGTGATAACACAAAACTTGTCATGTTTTATTTTCTCATGTTGGTTTACATTTATGATTTTGCTTTATCAGTTATCTTAATAGTTTATTTTTATTGTTTATTATCATATTGGAAATAACACGTTTCGTTAAATAAATAAACAAATAAATTCCCAGTGTATCACAGTGATTAATCTTTCCATATTATTTTATTTTGTAAGGTTTGGCACAGTCAAATAAACAATCTTCAAAATAAACTAGGAATTGCCCACATTTACTTAAGTTAGGGCTGTAGATTTCCGTAATTTAATATTTATAGAAGTGAACTATCCGGTGTATGGTTAAATTTTTTCTAATTTTAGGTTCACATATCACATGGCAGTTAATTATATATTTTTGATAGGCGAATGACTCGAAACCGTTTGTTTGTGAAAGAAAGGATAGACGATAATTATAATGTGTTTGGTTTTGCCCCTCGCTTGCATACATAATATTATGTAAAGTACTAAAATTCCATATCTATAATTTAATCACTGCTAACCTGATATTGCCTGGGTCAAATGTGTTTATTGCTTGAATTTACAGTATGGAAACTACTTCATAGAATTATTTTATTTTATTTTATTCTGTAATAATAGGAACTTCATAAAACAAACTCAATTTTTATCTCAAACTGTTATTGACGCGTATTCGCTGTTTTAGTTGTTGACATATCATCTCTATTTGACAGTTTTTTATAATATTGCATTTTTCATCTACAAAATACTCTCCTTCCGCATCTCTAAACCGCTCTATGCGAACCTTCCACTGTTCCGCAGGTCATCTTCCGATATACTGTTGAGCAGTTGCGCTGATTTTTGTTGTACATCCTGTAATGACTCGCCGCGGGCTTTTTTCAAACAGGGTTTGATCTATGAAAACAGGCCAAAGTCACTGAGTGTTAAATCTGGCGAATAGGCGGATGCTTCATAAATTTGGTCTGGATTTTGGCCAAAATAATTAGGATATAATCAGAGTCGTTGAAAAATCTCTTAATAGTAATATTTATTAACTATCTGACCTTGTGGTATGCATTATTCCCATATCGCATCCCGTATATGGTAGAAAATAATCAGCAATATTTTTTGATCTCTTTCTAATATTAAGTTCTGTTGTTCTCCTCCAATGTTCATGTACTTTTTCTTTTTTATATTCACCTCCCTAGATTCTGTGAGTTAGTAGTACGCCCACTTAAATATTTTTTTCGTCCACTTGTGCTGTGATGCTTCTAGATATATTTAAAATAGTGTTGGCGAGATACAGCTTTCCCATCTTAGTCCATTGGTTACTCAATATATCAGAAAAGACAATAGAACAGGATATGGTTTTAAAGATATTAAAAGAGGAAATTAAAATGGCATTAAAAAACAGCAAAAATGGTAAAGCAGGAGCTCCAGACCAAATCGCAATAGAAATCTTAAAATGCATAATTGATGAAACCTTAGACATTATAGTAGACTTATTTAACTCAGTATAAAAAACAGTACACATACCGAAACAATGGTTACTCTCCACCTTTTGTGCTATCCCTAAAAACACAAACGCTAAATATTGCAGTGAATACAGAACCATATCACTAATAAGTCACATTCTCAAATTATCTCTGAAAATAATACATGGTCGTATAAATAAAAAACTGGAAGAAGGAATAGATGATAGTCAGTTTGCGTTCAGAAACGAACTAGGAACCAGAGAAGCGGTATTTGCTTTTAATGTGTTAGCTGAATAATGCATGGATATGAATGTTGATGTGCATGTTTGTTACGTTGATTATGAAAAAGCATTTGACAAAGTAAGACATGAAAAATTGGTCCAAATTCTAAAGACAAAAAACATAGACCATAGGGACTTACGAATAATAACAAACCTCTACTGGAATCAAAGAGCACAAATCGTAATAGATAAGGAACCCAGTCCAGAAATTGAAATCAGAAGAGGAGTTAGGCAGAAATACATTATATCCCGCATATATTCGCATATATATTATATATGCGAAATAATAAACACAATAAAAATAAGAAAGTTTAAAAATATTAAAAATATATTAAAAATATGAACTGCTAAGGCTGATAATACAGGGAAAGATAAGAGGAAGGAGAGTGTTATGGTTGAAGAATTTAAGGGACTGGTTTAAATGCAATTCTATATAAATCTTCCGGGCAGCAGTAGATAGAGTCAGTAGCGCACCTAGAAGTTTGCTCGGGGGGGTTGGTTGGTCACCGAAATTTTTTTTATGATGCTAACCTCCATTTTGAGTCCTTAAAACTTGTGAGTAAAGGTAATGGATTTTGACAAGAGCTATGAGTCATGCCGATTTAGTACACAAGTTTACCTGTTATTTACAAGCTCATAGCTCTTGTCAAAATCCATTAGCTATAACAGTGTTGGAATAGGGTCCTGGGGGGGGGGGTTGAAACCCCCTCCCCCAACTTCCACTGGGTGCGCCACTGGATAGAGTAAAGATCGTGAAGATGATATCCAACGTCCGATTGGGAGACGGTACTTAAAGAAGAGTTTAGATCAATATGGCATAAACTTATTTTTATATTTTAGTATATACCTTTTTTAAAGGATATAAATTTAAAAAAAAATTACAGCCAGCTACAGGAACTTAGTTTCCTAGTGGATTTTATGTTTAGGATGTACAATTTTATATTTTTTACTTCGTTTAAGATACGAATTGAGAAGAAATAGGTGCGTTTGAAACATTCACTATTATTTACAATGTAACTTTAAATCAAGACGCAATATTGCAATTCAAATATTAATGCTTTAATTTCATTAGATCATATAATTTAACTTTAAGGCTAAAAACTTTAGTCGTTTACAATTTTATTATATAAATAATATTGGTATTAGTTTTGCAATATGTTTGAATGCAAATTTCAGTTTTTTTTAATGTCCTAATTACAAAATAAACCGAGACAAAATGTGGAGTGAATTTATAATCAAAGAGAAGTGTATACAAGATATGATTATATACCAAATGAGTATTATATTACCTTTAATAACACCGGAATACAAGGTATAAAAAATTATATTATACAGAGTGAGTTTTAAGTATGAAAAGTCTGGATTATCTAAGAAACGACTTGCCCAATTTATATAAAATTTAGTTTGTGAGGATTTTGTAAAACGGTCGATCTTATGGTAGTATTTCCGTTTTTCTGAATATTTTTTTTTTAATATTACGAGCGTAGGCGCAAAAGTTCGGGCCAATACTTTTTAAATGCATTCACTTTTTTTGAATCCTGAGAAAACTAATAAATATAAACTTATATAAAAACAGTTACATACATATATGTTAATTAATATAAAAAACAGTTTTTATTGAGTTACGGCTCTTTTCATTAACATTTAAAAAATTACGTGCAACGAAATAAATGGCTTGAATGAATGAACAAGTACAAAAAATGTCTATAACCTCTATAAATATCATCATCATTGGCTTTTACAACTCTTCGTGAGTTTTTGCCGCGTTTACTATTGCCTTCCATTGATTCCTATCCTGTGCTATTATTTCCCATGGCCTTACTTCCATCTTCTCCAGGTCTTCCCTGACAGCGTCTTTCCACCTTTTTCTAGGCCTTCCTGTCGATCTTTTACCATCTGGTCTTTCCCAAAATACATTGCTAATCAGTCTGTCGTCATCACTCCGTACCACGTGGCCTGCCCATCTTAATCTATTTACTTTTATGTATCTTACGATGTTGCCTTTCCCGAAGAGAGTCTCTATTTCATTGTTGTATCTGCTCCTCCATTCATTTGTCACGCTGTCCCTGCAAGGACCATATATAATTCGCAGGATTTTGCGTTCCCATACTAATAGCTTATTGATTTCTTTCTTTCTCAATGTCCATGTTTCACTTCCATATGTCACTGCTGTTCGTATTATGGTTTTATACATTTGGATTTTGGCACGCCTTGAGAGAAGCTTTGACCTCATTAGATGTTGAATGGCAAAGGATGATTTATTCCCCGCCAGTATTCGTATTTCAACCTCCCGTTCTCCTGTGTTTTCACTGGTAATTGTTGCTCCTAGGTATTTGAATTCTTTGACCACCTCAAAATTATGATCGTTTATGGTAATGTTTTGTCTTATTCGCTGTCGTTCCTTTTTTGATACGACCATGTATTTAGTTTTTTCTTCGTTTATTTTCAGGCCTACGCTTAGTGTTGCTTCTTCAAAGTTCGATACTATATCCTTAACTTCCAGTGTTGTCTGTGCTACTGCATCTACATCATCTGCAAATGCGAGAATAATCTTTGCTCCTCTGGCAGTTATGTCTGGTTTGACTCTGGTATATATTTTTCGCATTGCGTATTCCAATGCTAGGTTAAATAGTAATGGAGACAGCGGGTCTCCCTGTCTGAGCCCGGTGCTTATGCCGAAAGCCTTTGAATTTTTGCCTCCTATTCTAATTTGTGCAAAGGAATTGTTGACACACATTCGCGCAATCATGGTCAGTTTCTTTGGTACGCCTAACTCCATCATTGCACTCCACAGTTTTAACTCTATAAATATGATATTACAATAAATGTTCTAAATGACCCCCATTTTCTTCAATACACAGTCGGTATTTTTTTAATAAGGAAAACCGAATGCGCTGAAAAATCATATTTTTCTGACGAAATTAATTTGCATCTTCAATTATTCTAACCCTCAATTGTTGTTCGTCCTCTATTGTTACAGAATGCACTTTCTCTTTCATAAACCCCCAAAAAGCAAAAGTCCATGGGGTTAAGACTTGGACTTCTGGGTGGCCAAGAAATAGGTGCGTCACGACCCCTTCCAATCCACCGACCAGGATAATGCATGCAAAGGTATTCCCGGACTTCATTACTGTAATGCGGTGGAGCGCCATCTTGTAGAAACCACATATTTTGCCTTATTGCAATATTCACTTCTTCCAAATACTCTTGTAAATTGTTTGCCAAGAACTGCAAATAATTATCACCATTTAAATTGTTGGGAAGAAATACTGTGCCTATTAGATTGTTATCCACAATTCCTGCCCAAACATTAACTTGAAAGTCCTTTGGTGATGAGTCGTTTTTTTGGTTTGATGATTATAGTCTTCCCAAATGTGCTCGTTATGATGGTTTGTTATTCAATTTCTACTGAAGGTAGCCTCATCGGTAAAAAAAAATGTCTAATAAAATAACATTTAGAGTGTTTTCCATTAACAACCAATCGCAAAATCCAATCCTTTTAGGATAATCTTCAACCAATAATTCTCGAACCGTTGTTAAGTGATAGGGTTTAAGCAGCTGATCCTTCAAACGCCTCCAAACCCTTACGCGAGGAACATTTAGTTGAGCAGCCATTACCCTTGTACTTGTTCCAATGACTTCTTCAATGATTTCTAAAATGTCTTCATCAGTTGCATCCATTATTGGACGACCACTATTGCCAGCAACTTGCGGTTGGAATGTACCCATTTCCCGTAAACGACGATCAATGGTCAGAAATAATCGTCTATCGGGTGTATTTCGATTGGGGTAGTTTACTGCATAAAGCTTTGCGGCTGCTGCACTATTTCCTTGACATTCCCCTACGATATTCCCGATAGTTTATTGAAATCATAATTTAATCTGATCCAACTTACCCAAAGTTAAATGCATATTTGCCATTTCCTGAAATGTGTAGGCCATATTAATATCAAAATTTTTAATATTAATCTTATTCACACAATAAATGATTGAGCTTCAAATTATTGACTATTATTGATGGAACTGTTTGTAATTATTGTATCCGTAGAAACTAATTGTAATTTTATGGCCAACTAGGAAAAAACTAATTTTTCGAAAAAGTGATAAGAGGCAAAAAAGTTTTAAAAACAGTGTGTTAAACTAATGATGTCACAAAATTAATTTGATATGAATGTACTACGGAAGTTTGGCGGGAAAAAAAAAATTTATTTTGTAACTTCGAAGGACTGTAACTTTTTTTGTGTATACTTTTGTACTAAGGTAAGTTGGATTCAATCAATTTATTTTTGTGATTGTATAACGTTAGTACAATGGACCCCAGGAGTGTGACGTCACGACTGTCACATTGTCATTATTACTTTCCAAACAAAGTTGAAATGTCCAATCTCACGAGTTTTTAATTTCTATAAAGTTGACATTTTGCTTCCTCTGCTGCTTTTTCTTGTAAGCATAGTGTTTTTTTACGATAATACCATCATAATTTAGAGTTCTATTTCTATGAAATATAGTTTAAAAGTTTAAATTAAAGAAATTCTAACCTTACTTTATTGCTTCATGCATTTTATTGCTATTAACATAAAACAATATGCTTTATTATTTACACAACCTTGTACAATTGTTCTAGTAACCATTAGAATACTTAAATGTTGCAAAAAGCGGAAAGATTCTATAAAATAAATGAAAAAATGACGAAAAATACAAATTATCCACACTAAACAAGGTTTGTATGGAAAGTGAAACTGACAGATGTCAATATAATCTACGTCATCACTCCTGTGGTCCATTCCGATTAACCTGCGAATTCCTACTGGTATTTGAAAAAAAATTCTGGCTGGTATAGGGCGTGAACCAAATCAAGTTAAAAATCTTCCGAGTCATAACCACAGCATAGACACAAATGTTTGTTCCTTATGTTGTGGTCTGTGGTCACAACGAATTGCTGTGGCCCCTCAACTGCTTAGATAATCGCTTCACCTCTTCCGATGACGGCTCGCCTTTCGATGTGCTAAAATACTTATACTGGTAGGTAATTTATCTCAATCGATTCTCACCACATACCTATTTATGTACAGCTGATTCCTAAAAAAACTGATATCTTAGTAAGATTTGATTATTTTGAGCAGTGTATTTGATTGGTCTGACATTATAATATATTTACTATGGCATCATCATCATCACTGGCTCGACAACCCTTTTTGGGTCTTGGCCTGTTCAAGGATTCTTCTCCATTCTGACCTGTTTCGTGCTTTTTTTTTCCAGTTTTTAATTTTTAATGTTGTTATATCATTTTCTATTTGTTCTACGTATCTCAGCTTCGGTCTTCCTCTTGTTCTTTTTCCTACTGGCACTTGTTTGAATATTTTGTGTGGTATTTCGCCTTCTTCCATTCTTTCCACATGTCCAATCCAACGTAGCCTTTCTATTTTAATGAATGTTATGATATCCGGATCCTGGTATATGTTGTATAGTTCAAAGTTATACCTTCTCCGCCAAATCCCGTTTTCTTTTGTGCCCTTATATATGTGTCGCAAGATTTTTCTTTCAAAGGTGGCTAATAACGTTTCCTGCCTTTTAGAGAGTGTCCAGGTTTCTGAACCGTATGTGAGTACCGGTCTTATTAAGGTTTTGTATATTTGGCATTTTGTTTTTCTGGAGACGTTATCTGATCTTAGTTGCCTAATTAAGCCATGGTAACATTTATTGGCAATAAATATTCTCCTCTTCACTTCCTCTGCAATGTTGTTATCAGACGTAACTAAGGATCCTAAGTATGTAAAGTTTTTTACCGCCTCAATGTTGTATTCTCCTATTGTTAAATTTGGCAGCTGCCTTATTTGTGCGTTTTTATTTGCAGGCATATATTTTGTTTTTGTCTGATTGATTTTAAGACCACTATTTTTTGCAGCTCGTTCTATTTGAGTGAATGCCTCTATCATTCTCTTCTTCTCTTCTTGATCTTGCGATTATGTCAACATCATCTGCAAATGCTAGTACTTGCACGCTTTTATTAATTATTGTTCCTCGGGTATTAACTGTTGTGTCTCTTATTATTTTTTCAAGTATGATGTTGAATAATATGCATGATAGAGCGTCTCCCTGGCGTAGTCCCTTCTTCACATCTATTGTTTCCGTTAATTCGTTTTGTATCCGGATTTTACTTTCTACTTTTAGTGTTTCTTTTATCAATTCTATTAGCTGTGTTGGTATATTAAATTCTTTCATTGCTTTTGTTAGGAATTCTCGGTATATATTGTCATATGCGCTTTCGAAGTCTATGAAGAGATGATGTGTGTCGATGTTATATTCACTTGTTTTTTCAAGGATCTGTCGCAGAACAAATATCTGGTCTATTGTTGACTTCTGTCTACAGAAGCCACATTGGTATTTGCCAACTATTTTTTCATCGTATGATCTAAGTCTTTCATACATTACGTTGGACATTATTTTGTATGCCGCATTCAACAGCGTGATTCCACTGTGACAGACTAATAATAAAATAAACAAACTAATAACAAACTAAACAAACTGACTAAAAATAAATTGATTTCATACAGTGTGTCCGTAAAGTATGGAATAAATTCGATATTTCCCAAATGAAAAACCTTTTAAAAAAAATCTCAAACGTAGTCTTCTACATTTTACAATAAAATTTCATTATACAAGGTGATACACATTAAATTGATGACGTCATCGGCTCTTTTTTTAAATGTAACACCCTATATTTTATGACATTTTTAGATCGATAAAAAGAGCTGATTCCAAAACAAGTGTAATACTGGGGGTCCAACGGATATAATTTGAAAGATATGCACTTAGAAAATCAATTTTTATCGATTTCTAATATTAATAAATTATAAATAAATTGTAATAAATAATTTTAAAGTAATCCAGTAATTAATACATGACTTTATCTTAAATGTTCGAACTGTAGCCCTTGTAAACGTTGTACAAATTCTTGTAGAACCTTGTTTATGGTTCCTTGAGAAATGTTATTTATTCTTGTTTTTAGGTCTGCAATATTTGCAAGTTTCGTTTTATAAACAACTTCATTCTTCAAATGCATGCTTGCAAAGCAAATGCATTCTTCAAATGACCCTGCATTCTTCAAATGACCCTGCTTAAAATAATCCAAAGGATTGAGGTCTGGCGACCTCGCTGGCCATTCAATATGTCCCTGTCTTCCAATCCACCTGTTCGGAAAAATTTCGTTTAGGTACCTTCGAACATCTACAGCATAATGCGGAGGCGCACCATCCTGTTGAAGTCATAAACTTTCATCAAAACCAGCAGGATTAATTTCTACTGGAAAATAAATTAACTAAAGTGGGAACGAGATGCCCCCTTAAAAACTGAAGGTATGCTGGCCCGTTTAAATTACCTTCGAAAAAGTAGGGTCCGATGATTCTATTTTCTATTTCTCATAATGCCAGCCCATACGTTTAGATTTTGCGGGTATTGTGTAATGTTCCTGCATCCAGGTGGGGTTTTCTTTAGCGCAGTATCTACAATTCTGACAGTTAACCTCGCCATTTAAAGTGAATGTAGCCTCATCAGAAAAAATAATATTTTGAACGAAGAGAAGATTTCAGTGGCAATTGTCCATCATTGTTTCGTAAAATTGTATTCTTTTATCTGGATCATCCTCGTTTAATTCCTGTACAAGTGTGCATCTAAAGGGGTGTCAATTTTCAAGTTTTATTACTTTGTGTACCGTTGTTTTGCAAACATCCAGATCACGACTAACTTTACGAACAGAAGTGTGCGCATCTCCTTCAAAAGCAAGTAGAATATCTAATGTTGTATCATAATTTGCAGAGGGACCACCTGATTTGCATGCAATGGGCACTTATGGGTCTTTCTGGATATTTATCATTAAATAAATTAACACACTTCCATCTGAGTTCGCGATTTGTCTCCATACCCAATCATCATGAGTATTTTAATTCTTTGCTTGACACTCAAATTCATTTCTACTTCAAATTAATTCTAAGCAATAATACAGAACATTCACGAGTTAATACAATTATTGTACTACTTAATTGTTATCGAACGTTACTAAAAATAACTACATTTCATTAAAAACTAGTATTTATAGTAGGCTACTTTTTGCAGTTTATAATAAATAATTTATTTTCTAAGCGCATATATTCCAAATTATATCCATTATACTTTTTGGAATCAGCTAATTTTTATCGATCTAAAAATTTCATAATATAGGGTGTGACATTTAAAAAAAGCCGATGACGTCATCACCTTGATGTGTATCACCTTTTATAATGAAATTTTGTTGTAGAATGTAGAACACTAAACTAAAAAATCGACGTGTTTTAGATATTTTTAAAAAGGCTTTTCATTTAGTAAATTTCGAATTTATTCCATACTTTACGGACACACTGTATATAATGCTAAGTAATCTATTATTTTGATTAGAAAATATGAGAACACGATAGGAGGGCTACTTAAAACTTGATACTTCAATATCTAAATACACTTTTCCGCCGCCCGTTTTGTTTTTTTTTTGTAATTAGGACACATTTTTTAAATTCGGGCGAAAGAGCAAAATAAATGAAATAACTTCATTTACTTTGTTATCTTTTATTTGTTCATAATTATTAAAACATAAAGATCTTAATTGTGATTTCGTATAATATAACTTTTATATTATTTTAGTTGCTTTAATCCCCCCAAAACACAATACCTATTTGCTTTAGTACCTAATTTCTTTTGCTATCTTTTTTCTTCTTCGGTATTACAGAAAAAATGCATATGCCGGGACAGAACTAGATGATACTGACGCAATTTTAGATAAAATATTACCAACAGAAAATTACTCTGAAATGTGGTAGGTAGTTCGGTACTATAATAGTTGTTATTTTCAGTTTTTGTTTTTGTGTTTTTCGTTTTTTTTTATGTGGCGTAAAACTTTAGCAGCATCTCTACTATTCACACTTTACACTGCAAGAAAGACTGAACACTATCTTTACTTACGACGGCAGTTTCGTTGCCAATGGAATTTTATCACTTGTAATATTTTTAAAACTTTATAGGTGCACGGTAAACAGCAGAAGTGTTATTGGTTGCAAATCGCTCATTGGGAACTATTTCTTATACCGTGCGGTCCATATGTATGGAATAAATTCATTTTTAGCGGTATTATGTACTATGTGAAAAAAACCTGAATCAGAATGATTTTTATTCTTAAATTGACAATTTAGAGTATGAAAATATTATCCCGCTCCAGCACCCCTTTTGAAGTATATCCTCTCGAAAATTTTAAATATAAAGTTTTTTAAGTTGCAATCATAACTGAGAAAATTGATTTTTAAGATGTCAAATTTTGATAATGTCTCTATCACACAAGTCATACAAAATGTTGTATGACAATTCCAAAATCGCCTCGGTTATTGTCAAGAAGTGAATAATGGTCGTCAAGTTGAACATTTAATTTAATTGTAAAAATCAATTTTCTCAGTTATGATTGAACAAACTCAAAATACTTTATATTGCTTAACAGAGGAATAAAATCCCTTTCTAACAAGGTGCCACACGACTCCCTTTGTTATTTGAAATTTTCGAGGGGGTGCTTATAATTCAAAGGTTGTGCTGGAGGGGGATAATATTTTCATACTGTAATTTATTCTAATTTAAGAATAAAAATCGACTTGTTTCAGGTTTTTTTAACATAGTACATAATAACGCTAAAAATGAATTTATTCCATACATATGGACCGCATGGTATTAATTAAGTACTATTTTTATCATAAAGCCATTTTTAATTAGTAAAAAAAATAGTTTTACGCCACAAGTGTTTTCCTTGTTTTTAACGCTTTTAACAATATAGGGATGCTGTCAATGTAAAATTAAAAAACTCTATAGTGAGTATATCTTCTTGAATAAGACAAAGCAATAAATCATGACATTATAAATCATAAACAAATCTTTCTTCTTTATGTAAAAATAATTAAATTGCTGTAATTCGCTCTATTGGAAATTCTAATTAGCTTCATTTAGTGATAAATTTTAATAGATAGATATTATATTCTAAACGGAAGTAATAAATTTTAAATAATATGTTTATCTACAATCTACAATACGGTTTTGCTAATCAGGATATACAGAGCGTTATCTTATTAATACGTTCATATTATGGTAGTACTGATATTAATTAAGACATAGTACATAGAAGAGAATAATATAAAATGTCCTTTTCTAATTATTATCGGGCATCGTCGCTGCCACGGCGAAACCTAATATGTGTATATTATCTAGAAAATGTTCAGAAGGCACAAAAAAATTTATAGGTTTTGTCGAACGTGGTAGAAGTGATCGATTCTTTTGTATGCCATAGATATAGCACAGACACATGTGGTTACATACCCGTTTTCCGTTCAACTATATTATTTGATAAAGAAATATTTTGGTGAAATTTTGCACATGGGAGTATTCTTCGATTCCGATATGAACATAACGGAGTAATACAAAATGAAAACTTAAACCTATAAGATTAGATTTTATGCCGTCTTCAACTTAAAATTTATTTTTTTTTGGCAATATCGCTTGAATTTTCCTTTTCCTTTTCTTTTCTCTTTTTAGATCCTTCGCTGTTGCCGCTATACGGCAGAGAATCGTAGAGGCATGGTGATCAATTTCTATAACATATTTAAGATCCTGTAGATGCATGAACTTAGATTCAGATAGAGGAATTGAGCTGACATATAATCGAGAGGGTGTGTTTTGAGAATTTTGCCGTCTTTGTAGCGAAAATGTGTATTCATCTGAATGGTTAATTTTAAAATATATTTCACCCGCTGGAATGTAGCTGAGAACGTCCGGGCTTTCCAGGTCTTAATGACTTAAGAATGGATTGTTGTTTTTCAAAATTTTTGAAAAATGAGTAATCTATAACTTTAACGGTGTAGGGCTGAGCAGGGCGAGAAGCTCTCATGTTTGCAACATAATCAGATGGCGAGTTGAATGGGGAAGTAAAATATTTCTCAAGAGTTGCATGGACGTTATCGGCTTCCATCCAATGGTGTGGTCCTTTTCCAAATACAACTGTTCAACTGTAATTTGTTCTCGAACAGCGAGATCACTTAATGCACTAGCTAAAATTCTATTCCGATTTTGACAGTTGCATCCATCTGAAATTAGTATAAAGTGGTCAAATTCGTTTATCTTTGTAACAATGAAGATTCAGATATAGGAATTGAGCTGGCATATATCTGAGAGGGTGTGTTTTGAGAATTTTGTCATCTTTGTAGCGAAAGTGTGTATTCATCTGAATGGTTAATTTTAAAATATATTTCACCCGCTGGAATGTAGCTGAGAACGTCCGGGCTTTCCAGGTCTTAATGACTTAAGAATGGATTGTTGTTTTTCAAAATTTTTGAAAAATGAGTAATCTATAGCTTTAATAGTGTAGGGCTGAGCAGGGCGAGAAGCTCTCATTTTTGCAACATAATCAGATGGCGAGTTGAATGGGGAAATAAAATATTTCTCAAGAGTTGCATGGACGCTATCGGCTTCCATCCAATGGTGTGGCCTTTTTCCAAATACAACTGCTCAACTGTAATTTGTTCTCGAACAGCGAGATCACTTAATGCACTAGCTAAAATTCGATTCCAATTTTGATAGTTGCATCCATCTGAAATTAGTATAAAGTGGTCAAATTCGTTTATCTTTGTAACAATGAAATCCGTAATGCAAGTTGTAAATTCATTAGCCGTGATACGTCCGTTTGACTCATGCCAAACATATAGATACACATCCTTATTATTCAAAATATACATGGTGAAATTATGGAGCTGAAGTTTTTGTTTGTAATAATGTTTGGGGGCAAGTACTTTTGGACACAAAAGTACACTCTGTAGAACCATGGTTAAAACTAATGTTCTGCCAGAGGCCCTGCCTTTCGATAAATTTTTCGCTTCCCTTGCTTCATCTTTTCTCTTTAAGTGATGCTGAAAATCTTCTTCAGCAATCTGCTTAAGTTTATAGCTAGTACATACGGCACACTGGTATTTACGTGGTTGGTGGATAGCGGTATTTTCTTCTGCTAATATTCTTTAAAAAAAAGATTTTCCCGCCGGTGTAATACTTTGAATTGTGCACCAATCCCTGAAAACCTCATGTAAATGCTTCATTGAACGAAAAGTAGACTCCAAGTAGATCTTTGTCGAAGTGGAACGACAACAGTGGCTAGGAACCTTCAGTAATATATCTAACCATCTTTTAATGTCTAATTTTAAACCGAAATCAGGTTTCGATTTTGACTGTATTTCAGACTCATTCAGCAGATCTTTACCCTCTGCATCCGAAGACGAGCTGTCTAGCTGATAATTATTTTTATTGACCCACCTTTTGAATGTATCTTCTCCTATCGATAAGGTTTTTATATAAAACTTACGACACAAACATCTTTTTTTTTGGCCACGATGCAATCTTCCAAAACTTTTTAAAAATAATATGTCTTTCCTGTTCACTGAAAAGCCCACAAAGGTAGGATCGTTTGCTCTTTTGTTGTACAGATGTACGGTTGCATCGTTGTTTGATTTGCCTTGCATTTTTTAAAATATTTTTAGTTATTTCATTCCCTTTTCTATGACAACCTGTATACTCATGTCGTTTAAGGTGGTTCGCCTGCTGAATTCTCGCACTGTTTTTGAATTTTACATCTTTCGTGTCTCTTTTCCAGAACAGTCATTTTTATTTAAATCTGTCTCATTTTTGTTTTCAGTTTCATTTTCAACCTCTTGAGCAATATCTTCTTGAATATCAGTGGTAGCTGAATTATAACTTCGTTGGATGGTCTCTCTTTCAAATACAATGGATGGTCTTTTTTTTAAATACGTGCTCGTATAGAGTATGCTAGGTCCGTTTTTCAAAGAATGAAAAAAATCCTAATAAACTCTACCTTATCGTTGTATATCCGATACCAATTTGCAAAAACATTCATTTATGCCATATTGCTATACGGAGTGGAAACATCGACTCTAAGAATCACAAGATTCCGAGAAGCCTTTGCGATGTGGGTTTTTCGAAGGATGCTGAAGATCTCTTGGATAGAGCACGTGACCAACAACGAGGTGCTGAGAAGAATGGGGACTGAGAGAGGACTCCTAAATATTGTAAAAACCAGAAAAACTAGTTATCTAGGACATATTTACAGAGAAGAAAAATTCAACTTCCTACGACTTATAACGGAAGGGAAAGTGTAAGGAAGAAGAGGTCCAGGAAGAAGAAAATGCTCCTGGTTGAAGAATGTAAGAGATCCGATATAAAAATAATGATGGGAGACTTCAATGCCAAGGTTGGCACTGACAACACCAACCTAGGACACGTTATCGGAAAGCATGGCACTGGCCAGAGAAACAACAACGGCGAACGCTTCATTGAATTATGTGGTAACCATGACCTAATCATTGGAGGGACTTTGTTCCCACACAAAACAATCCACAAGGTATCATGGAAATCGCCAGATAACCGCACCTACAATCAAATCGACCACGTTGCAATCAGTAAGCAATGGAGAACATCTCTCTTAGATGTCAGATCATGGAGAGGCGCAGATGCGGCCAGTGATCACTACCTGATGATGGCCGAAATTAGATTCAAAATAGCTAGGAATAGAAAAGAACTGAACAAACCTATTCGAAAAAAGTTCAACATTGAGAAACTACAAAATAACGAGACGAAAGTAGAATTCGCACGACAGCTGAGATCCAAAATCGACGAAAGACAGGACAAAAATTGGGAAACGATTAGCAAAGCCCTTGTGGAAACAAGTGAAAACGTGCTGGGCCTAAAGAAAGACGTAAAGAAAGAGTGGATTACGAGAGAAACGTGGAACAAAATAGAACGTCGCAAACACATTAATCTAGAATTACTAAATTCCAAGACAGCAGCAGAGAAGAACCGACTTAGAGAAAGTTATAGAGAAGCGAATAAAGCTGTCAAGAAGGCAGCAAAGAAAGACAAAAGAAAGTGGGCAGAAAATCTTGCCGAAGAAGCGCGAGTCGCCGATGAACATCAAAACATGAGACAATTATATAATATCACTAAACAACTAGCCAATAAAAGATATACTACCCACCAACCAATTGTAAAAAGTGCTACAGGTGAAGATATTACAACGCCACAGGAACAAGTCAAAAGATGGCATGAATATTTTAGCGAATCTCTAAGTGCAGTCCCAACACCACCAGAAGACGCAGAAAACCTAATACCCAATATCCAACTGAGAATTAACACCAACGAACCAACAACGCAAGAAATAGAAATGGCCATAGAAAAACTGAAAGCACACAAAGCAGCCGGCCCTGACAATATTCCACCAGAGTTGTTAAAAGCTTGCCCAGGTACAGTGGCAGAGCTAATCCAACCACTCTTGAAAAGGGCTTGGAGAGAGGAAAAGTTCCCCAAAGAATGGAAAACGGGATTAATAATAAAGATACCAAAAAAGGGCGACAGAAGATATTGCGAAAACTGGAGAGGAATCACACTTCTGAATACTATAAATAAATTAACAGCAATAATTATAAACAACCGACTAACAAAGAGTGTAGAACCAATGTTGAGGAAGGAACAAGCCGGTTTCAGACCAAACAGATCATGCGTGGACCAAATTAACACACTAAGAATAATTGTAGAACAGTCACAGGAATTCAACTCTCCTCTCTTTGTGTGCTTTGTGGACTTCAAGAGAGCTTTTGACACGCTCACACATACGGCCATATGGAAAGCACTGCAGGAAATAGGAATACCAGAAAAAATAGTAAATCTCATCAAAGAACTCTACAGTGACACAGAAAGCAAAATCCTACACAACGGCATAACATCTGACCCAATAGCTATGCTAAACGGAGTAAAGCAGGGCTGTGTTTTATCCCCTATACTATTTAACATTGTACTGGACTCCGTACTAACAAAGGTAAACTCTAATAGAGGAATTTACTGGGGATTAACAAACAGACTGGAAGACCTAGATTACGCTGATGATATATGCCTCCTAGCACATACAAAACAGGACATGCAACTCCAAGTAAACAAAGTACAAGAAGAATCAAAGAAGGTTGGTCTAGAAATAAACACCAACAAAACCAAAGAAATGCGATTTGGTACCAGAAACAACCAACCTATTATGATCAACGACCAGAAAATTGAGAGAGTAGCGGAATTTGTATATCTGGGCAGCATAATTGACTGTAATGGGGGTACAGAGCGTGATGTACATGAAAGAATAAATAAGGCTCGCAACGCCTACAACATGCTTAACAACATATGGAAATCCAGGATTTACCCAACTAAAACGAAACTAAAAATCTTCAACACAAATGTAAAAGCTGTATTACTGTATGGCTGCGAAACGTGGAAGATATCAGCACCCATAGTACACCAATTACAAGTTTTCATTAATAGAGCGTTACGAAAAATCCTTCGTATATTTTGGCCTAACCGAATCTCCAATGAAAATTTATGGAACCAAAGCAACCAAGAAAATGTCATAAAGCAAATAAGGCGAAGAAAATGGAGATGGCTGGGCCACACACTCCGTAGACCGCCAAATGACATTGCCAGGACAGCACTGGATTGGAATCCCCAAGGCCGACGGAAAGTAGGCAGACCTAAGGGAACTTGGAGAAGGACAGTACTGGACGAAGGGAGAACAATGGGAAAATCCTGGCTTGAAATCAAAGCACTAGCCAGAAATAGAGTTCGCTGGAGACACTTTGTGGAAGCCCTATGTTCCTCTTAGGAATCTTGGGACTATATATATATATATATATATATATATATATATATATATATATATGAAGAATGTAAGAGACTGGACAGGTATGGACACACATTCGATACTAAGAACAGCTCAAGATAGAGAGCAATTTGATGTAGTTATAGCCAACCTTCAGTAATGGAGAGGGCACCTTCAGAAGAAGAATTAGTATAATGATCTTTGATAAATGTTCAACTGATCTATTTAATATATTATTTATTTGCTTTCTCGAATAAATTTGGAAATGTATTTCCGAGACTGTGAAGTATTCACTCCCAATTTCTTGTTACCTTGAATACAAAGAGCATATATCAATATTAAAAGAACAAATAACCTTTTACAGTATGAAAATTACTTGAAGTGGTTAATTCGGTCTTGAAACTATTTCCTTGTGGCATTTCTATTATCTACTTTATTTAATTTGCTATAATATAAGACTTAATAATGATGTATACAATATTAACTACAATAGATAAAGCTTGTGGTTACTATAATATTGCATTTTATCTTTGGTATTAAGTCGATTTGGGTATGATAAGTTAATGATATTAGAAATAATATTTTTTATATCATATACTGTCTTATATTGAAATTGTAATACCCAGTAAATCTGAATACACAAATCTAAGTTGTTGCTTGTTATTAAAAAATATTACTGTTTATTATTGCTATTGTTTGAAAGGTTGACATTTAGTGTGAATTTTATTGTGATACTACTTTCAATACATTATTTTAAGTGAATTTGAAAGGGGACGAATGTTAGGGATGCGAGAGACTGGATGGTTCTTCGGAAAATCTCTAATAGGGTTGGTTGGAATGAGTCTATTGGAATGCAGCTTTGGAATACTTGGACGGAAGAACAAAGTCACCAACGTCGTTAAGGTACTGGAGTAATTCACAGAACAAGTGGTCGTGAAGAACGATTGCTAAAAACAAATCCTTTTAGTGACCTCTTCAGCGCCACTAGATCAATTATAAATCAATGGGTGATTGCTACAGGGTAACTTGATATGAGATCAATTTATCCGAGAATAAAATCTTTTAGTCCATTAAGAAAAAGAAATAAGGAACAAAGATGCATTGGTGCCAAGAATGGAACTAGTGGATTCAGGAATGAAAGAAAGGTGGGAACTTAACTTTTGTCTATAACGTGAGACAGGGGATTACCAGAGGGCGTATGTTTGGGGTGCCACAACATATGGAATTAAGTCCCCCTAGTATTTTTCGAAAGAAACATGCACACCCAAAGTTACATTTATACTGTCTTTAAACGCATTACAGTGATGTATCTGCGGGAAGTAGAAAACTTTACTTTCCAGCAAAATAAAGGCAGGACCCACACTACTGCTGCCATTTTAATTTTTTCCGTTAAGCTAAATGCTCTTAAACAAAGTCGAAGGGAAGTATTTTGGACTATATTTAGTAAACGTAGTAGTGAATTACTTTATGACATATAGAGAACACTACCATAGTCAAGTTTGGAGAGTATGAGAGCTCGATATATTTTTAGTAGTGTTTCCTCATCGGATCCCCAATTATGATGAGCTAGTGATTTAAGGAGATTCATTCTTTGAAGGCAGCTACCCTTAAGTTCCGAATGGGTGGTCTCCAGGAAAGTTTTTTATCGAAAATAATACCGAGAAGCTTTATATGGTCTACTACTTGGAGAAAATTCTCATTCAGAGGAATGGTTGGAGATTGCGTGTTTTGTCTTCTGGTAAATATAATAACTTTGGATTTGGATGGGGAGAAGGTAAGGCCGGATTGACTGGCCCAGTTGTTTATTTTACTTAGCGTGTTTTGTAGTAAAGTATTTGTGGTGGGTGTGACCTTTCCATGACAGAATAATATTATGTCGTCAGTATATATTCCGTATTGTACAGGGTCGTTTATGAATGAACTAAAATCGTTAATACTAAGGAGAAATAGTGTGCTGCTTGGGTCAGCCCCTTGTGGGACACCATTTGTGGTTATGTGTTGTGAGGAAGTTTTACCATCCGCTCTGTGAGAAATTTTTTTATAAACGAGTATATATTACCGGATGGCTTGTTCTGTTTTAATCTGTTTAGTATCGCAGAAATCGATATAGAGTCAAAAGCGCTTTCGATGTTAAGGAAGATTGCAATGACTTCATTTTTGTTAGATAGCACAGTCGCAATTGTTGATTACAGAAGTACAATATTGTTCATGGTGCATCGATTTGGTCTGAACCTTGATTGAAATTGGTCGAGGATTTTATTTTGTTCAAGGGACCAAAGTAATTTTTTATTAATAATTGTTTTAAAATCTACTTTTGATGCTATTTTTGAAGTAATTAAGAAACGTATTAACAAATATATAACTTTAAAAACTTTCATTTTAAAGAATTTTTAAAGTTTTTTCAGTAGAATTGTAAAAAAAGTGAAAAATGAGGTTTAATTTTTTGCATATTTTGTTTATTAAATATTGTTATTACATAAGAATGTCATGAATAATGCTTTTTCAATCTGAGGACAAACGCATAACCGAAATATTTTTCCTTTTTTTCATAATGAGTATTTTGTTTTGTGATTGTTTAAGTGATTCAAAAATACATGCGTTCATGGATTCATGCATTCCAATGCATATATAGAGTTGGCTACAGATAGATGTATTATAATATAATATTTTACATTGACAAAAGAATCCCAAAATATTTATATTAACGTTTTTTTAACTTTATTTAATTTTAGTTATCTACTAACCTTTTGTTGCTAGCATTAAATTATACTTAATATGTATTATTAAATAGAGATTTAATAGCTTCTATCATAATTATTGAAATTTTATATGATTATTTTAATAATTAGCTTTCAGAGAGACCATTGAAAATGTTTTAAGCATTATATCGATTTTATTTAAAATGCCGTTCAAATATAACACAATAGAGAATATTTCTCTTGGATTTTAGTTCGTTGAATTAAATTATTATTTTAACTTTATTAAGACAAATTTGTTAATATAAGTTAATTAATCGTTTTTCGTATACTGTACAGTGTTAATAAGGTTTTTTTCAAAAATTTTGACATATTGAAAGACGATGTTGAACATTGATAACTCTTCATTTAGGAACATAATATTTTGAAAATTTGTTTTGTACATACAGGGAGTGTCTTTAAAATAGGGTTTCCTATATTCAAAATTAATCGTTTTGGATTCATTGTGGTTTAAATTTGACTGAAAATTATACACTATGGGCCAAAATTATCCGGCAACCTTAAAAATGGGTAATTTTTAATGTCTTGTCTTTTTAATGGAAGAATATACTGTTCTCAGATGAGAGCAGAATAGCCCTAAAAGTTCCAGATGTACGCCAACGTGCCTATAGGCGTCAAAATGAAAGGTTTGCTGCATGCGCTATAACCGAAACAGTGGCTTACCGAGGAGGGACAATAATGATTTGTGGAGGTTCTTACGAAGCGCGTACTGATCTTGTTGTGTTTGGTAGAGGCAGTGTGAATACCCAAGTCTACGTGCAAGAAGTTCTCCAAGACCATGTTATGCCTTTTGCACCATTTATTGGTGATAACTTCAGACTATTGCATGATAATGCACGTTGCCATACAGCAAGATCTACCCGCGAGTACCTTAATGAGGTCGGGATCCAAGTTCTACCATGGCCAACACACAGTTCCGATCTTAACCCAATTGAGCATATCTGGGACAACCTCAAAAGACGGGTAAGAGCAAGAGTACCAGCCCCTGCATCCTTTGAAGAGCTACGGTAGAGGAGTGGCACAATATACCCCAATCTGATATTCATGATATCATGAATGGATTGCCAAACCTGCTCCAAGAAGTTCTAAGGGCTAGAGTCGGCAACACCCATTATTGATACCCAATTTTTTTTCAATTTGACTTTGATTTCTAAAATATGGATAATTTGAATTTTCTTCGAAGATTTTATTCATTGGATTTGTACTGTAACAAATGACTTTTTTTCAAAAAGAATATTTTTTGAAAAAAAAGAAATTGGTAAAAAGCATGTCTAGTTGTTAAAGCACCTAACTTTTGTATTATCCAACATAAACTAATCAATCAAAAAACAAAATGTTGAGAAAACATGAGGCTATAGGTAGGTTTTAATTTCAATATTTTATAAATTCTAGAATATTCCACAAGGTGATGCAAACTTTAAGAAAAAACACAGTTTGATTCGTACACTCGGTACACAATGAAAATTTACCTGTTTATAGCAACAATATTATTATAAAGATATTGTCAAGGAATAGGGCTAAAACATATTAAAAAAATCACTTAAATCGGACAACAGGTTTAGGAAATATAAGAAATTAAAAATTACCCATTTTTGAGGCGGCCGGTTAATTTTGGCCCAGAGTGTATTTTTGTAAACTGTCTAACTTTTAATTCTGTTAGTCGTGTTATCTGTAGCCTTATTTGCTTGCTTGTGTCATCATCATTTTCTTTGTCTTTTCTAATTATATTTTTCTATATCCGTATCCTGCAATGATTTCTGGACCATCAGCTTAATGGGCCACATTTTAAAGTTATTTCTAAAAATTATACATCAAAGGATATATAGACTATGCAAAAAAAATCAGCAGTACATAGTTTGGTTTTCGGAAAGCAGTGGGTACGTGAGAGGCTCTCTTTAGCATACAAGTGCTTTTTCAATGATACAGTGATGTGAAATGCGATATTTGTGCATGCTTCATTGATTATCATAAAGCATTTGATACAGCAAAACACGACAAGCTGATAAAGATAGTAACAAATATTGGAATAAACACCTGGGATCTAAGAATTGTTAGCAATATTTACCGATATCAAACATCGTCTATCCGTACAGAGGCAGGAGAATCCGATGATATCAAAATCAAACGTGGGGTCCAACAGGGATGTATTCTGTCGCACTTGCTGTTTAACATATACTCTGAGGAAATTTTTCAAGAAGCAGTAGAGGATGACACGGTGGTATTCGCTGACAGTTATGAAGCCCTCCAGGAGTTAATAAATAGAATCACAGAAGTGAGTCAGAGATATGGACTTTCACTGAACATTATGAATACAAAATGTATGATAATCTCTAAGAAGGAAGAGCAAATTGAAATAATCAGTGTTAATGGTCAATCAATAGAAAGATTAAAAACATACACCTACCTTGGAACAAACGTCAATAAAAATTGGGACTATTCTCTAGAAATAGAATGTAGGATAGAGAAAGGATCTGCATTTCAAAAAAATGGCTAAGCTATTCAAATGTCATGATTTAACAGTACCCATAAAAATCAGGTTAGGATGTTATATCTTTCCTATACTGTTGTACGGAGTTGAGTCGTGGACCCTCACAGATGCGCTTAAGAAATGGAAATTCAGTCCCACTAGAAGACAGATTGGAAGTAACTAGAAGGATAGGAAATGAGGCGAAAATAATATTAACTATCAAAAGACGAAAACTTGATTACTTAGGACATGTAATGAAAGGGCAAAAATACGCATTTTATAACTTATTATGCAAGGCAAAATCCGAAGCAATATTTCAAGAAGCGCTCTCAGACTTAATAGAAGGTATATCTATCAATCGAGAAGTTTTGAATAACTTACGTTTTGCAGACGATACAGTGATAATGACGGATAACAATAATGATTTACAGAACGCAATGCAACGCATTAGTGAACGCTGTCATGAGTACGGACTGAAGATAAATTTAAAGAAAACTAAATGCATGATCATGACTAAATCTGCACATGCAAATATCCAATTGACTATTGAAGATACTGCAATTGAGAGTGTTAATAACTATAAATACTTAGGAACATGGATAACATCAGATGTAGACCAAACCAAAGAAATTAAGACACGTATTGAAATATCACGTGCATCATTCATTACACTTAAAAAGTTTCTTTGTTGTCGGGATATAAGGTTAGAACTACGCCTGAGAATGCTTCGGTATTACGTGGTCTCTACTCTTATTTATGGCTTGGAAGCGTGGATACTAAAACAAGTCCATCTGAATAAGTTGGCCGCCTTTGAATTTTGGTGTTACAGAAGAGTCCTACGAATATCATGGATTCAAAGAATGTCAAACGTGGAAGTAACTAGAAGGATAGGAAATGAGGCGGAAATAATATTAACTATCAAAGATGAAAACTCAAGTACTTAGGACATGTGATTAGAGGGCAAAAATACGCATTATTACAACTTGTTATGCAAGGCAAAATCCGAGGAAAGCGAAATGTGGGAAGACGAAGAATATCCTGGCTTAAGAACTTAAGGGAATGGTTTGAATGCAGTAGTGCAGAACTATTTACAGCGGCAGGTAACAGGGTCAGCATAGCCATGATGATTTCCAACCTTCGATAGAAGTTGGAACTTAAAGAAGAAAAAAGAAGATAGAGGTGAAGCAGATATCTCGGATCAGAAATTTCGAGTGTAAAGAAACTATAAGTGAGTCACTTTTCAATATAAATTTTACTGAGCGATATCCAGGTATCAGGAAAACTCTTCACAAAATTCTTCGAAGGTTTGTGCAAAGATTTGTTACACTCGAAATAATAAACTCGTAACAAATTCAAATTCATCTTATTCAAATAACAAAGAAAAAATTGGGTTATCTTGAGATACCGCAAGTAAACGATAACAGCAATAAAAGTTAAACTGTTTGCAAATGCATATTTTTTGTCAAGTCAACCTTATTTATGAGTTTGATAATTTGAATTAACATTAAAATACAATTAATTCTAAAAGTATTAACTTTAGACATAGGAAATCTTAATTATTTGAAAAAGAATTAACTTATTTCTATAATTGAAATTTAATAGAATGCCCTTCCATTCCGACAAATTCCTATATATTTCTAAAGCCTACATTATTTACTTGCAGTGTGTACAAATTTTCAAGAGATTTCATTTATAAAAAGAGGAGAGATCGTCAAAATCAAAATGTTCAATAATTCAAAAAAATATATTTTGTTTGATAATATACCTTATACAAAATATGTCCAAAAATTTTACACGGACTCTTAAATATATCGGGAATCACATTAAAAATAACAAAGTTGTTGGCTACATCCGGTATAATTGGACGTGATAGTTAACTGTAAATATTTTAGACTTATGTATCAAAAACCGTTATGCGGAAATACAAATTTTAGAATTTAAAATACACACGTCTAATAGTGTCTACACGAAATACCCTGTTTTATATGATTATCCTCGGTACCTTAATTTTTGACGTAACTATTCAAGTACCGATAACTTAACATCTTTACAATAACACTTGTTTATACGAAACCAATATTTATTCAGTGAAGTATAATTTCATACTGTTACTAAAAAGAAAGGTAAATAGTCATATAATATTCAAAAATACCAGAGATGGGGCTAATTACAAGAAATCATTTTATTCTTGTTCTTCCTTCTTGTATGTAGTCTTTAAAGCCTGTTTCTTCTTCAATAAATTGTTTAAATTGTCGCACCATCCTTTTTTTTTGTCTGCCAATACTTCTTCGTCCATTTGGTAACTTATCTCGTGCTATTCGTACTATTCTATCCTCTGCCATTCTGCTAATGTGTTCATTTCACTCCTGTTTCCGTTTTTTCACCCATCCATTTATGTCTTCTATATTGCAAGCTCTTCTTATGTTTTCGCTTCTCTCCCTATCCAACAGACTTTTCCCTGATATTCGTCTCGGAGTATTTTCATCTCTGTTGCTTCTAGTAGTCGTCTCGTTTTAGATGTGTCAGATCCTGTCTCCGCCGTGTATGTTAATAGAAGTCTAATTGCTGCTTTCTAGATTCCAGTTTTTGTCTCTTGTCTTAGGTGTTTGTTCTTCCAGATTGTGTCTCATTAATAGATCCCGCCACTTTACTTGCTTTGTTGTCGTACTTCTACAACATCTTCGTAACTAGTTATATCTATTCCCAGATATCTAAACCTTGCTTCCCCTGCTTTATTATCTTACAATCAATTTCGATTTTACATCGTAGATGTCATACATTTGTTTTTTCTGCTGATATTATTGTATTTCTGGCTATTGTATTGAAGATATGTGTTAATCTTTGGAGCTCGTCTTCTGTCTCGGCGATTAATGCTGCGTCGTCTGCATAACATAATATTTGGATTTCTTTGGTCCCCATTCTGTAGCCATGTACTCTGCTTGTATTATTTCGTCCATTATTATATTAAAGAGAAGTGAGCTTAACGAGTCACCCTGTCTGACTCCGCTTTGTACTGGTATACACTGTGTTAATTTTCCATTTACCTTTGTCTGTATTCGATTATGGAAATAGATGTTTTCGATTGTTTGTATAATATTGATGATTGTGTTTCTTTTATACAGTAGGTGTAAGACGTCTTCGACTTGGATGCGATCGAAAGCCTTTGTCAGATCTATAAAACATTGATATGCTGATTTATTGTGTTCGATGGCCTTTTCTGTAGATGGCCTTTACTGATTTGCCTTAGTACAAATACGGCATCTACGCAACATCTTCCGGATCTGAACCCTTGTTGTTCATTTGATAAAGTTGTTAGTTTATTGATTTTGTTGGTTAGGACTTCTGTGGTAAACCTAAGTGCGGTGTTCAGTAGATTTATACCTCTATAATTGTTGGGGTCTTCTTAATCTCCTTTCTTGAACACTGGTATCCTTATTCTGTTTCTCCATGCGTCTGGTATCGTGCAGTGCAATATTAGTTTTTGTCTGGGGGTTATGAGCGTGATGACTGGGTGGATTGAGTAGCTCAGAAGCCGCGTTTATGCCCACAGCCGGTCCCAAGCCCGAAAAAAAGAGGAGGTTTGATAGACTATGTTAGCATCGTACCCATTGTAAAAGAAAACAAGGCTCAAAGAACCGATATAAAGCCTCGGAACCAGAAATCATTGTTGGCGGTATTTTGTTCATCTTTTGATGGGGTAACGATAAGGCCGGCTCTTCACATGGGATCCAACGAAGACACCAACGTGTTCCCACGTTCGATGAGGCATCCACACATTGGGTTGGGTATTGGGGTGATATCAATCTGTTTCAAATCTGTTTCGAGTCAACATTGATACGAAAACGAAAACCTTGATATTTTTACACTTTTATTTGAAAATATAAAAATATATAAACAAAAAATTTAAGACTTTTTTATTAGGAATGCTATTCTTCATCAAACGTGACTTTAATCCACAGCCGATATTTTATTATATAAGGACAAAAGATATTTTTTATATATTTTGAAAGTTACATGACCACACGACGGTTATCTATTAGGACAAAATGATCTATTATATATTATATATTTCAAAATTACAAGCATATGTTTTTGTAAAATATTTGGATAAGTATTTTTTTGTCTGAAAGGTACTGAAAAAACACGCTTTGTTGTATTATTTTAAAGGTACATTTTGGTCAATTACAGTTTTTGTGATAAAACGTATAATTTTTGACTTATTAGCAGATTAAAAACATTGATGTTTTCGATATTAAATTAACACTTTCGATATAGAATAAATCGAAAACTATTATTTTATCAAAAAAATTGTATAGAACAATGTTTGCTTAGAATTCATTTTTCTACCCATTTTTGCGTCAAAATGTAATTAACAATTCCACCCCTGAGGTGGGGGTGTAAAATCATAGTAAAAACACCTTTCGGCATCATATAGGTTTTGATCCTTGGACTATTCACTACGCATTATCAAATTTTCAAATAAATCGAATCATTTTTAACAAAAATTCGAGGTTTTAACCTTTGTTTCCTGGACTATATTCCTAAAAATCAGTTTTTGGCTTATGTTGAAAAATTTGCATGATCAGCGAGTTTTTTGAAATCAAAGTAAAGTAAGTAATAAAAAAAATCTAAAAGAAGTTGAATTAAGGAAATGAGAATGTTTTTTTATTATTTTTATTTTTTAGTTTAACGATAAACTCCTTTTTTAATAAAAAATTTAATTTTTTACATTTATACACACACATGATAATATATGGTCCCGCCAAATAAAAAAATTAAAATCAGTAACTACGTATCTATTTAGTATTTACATATATATTCTGAATTTTTGGTATATTTTCAATACATATTACGAAATCAGAAATGTTAGCAGGACGAAGGTTGTGCCAAATTTTAGTGGGACTCCAAAATCAGAAAATCAATACATAGAAAGTTTTCCGTCTCTATTGTGTTACATAAACATTCAGCTCCATTATATAATGAACATAGCTTCTGTATTCGCATATGCCTGTTTTTAGTATTGTTGGTTACAAAATATTGTGAAATATTCATTCCTAGTAGAAAAAATTTATTTCGTCAAATTTATCGTTTTCAAAGAATTGCAGAAAATATATACCCACATAATATTTCCAGAATTGTTGAAATAATATATGTTTTTAAAATAAATTTACGTTATTATGTATATTTTGAAATTTATTGCAGTATAAACAAACTCGTACTCAAAAAAGAAAACCGCAATTGACGTTAGAACCTATACACTGCTTCCACAAAGTGACATGTAAATTTATGAGCTAAATAAACGATACTATTATGAAAAATAGCCAAAACAGATCGACTTTTTTTTATTTGTTTTTATTTCGAAAATATGTGTCTCGACAGCTAATGTTCATTGACATACAGTCCCTGCTCAATTTATTAGACTCACTTAGCAAATTCAAGTTTTCTGTGTTTTATAATCAATTATAATTATAACTATGTTAGCTATAAGTAAGAAACATAACACAAATGGTAGTAGTAACCTTTTTGCATATTTATTGAACAAAAATAAAGTAAATTATTACAATATTGTACTATAACATTAATATTTTGTTAAGCCACCTTTGGCATTAATAAGTACAGCCACTCCACTAGGCATGCTGTTTATGCATTTTTCTGCGATTTCTTTTAAATTTTCGGTACGATTCCAATAGAAAATGATTCTTTCTATCAACTGAATCTTGTTGGTAATTATTTTCTTGGCTAATTCTCTTTTTAGACACTCCCAGACATTTTCAATGGGGTTCATGTCTGGTGAGTTGCCGGGCCATGGTAAGAGCGGAGTTTCTTGTTCTAATAACAATTTTTTAATACTTTTAGCCGTATGGCAAGGTGCTCCATCCTGCATAAATATCTTATGACTGTTACCAAACCATTCGTTCACTTGTGAAACCAATCTTGTCTGCAAAACCCTTTTATATTGGTCTTGTCGCATGGTTCCTTCTACAACATACAAACGTTCCATACCTTTGCCACTAATCACTGACCATATCATTACTGAGGTGGGATGTTTAATTGTATTAATTACACATCCCTTTTCATATTTTTACCCTGGACATCTTCGGACAAACTGGGCCTTGTCATCCATTATTTGAAACGTGACTTCATCGCGGTTGATTTAAGGGGTTTGGGATTTTTTGGTTTTGGGTTAGTTTTGTTTTGTGGGGGGTGTTGGGTAAGGTAGGAATTATGATGTTAAGACGGGTTGGTTGAGGTGGAAAATAGAGTTTAGGGGGTGGGGATGGGGGGGGGGGTGGGGGGGAGGAGTCTTATAAGGGGTATGGGGGTTGAAATGGATGTATTTGTGAGGATGTATGGGGAATAAGGTTTAGGTGATAAGGGAGAGAATTAGTGGGAGGTTGAGAGTGGGGGGATAGGAGGGGGGGTATGAGTTGGGGGGGGGGGTTGTGGAGGAGAAAGGGGGGGGAGGGGGGTGTGGGTGAATATGATAAAGAAATTAGGTAGGATAGGGAGAGGGTGGGGGGTAGGTTGAGAGATAGGTATTAGGTGTAGAAATGGGGAGGAATGAGAGAGAGTAGTTGGAGGTGGGGGTGGTATTGTTGGTTGGTGGGTAGATTATATTTGTGAGGTGGGGGTAAAATGAGGTTTTTGGAATTGAGTGTGGTTGAGGGGTGGGTGGGTTAGTTGTGGGCTAATGGTGGTGGTTGTTGGTTGGTGTTGTGGTAAATGTGTTGTTGGATTTAGGTAGTGATTTGGGGTTTGTTAAGGTAAATTTGAGTGTGGGGTTGGTTTTTTTTATTTGGGGTTTTGTTGGTGGGAGGTAGAGGGGTATATGGAGTGTAGAGGTTTGGGGTATTTATAAGTTTTGGTGTAATGGGAGTAGGTTTGTGGAAAATGTGGGTTTTTAAATGGAAATTAGATGTGAATGGTTATGTAGGATTGAAGTGGTTTGGGTTTTTTAAGTGGGGGGGGGGTGAGATGTTGGGTATGGTAGGTTGTCAATTACATTCATGTTTACATGGGTAATACTGTACATTGGTACAAGTTAGTTACAATACATTTTTTATAATACATGTTGTTTTAAATCAAATTGTATAACTGTGTGTTTTTTAAAAAGTTTAATACATTTTCGTAGTTGTTGCTGTTTGAGATAAGTATGTCTTTTAGGTTGTTGCCAAGATTGTATTTTCTACTGGCTGCTAGGTAGTGTTGACAGTCACGAAGTACATGTGTTACGGAAGTCGTGGTGTTGCAGTACTAGTAGAGTAGGCGGGATCTGTAGAAATTCAGACCATAATGGACATTTTCCATAGGAAGCTATTTTTTGCTGGAATCCCTTCAGGATATGCCCAATATCGATAATCACAATATGTGCCAGTCGCAAACCCTGTGCTAAATTTTTTATTTAACAAAATCTGAAAACAATTGAAAATTTCCCATTTTTTTGCTCCTATTTTCGTTTATAATTCGGAAAATATTGATCCTAGACAAAAAATTATAACTAGTTAAAAGTTTCGTTATTCAATTTTACACAATATTTCGTTAGCTAGAAATTGAAAATTTAATGTTTATTGCTGAAAAAATAGCAATAAGTGGAAAAAAAGTTCAAAAAAATAAAGTTAATCCTTTAAATGTTTTCGACTTTCTAAACTTGACTTACAAGTTCCATATTCAGCATAGAAAAACTTTTTAATATGTTTAAAACTTGTGCTAAGTTTTGTTAAGATCGGTCGGATAGGTTTTGCATAATAATTTTGCAATCCAGCCTACTGGAAAAAAATCGCAAATTTTCAAATTTAATTGTAGGCCCTAAATAAGGCCCTCAGATTGTTGCAAATTTTTTTACATATAAAGGAAAACAAACTTTCAAACGCTTTTTGTAAAATTCAAATCGGTTCACTAGGAGAGCCTAGAAATTTTTTAAAAGTCTTAAACATTTTGTACAAGAAGCCGAGATAATGCAATTTTTAGCGCGCGCTATGATGTTGAACTCGCCGATTCACATTTCGAGTGAATGTCTCCCACCACCACCTCTCATGCATTCTGATCGATATTTTACGTGAAAACGGTTTTTTATTTGTCTTTTTTATGGATGTTGCCATGAAGCGCATTACGTAAAACTTTTCATATAAAAAGTACTTGACAAGGCGAGGGTATTTGTTTAAAAATGAGCTCTCTATCACTTATGTTTACACGGCAAATGCATGCCAACTTTGACCTTCAATATCTCGGCAACCAGTAAGCCGAATATATCTTTTTTTTAAAGAAACGTCTTTTAATGTTTTTTAAGTGTATAAATTTTGAAATTGATATGTTTAAAGCTCGTAAAGTTATTCAATTTGTTTATAAGTCTAAAAAATGTTTAAAACTTTAAAAAATTCTCTAGGCTCTCCTAGTCAACCGATTTAAATTTTACAAAAAGCGTTTGAAAGTGTGAGACTTCCTTTATATGTAAAAAAAATGCAACTATCTGAGGGCCTTATTTAGGGCTCACTATGAATTTGAAAATTTGCGATTTTTTTCCAGCAGGCTGGATTGTAAAATTATTATGCAAAACTTATCCGACCGATCTTAACAAAATTTAGCACACGTTTTAAACATAATAAAAAGTTTTTCTAGGCGGAATATGGAATTTGTAAGTCAAGTTTAGAAAGTCGAAAACATTTAAAGGATTAACTTCATTGTTTTGTACTTTTTTTCCAATTATCGCTATTTTTTCAACAATAAACAATAAATTTTTAATTTCTAGCTAACGAAATATTGTGTAAAAGTGAATAACGAAACTTTTAACTTGTTATAATTTTTTCTCTAGGATCAATATTTTCCGAATTATAAACGAAAATAGGAGCAAAAAAATGAGAAAATTTCAATTGTTTTCAGATTTTCATTGTTGTTTCAGAAATAGCTTCCTATGAAAAATGTCCAATCCAAAACAGATCCTATCTAGACTAATGTATATTATGTGTCGCCGAAAGAACAAAATATGAGCGCATATTGTTCGGTATACAAGGATCTTTTGGAACTCTTGTTTGTTTCGATGCGGTGTTTTGTAGATATGATTTTTCAAAAAACATATTATTATTAATATATTATTATAACAATTCTAAGAAACGTGGATATTCTTGGTACATATTTCCGCATATTATGATTCTCCGAACTTACATATTTTTCTATTAGGAGTAAACATGCTTATTGAAATGTCCTCCTAATTTTGGGTTGAATAGATCTGTTTTAATTTAATTTTTTGCGCAGGAACGATGACGATACTGACTTCAAGCATATTTTCAAAGATTATTTCCAAGAAAACTTCGAAATTAGCAACGATGAAAAATACGAGAAAATCGATGTACCTGATTTCAAAGATGGTCGCAGTGGTCGTTTCATTCACGATTTTAATACCAATACAACTGGCATCATTGACGTAACAGGACGTAGATGCTTCGTTATGCCATTGAATCGGGACAATGTTCTGCCACCAAAGTCATTGTTTGATTTGATTCACAAGATGTGGGAAGGGTAAGTAAAAGATAATTAATTTTTAAGGACTCTGTCACCTTTACTTCTTTACATAAACATGTTGATCGTTTTTGTGTCTTCTCTTGTTGAACTGCGTCGATTATCATTGCGTCGAGCTTTCAACATCCTCTTCGATGTCTTCTTTAGTGCTTCCGAGGTCTCAGTCTCCCGAGCCCCCAAACACTACTACATTAATGCTACTGGGAACCGCGGATGGTTCATTTGTACATGGTGCAGTGTTTTACAAGGCTTGTAGACGCGGCAAGTGAATTAGGACTTGTGGTAAACGAGGAAAAAACCAAATATACTGCATTATATAAACCTTGTATATTTGTATACAAGCACCCAAACAATTTCAATCGGATAGAAGAAGGACTGAAAATCAACAAGACAAGCTACTATAACAACGACACGCCCCCTCAAGCCGAAACCAGTGGAGAGGAGGCGAGTGGGAAATATAAATATTGCCTCCGTGGTACAACGCGGCGCCAGTTGAAGATAACTCAGAAGACAACGGCCCAACATCGCGAACAAACAGTTTAATAAGTTACACGATGACCGTGAAAGCCTAACGCAGTTTATCAATACTCGGAGACATTTGAAATAAACAATGGATTAAAACAGGGAGATGCACTTTCACCACAACTCTTCAACTTAGCTCTGGCGCACATAATCAGAAGTGCAGGAATCGATAAACCGAATACAGTTACCAATACATTTGCACACGATATCAATCTAATAGGAAACACACGATTAAGAATGAAAGAGACTTTCGTGAGGTTCTAGAAGAAAGCAGAGAAGATGGGGCTCCAAATCAACGAAAACAAGACGAAATATATGTATATGAGCCGCAATAACCAAAGCAGAGACAGAATCGGTCAGAACAACGCCATCGATGACTTTAACTTTGAGCGCGTTAGAGAATTCAAGTATCTTGGAACAACAATAACTGAAGACAATAACGGATCACAAGAAATAAACAACAGGATTCAGGCCGGCAACAGATGTCTTTTTGGGGAATGGGACAATCCACCGGCAGCCGATTCGCCGTCAGAAATTTAATTTTGAGCATGTTTATTAATAACATTTGGTTATAAAAATAAGATTTTAGGCAATGCATTATTTTATGGTAAGTACCTGTTTATTGATGTTTATTGAGTTGGTGTTTTATTTTTATTAGGAATAAAATATTTTACAAGAACTGGCGGACCAAGGAATTTTACATTTAGTACAAAATTATAATAGACAAAATATTTTAGAATATCTCAGAGGCTTAGCCCATAACTACGAAATGTAGAAATTAATTTTTTAATAAAACAAAACATAAACCAATGGATTACTTGTTTCATTTACTTAGCAAAAATATTTAATTAAACATAAAATTATATGAATTAAGTTTTCGTTAAACACCAACCCTCAATAAATGGGTACTTACTAAAAAAAAATTATTGCCTAATTTTTTTTAAATTCTTGTTAAACATTTTTTATTCCAACAATAATTTAAACAAAAAATTAAATTCTTTAATCATTATTCACTGGTTATTAATGGTCATTAAATAAACAACAACTATTTTAATCCACATTACAAGATCAACCACCCTAATTGTTTTCTAGTTCTTGTTAAATATTTTATTCCTAATAAAAATTTAAACATCACACCATTAAATGGTACTTACTATAAAATAATTTATTGCTTAAAATCTTCTATTTTTAACCAAGTGTTCTTAATAAACATTCTAAAAATTAAAATTCTGACGGCGAATTGTCCTAGACCCGTCTTTTTGCCCTCCAAAACCTTATAAAATCGAAACAACTAACAAGACGTACGAAGATACAGATCTATAAAACAATCATACGACCCGTTGTGATGTATGGAAGCGAAACGTGGACGATAACAAAGGCAAACGAAGTGAGACTATGTGTCTGGGAAAGAAAAATACTAAGGAAAATCTTTGGTCCTGTGCTGGATGAAGCATCAGGACAATATAGGATAAGAACTAACAAAGAGCTCGAAGAACTCTACCCAGGCGCCAACATCATAAAGTCCAGAAGACTCCAATGGGCAGGACACCTCAGAAGACATTCTGACGAACGAACAGTAAGACTAGTGTGGGAGGAAGTCCCAACTAGAAGAAGACCACGCGAACGCCCTCGTCTCCGGTGGCGGGATAATATAGCAGGAGATTATATAAGCACTATGGGCGTGAAGAATTGGATGGAGTTTGCTCAAAACAGAAAACAGTGGAGACATGTTGTCGAGTCGGCTAAAACCCACGAAGGTTGTAACGCCATGGAGTAAGTAAGTACTTTGCCATCTACTGCATTATTTCCCGTGTTAGAATTGAGGGACATCTTCGTTAAATAATTTTTTAGTTTTTCTTGTGTGTTTTGGATAAATTTCCCTTTTTTGCAGTAGCGGAATTTATATTTTTCTTGTTATAGATTTTTCTGTACATAGTAAATTTATTATATTTCTTATTTGTAGTCTTTTATTTCTTCACATTTCACAGCCTGTTTTGGTTTGCCCCCTTTATTTTGGATCTAATATCTCTATCGAGTCACTTGTATTACTGCAGATTCCTTCCCTTGTGTTTGTCTTGTTTTCATTTTGACAAGAGGATTTCTCGTGGCCTCCAGTGTTCTTTCGCTTTATTCGTGACGCAAGCATCTCGTCTTTAAATAGTTTCCAAAATGAGTAAAGTAGTTAAGGTCTTAGTAACTAGGAAACCTGGAAAGACACCGTTAAAAACTTCGAATAAAACAAAAACGATCAACCAAAAAAAAGTATAAACAACCTTCAGAAGTCATTGATCTTTTAAACGAATATTTTTATTGAACCAGTAACATAATATTTAAAAAACGCAGTTAGTTGCATGGTTAATGTTTATTGCAATGTAAAATAAAACTGATGTGAGTCACGTTCATATTTGTTTAACTTTAATTTTTTTGCAAGGTGAAGGTTATTGAATTACATAATGCACATGGGTTTTAATTAATATTTTCATATTATTGTGTATTTATAGTTTGTTTGGTCTACTCTATTTCATTATTTAGATATGCGGACGACACTGTAATCTTAGCCGAAAACATTGAAGATCTTCACAGACTGGTGACCAGAATAGCGGAGTATGGTCTAACAATGAATATCAAGAAGACGAAATTTATGAGAATATCGAAAACTCAAAGAAATAACGAGAATCTTTTAATAAACGGAGACAATTTACAATAAGACAATCAAAATAAGAATAGAAAAGGCTAGAGCAAATTTCAATAAAATGAGAATAGTGCTATGTACCAGGGATTTAAAACTGGAACTAAGAGTTACGTTGGCAAGGTGCTATGTTTTTTCGACTTTATTTTATGGAATGGAATCTTGGACCTTAAATGCGACATCGATAAAAAAAACTGGAATCATTCGAGCTGTGGGTGTACAGAAGAATACTGAAAATATCGTGGACAGAACACGTAACAAACAAAGAGGTTCTGGGAAGGATGGATCTCTCTCTTTAATCCTGACCCCCCAGGGGGAGTGTAGTGGTCGACGTGATGTCGTGTATTGTCCGTCTCCAGATATCTCTGTCTCTGGTCATTTCTTTTAATTCATGCATAGGTCTTTAGCATATTCCTGTAATTTGATCTATCCATCTTGTTGGGGATCTTCCTCGTGACCTTCGGCCTTCTACCTTTCCTTGTATTATGAGTCTTTCCATGTTTTCTGTGTTTGCTCTCATAACATGCCCAAAATATTTTAATTGTTGGAGATGGACTTTACTAGAGAGTTGTTGGCTAACTTTTAGCTCTCTTAAAATTGAATTATTTGTTCGTTAAACGGTCGGTCCAAGGAATTCGTAACATTCGTCTCCAACAGAACATTTCAGTGGCGTCTATCTTTCTTCTCTCCGATTGTCTCAGAGTCCAAGATTCACATCCGTAGGTCAGTATTGGGAATATTAAGCAGTTGATCAATCTCATCTTTATCGCTCTTGAAATTTGACGTTCCTTCCATATTTTGGTCACTTTTGCTATGGCAACTTTTGCTAGATCACATCTACGTTTAATCTCTTCTTGTAATGACCCTGTGTTTGTGATTAATGATCCCAGATATAAGTATGAGCTCACAACCTCGAACCGGTCAATTGTGGTTATGTGTGGATGATTGTTGTGTAGTCTATCCACTATCATGATCTTTGTCTTTGATATGTTTAATTGCAGACCAAATATTTGACTTTCGTTTTCGATCAGTCGTATAAGTTCCATCAGCTCTGCTTGACTATTTGCAAGAAGGGCTGTGTCATCTGCGAAACGTAGGTTGTTTAGTTTATGACCATTTATTGAGATGCCCTTTTCCCATCCTTCAAGTGCTCTTCGCATAATATACTCCCCATATATGTTGAATAATTGTGGAGGTAGTATACATGCTTGTCTGACACCCCGTTCTGGATGAAATTCGTTCGAAAGTGTGTCAAGTACTTTAACTGATCCAGTAGTGTGTTCATATAGTTCGGTTATAAGCATAATTAGATGTTGTGGTACGCCTACTTCTTTTAGTATTCGCCATAAGTGTCTCCACTTGACCCTGTCGATCGCTTTACGGTAATCTATAAAACAGATGTATAGTGGGATGTTGAATTCCCTAGATTTCTCGATTATCTGTCTTATAGTTCTATAATTGTCGCATTTATGGAAGCTGCCTTTTTTATGTATGGTCGTTATTGTAGATTTTGTCCAGTCTTCAGGCCATTGTTTGGAATGCCATATTTGGTTACAGAGTAGATGAAGTAACTTTATGCCGGTTTCTTCTGTGGCTTTAAGCATTTCTGCTGTTATCATATCTGGACCTGGTGCTTTGTTATATTTTAGCTTGTTGATAGCCTGTCTTACTTCATTTTCGAGTATATCAGGTTCTTCTTCCACCTCGTCAGAGATTTTGCTAACAAGCTCTTGGCGATGATCATCTTTATATAGGTCCCTGCAATGCGATTTCCATGTCTCTGCTATGTCTTCTCTGTTTGTTCTCAGGGTTCCGTGTTATCTTCAATGGCCCAAGTTCTGGCTCTGAAGTCTCTTGTCAGGTAGCGTATTTTTCTAAATAGATCTCTCGGCTGATTATTCTGACCATGTCCCTCAATTTCTTTGCATATACTTTGATAGTACTGTTTTTTGTCGGCCTTACATCTTCGTTTTATTTCTTTATTGAGGTTTCTTAAACTAGCTTTCTCCCTTTCACTATGTACACTACTTTTACAAAGATTTCTTTCGTCTTCCACATGACACAAAATGACGAAATTTGAATGGTTGTTAGAACAGTCGAATAATTATCTATATAATATACTTTTGATGCATTATTTGGTTGCATCATTATGGGTTCATTGAAATATAACATAGACATAAGTACATAGTAAAAACTGATTCCTGGATATTGCTTCTTTTATGGCTGTATTGCCTAAAGACTTACGTTTAGACCAGTATATGTGCATTGGGCAAACAATTATAGGATATTATAAGGGCACATTCTAGAACAACTTTGATTTCGCCTGAAGATATTTCTTGAATATTCCTCTTTTTTTTTCTGAAGCAGTCAATCACATGAGAATCTTTGTTTATTTTATCTGTAAGCGTTGGTTTTTCATGCGGGACTTTAGGATGATGTTGTTAACATTTCTGTTCCAGTCGAAAATGGGATCTAGAATTTGTGGCTGCTGTGCGTCGTCAGTTGAATGACAACTGTCTTCAGCTTCAGTTGGATTATCCACTTACTCTTTAACTGGTTCGCCAAGTTCTTCAACTTCAGGTTTTTCAAATCAGATAAGTTTTTGACTAAATCTTCCAATTCTTTTCTCCCAGTCTACTAACTGCATTAGGAAGAAATAGAGCACTGAAAAAGGCTTAAAAAATGTCTGCGAGGTGATAATGCAAAGGTTTATTGATATCTGCTGTTTATATGTGCTGATTCACACATGCCACTGTTTCATTGCCGCTAAAATAACGACGAAACAAACCGATACAAACTCACCGATACAAAATTGGCATTTACTGTACTTTTATGTTACAAAATGCAAAATTAATCGAATACATTTTTTCTCTATTGTCAATTATTTAATAAACTGAAATATTTTTATTCTTTTTTAATTTTAGATATTATAAAGTAAATACCGATCTTGTTAGAAAAAATATGAGAGTGATTATTCCGCCAATTACAGACACCAAGACCATTGGAGGATATATTGCAAGTGAATGTGATGGATTGCCCATTTATAAATTAGAAAGATATGTTGGTGGAGGTAAGTAAAACAAAATAACATGAACTACTTTGGTGAATATGTTCCTTTTCAAACTGTAGCAAGTAAGGGCCGATTGTTCGAACGCTAATCAAAACTTTGATTGTAATCAAATATTTAATTAAAATCAAATACGTTATATAAAAAGTGAAAAATCGTTTATGTGGTGTGTGTGTGCCGGTCTTAAAGAAATATAGTTTTTGATCGCATTGAGAATGGCATTTGCTTCGTTAGGAGCATCAGAGATCAATTTCTGGACTAAGTCAAATTAATATTACTGCGGAACATACCTTTGATTCTATCCAACCAGAATTATCTGGAACTGAGCCTGAGCCCTTTGCCAATAGTGGTGACTCTTATCAACCTTCAGGAGAGTCATCGGATTCTTCAGAGGATGTAAATGTCAGGAAAAATTTTTTCCAGGAAAATGTTGCTACCGTGCAAAATATGGGTACAACAAAAGACCTTGTACAACGAAAACGACGTAACGAAAATGCATGGAAACGAAACGTAATTAAAAATAAAAGAAATAAAGGAGAGGAATATACAAATTACAAAGGAAAAGTTATTCCTGGTAAAACTTTTGCTCCAATAATATGCGTGTGCCGAAAAAAATGTAGTGACCAGGTAACACAACAGATACAAAAAAATGTTCACGCTTAATTTTACTCATTGGACTGGAATGGTCAAACCACATATATTTGTGCTGCTGTCAAGGTGCTGACGCCTAAGAGACCAAAAGTAAAAGGACCCAACACTCCCAGTCGTAGACAACACTCTAGATACTTTTATTTTAACAAACACCATGTTTGCAAAAGTTTCTTTTTAAAAGTTTTGCAAATCTCCAATAAAAGATTGGATTATGCTTTAAATAGAAAAAGGGATCCAGATACTTCCATATGCACTCCTGATCAGAGGGGCAAAGGACCGTCGGGAAATAAAATAAAGGACGACGTCAAAGATTTTATGAAGCAGCATATTGAAAGTTTTCCCCGATACACGAGCCACTATGGGGAAAGAACATCTAGCCAGCAATATTTAGCACCTAATTTGAATCTTCAAATCATGTACACTTTATATGAAAAAAAAAAAATGCCAGGAAAGGAATGAAACTCCTGGAAAGAAAAGCTACTATGAGAGCATTTTTAGAGGCCATAACTGCATTTTTACATGCCGAAAAAAAAATACATGCAAGGCATGCGGTATTTTTCGGGTACAAACTCAAAACGAAACTAACGTTGATAAAAACCTTCAGCTTAAACAAGAGCAGAGTAATCACCATCTTCTCGCTGCCACAGCAAGGAACTTATTGAATAGCTACAAACGATCCTCTTTAGCAAATGAAAGCACATCTTGCCTAATGACTTTTGATTTACAACGTACTCTTCCAACTCCAATGGTACAAACTGGAGAGGTTTATTACATGCGTCAGTTGCAAGTGCTAAATTTTGGACTGCATCTTTATTCAGCAGTTGGCGACACAATAACAATGAATATGTGGTACGAAACAACTGGAAACAGAGGTTCCCAGGAAGTATTATCCTGTCTCTATTATAATATAAAAAATGTGTTGCCCAAAAACATAACCACGCTCTATACATTTAGTGACTCGTGCTCTGGTCAGAATCGTAATTGGAATATGCTGTTTTTTATGATGTTTGTCGTAAATTCTTGTCCAAATATTACAGAAATAGTGACCTGCTATCTTGTTAGTGGACACTCATTTCTGCCAAACGATTCTGATTTTTCAGATATTTCAAAAGCACAAAAGAAAAAAGAATGTATTTACATTCCGCAAGAGTGGATGTCTTTGGTAAAAGATTGTAGAAAAAATAATCCATACACAGTAAATGACATGGTCGGAAAATTTGTCGACTTTAATGAACTGGGAAAAATATGAATAAAGGTGGAAAAAGTACCACTGGTAATAACGTTTTGATATCAAAAATGCGAAAAATTAAATGTTTAAAAGGAGACAGTAAAATTTATTTTAACAGTGACTACTCAGATAATTACGAAAGTTTTGACTTAAATAAATGCAAAAAAAAAGAAACTTTTTTAAAACCTTACAGTTTTTTGCAAGACTGACAGAAAAAAATGCAAGACATAAAAAAGATTCTTTTATATGTTCTACCAATACATCACCCATTCTATTTAAGCTTCCCCCTTAAGCCTCGCAAGGGTCAAGCAGCCCAGGAAGAGAATAATCTACAAGGCACATTGGGTGAAGAGGAAGGAGATAATAACTAAGAATGTTAATTTATTAAGTTAAAAATTAGTTTTTTTTATCAGTATCCTTAATTCTGTTTTTTTAGCTTTAGTATTAAAAATTTAAGAATTTAGTTTTGTAAAATAAACATTTTTTAACATATTAATAATTATTATTGTAGTATTACAGATAAACCCCTTTCTGCATTACTTCGTTGACTTATTTTGCTAAAAACAGAAGTGATCTAAGTGTAAAAATGCTATGTTTTGGGACCATTTTGTTATTTTTTTTGTGCTCAAGGATACTAAAATTTTTATTTTATTTTATTGATTAACATAAAAAAAACAAAATTAATTCAAAAATAAAAGAATAACGGTTTTTTGAAGAAAAACTATTTTTCCTTATTATTGAAAACTATTCAAATATTACTTAGATCACTTCTGTTCCTGACTAGCCACTTGTTCTTTTTCAAGTGTTTTTGATTTATTTTGTACATAACCTGTTCTTTTTTTTTTCTTGATAAACATAATTAACTTATTACATTTAGATTTATCAATGTTTGATTTTAGCATCGAATATTTGGGCCACAAACTTGCTATTCGTATATTAGGTCATTTTTCGGCAATGCTTGAAAAATATGTCAAGAATACAGATTCTCAATATCGTATTATTTTTCTCTCGTCACACCATGCAATAAATTCAGCGTATGTTTTTTCGTATAACACTCTGCTTTTTTCAGACAGTAAACTTAAAGATATTTCATTTGCAGTTTCTGCAACTTCTGGTGGAGTTAAATACTCTTCGTCAATATCCATTTTTTGATTTTTAAAATACACAGAATTCTAAACAATAAAGTAAATAATGACATACAATGACAGATGGTACTAACAGCGGCTACTTTATTTTATTTTTTTAGTGGGAATATATACTTCATCTAATTCATAGATAAATAATATAATAGTAGAAATAGATAGGCAACTCAATGTATAAATTTCGTTCATTAGGCCCCTTGCGGCTGGGGTCAATACTAATCATCTTTTGGCGGCAAATTCGAATGAACACCCCTTACATATATACCCTTTAGCGCCTCTTGTGGGCTATTTCGTTACTTATTAAAATTTATTGGAATTGGAAAATAAGGATATAAGATGCACAATTTTTTCTAGATATACGTATATTTATGTGTTGTTTAAGATAAAACAGTTATAAAATAATTACATAATATTTATTACACATATTTGCAGAACTTAAATACTATTATTTTTTGCTTCCTGACAATTTACTATCATTCTTTTTGTAATTTTTCCATGATTTGTACACAACGAACAATACAATAATTCACCATATTTAGTTTTGTTACTAGCACAACACAAAAATTCTTTGCTACAATAGGTAACTCAAAATAAACTTTAAAAATTAAGTAACCAAATTTAAATTAAAATTACTAAGAATAAATGCAAACGAAAGTTAAAGATAATAAAATAAAATTGAAAACTTGTAAACAAACGGAAGATCTGTCATTAATTTGGATTGACAGAATTGACATTGCTTCGTTTGATTATTTTATTTGGTTTATGATTGGTTAAAGTCTTCGTGAGAGAGATAGGCTGTCATTTCTCTTTATTAACTCGCTGGGGTCAAAGTGATGGGGGAATGAACCAAGTCATTCATATAAGATTCCAGGCCATGATCTAATTTAGATAACGACTTCGTCATTATCTACGTCAGAGATCGAAGTTGACATAGTTGCCAAAGTATAAAAAAATCCTGACTCCATTTTAAATCAAATAGATTACATAATTATTGCAAAAGTATTTACCATCTCTTTACAACGACTATTTAAATTCTTACGTGACATTTTTGAAATAAAACACATTAATTTTGTTCTAAAAATAACAGATTTTATTAAATAGTTAAAAATATAAAACAAGAGATATTCACTTTAAAATTCAAAATAATGAAGCACAAAAAGTGTCAACACCGCAACTGTCAAATAAGTATTACCAATTTATGCCAAAATTTTACCTTCGTTCGATTACAGTTACAGTGTGTTCCGAACAAATGTTCTTGATAAAAACGCTTTATAATGCATTTATACAAATTAAATGAAACATTGTGTATTTCTTTTTAACATTAATAGAAATTTTTAAATATTTCTACGAGGATATAATAAAATATGCCTAGTGGCTGTAATGCCAGTGTACTCGGTAAAGTGATTCTAAAAAAGAACACACCTACACCCTAAATATTTTGTGTTGGTATCATGTGACGTACCAGGCTATGACGCCGATGACGTGCATCGTTATATAAATTAGATGAAGTGTAAATAGGTATGTGTTTGGTTGCCTACACCACAGGTCACTGCCAATCACAGAGTGTTTAATTAGTTTATGCAAGCAATGTATGTTGTGTTGCCTATAATGAAATCGTTCATTAATAGAAAATCATTCATGAATAGGGGCATGGACGGATAAATAAAGATTATACGTCCATGAATAGCGGTTATTAATAAATGATTTTGAGGGTGTTAAAATTGATCATAAATGGACGGTCGACGAAAAAATAATATTTACTAAACTAAACGACATATCAAGCAAAAAACACATTTTTGAAAGATTTGGACTTAGGACAGAAACTTTTGGCAAAGCCAATAATATATTAAAGTTTTTCAACAAGTCTAATGTCAAATTTTCATTTTTCAGTTGTAAAGAGGTCTGCCGATAAGCAATCAGAAACATTCGCCCAATTCGCAGGCCATGGAGTTACTCAGATAGAAATTACCAATCTGGATGAGGTGATCGCCTATGAAAAAAGTTTAATTAGCCATTAAATTGTTTAATTATTGTATTAACATAAAATTATTATATAAAAAAATTGAATAGTTGACAAGCATCACCGAAATTTCTCTTGCTTTTCTCGTATTTTATTATTTAGTTCTATGGTAAACTTCTTGTATTAGTTGTGTACGAATGATGTATTACAAAAGCTCTGTGCCATACCGCGGTGCTTATAACGAACGGTATATTGGTTTAAAGGAACTTTTGCGTACATCATTTTATTTTTAAATAGACGAAAAGTTGGTCTAAAAACAATTTTTGAATAAGGAAGTCACCAGATGTGTCAATTTCGCATAATTAATTCGGTCTTAAATTATTATTGTTTGAATTAATAAAGAACATAGTTTAGAATGATTATACATTTATTTATAACTTGTATGTGAGATATTTTGTTACATACATACAAGTCGTTTCAAAAATATCAAAAATTGTTTAGAGTCCCCCAGTAAAGTAGATAAAATTATATTACTAGTGGAAATACCAGTTTTGTGAAATAAATATATTATAAAATGCATGTAAAGTTTATGTAAATTTTATAAATAAAATAGTATTGACACTATTATAATAATTTGTGCAATATATTTCGTCAAGTGTTGTATTTAAAAGTTCCTATGGAATAAATCCCCAAAAACCTATCTTTTTTTATTTAGCCCATTTGTTCCCAAGAATAGAAAAATAAGAAAGTATTTACTTCAAATACAAATTGTGTATTATTGCTAACAATATGTTTGTCATCATTTATCAAGTAAAAAAAAATAAGTCTTTAGTTTTTCATAACAAAATATAGGGTGTTTCAAAAAAGTATGTCATAAATTAAATAACTCATTCCGAGGACAATAATAAATTGATTGAATCCAACTTACCTTAGTACAAAAGTGTACACAAAAAAAGTTACAGCCCTTTGAAGTTACAAATTAAAAATTGTTTTTTTTTGCATTACTATCTAAACGACATTTTGAAATAAAAATGGACCCGTTACTTTCTTGTTTTGAATGAAAGCATTTTTCATAAAAAAAATGACAAAATCTAAGTGTACAGAAAAATTTAAGGGGGGTGTGCAGCCCTAAATCCCCCTAAACTTTTGGGTACGTTCAAATCAAATGAATTTTGTGGCATCATTCGTTTATCATATTATTTTTAAAAAATTTTTGCCTTGTCACTTTTTTCATAAAACAGTTTTTATTGAGTTACGGCCCTTTTCATTAACCTTTAAAAAATTACGTGCAACTAAATAAATGGCTTAAATGAATTAATAAGTACAAAAAATGTCTATTCTCCATTCGCTTAGCTCGGGCATATTTTGACAGATTCATTGTTGGCAACCTACAACACCAAAATTCCTACTTCTCAGTATTAATAGCTCAAATATACTACTATTGCAGACTTCTTCCTTTTAAAAAAAGAAGAATTATTCCAAATAGTGGAAGTGTATACTAAACCCATAAAATTTTCCCTGTATATTTAAAATATATTTAAGTTGTTACAATTGAACATATTGTAGTAAATATTTGTATTATTCGCGTTGTTTATTTTAGCTAATATAGTTTTATTGTTCAATTATTTTTGTTTAATTCTTTGTTAGTTCTATTTAGTTATATTTTGAATTTTATTATTAGAGATAGTCAAAGTGTTTCATTTGTTCTATCAGATAATGCGTTGGTAAGTTTTTCTTAAATAAATATAAATATGATAAATGTTCTTTAAAAGTTAATATTTTTAGATAAGTAAGGATGCTGTTAAATTACAAGGTAATCAAACTGCACAAAGATTTATTCAAAACACCAACCATTTTTGTTTAATTATTTGCCCATTCGGCATAGGTGGATCATTAAAATATATTTATAAAATTATGTAAATATGTTCTTAATAACAAAAACATTTCAGTTAACATCCAGTTTAGTTTTACATGTCGTCAAAAATTAAATAAAAATTACAGTAATTTAATTTATATCGTAGTTGCTCCAAATGTAGGCAACCAACTTAATCTTTTTGATAGGATTTAGCTGGAGTTTCTTGAGAATATTTTTAATAAACGTTTATGTTTCAGTTAATTTATTATTTTTAAAAGTGATGATAATAATGCTGAATAAGCAATATTTCAAATGATATTTAATTACAAAACGTACTTAATATTGTGTTATTGTAAAATCCTCATAATAAAGTACGTTAGATAAAAAAGGTAAAATCCCGGGTCGTCCAAAACTAGTTTCTAATAGGAATAATAGAAGATTATGATTTGTTTTAATTATATTTTTGATGATATTGGATTATATTTTTGATGAATGATATTTTTGAATTATAATATGAATATTATGATATTTTTTATCTAACCTACTTTATAACACAATACTAAGTACGTCCTGTGATTAGATATCATTTGAAATATTGCTTATTCAGCATTATTATCATCACTTAAAAAAAATAATAAATTAACTGGAAAATATTAAATATATTCTCAAGAAACTCCAGCTAAATGCTAACAAAAAGTTTAAGTTGGTTGCCTACATTTGGCGCAACCTAACGATATAAACTAAATTACCGTAACTTTTTTATAAAACATATTTTTTATATATAATAGAAACTTCATTCTATATACATGCTATAAATTTCTAATTCATAGTATAAGTTTGCAAAAGAGGTCGACGAAATGCGCTATGAGCACGTGTACGTGGTTGTATAATAATTTCCAGCCACTTCTAGTCTGTCAAAAAGTAACTAACTTCGTAAAAACATAATTACTAAAATCACTAGACAGTTCGGACTGGCATTAGCGAACCGAGTATATATCCTCGATAAATATGATATTACAATAAATGTTCAAAATGCTCCCATTTTCTTTAATACACATTCGGTATCGTTTTAATAAGGAAAACCGAATGCGCTGAAAAATCATATTTTTCTGACGAAATTGATTTGGAGCTTCAATTATCATAACCCTCAATTGTTGTTCGTCCTCTATTGTTACAGAATACACTTTCTCTTTCATAAACTCCCAAAAGCAAAAGTCCATGGGGTTAAGACTATTACTGTAATGCGGTGGAGCGCCATATTGTTGAAACCACATATTTTGCCTTATTGCAATATTCACTTCTTGCAAATACTCTTGTAAATCGTTTGCCAAGAACTGCAAATAATTATCACCATTTAAATTGTTGGGAAGAAATACTGGGCTTATTAGATTGTTATCCACAATTCCTGCCCAAATATTAACTTTGAAAGTCCTTTGGTGATGAGTAGTTTTTTTTGGCGTGAGGATTTTCGTCGTCCCAAATGTGCTCGTTATGATTGTTTGTTATTCCATTACTACTGAAGGTAGCCTCGTCAATAAACAAAATATTTCTAATAAAATTAACATTTCGAGTGTTTTCCATTAACAACCAATCGCAAAATACAATCTTTTTAGGATAATCTTCAACCAATAACTCTTGAACCGTTGTTAAGCGATAGGGTTTAAGCAGCTGATCCTTCAACCCCTCCAAACCCTTATATGAGGAACATTTAGTTGAGCAGCTATTACCCTAGTATTTGTTTCAGGGACTTCTTCAAAGATTTCTAAAATGTCTTCATCAGTTGCATCCATTATTGGACGACCACTATTACCAGCAACTTGTGGTTAGAATATACCCGTTTCCCGTAAACGACGATCAATGGTCAGAAATAATCGTCTATCGGGTGTATTTCGACTGGAGTATTTTACTGCATAACGCCTTGCGGCTGCTGCACTATTTCCTTGACATTCACCTACGATATTCCCGATAGTTTATTGAAATCATAATTTAATCTGATCCAACTTACCCAAAGTTAAATGCATATCTGCCATTTCCTGAAATGTGTAGGCCATTGTAATATCAAAATTTTTAATATTAATCTTATTCACACGAAAAATTATTATGACTATTATTGATGGAACTGTTTGTAATTATTGTATCCGTAGAAACTGCCTGATGAACCTCTAACATGCCAACTAGCTGCAAGTCTACCAACTTTAGAATCTGAAAAATCACACTTAAAAATCAAATTTCAAGCGAAAACTTGCAAAACTTCAGCAATCAATAGACACTCCATCAACATCAAGCCGCCAAAACTCTACGCCTACGCCCTTTCAACAGCCTGGCTGTTATTTAAGTCCTGAGATACCAAGAGAAAAGGGTAGAAGCAGAATAATAATTGACACCCCAGAAAAGCTTCTTCTGGCAGAAAAACAAATCAAGAAAACCACCAACTCTAATGCTGAACGTACTAAATCTACGAAAAACAAACTACTTTTTGAAAATGAAAAGAATGAGAAGACAACTGATGATGAAAATTGCAAAACTCTGATGATAAAGTATAAATTTTTCTACTCCATCGTACCAGTTATCTCTAGTGGGGCACCTTCAGATGTTTTTGAAAAAGTGGTTTTGATTTTTTTTACAAGTATAGAGTTTAAGATCAAAAGCGTAAATAAGGTGAAAGTTGGGAGAACAATGTATTTTATTGAATATTTTCTTTCTTTATTTGGTGAGGTATTTAGAATGATATGACAGTTCAAATTTTTATGTACGAAAGAGCCCCACTCTCCCCTAAACAGGAAGGTAAATCTGAATTATCTAGATCTACTGTTTAAATAACTGTTCAATAAAAAAGTGCTACAAGTTAGTAACATAATTTATAATTATATTATACATAAATCTACTTAATGAGTTGACGTTTGAAATACATTTAAAACATTATATAATTAATATAATTATTTAGTTCTTGATAAAAAAATATGTTTGAATTTTTGTAATTTCACGTCGGTGATAATTACATTTGTCTTCATTACTTGAGGATTTGTTTCGTCGGGATGTTGAGATACTACTGTAGCTTCTTTATACAACCACCTAAAAATAATCTATTTAACACTTTTTATGTATATTTGACCAAAATAGTACCTTATTTCCTCCCCTCCATTAGGAACTTTTATGGTAATGTAACGTCTACCTGTTGCCTTCATGATTGCTTTTTCAATGTTAAATCTTAGTTGATCTAAACCTAAAAAATTATATATCATTTATAAAGTATTCAGCTCTGTCACAGCCGTTAAAAAGAAAACTTACTAAAAATAGGCGGACTCTATGTACGTATTTATTTTTTGCAAGTACTATACTATATTGTTATAATATTTATATTGATTACCGGAAAATTTGGAAAACATAAATATTTTAAGTTGTTCAGATTAGACGGTAATTAAAGACTTGTCAAAATATATTGATTAGATCAACGATACTCAAAGTGTGTTCCGCGAGAATTTAGAAAAAAATTCAAAACACGTCTCTGTGGTCGACTGTTTTGCATAGCGGCATAGCTCGATTCAAGAGGCGCAGTCGAACTTAGTTGCCTCCTACAATTTTACTACGCATGCCACTGCCCATTTCTCCTGTGAGCGCGCAGTCCTCGACGACCGCGCCTCTACAGTACACTTGTTTGACACTTAAGATAGATTCAGACACATAAGTAACGTCTCATCACAGTCCTGGCGCCGAACCGAACAATCCGTCATACAAAATATTCTTTAATAGAAATATGCCGCCGGCATTCACATTCATCAGTTGATGTACAGTTTGCCAGCTGTCAGATAGTTGATAGTTCTGTAACCAAACAGGACCGGTTCGGCGCCGAGACTGTGACGTGACTGATGTGTCTGAATCGACCTTTATACATTCGGAGCAATAAGCACCTACCTGCTATAAAAATATTTATAGAAACAAAGTGTTTATTAATTACTATGTAACAAAAAACAAAATTTGTTTAATTTACTGTTTGTATTTTGAGAACGATTTCCGAAGTGGAAATTGAAACGTCAATAAACGTATTTTTATCTTTAATTGTGGCTTATTCCCAGTTAAATAGTAATTAATTTAAAATGCCACAAGAAAATAGCTTCAGAACAATATTAAGAACAGTGTTTATTGTTCTACTGCTGTATTCTAATTGTATCAGTTTTGTACATTTCTTCTTTGGACTAAACTGTTCTGCAGTAACGGTCGTGAGTTATTTTGTTGTTTTTAACAAAGAAGAATGGAACGTTGGCTTAAAGTCGTTAGACGTGATGCAACGACATCTTCTACAGAAGGCGAATGTTCGCAAGCATAAACGATTAGGCAACGCCGCATAAATGACAGTCTCTATCTGTTCTCTTGCTCGAGGTTTCAGATAAACACATTCTCTGTACATTATACAGGATCCTGTCAACATTTATGGAAGCAGAGCCACATTGACAAATTTTCCTATTTTTTATGGACAAAAAGAACAAATTGCTAGATTTTTTCTAACAATGCGACCATTACCTGGTTAAGTGAATCATTTATTTTTAATTGTATTGTAATAGGTAAATGCTTTTACCTATTCCTAATTTAGCAGATACTGTTAAAATCTGTTGATCTTTTACATCTTTAACAAGATCACATTTATTCCCAACAGACATTATCTTGTTTGTGATATCATCACTCCCTATATCCTTTCCTAAATTTTGGATTGTTTTTAGAACATGGTCCCTTTTATATTCAAAGCAAGAACTTGACAGATCTTCTACATGCAGAATCAAATCCTACAAAAAAATTATATTTAGTTTCTTATACTGAAATATGAAATTTGAATATAATAATTAAATTTTTTTGCTAAATTAATGTCGACCTAATCAAGTGTTTAAAATATCCTCCGTTGTTAATTTAACAGTATCCTAAACGATGGTAGTCATTACATTTCTTCAAGTTTCCTAGGAATTGATATGGCTCAAAATTAGACTTTTCAAGATAGAAGCAAGTTGTGCAGTCAGCCAAGACCCACCCCGGGTTGTAGTGCTACGAGAAGAAGAAGTATCTGGGGTACCTAAAATACCCCGCCCGGTCACGGAAAGATTAATAGATAATTGGGTGTTTCCAAACTTTTGGTTCACTCTATATTTTGCGTATATGTTTAATGTGTATGAATAGATACTTACAGCTAAAATGGCATCCTCTAATGTAGCAATGAAACATTCAATGAGATCCGTAGGTATATCTGACAAGAATCCAACAGTATCTACATATAAAATTTCCAAACCAGAAGGCAAAATTCCACTGTGAACAGTAACGTCTAAAGTAGCGAATAGTTGATCCCTCGGTTGTAAAGAATCTTCTCCAGTTAATGCCTTAATTAAACAGGTTTTACCTGCATTAGTATAGCCTACCACAGCAACAACTGGATAATCCAATTTTCGTCTTTTACTCCGTAACAGTTTTCTTTGATCCCTGAGGCTATTAATAGCTTTTTTTAATTTTTGCTCCCTATTTTGAAACATTAATTTCAACGTATCCCGATCATGTGTAACAAATACTTGATTGCTTTCAGCTTTTCTTCGAATAAAATACAGTTCTGCTAATGCGACTTGTAGTTTGGCATATTTACTGGTAGCATGCATTTTTAAAATTTGCATTACTATTCTGTAGCGATCTAAAATTGGTAGCCTAAAGTTTTCATGTAAAATCTTAGCCGTTACTCTTTTTAAATTACTAGCATTTACGAAAACTGCTGATATTTCGGAATCTTTTCTGATCATTTTTGATAGTTTTTCCATATTTCCTGATCTAAATAAAGTTTTTAAATCCAAAGATTCTAGGGGTACAGTGATAGTATTAACAACTTTCCAGGATGGAAGGGTATTTACTAGCGCAATTGCTTCTTCCAACTGCTCCTCTGGAGTAATTGATAGTTTGCGAGGGCCCCATTTTACATATGGTTGTATTATCAGGCAGTTATGGACATCTTTAACACTCATAAAATTATCCACCTCCTTGTTATATTCACTGTAAAAATATATCTAATTAGAATGTTATAATTATTGTTACATAGAAATAATCATAGGTCAATAAAATCGTTAAAAACCAAATTGACTATATTTTAATAAACCACAGATACCGAAACGCAATACAATCGGTGAAAGCATACCCAGGTGCAGATGTGTAGCAAAATTCCAACTTCATTTAAAAAAGCTACAAGTGATAAACTAAACATACAAAAATTTAAATCAGAAGACGTCAAAGACAACAGTGGCAATTCTTTAAAAATACAATTATCATTTTTGAACACATTTTAATTGTTTGGACACTTTTACTAAAACTTTATGGTATGCCTTACAGTTGTTGTGTGCCACAATGCAATTCAGTTTTCAATAAAACTGACAATGTTAAGTTTCATAAATTCCCCTTGAAAAATGCTTTACAAACATTGTAAAGTTTGATCGTTTATCGCTATCAGGTCTAAAAAAAAGTATCGGTAAGGACACAAAAATCTGTTCCATGCACTTTTCAGATGAAAGTTATACCGTTAAAAAATACTTATCTTAATCTTGTACATTGTCATTGTCTTGTTTTTCTAGGACAATAAAGAATCCTTAAAAAAGATGCAGTACCTTCATTAAATTTACCAAAAAGTTGGAAACTCCAGGAAAGGACTCTGGGAAAAGTGATAAATATAGAAAAGGACTTGTGCAGCAGTTTGCCACCAAACAAACAGAAACAGTTAAGAATGATACACAAAAGTGTGGTTTAGCAGAGATACCTGCTATTGAAAATAAATCAAAGAGTTCAAAAACATGTACATATTACAACTCAAACTGTGTTAACATGGAATAGAAGTAAATTAGTTTCTTATGAATTTTTATCAGAAGAACAGTTGCAACTTTATTTTAATTATTTACATTTTTTCTTAAAGAGTTTGGAAAATCATACATTAAAATTCATAGTGCTCTTTCAGTGGAAATTAAACTGTTAATGATGCTTATGAAATATAGACTAAATTTGTTTTACTCTACGTTCAAGCATTTTTTGCAGTAGACATTCGAACTGTCTGAAAGATTGACCAAGCACTAACCCTAACCTTGTTTAACAAAAATTAACTTTTGGAACATTGCAGGAACTTCAGAACACCAGTACAAAATTATTCTTGACTATACCGAAATTTCAGTAGACTGAAGCAATGACCCTATTATACAACATGCAACATATTCTACATATTATGGAACCAATACTTTTAAAACACTAATTGCATGCTTTGAAAAAGTTAAAATTATATATGTTCTGAAAAATTACAGTAGAATGCGGAATACTAGAACTTATTGAAGAAGGAGAATTTATTTTAGCAGACAGAAGTTTTGATATATCAGATCTTTTAGAGAAAAAAGAATAAATTTAAAAAAGTTGTTCAGTTTTTAACAGAAGAAGAAATAACAAAAACAAGAGCCTATGTGATACTAAATCAAGAATCTGTTACCATTGCAGAGGTATGTTAAAGAACTCTTTAGCCGATTTAGTGTGCCCTTGGAAATCCACTCCAATCAAGGGTGAAACTTCGAGTCCACCCTTTTTCAAAACGTTTGTAAATTGATTGGTGTCAATAAGACCAGAATGACTTCACACTCTCATACTGTAATAATGCCAAAAGAAAATGATTAGTACAGTTCTCATTTCAATATTTCCAGTTAAATATTTAAAATATACTTTACCTCTCAGTTGCAAGTATGTCCTCTACAGATTCGTTTGATATATCGTCAGATTTCCTAACGATAGTCGTAGAAATCGACCTTAATTTATATATACCTCTAAATATAATCTGCAGTTTCTTTGGACTAAACATTTTAATGAAAAATACCTTTACCCCTTTGGTAAAATGTGATATAATCTGAAAACATAATTCATTATTTTTTGTACTTATAGTGTTGCCAAGCCTGAAAAGTTAAGAACAGGAAAGAACACTATCTGATTTACGGCTTCAAAAATATACTTTTTCAAATAACTTACTTTCTTAAGACATTGATATTTATAATAAAAATAAACATGAAAAGGTTGTAATTTAAATAAAAGTAAGACTGTTGTAATACCATCCGTAAACCAATATCATCAGTTTATGGGATTTGGTCTAAAATTTAAAAATTTTTGAATAATTCAAATTTAAGGTTATGTTATTGTTTTCATATTTTCCTCTTTTTTTTGGCCTTGACGAATCGCTGAAGTTATCTTTCTAACAACAAGATTGTCAAGAATCAAAAACCGCAAAGTAAATTTCCAGCTTTACTAGAGAATGCTACAATTTTTTTTAAGAGCCTGAAAAGTGAAAAAGGTATATGAAAGGAAAGATATAAAAAGAACATAAAGAATTGAAAAAAAAACATTAAAAAATAATCGGCAATTGTTGTGTATTACTTTTTATGATATTTTAAAATGAATTGATGTTTTAAAAATAAAATTTTGCTTTTTTAAGACGTCTACAAAGAAATCAAAGAACATCCCGAAAAAGAAGAATAGTTTGATTATGACTTTTCATTAGCCGCCCTGTTTTTCGTACAGACAGATTTGACAATAACGTATAATATATATTATACGTGATTTATAAAGAAATATTAAATCTTTTTTAATAAAGAATTATATATTCCATAACAACACCGTTTTTTTGTTACTTTTCGTACAGGTATCATAATAATAATCGATTAAAAAAAATTGATTTGCTAATTGTGATACTTTATTTTTTTCAATAATTAGACTTTCTAATTAATATTTTTTATATTAATTATCTATATTATTTACATTACTAACCTAATCTACTTGTTTACAAAATGTCTGATCGAAAAAAATGGCGTACACTAGTTTTTTATGAAAAGTCCTATTGATGTCCTATGTCATTTATATGAAAGGGTTAGATAAATTCTGTGGATTGTGGATTAGAGATTTTAGAGCACGGTTATTGGTGAGAGTCACGGACATAGATGAGAAGTCAAGGACTCACGTGCGAATGAAAGATGGACACGTAAATATAAATAAAAGTTTAAACATTTTTTTACTTAGTTATAAATAAACTTGCGTATGATGAAATCCTAATGTCATGCATTATTATATGTGATTGTGGGATTTACAGAAGAATCCAATGTTACAAGATTTTGTCCTCATAAATATAAGTCTCGCAATATTAGATCATATTCCTAGGCTCAGAAACAATTATTTCTACCACTTTTAATAAATGTTGTAAACATTTAAGCAAAATGGGTAGCGAAGAATTAATTCCTAGGAATTATCAAGTCCTTTTGATGAGAATATGTCTTGAGCAAAATACTATTATTTATTTACCTACGGGCTCCGGTAAAACATTTATAACCACAATGGTCTTGAAACAAAAAGGAGAGGATCTTTTAAGGTAAGTACCTACCTTTTTTAATTCCATATAAGATTTAATACAAATTTATTAATGACAAATGCTGATATTACTTGCAGAATACTGATATTGCAGAATCATTATCAACTTTTGTGGTTATACTTATCAAAAAAGGATAATAATAATCACAAGAAAATTGTCTTTGTTGAATTTTGTTTTCATTAACTAAAATTGGCACATCACTTGATTACTTGATGTTTTCTATACCTATCTTTTTGAGTAATTTTACTGAAATTCATAAATGTTTTCTATTGATAATGACAGTACATAAATATTATAAAACTAGTATATATTATGTTATAGAGCATATAGCATAGCTGAAGTGAAACTAGGTCACCGGGTCAACCAAGAACCCAAAAAAAAATGTGGAGACCAGGAGCAGACGAAGAAGAAGCATAGGGGCAGACCACTTACACTATGGACAGATCACTTAAAAAGAATCTTATGGGGAAGAAGGGGAGGCTTATGTTCCACTTTGAATGCAGAAGGCTGGAAGATGATATCTTCTTTCCAATGTCTTTTTGCCCATATTTTACATCATACTGACTATTCTTTTCTCATATAAAATTCTTTAAACAATTATTTTCCTCAATCTCTTACCATGCACTTTTACTTCTACATTACTTTCTTATTGTTTATTCAATTAACCTCCTATTCCAATTTTATTTCCTGTAGCCAATATGCCAAGATATTGGCTATGAATGATATGATACTTCATTCTGTGAAGAAACTGAAATAAAGTCAGAAGAATTTAAAAATACTCCTATAAAAGATGAGAAGTCTATAGGAATAGGCGTGTTACCCATAGAACTGATTAAATCTGGCTGTGACAAACTATTTCAAGTATTGACTTATGCATTTAATTTATTCTTGAGGGGTTAAGTGCCGCAGAATGGAAAAATGCATACATCAGCAATATTTAGAAGAAAAAAGGTGATAGAAAGGATAAAATAATCTTTATTGTGTATAACCAAACTTTATTTAATTTTTCTTTTGTTACATTTTAACAGATACAACATTTAAAAGAGATAATGTAAAGACAATTACTAAATCTGACACCTACAGACTACTTTCCTTAGTTACAGAAATCATAAGAGGTAGAAAGGTGCAATCAAAATTGTTAAGGCCTAGTTTTCATAGCCTCTTGGAAGATCTATAGATGTAGTAAAAAATTTATTATTTAATCATACATTGTATTGGCTCAATATCAGCTAAAGTTGCAAAATGCATAATCATTTTTGGATCTGATGTTTATTTTTCACTATAACTTCTACTTTTCAGATCGTATAGTGAAGGTGGTAAAATCTCTATAATCTTAGTGAATACTGTGGCACTTGTGGATCAACATGGAAGTTACATTACTAATCACACAAGCTTTTCTGTTGGAAAATATACTGGTGAGATGAATCTAGACTTCTGGCCAAGGACTAAGTGGTTTGAAGAATTTAACAAATATCAAGTATTGATAATGACATCGCAAATTTTGGATAATCTATCAAGGACTAATTTTATAGGTATGTAGATATTGTGGAAATTAAAATATTAGGTTAACTGACCTCTACTATAGAAAAAGTTATATAAATAAAATACAAATTCCCTTTTAATATAAAAATTACTTATTAACTTGCAAAAGAATGAATATTCAACACTTGGCTGCACAGTGGCACACCTAGAACTTTCCTCTAGGGGGAGAGGTTTAATATAAAAATTACTTATTAACTTGCAAAAGAATGAATATTCAACACTTGGCTGCACAGTGGCACACCTAGAACTTTCCTCTAGGGGAGAGGTTGGGCACCGAATTTTTTTTATTAGTCCTTTTACCTTCATTTTGAGTCCTTAAAATTTGTAACTAACAGTGTTGGATATATAGTGGCCTGGGGGGTTAACCCCCAAACCCCACTCCAGGGTACGCCACTGTGGCTGCAAAACAACCAATCTCCAAAATATTTTTATTGGTTTTGGTCCTGTTGGGTTAAGAAATTGCCTTTTTATCAATGCAAAAATGAATGTTTATGATCTTCGAAGAGTCATAGGAAACAATAATTGTATTCATTGTGCTATATATACTGTAGTTCCTGTAAAATTTGTGAAAGTGGAGAATGATCGTTTTGCAACTATTTTAGATAATGAGGTCCTGAAACTGTTTTCATGTAGCATGTTAAAGGTAAATATTATTTTACATGGGAGTAAACGACAATAGATTGCAATGGGAATTACATTTTACATTTTTGTTTTTGATGTAAAAAAAATTACAAAAAATGTTTTGAAAATGATTGCCAGATTGGCAATGAACCTTAAAATCAATAATTGTAGTTTGATTCCATATAAATAAAATATTTAATTTTAGATAAGATTACCTATATAAATAGATAATATGTTATCTTCTTGAATTTAATGGTATGTTTATATAAATGGACAGATTATATATATAGAAATGTTTCTTTTAATAATATTTAATGTAACTTTGGTTTATTCAACTTGTGTCAACATAGTAGGTATTATCTAGAGCCCCGATGGACTTCCTTGGAGGCCACTTGAAATGTTGACTAGACCTGCTGATCTTGGTTGAACCATAATACCAAAATTCTAGGCACTACATTCTGAGAAATCATAATTGAGATTTAATAACAACATCGTGGCCAGGGTGTGATTGTAGATACTTTATCAACTTTTATATTAATAATTCACAAACCTACCTCCAGGCTGCCCTCTAAAGATCTCGTAAGGGGAAAAATCAGAAAATATCGATTTACAAAATAAACAACTGATCGAATCCTAAGATGTGGCATATCAATTTAAAGGGGAGGATATAACGAATATATTTAGATAGAAAAAAACAAACAATAAAAGGGCCCTACACAGTATCTTCATTATTAATGATCACATAGCGACATACAAGATATCATAGAACACTATAGATAAAAATAGATTTACCATAAGACAAATTTTGATTTATTGACTTACAGAATGCATCAGGCTGAGTACAAAATAAACAACTGTTCAAAACCTAACATGCGGCATAACAAATAAAAGAGGAGGATATAACGAATATATTAGGATATAAAAAACAAACCAAAGAGACTACCAAAAGCACACTGTACATCGTCTTCGTTATTAATGAACATATAGCGACATATGACATATCACATGACACTATGGATGATAATATACATATTTGATTATATATATATATATATATATATATATATATATATATATATATATATATATATAAGGTAAATTTGCTTTATTGACCTGAAAAATGCTTCTGACTGATTACAAAAAGAACAACTAACATAATAGTACCATCTGACACATCAAATCTAACCACATTTATAAGGTATAGTAAAAAAAATTTGTCTGGTAAGAAGTACACCAGATCATACTTTATATGTACTCAGATTAAATGGAAAAAGTTTATTATTTTAAAACTTTAATGACTGACTGTAGATGACAATTGATTGGATCCCCCATCGCATGCGACGGGAAAGTTACTAGATTAATATATAAAAGGAAGAAAATTTAACAAGATATTTTAAAAGCAAAAATACATGGTTAGAGCAGCACATCTACTACGAAAAAAATTGGGGCTAGAGAGACATAATAGAACAAGTGATGTCCCAACAATCCCAACTCCTCGCCCCGCTAGCAAGTGGACAAAAGAATGGAAAGAGAAGCATTCAATTAAAATGAAAACCTACTGACAGAGGAGTAAAACTCAGTGAAAGAAAAGATGAAAAAATCTATGCGGTCCTTAGTACATCTGTGAAAAACTTCATATGTATGTAGAATATTGAAATTAAAAAAATACCATTTTATCATTGTTTATCCAAAAGGAGCAAATATCAACAGCCAGTGTAACCCAAAAAAAGAAATCCTAGCAAGAATCAAACAAGCGAGGAAAATACTCATGAACATGAAAACATTTTTTACAAGATAATACCTTGCTCTGGGGCTCAGAATCCAAATCGTCAGATGTTTTTTCCGGTGTTTGTTCGTAGTAGTAATACTACGGCAATTAGTTTAAGTTCGCAAGGTTTAAAATACCGGCGAATGTAGACGCTGATCTCAATGTCTTTATTTTTGTTGATATGATAATACTATTTCACAGATATACAATTACATATTTTGTACTTCTACAGTTCTTTTTGTGTCGCAAAGAAGTTTAAAGTGAATGAGTCAACTGTAAGGACTGTTAAAAAGAGTGGGACAACCATTCATTGCAGTGTTTTGCATGGCACTAGTTCAAGCAACAAAGTAACTTGTTTTTCGCGATCTCAAACCTTGGAAAAAAATGGAAAAAGCACTGGCCGTTTGAATCGAAGGCCAAACAAAAAAGAGAGTCAATTAGAACACGAATAATACAAGAAAAGAATCTTCTAGTTTCCAAGTGAGTAAAGGATGGTTTGAAAGATTTAAAAAAAGAGTTTCTTTACATAACGTCAAAATCGTATGAAAATCAGCTTCAACGGACCAAGACATGGCCAACCATTATCCACCTAAACTTAAAAAATGTATATAAAGAAGAACATATATACAATATTATCATCTGCTTAAAAACTTCAGGATATGGTTGACGTGGATCCTTCTATGGAAAGGAGCTTAAAATTCAAAAATGGCTTAGAAGGCTTATTGGCACTGTACAAAGAAGCGTAAAAGGAAATTAGGAAGAAAATGAAGCAGCCAACCATCCTGTCATATTTTAAGAAATGAAGTTTCATTTATATATAATATACATCTTTATATCACATCTTTAGTTTAATTGAAATTTTACCAAAAACAGGATTGGGTCGGAACCGATGTCCGCCCTGGGATATGTTTTAACTCCCTTGATTCCATTTCTATAACGTTTGTCAATTAATATATAATCAATCTGGTTTCTTATTATGCGGTTTTGATTATCGCCAGGTGCTTTTCATGTATATAATCTTCTTTTTGGTTGTTTAAACCAGGTGTTTCACCATCATTAGATTTTCTTCGTGGCAAAATTGCCTTCACCTACTTTGGCATTAAAATCTCCCATAATAATGTTTACAGCATTTTTCTTTGTGATCTTCATTAACTGTTTGATCTCTTGGTAGAATTCTCGTACTTCTCTTTTTGGTTTTTCTGTTGTAGGAGCATATACTTGAATAAAGTTGATATTACAAGGAGTGGTATTAATTTGCAGCATAGCTACTCTATCAGATATAGGGGTATAAAGTTCTGTATATGTTTATACAGAACATATATTACAAGCATAGTATATTACATGGTTATCAATATTTGTTTGTCCAGATCCAGGCTATCTAAGTTCACTGACTTAGTTACGAAAGTTTTTTATTTGAATTTGACTATATGTAAATTATGTTTAATTTATTTTTAGATTTGAACCAAGTTAATTTGTTGGTTTTTGATGAATGTCATCGAGGTGTAAATGATCATACCATGAGAAATTTAATGAAACGGTTTGAACATTTAAGTGATCCTCCGAGAGTTATTGGCCTCACAGCGACTCTGTTAAACGGCAATTGCCAACCACACGAGGTCTTACCGAAAATCAGAAGTTTAGAAACAACGTTTCATAGTAAAGTTGCCACAGTAGAAGAACTTAAAGATGTTATTGGGTAAGCTGTATAAACTGTTACTTTTTTATAATAGTTTCTGAAAATCCTAATAATGTATAAACTATTATTGTATTGAATATTTTGAATTCAAATATATTTAAAAGTCACATTTTTATCTGCCAATATCTCCTGAATTTGATTATAGTGCGTTGCAAATTCTAATAAATCGAAAAACCCAATACTTTGTGTAGTCTCGCCTTATTATAAAATGACTGTATAACAACGAGAAATATTCCAGTTGTCAGACAGGAAAATGCCACTGAACCTCTAAAAATCATACGAACAAGCTAAATAACGAGATATCTTGTAGGCGGAAAATGAAAAAAGAACCGATTTACCATGAATATGTACGCCATAGAAAAAAATGTTTCTCATAAGAAATGTAGCTGAGATAATTTTTAACAATAATGTGTAACAATTTTTATTTGCCTACCATGTTGGGTGCCAGTTGTAACAATAGATAATTGCTTATAGGGGGTTCAAAGGGGGAACTGAACAATTACTGGGCTTGGAGATAGGCTAAGCAAATAAATTGAAACGTTAGGGAACGGCTACTCGTGTTTAGGTTGGAGGGCTAGGTCGTGGATAAAGGTCTCTTTATTTGAGGGACTGGGAGGAACTAACTACAATTAATAAAAAAATTACTAACAGAGTTGTCCTGGGCAACAATACACAAGAAAATTCATTTTAAATGAACTATTTAAAATGGACCCCCTTTCAAATAAAAAAAATATTCTTGCAGTGTTGGCTCGTGGCTTTAGAGACAAGGTCAGCAAGGTTTTTTTGTCTCAGATAGGTATACAGTCTAATAAAAAGACCAATCATCAGAGCAGATTTTTTATTTTTTCCTATAAATGTAGAACCTAAACATGTTTATAAATGAACTCTAATCTACGTTGTTTGGAAATAGCAAAATGAGTTATAACGTCATCGTAAAATTTGTTAGAGTTTTGGAGAGATTTTAAAAGTTTTTTTCTATTGAAATTCTTTTTCTATTTGAGATAAGCTTGACATTCTCTCTTGTTTCATGGTGTTTCGGCAATACGTTTTGATTCTTTTGAGACAAGAAAAATCTCGTTGATTTGAGGCAGAATTTTCTAATTTATCCCACGTTCCGAAAATATTTGGATCAGCATATAAAACTTTTAATATATTTTCTAATTTTATTTTATTAAAGAATGGTGGATAATTTTTAATTAACCTGTCTAATAAATATCTTGGAAATTCTTTGGCGTAACTTTTAAATTTTGAATCGCCAAAGAGTTCAAAAATTTGCAAATCTTTAAGATTCGAAAAACGAGTATCTATTTGCATAATAATAGTACCCTGATGGAATGGAACCCTGATTTTGGACCTTCCTCTGTTGATATTCGACTATATCTAGAGTCGATTGGTTGCTATATAATGTCTCATAGAATGATTCCACAATTTGTAACAAATGTTCTCTGTTTGATGTGATGTTGCGATTTCTATCCTTGAGTTTGACTATTTGTTTATTTCCATTTGTGAGTTTGCGTCTCATTATTTTCATACTCTTATTTTCCTCAATGGTTTTGATGATTTTCTCATCTTTGTATTTTCTTAAGTCTTTTCTGATTTCTCTTGATACTTCCTTGTTTATTCTATTTATATCGTCGTTACTAGAGTTTTCGTCGCTTCTCGGTATTCTTCTTTGTTCCATTTTTTTCTGTGTTTCCAGACTAATTTTTTCTTCTTTCACGCTTTTTGGGCAGCATTTCTTTTGAGCTTCTGTTATTGCTTCTACTATTATGTCATTTAGAATGTTAATATCATTTGTTGATGATTTTTCTTGAAGGAATTTACCGATATGATCTTCAAAATTTTGTTCGTTGTTTGGATGTGTCCACTGTCACATCTGTGAATATGTATTTTTTATCAGTGATAAAGTAATCGATCTCGTTTGTCGTGTTCCCATCTGGGCTTTTCCACGTCCATCTGCGGTGAGGTTTCTTGTAGTAGTAACTGTTCATTAGGAATAGGTTTTTCTCTAGTAGCAAGTTTAAAAGAGTGTCGCCACGGTCGTTCCGTCCCTGACTTCCAAAATTTTCAAGAGCAGTTTCTGCTAGATCCAGTTTTGTTCCTATTTTGGCGTTAAAGTCTCCACATATAACTGTGAAATGTGTGCGGTTGTTTGTGATGGCTGTACTTAAATCATCATAAAAGACTTCGAGTTACCTAAGTACTTATCCATCCCGAAATAACATTTCATCCTGCGCTCGCAATGTACAATTCGCGACCAATGACCAATCCAAATGAAGATTCGGCAAATTTAAATTTGCCGTACTTTGCAATTAAATTCATATGGAGAAAAATGTATGTTTGTTTGCTCATCAACTAATATTCCGTTGATTTTTACATGTAAATCGTCAAGCTTGCGATCGGCTTGTCGAAACCCCAAAACGTGTCTTTTGAAGAATTCACACAGGCGGATGGATATCTCTGATTTCGGATCATTAATTTGAAAAGTGTCTTACGCAGGGCTCACTTAGTTTGACGAATTCTTTTAGAAACCATGAATAAAATTTAGTTTTTATTATCCCACAGATATGTATTATTTCACAGAAACAAATGACATCAACTGATTACCTGCCACAATTAATTATCAAAATACTGATTAAATTAAATATTAAAAAAAAATCTATAATATCTATAAAGGCCGCCACTGCTTGAGCCCTTGTCAGGGCCTGGTGACACTCTAAATATTATTAGCTTGCTGTCGGCTTATACCTATATTATATACTTATTTTAAATGTATTTAGAGAGCATTTAAAAATACTCCTCCGACTGCAATATTATTTTTTTTTAATTTTAGCTACTCTACAAACCCTCACGAAGTTGTCGTTGGATTTGATAAACACCGTCTCCAAATGGATGAACTATTTGCAAAAGCTAGATTAGAGAAAATCATGTTAAATTTGTCAAATGTAATGGGAAATCCAATTCCGATTAATCTAACTCTAAAGGGATTAGTGCCGATACGTGTAGAAGAAGGACAAAAACGGTTGATAAATCTTCTTAAAGATTTAGTGTATCATATTGAAACCATGGGGATATATGGTGGAGCAAAAGCTTGTCAAGTGAATATTATAAAAATTGAAAGGTAATGTTATATTTATTTTATTTTAATTTAGTTAAATTATCATCGGCACAACAATTCTTAATGAATCTTGGTCTGTTCTAAGATGTTTCTCCATTTCAACATCTTATTTTTTATATTTTTCTTTGATTTTTCATCTATGGTAGAAACCTTTTGAAATTCTACTAGTATAGTATTTATTTTTCATGTCAAGTTTCCTTGACGTTGACGACTGTCATGATTTTCGAAATAATACAAAAGCTTAGAAACTCCTTCCCAACAACTTAATAGATCTTTCTTCTTCTTCTTTACGTGCTATCTCCCTGACGGAGGTTGGCAATCATCATGGCTATTCTGATCTTAGATGTTGCCGCTATGAATAGTTCGATTGATCAAGTTACGCAACCATGAGATTCTTCTCCTTCCTACACTTCTCTTGCCCTGGATTTTCCCTTGTATAATTAATTGAAGTATGTTGTATCTCTCATTACATGCTTGGTCCATGATATCTTCAGGATTTTTCTATACACCCACAGTTCAAATGCTTTCAACTTTTCAGTAGTTGACGCATTAAATGTCCATGCTTCTATCCCGTAAAGCAGAGTCGAGAAAATATAACACCTTGCTAGCCTAACTTTGTCTAATTTCAGTTCTCTTGCACAAAGTACCTTTCTTATTTTATTGCAGTTTTTTCGTGCTTTCTCTATTCGAACTTTGATTTCTTTGGAGTAATCCTTTGTATGATTTTGTAGTACCGTATTAAAGGTTCCCAAGGATATCCCAAGAGAGTCAAGGATGGAAAAGACATTGCAAGTAACGGCCCCTAGTCCTAGACAGGCCTTAAGTGGCCAAGGGGTGCTAAGAATCTGTGCGAAGAAAAACAATGCTCTGCTGTCCAGATTCGATGTTCCTTGGCCCATTTCAAACGATGCAATCTTTGCTTTTCTGAAAGCAGTGATTTCTTCTGTGCCTTACAACTTCTAATTTCAAAACTAAGCAGTATTTTTCTCACAGTGGCAGTGCACACGCTGACACCTGTAAATTCAGACTACAGCTGGGTAGAGTTAAGGCTTCTGTCTGCCAGACTTGTTCTTCTTAACGCAGCGTCATCCCAAACAGAAATTTTCTTTGGTCGGCCACTAAGCGGTCTGTCGTCGATTTTTCCTTGTTCAGCGTACTTCTTAATGACTCTAATTAGTGTAGATTGATTACAGTTTACTGCGGCTGCAATTTCGCGACTAGATTTGTCGTTTTTATGGTGAAAAATAATTTCAAAATGCTTTTCGTCCGATAATTTAGTTTGTTTGGTCTGGGATGACATTTTGACCTTTTTATCAAAATCAATGAGCGAATAAATGTGTTAGAATAAATTTGTCATTAAGATTCAATTTAATAGTACTTTAACGACTTAATAATCACCTCATAATTTTATCGGATTATGGGAAATCCCTTCAATCAGATTATTTTAATCTTTTCTGTGGAATTTTGAGCTAGTAATTAAAAAAAACCTTAGTAAGTATACCAATAATGCTAATTACAAGCACAAACTTATAATGAATTAGCGAAAATTTACAAAAAACTTGTGTTAAACCTCAAAAACTATAAGACGCTTAGGTGACGCAGGACTTTTTAACACCACTGTATTTCTATTCATGTATTCTATCCACATTCTTTCCACAATTTTTGTAAAAGTTAGTTAATATTTTATTTTATGTTTAGGTTTTTAATTTTAGGTTGAAGAAACATTGTGACGACATGAGGCTTTCCATGATCTTTGATTCTGTGCAGACCATGCTTGGATTTATAACTCTAAAGTTGCAGAAACGGATGACGGGTTTATCAGAAAGGGAGCAGATTTATCAGTATTCTTCAGATCAAATTAAACAATTGATTAATATATTTAATCAGTCCAAAAAAATAAAGGGAACCGATGAATTATGTTGCATAGTATTTACACAGAGAAGATCTACCGCACAAATTTTATTTCACATTTTCAAAGCGTTAAGTCGAAGTGATCCCGAATATAATTACATCAAATCCAATTTTATAGTAGGACATAATAGTAATCCTTATAATGATACTAGGGAATTGTTATACTTACATAAAAAAAACAAACAAGTGAGTTAAATATTTTCTAAATTTTTATCTAATGTCTCTACTTAATGGGTATCACAGGAAGTTCTTTTAAGCAAATAAGTAGGCTTTTAGATAAAAAAGTTTTGCAATCAAATTTCCTACAAGTTCAAAGGCTATAGCACGGATCTACCTCGCTCTAGGTGCTTGGTCAACAAAAGGTTGTCAAATAATTATATTATAAAAATCCAATACTTCAGCGGGCTGCTGGATTCTGAACTCGTTCAAAAACAAGTCAAAACTCCACCCACAAAAGTTGCCCCGCCCGTCACATAGAAAAATTGAAAGCTACACTTGTACATTTCAGCAGTGTTGCCAACCGGAGGAAAATGTTCGTTATTTATTTATTTTTGTCACGTTTGATGAGAGAAATCACATGCCATGAAATTCGATCAATAACGAATTCAATAACGACGTATTTCAGTTGAGTCAATTTATCTTTACCCGTGCGTCATGATTTAAAGCATACAAAATCAGTCGGAAATTTACTCAACGTAACAGCAAGTGACAGAAAGTGGTTATGACAATCTGTGTGAATAAGGTTAACTTTAAGGAAAATTAAGGGCAAAATAAAATACACTTACCATAAAATTTTCAACTGCAATATAAAGTTAGTTGTGAAAATAACTGTTTGTGTAATATAAATAATTCCAAAATGTAAAAACAGGACAAAAAATAGCAAAATAGTCGACAAACTGACAGCCACAAAAGTAAACAAACCAGAAACGTCAAAAATTGTACTTACAATCTGAAAACGTCCATATACAATATGATATATAAAAATAGATTTCCTTTAAGACAAATTTTGATTTATTGACTTAAAGAAGGCCTCTGGCTGAGTACAAAATTAATTGATCGAATCCTAACATGCGATATAAATCTTCTCAGCTATTTAATATTCTGTTTTAAAAGTTTCAAGAAAGTTATGTTAAGTTTTTTAAGTTTAAAATTTAAGTTTTGTTTTTAATACTAAAGCATGAAGAATCAAACCAAAGCTGGATTTTAGGAGGCCTGTTATATAGTTTCTGCAAATAAGGTAGTACTCAAATTCTTGCAGAATATAAAATAGTAGAATATATGTTACACCCAGCTAAGATACCTACTCACAGACAGGAACAGTAACAGTCGAATCATAATTTTGAAAGACAAAATCAGATTCCACTTTCAGACAACGATGGCAAAGTGATAGCATATATCGCTGTTTCGGAAGTATAATGACATAACCGTAAAATTTTGAGAAAAATATTGTGTTGGAGAGATCAAATCTGCATTTTCAACATATTTGTAAATCATCATAATTGTACTTACGAATTTCGCCATGACCGGTGATTCCGTAAGTACAGTTATGATGATTTAAAAATATAAAAAATGCAGTTTTAAGCCATCCAACACAATAAAGTCATTTTTCAAAATTTTATAATTATGTGTTAACACTTCTCGAACAGCGATATATTGATTTCCAAGGACGTAGAAATTCTTTATGATATCAAGCTTATCTCTACTGCAGATCCACAAGTACTACTTAGTACAAATCTATTTCACTTTGACTTAATGAACTTTGGGAGAATGATTAGTTTAGAGCACTTCAACATAACCAAATATATTTTCTCTTTTTGAAGAACTTCCATAATAATTATTTTATTATAAATTTGAAATATTCTTTGAAATTGATAGAATATTTTAAATCTTTCAACAGCGGCATTTTTTATTGCGCACGAACCTAGGAGTGGATTCAAAATTGGAACCGTAAAAGTGCGAGAGTGAACCTACTCAACCTTGAGCGGTGTTGCCAATTTTATTCCTCTAGATGTTTCTCAAATAAGGTGTTAACCTAACATAAAATATTTACAGGAAAGAAAGGCAATAACTATAAACCCTTAAGTTTATTTTTGTTATTAGTCTGTTGTAGTAGATTGGTAAATACAATGAAAAATATAGGCAAATATCCGATTTATTTAAAGATACGAAGAAGATATAACTCTCAAAAAGATCTGCAAATCGGATTATTACACGGCGATTGGCAACATTGATTTTGGGTGGAGCTCTAGACTATGGTGCGTCCTACAAGGAACAGATAGTTGAACGATATTTTATACAATGCCTATCACCGGGTATGGATTTATTTTTGTCCAAATTTTATATCGGTCCACTAGTTCAAATGCAGTTTAAACAGACATATTAAATTGTATGATCCGTTTTAAATTCGTTCAATCAATATACAAACATGACTTCATACACATTTTTAGCTGCCCAGAGGCCATAGAACCTCTTAAATCTAAAAAAGGAGCTTTTTTCGACTTTAATTTTTCCGAACGCAATTTTGCTTTAAAAAATCTGAAAAGATTCATGTATCTTTGTTATACAAAATAATCAAATTTTTTTCAAATTTTTGTATTGAAAATTGAGCCTAGGAAAAATTTTTGGCTAACTTTTAAATAGTAATTTTTATGTATTTTCTTTTTCGTTCTTTAGAATGACCAAGGCAGAATTTTCAATTTCTGAGCGGAAAGCATCGAATCAAAAAAACCGTTTTTTTTTTCACTTATTTATTTGCACATACGTGTCGGTCAGATAGCTCAGCGGGCTGTGCGGCTGCCTCTCATTCGCTTCACTGTCGAATGGTTCAGTGGATGTGGGTTCGAGCCCCAGCTCGGTGTACTGAAAACAAAAAGTCTAACGCAGCAGTTTAAAATTCTAGATAAATCTGCGGCTTAGACTGTTTGTTAATTTAAAAATGTTTTGTTGAGGTGATAAAAAGAACCATCAGCTTTATTGCTACATATGGAAAATTGGAGTGTTTTTTTAATTTTAAATCACCTCTATATAAAAATAAAATGCCCGCGGCAATGCTTACACAAAAATTCAAGAGGAAATGGGTGAAGGTATTACTATAAAGGAGATAAAGGCCAAATTAAAAAAGTGCTCCAAGATTTTCTCGCCTACCAATCCAATTTTTCACCCAAATTTTTCTCTTTTTTGAGTACAGCTTCAGATTCATTATTAATGGATCCCATTTTTTTGTTGAAAACTGAAAAACTTTGAATTACAAAACAAGTCCTTTAGTTTTAGATGAAAACCACTTGATTGTTTACCAGCACTGGCACGTCTAAAAATCTACCTTGCTTTTTCGCCTTGCCAGTATATGCAACAAGGCAACTGGCAAATGTGTTTTGTGCTTGCCAGTTACTGGCCTATGCCAGCTACTTTCCCAATTTACTGGCATGTGTATCCGGCACTAAAATTGTGTGTAGTGCTTTTTACATTAAAAAAATATTTTCTGGTTAAATTTTGAGTGTTCTATGTGGCTTTTGAGTGTTCTATGATAAGAATTACTATAAACGCCAAAAAAACGAAGTACATGCTGATTACAAAAAGGCCACAAAATATACATCACCTATTGACAATAAATGGTAACGTGATAGAACAAGTAGAAAAATATCAGTATTTGGGAACTTTGATCAATGAAACCAATGATCATACTGTAGAAATAAACAGACGAATAGAGATTGCCAGATCAGCATTTATACGAATGAAGCCACTCCTAACGTGCAAAAATCTAAATTTGGAGATCAGACTACGTACCATTCGCTGTTATATATTTTCAATATTATTATATGGAGCTGAGACTTGGACATTAAAAAAAATGTAATTTAAAAAGAATCGAGGCCTTCGAACTCTGGTTATACCGCAGAGTATTGAAAATATCATGGACTGATAGAATTACAAATAAAGAAGTACTGGAGAGGGTTGGTAAAGAAACAGAACTAATCACCACTATACAAACCAGAAAACTGGAATACCTAGGCCACGTGATGAGGGGACCAAAATATGAAATTTTGAGACTGATAATACAGGGAAACATTCAAGGAAGAAGATCTGTTGGCCGAAGGCAGAACTCATGGTTAAAGAATCTACGTGATTGGTACCAATGCAGATCGATTGATTTGTTTAGAGCAGCAAGTTCTAAAATAAAAATAGCCATTATGATTGCCAACCTCCGTAGGGAGACGGCACTCTAAGAAGAAGAAGATGTGGCTTTTAAATACCTGAAAAAGATTATTGAAAAAACATTGATTTTTGATACTTTTTTTTTAATAGTTTTTAGCAATTTTTGAATGATAATTATTTTTTCAATTTGCAATCCAATTCGATCTTCTAGAATTTGATTTCAAAACTTTTTTTTCCTTTCAATTTTTTTCTAAAATTCATAGCTGCCGAGATATTGCAACGAAAAGGAGGGAAAAAAATGATTTAAATTTTTTTTCATAAATTGTTTAATAAAATATTTAGGGAAACTTTTGAAGTGTCTGTGATATTTCGAAGCGATTAAAGCAAAAAAAAACAAGGATCACATACGATTTACCCAAATGAATGTGTTTTGGAATATATACACCTGAACTATCTGGGATGATAGCACATATATTTCTCCAGCTTGGCAAATGCCATCACTTGATAGGTCTTAATCATCCAGCTGTTGATAGCGGTTTAGTAGTGGGATAAGGTCTCGAAGTAATCTTATAGTTGATGTTTTCTTTAACATATTATATACAATCCTCAATGTTTTTGTCTTTTCATGAATTATATGATAAAAAAGTTAAATAATATTGAATGTTACAGATTTTAAACGATTTCACAAACAAAGAAATCAACCTTTTGGTATCATCTAACGTTTTGGAAGAGGGTGTAGATGTGCCCAAATGTAGTCTAGTTATAAAATATGACTGCCCGATGGATTACAGGTCCTATGTTCAATCAAAAGGAAGAGCTCGACACAAAGAAAGTTTTTACTATGTAATGGTTGATTATGAGAATTTCAAAAGCTTCGATAGAAGAGTAAATGGCTATAAAACAATCGAAGACATGTTAAATCAGGTAAGTTAATGAAATTTATTTCTGATTTTTTAATTACTTTAAAAAATGAGAATTTGAACCAAAAATCCAAAACTTTACTTTTTAAAACATTTAAAAAAGCTTCACAAGCCGGAATTGTACCTCAAGTCTTTCAAAAAGTTAGTAAGAGATCGTTTAAGCTCGGCTTAATTAATGGTAGCGTCTTGTGGTAGCTTTTCCAAAATTCGATTGGGGTTGAATGGGGCAATGCCACATGCTTCAAAACGACTACAAAACACTTTTCTCTCCGTCTGAAGAATAAACTGACAAACCAATCATTGAATGTTGATATATCAATCCAACCATGGGAGGTTCAATTATATCGTGTCCCCAGTGAGCAGCATGGCTGTTCGTAGCATGGGCTGCCCTTGGGACCATTTTCTGTCCAAGTATCCCATAAATTTTCGATGTAGCAGATTTTGAGATACTTTGCTAGAGTGTGTTCGAATCAAAGCAATCATATATATAAGCTAATTAACAAACCCTATAATTGTGAGCCTAACAATAAATACCACACACATTACCTCAAATTTTACTTCCACTTTCACGATCTGTTGATTTTTCTATAACAGATACTCATATACTGCCATCAACTCCTCCTTGGATTAATAACATACCAAAAATTAACCTTTCGCTTAATAATTATCACAAAAATAAAACCAATTGCTAAATTCTGAGGCAATATTTCCTAGAGCTGGTAGGGTGGATATTCTGTAACAACTTCAAATAATATCATTCAGAAGTTCTGCCTTCCACAATTTACCTCTATCCATACAGAAGAGTTGTACGCCATCGTACAAGCATTAAAAAGCTTATGTAACCAAACCAAAACCAAGAATACTGCAACACTGTTCACGTTTTTTCAACCACTGCATCCAGCGTTTACGTTGTACTCGCCGTTTTGTAGCTAATGCTATAAATATAGCAACACAAGCGGTTTTATGCGGATAAATGTATATAACAGAAACCACCACAATACTCATGGAAAGTACTCAAATTAAAATGATTGTGTAAGGTTGACGAATAATGATAACACTGAAAACTTTGTTTTCAAAACTTTCACAAAATTTATTATAAACTGTTATTACTACAGCTGTTTCGGCTGATTGCCTTTCTCAAGTGATTTATTTTTGGCATGCGTTTACACTTTATAGTCTTTAATGGAATAGGTTGAGGAGGGGAGAACTGTTTGTCTCAAGTTGGTCATTCAGAATTATATCTTAATTACTATTTATAACTGGGAATAAGCCACAATTAAAGATAAAAAATACGTTTATTGACGTTTCAATTTCCAATTCGGAAATCGTTCTCAAAATACAAACAGTAAATTTACTGTTTGTATTTTGAGAACGATTTCCGAATTGGAAATTGAAACGTCAATAAACGTATTTTTTATCTTTAATTGTGGCTTATTCCCAGTTATAAATAGTAATTAATTTACAATCATCATCATCATCTTTGGCTCGACAATCCTCTGTGGATCTTGGCCTGCTCTAAGATTCGTCGCCATTCTGTTCGGTTTTTGGCAACATGTTGCCATCTTCTGATTTTTAATATTCGTAGGTCGGTTTCTACTCCATCTAACCACCTAATTCGCGGTCGGCCTTTGCTTCTTGTTCCTACAGGTGTTCCTGTGGTTAGCTTTTTAGCAATGGTATTTTCTGGCATTCGTATTATGTGTCCAGCCCATCTAAGTCGCTGTGTTTTAATGAACGTTATAATTAATTTACAATGCCACAAGAAAATAGCTTCAGAACAGAATTATATCTGTTTTTTAATTTGTTAAGTTCCATAGATTCTAACAAAGATAGCTTAAGGCCTTTATTTTGAATGTGAAGATTATGATCTAGAAGGTGAAGTGCGTATGTAGAATCTGTTTTTCTATTATTGAAAGCCCTTTTATGTTCTGCTATTCGTTTATTAAAATTTCTACCAGTTTGACCGATGTAAGTTTTTGGGCAGTCGCCACATTTAAGTTTGTATACACCACTGTGTAAGTGCTTTTTATTTTGGCTCTTGTTGTTTTTAATATATTTGCCTAAGTTATTATTTGTTCTGAAAGCTGGTGTTATTGCTTTCTTTTTTATGTGTTTGGCTATTTTTGTTGATATTTTGCCTGTATATGTAATCGAGCTGAAAGTACTGGGTTTTTTTCCCTGTTGGTGGAAATACTAATTTCAGAGCTTTCTTGTGTAGTTTTTAATTTAAAATTTTATTGTTTGTTCATTGTATCCATTGTTTACATTGTAAATTCAATATGACTATGAAGTGAATTAATATACGATAAAAATTGGTCGAGTTGCCTGTTAGTTCCTGTGAAACATACCAGTACGTCGTTTACGTATCTCCACCAATATAAAAACTGTTTGAATATGGGATGTTTTGAAATCTTTGTCTCTAGATGATCCATAAAAATATCTGATAGTAATGGGCTTAGAGGATTGCCCATTATAAGTCCTGCACTGTTATTTGTATATATTTGATTATTAAATTCAAAGTAGTCCTAATTTATGCAAATTTCAAGAAGATATAAAATTTCAGATGTAATGATTGGATTTGTATTATTTTGCTCTAAAAGGTTTTTTACTAGAATAAGTTTCTGTAGGAGGAATACTAGGAATACTTTTTACGTCAAATGAAATTAATCTGGAGTTGTTAGGTAATTGAAAATGTTTTATTTTATTAACTAGTTCTATTGTATTTTTTATGGTAAATTTAGGTGAAAATTTAGTGTGTTCTCAAATAATCTCTGACAGTTTTTTTTGAAAGTTTATATGACGGAGCTGTATAAAAAGAAACTGCAGGTCTTATTGGGTGATCCGGTTTGTGTAGTTTAATAAAAGAGTATAATTTAGGAGGCTGTGGGTTCATGATATTGAGGTATTTCTGTTCTGTTGGATTTACTATTGATTTTGAATTTTCTAACGCTAGCTTAATTTGTTTCTGATAGTTTTCTGTCGAATCTTTGTGTAACGTTTCAATATTTTGATTATTTAAAAATTCTATTGTTTTGTTATTATATTCTATTTTATCTATAGCAATAGTAGTGTTACCTTTGTCCGCTTTTGTAAACACTATGTTGTTTTCTATTGATTTATTTTTAATTGAAATGACTGTTTTATTCTCTTTGTAAAAGGAATTTTTGGTTTCAGTACACACATCTTTAATAGATTTTGCAATTATACTTTTTTCGATATTGTTAGCAGTTTTGTTTAATGCTACTTCACATTCTACACCTAAATATTCTAAAGTTTTCTGATTATTATGTTGGAAGTTTTGAAAACGAAGTTTTCAGTGTTTTATTGTTACATAAAATGAACTTCCATCAAGTAACGGTCGAATCCATCAATTATTTGAATAATGATAATGTGAAATGAAGTTTTTTGCAAGTAATGTCATTATTAAAGATCGTATATGGGCCGCATAACTGGCCTAGTAGAAAATGGTATCCATCAATACGATAGGCGAAAATTATTTTTGATATAGAGCTTTTTTTATTTCAGTTTTTGGTTTATAATAAATATAATGAGGCAAAAGTTAATCTATTGCAAAAAAAGTAAAACTACAAAAACTACAAACCGACCTGTTCTAGCTTTACCTCTGAAAATAATCCATTATTAAGTTAATGGACCATTTTTTTACTTTAGGAACTAATCCTGGGGTTATTTGTAGTATTTGATTGGAAAGAATTCCGAGAGAGAAGAGATTTCAGAAGAAGCTCTCCAAGCATTGTACAACGAAGATGAAATTCCTCCTTATTATGTTAAACCAGGTGGTGCTTGCGTTACGATGTTATCAGCAATATCTTTGCTATGCCAGTATTGCACAAGCCTTGCTTCCGATATGTACAGTGAGGCCGCTCCCGAGTGGTATAAGAAAGAGAATTTGGGGAAAACCGCTGTTGTTATCCTGCTACCCACTGGTTCTAAAATTCTGGATGAAATTCAGGTATTTATGACATTTTTTTAAATTAAAATTTCATTTTTGTTGATGAAAATTATGCTTATAATTATTTAAATAGTAAATATTTTTACCAGCCGTTATGGGATAATGAATTTCACAAAATGTGACACTTCGAAAGGACACAGTCCTTTCGTCCTTCGAATTGTATATCTCTTTCTGTTTCTTTACCATCAGCATGGGACTCTGCAGCGATGCAAAGAATAATCGATCCCGTGAAGAAAGACGGAATGCCTTATCAAACTGCTGCTAAAACTTACAATGTGCCTAGAAACACACTAAAACGTCGCGTACTAAATAAAAATTGAGACGCCACTGGCAATAAAAAAGTATTAGGCCATTTTAGAGCTGTTATCAACGAGGACAAAAACAAAATCCATATTGTATAATGCTACGAAAAACATTAAGAGTGATAGAGAAGAAAAAAGGAAACAATGGATAACAGACTCCACGTGGACTAAAATACAGGAGAGGAAGTGCTTAAAAGCCACAGGACTGAACAGTGAAAGTGATAAAGAGGCCTATAAAGCGCTGAACGGTCAAATAAAACGACTCTGCAAAAAGGACAAGAACACACACTTGAACAAAATCTGCATGGAAATAGAAGGGCATAAAACCAAAACTAAGACCAGAGACATGTTTAAAAAAATAAAGCAGATAACACGTTCCTTTACACCAAACTACCTTGCTATCAAAGATGATAACGGAACTCTACTCACTTCTAAAAAAGATATTTTACACAGATGGAAAGAATACTGTGGACGACTGATGCTGGAGGAAAGCACAGACGCCCCATCACAACAAGAAGATGCCAGTTTTGCGACGGAACCTGACGTACTCAAAAGTGAAGTTGAAGCAGCAATTATGAGGCAAAAAAGTCAGAAAGCTGCCGGTCCAGATAACATACCTATTGAAATGATTTGGGCCCTAGATGACGTTGGAGTGGATATAATACATCAAATTTGTCAAAGAGTGTGGGAGACAGGTAAATGACCTGAGGACTGGACACAATCACTATATATTCCCATACATAAAAAGGGAGCGAAAGATTTATGTAGCAACTACCGCAGCATTGCAGTAAGATACTCTTACACATAATTCTCGAGAGGTTAAAGCCCTTTTTACTACCTAACATTGCGGAGGAACAAGCAGGTTTCGTCCCCGGACGTGGTAATAGAGAACAAATTTTAAACGTACGGCAGATTGTAGAAAAATCCAGAGAATTCAACATCACAACATATTTGTGCTTCATAGATTATAGTAAAGCTGTCGATTTGGTCAACTGGAGTAAAATGTGGCAGGTTTTTGTTTGAAATGGGAGTCCCCAATCATCTGATACTGCTAATTAAAAGCCTGTACAATAACAATTATGCCAGAGTTAGAATAAATGGGGAACTAACCGATAGTTTCAGGGTCACAAAGGGCGTGAGACAAGGCTGCATATTAAGCCCAATTCTATTTAACATCTATGGTGAATGGATAATGCGGAAAGCTACTGAGGACTGGAACGATGGCATCACCGTTGGCGGGAAGAAGATTTGCAACTTGAGATATGCAGATGATACTACTATCCTCGCTAGTTCTGAAGCTGAATTGATTCACCTGCTACAACGGATACAAGACGTAAGTTTAACGATGGGTCTTAAAATAAACAAAGATAAAACGAGAATCATGATAATTGACAGAGCTAACAACAATCAAAATCATCTGGTCGTGATAAACAATATCGCTGTTGTAGATAAATTTGTGTATCTGGGCTCATTAATAACCAACAAAGGAGGCTGTACTAAAGAAATAAAGCAGCGGTCAGCAATCGCAAAAAGCGCTATGGCAAAATTAACAAAAATTTGGAAAAGCCATGAAATAACTACCGATACAAAAATGAGACTAGTAAGAAGTCTAGTTTTTCCAGTTTTTACTTATGCATCGGAATGCTGGACCCTTACTGAGAAAGGCAAAACGAACATATATGTATTTGAGATGTACTGCTGGAAACGAATGCTGAGAATACCATGGGTGGCCCGAAGAACAAATGAATCCATACTGGACCAGCTAAACATAAAGAAAAGACTAAGAACACAAATATCAGAACAAATAATAAGCTATTTTGGACATGTGCTTCGAAGAAATGGTCTTGAAAAACTTACCATCCAGGGAAAAGTAGATGGCAAAAGAAATAGAGGTAGATTTCCCACGCGATACACGGACCATATTGTTGCTACCATTGGCGCTCCATTGTCAGAATGTGCTAGAATGGCAGAAGATAGAAAAACGTGGAGGAACATTGGGAAATTTAGCTAATAGCTTAATGATATCACGATACCTGCATCAGGTTAATGACTAAGAAGAAGAAGAATCAACGAAGAACAAGAACAGCAGTTGGTAAATTATATCTTGGAGATAGCGGTATGTTTTCTTTTGGAATTACTGTAGCTGCATTTTGTAGAATAAGTTGGATTCAACGATGATTCGCTGTGTCCTGACGTTGGACGTAGTCCCGACGATTCCAGAACTCCGGATGTGGCCTCAAAGCTTCTTCCATGGTTGATAAAGCTCTCATTTAAAAAGAGAAATGCTAGTGTATCGGCATCCAACATTGATATGGATATTTTACCCCAATCTTGCATTTATATTTCCAGTCAGACATATACAATTGATCCAGGTCGGGTCGCTACTGCAATATAACTCTGCCAGCGATGTCAATAAATTGAATTATGTCTATCTACCTTGTGCGCTTCAAATATATACAACTTGTGTTGTTTAGAAGGTCGTAAAATAGTGACTATTTACTGTATTATGATAACATTTATATTCTTGCGTTTACCAATTACTTTCCTAATATGACATTTTGACATTCCCGTCTGTGATGGGGTTGATCACATACACTTTTTACATTCCTCCACTAATTATAATTTTTTAGGGGCAATTTATGTCAAACATAAAACTAGCCAAGAGAGCAGCTGCATTCAAATGCTGCGTTTTGCTTCATCAAGTGGGAGAATTGGATGATCATTTGTTACCCGTAAAGAAGACTGTAAAAGAAGAAGACGTGAGTTTTCTGTTTACCCATTACCCGGATAAAGAAAATAGAGCAAATGCAAATTTAAAAACGCGTAGATTACATAAAAAGATGGTAAGACATTTGAACTTTTTTTTATACAAGACATATTGTTTTTAAAATTTCTTGAAACAAATTTTAATTTACAATTCTATCTGTAACATGGTTTAGTATTCTGGACAACAATTTATTTAGTTTGTCATATCTAAAGTGAATTAATTTTTCAATTGGGCCTAGGTAATGTAAATGTTACAATGCTGACTTAACACCTTCGCTGCGATTATGAGAATTACAATTATTATGTTGTATGTTTTACCACTTGTAATTGACCGGTACTGTAGAATTATTTATTTAGATACACCAGTCGCAATAGACTGGTAGTTCTTAAGAAATGTGAGTGCGATCTATCTCACATTTCACATCTCACATCTATCACACGAAACTTGCTGGAAACTGTATCAGTACCAGGCTAATCCTTTTGGTAAAGCAAAATGTGAAATTTTTAAGAAGTGCATAATATATTCAAGTAAAATAAAATAAAAACTTTTATTGAGAGCAAAAAACATTCATAAAATATAAAAACAACAAATGCTAATTATTACTAGTATAAGTTTTAAAATGTATGCGTTGTGTTTAAAATTAAAACATAGTAAACATAAAGCAGGTTTTTCCTCGTATGTATGCTACAGTGTGTATACTCGTTTTCATCGTTCTTGGCGTGTGCTTGAAATAAGCTACTACGGAATTTTTAATATTCGTCTCTCTCTGATACACAGATGCGTAATTCAATTGTGCGAGTCACGTTCGTCATGGTAAAGTGCGATGAGAAGGGAATGAAGAGACCACTCACGTCTCCCAGTATTGTAGCAATAACACCGATGCGTTTGGCCGATACGGTGTCGGTGATAAGTTCGGCCTCTTTACGAATACAGATAGCTGGCAGTGACGTGTTTTTTTTTAACATGTTACCCTGATCTAAGCAGGTTTGAAGTAGCTGATGAAATAGTTTTTATAAGTAAACAGTTTTTAATTAATTAATAGTTTGAGCTCTTACTGTGTGGAATTCCATTACATAAAATAATACTCTCGACACCTTAAAAATTCCAGTTTATTATAAATTAACTCTCTCTCTCTCTCTCTCTCTCTCTCTCTCTCTCTCTCTCTTCCGATACCCATTGCAATAATGACTTGTGGCATTGTTCTTGAATGAGCTGGCTAATAGGTTTATAATTGTAGCAATTACCATTGATATTTTATGTTGTTTTAGTCGATTTTTGACAGTCATTGTTGGAATTTGTTCCGAACAGTTTTACTTATTATTTTTTGTTGTGAATAACTAATTGTTCTATTTAATAAAAAAAAAATGCCGGGAAAAACGATAACAGGAGAAATGCGACAATGTGTAGTTCATTTATTGGAGTATTTTAAAAAAGAAAAAGAAAACAATGGACCTTTGCTTTCGTTATCATCGGTACATGAACGAGTAGCGGACGCTTTGAAAATCAGTCTTCGCACAGTGACAAGAATAAAGAGTGAATACAAGACAGGGGCAGCTCTAACTACACCAGGAGAGTCACGTAATGTACAAAAAAAGACTAATGATTTGAGCGATACTATAAAAGGAGAGATTAGAAATGTATTGTATGGCATGAAAGCAAAAGGAGAGCATGTAATACTCCATGTAACGTTTTTATATTGATTTTTTTTAATTGTGTGTTCTTATTGTATGCCATACGATAAATAAATAAAAGGAGAGCACGTTACAATTAAAGTTCTAAATACACAATTAAGAAACAAGCATCTCTATGACGGTTCTGATACAAGTTTGTGGCGTCTTATGAAAAATTGTGGGTTTTCATACAAACTAGAAAATAGTAGACGAGTGCTATGTGAGAAACCATGTATTGTCCCCAAACGACTGTATTTTTTGAGGCATTATATGAGAAATTTTTTAAGTCCAAGTCCACTTCAGTTCGTTTTTTTAGATGAAACATGGATATTCCTAAAAGGGGCATATAAACGTACTTGGCAAGATGACTGTGTGAAAAGCATCAGAAAAGGACACGAAAATACAGGTAAACGCTTTGTTGTTTTACATGCCTGAAGTAGGCAAGGATTTGTTAAAGATGCTGGATTACTGTTTTCTACGAAAAGTGCAGACTATCATGATTCTATGGATAAAGAGTCTTTTAAAAAGTGGGTCTCCGAAAAGCTGATACTAATATTGGAGGAACCATCTCTAATTATTATGGATAATGCCTCATACCATAGCTCTTTAATAGAAAAGTTACCGAATGCCAGTTGGAAAAAATCGGACTTACAAGAATGGTTACGAGCGAAAAAAATAATTTTTGACGACGATTCGGGCAAGACAGAGCTATTGAGTCTTTGTCGCCAGAATAAAACACAAAATACCAGGTACGTTATAGACGAGCTACTCCAAGAACATGGGCATCAGGTTTTGAGATTGCCTCCATATTACTGTCAATATAATCCGATTGAGTTGGTCTGGGGCATTTCTAAACAATACTATAATCGTCATATTGTAGAACATGGACGTGGAGATGAAACAGTGAAAAAAGTTTGGGGCGATGCATTAGCTGAGGCAACACCTGCAGTGTGGGCGAGTTGTGTTAACCATACTGAAAAATTAATTCAGGACGACTGGGCAAAAATGGTCACATATGAAGAAAATGAAAGTAGGATTATCATCGATTTGCCGGAAGATTCCAATGATGAAGACAGTTCCAGTGAATACACTGACTGATTAGCTAATTAATCAAGGTCAGTACGTTGTAACAGTTCAGAATTCGCTACAGTGCTTAAAATTTAAAAAATCTGTATTATTTTTTAATTAAAGTGGGTTAAATAATTAACACTTTTTTGGGTATATTTCAAAATCCTTTTAAAATGTACTTTTCGTTATATCCTGTCCTATTGTACTGCAAGCTAGAAAAATACTTCTTCGCATTTTATACGTATATTGCGTTATTAGAAATTTAATGAAAAATAATTTATAATTTTTTTTTATAACTATTATTTCGTTTTAACATGCTACATTTTACTTCGCCACTGAAGGAGGTAAACGAATCGAGCTTAGACAAGGAAAGACAGATGAAACAACTTATTGTAAGTGTTTTTACACGCACAAGCCAAGAACGATGAAAACGATTATAGTAACTTTAAATACATTTCTACCAGTGTCTTTACTTTTCATTTTTTACCTCAGCTTCTTGTAACATTCCATACAATTTCGCCTTTTTTGGTACCAGGTCCTAAGGTCAGTTAGGTCAGTATATCTTTTCTCGAAACTAATTTTATATTCGTCATTATCTGGACTAGTTAAATATTCAGAAGGAGTGTAATTAGAATCACAGTCCGAATTGTCGCTAAATGGTTTTTCCTCTGATTCCCTCAAAGTATTTATATTTGTTTCTTGGTGCCGATCCAATTTCTGATTGGGTTCTACACAACTACCACTTGTAGTTGCATTTTGCTAATTTACTAATTTAACAGTGCTACTCATTTTACTCAATTCTTAAAAAACTGGTAATTACAAATTAAATTACTCACCAAATAACTTGTATGCGTTACCAGTCGAATACAACTGGTGCTAAATTATCCCTCTATTAGATAGACCTCTTTCAGACAATAATATAGGTACCTATAATTAGTTTTTATTAACGCGTTTCGTTTGTACGTTACTCGCCAGATGGAAATACATGTATTTATTTTTAGCCGTAATTTCTGCAAACGTAGTCTTTTTCAACTGGTGACGCAGCGAAGGTGTTAAAAGTCCGACTGCGACCGCATAATATAGAGAAAATCAGTCAGTATTGAGCTATGGTGTAAACCTGTTGGGATTATAATGGTCATAGGAAATCCTTCAATCTCTTTATTAAGACAATTCGAGCATTTGATTGAGAGGAGGGTTAGGTTAAACCATTTTCCTTTCAGTCTTAGAGAGCACATGCGGTTGTTGATTGGTTTGAAATCAATTATGGCAGACTTGAGTTTTTCGTTAACTACAAACCCACATCCAAATTCGTGTCTTTCTTCTTCTCCTGACCAGAAAACCAGTGAATTTTCCCTTTGCAGGCTTCCCGATCCTGTCCATCTCATTTCCTGAATCGCTGTTACGTCCATCTTATATTTTTGAAGCTCGTACACTCTTCAGCCAATTACGTCTGGCGAACGACGGACCAAGCAAAACCACAATTGTAGAGCCGATTAGTACTTGGACATAGGAGAGAATAGGTATGTCTTAGATCAATACTCCAAGACCGGATACGGAACTGCACTAGAGCGGTTGGCCTTCAGTCAATACCCTAGGGCCAGTGGAGTGGTTGCCTTTCTCTTGTGGCGGCTGCTCTCTTACGGTCGAATGCCTTCCATCTCCACTAGCGCACATCGATGGAGGAGGAACTTCTGGTAGGGATGTCTGACTACGAAGCACTCACGGTATCGAGGCGGTGCAAATCGTTACACACAATATTTATTATACGAGACTTGCATTACAATAATTATATTATTTACTTTATAACTTTATATTTTTTAGCATTATTGCACTAATTTATGCGAATTTCTTAATTTTTTGTATTAATTTTAGGTTCCGAATACACTTAAAGAACAAATTCGACCTTCTTCTAAGGTCTATCTACATTGTCTCCAATTAAATCCACAATTTAGCAGACATAATTCGGACATTAATCAATCCACCGTTTATGATATGTATACATCTTCTCTAAGTTATGGAATTATCACTACGTCGCCGTTACCAACCATTTGTGATTTCCCGATTTACCTTACTTCGGGTACAATAGAAGTTTCTTTAAAAGTAAATCATCGATCACTGAATATTACCCACGTGGATTTGGACGACATTAAAACATTTCACTTCAACGTTTTTGATAGCGTTTTAGAAATTTTACCAAGATTTTTAATTTTTGATACTAGTGATAATGCAGAAATGATGCTGTTAGTTCCTGTAAATAAAGAAAATGGTGATATAGATTGGGACGTTTTGAGGAGCAGAGTTTCTGCTCAACTTGTTAATGAATTAAGCGAAGAACAAAAGTTGAATTTGCCAGTAACACAAGAGGGTTACTTGAGAAAAATCGTCAATCCCTGGTACAGACGGGACACGCCTACATATATTGTAACGGAAGTAAGTATTTTCTAGATATAAAAATATCGTATTTGGGCAATCAATAATATTTTTGATGGGTGTAATTTGTTGGACTTCGAGCATGTACTGTTTCAGCAAAGTAGAAAGAAAAATTGATCAGACGGTAAATGTGAATAAGATCGAATTTATGATCTTTTTCTTCTTCTTTTAGTACCCTGTCCGATTATCGAACGTTGGCGATCATATTGGCAATAATAACTTTTGAAGCTATTTTCTTGTGGCATTTTAAAGTAATTACTATTTAAATAGGAATAAGCTACAATTAAACGTTAAAGTACGTTTATTGACGTTTCAATAAACGCACTTTAACCTTTAATTGTGGCTTATTCCCATTTAAATAGTAAATAATAACTTTGTGTACGGCGGCTCTAAATAAATTAGCGGTGTTGTCTTGATATCGTTCTCGAAGATTTCGGAACCAGGATGTTCTTCTTCGGCCTGGGCCTCTCCTTTCGGTGATCTTATTATGAGGTGTAGAAGGTTATACCTCTCTGGATATGTCTCATTCTTCTTCTTCTTCAAGTGCCCTCTCCGTTACGGAGTTGTTGTTTTTTTTAACCTATTCTTTATCCTTCCATTGTTGGATATAGATCTTCCCCAGTTCTCTCCATCTTTCCCTATCTTGAGCTGTTCTCTGCCATGTGGGACCTCCTTGTTTCCTGATGTCATCTTTCCACCTCATCTGTGGTCTGCCTCTTGATCTCTTTGCATTGTATGGACGCCACTTTCCGATGGCATTGTTCCATCGTCCGTCTTGGAGACGTTCATTGTGTCCAGCCCATTTCCATTTCAGTTTTAATTAGTTACGGAGTTAGATAATTCAGTTACGGAGTTTGGCAATCATCAATGCTATTCGTATCTTTGAAGCTGTTGCTTTAAATGATTGGTTAGATGTGCACTGGAACCAATCTCTTAAATTGCGCAGCCAAGATATACGTCGTCTCCCCACGCTTCGTTTGTCCTGAATCTTTCCTTGGATAAGTAACTGGAGCAATCGGTACTTTTTCCCTTTCATCACATGACCAAGATATTCCAACTTTCTTCTCTTGATGGTGATCAACAGCTCCCGTTCTTTGTTCATTTTTCTATATATCCACATTTCAAAAGCCTCTAGTTTATCGATATTGCTCTTGTTTAAAGTCCAAGTCTCTACTCCGTACAGCAGTATCGAAAAGATGTAGCATCTAACCAATCTCATTTTCAGGTTTAGGTCAATGTCATGACTTCCCAGAATGTCCTTCATATTAACAAAAGCAGCTCGAGCCTTTCAAATTCTAGTTTTATTTCTTCCGTGATGTCATTGTTGTTATTAACACTTGTTCCCAATATTTATATTTGTGCACCCGTTCGATTTCGTTATTGTGAATGTACAGGTTTGCATTCAATCTTTGTTTTTTTTTAATAATCATGAATTTCGTCTTCTTGGCATTCATTGTTAACCCTTTCTCTTCACTAGCTGTGACTACCTTGTTTAAAATGGCTTGCAGGTCTTCTACTGTCTCCGCCATTAAAACCGTATCATCTGCGTATCTAATATTATTAATTGGTTGGCCGTTAACTTTTATCCCAATCTCTTCTTCCTCCAATGCTTTCTTCATAATTTCTTCCGAATAGAGATTAAATAGCATTGGTGACAGCACATATCCTTGTCTAACTCCTTTTCTAATTTGAATTTCATTTGTTGTGCTATTTTCGATGCGTGCAACTGCCTTCTGGTTATAATACAGAGTAGATATTATTCATATATCGCGAGTGTCTAACTGTTTAGCTTTCAAGATCTCTAAAAGTTGGTTATGCTTGACGTTATCAAACGCCTTGATGTAATCAATGAAACAAGCAAATATATCTTGATTCACATCCAAACACCTCTGTGTCAAGATGTTAAAGGCAAATAATTTTTTGTATTGATAACGACAAAGTGACAAAGCACATAAAGAGAAACGTAGTTTTTGAGAGTTAATATATCAGAAGCAACAAAAGCCTTCTTTATTAAGTGATTGTAGAAACAAATCTTCTTCTTCGCGTGCCATATCAGAATTATCCCACGTTGGCGATCACCATTGCGAAGGCTTCTCGATCTTTTGCAATACGGAATAATTGTCCTGCATTTGGTATCTGAGTCCATTCACGAATATTTTTTAACCAAGAAACTTTTCTTCCTACACCTCTACGGCCATCTATTTTGCCTTTAAGGATCAGTTGTAATATTTTATATCGACTTCCTCTTACTATATGTCCCATATAAGACATTTTTCGATGTTTGACAGTCTTTAGCAGTTCTCTATCTTTGTTGACGCTCCTTAGTACTTCTTCATTAGGTTTTCTTGCTGTCCAAGGTATCTTCAGCATTCGTCTATGAACTCACATTTCCAATGCTTCAATTTTGTTCATGATCGATACTTTTAGCGTCCACACTTCTGCACTATATAAAAGTACAGACCAAACATAGCACTTAACCATTCTTTATCTTAGTTCTAAACTGAGATGGTTATTGCAAAGAACTGACTTCATTTTCATAAAAGTAGTTTTAGTCATTGCTATTCTACGTTTTATTTCTATATCTGGATCTAGTTGGTCAATTATCACTATTTCCAAATATGTCATTTTGTGAACTTTTTCAACTTCGATTCCGTTTAATTGAAGCTTTGCAACAGGATGTGGGTCACAACTAAACACTAAAAATTAGGTTGCGTTTGAGTTTATTTTAATGCCCATTTCCTCTCCTACCTCGTGAATATGATCAAGCAGAATTTGAAGACCTTCATTATTATCTAATAGAATTACTGTATCGTCTGCATATCTAATCACATTAAGTAGTTCCCCGTTGATTTTTATTCCATATGGTTGTCTCTCAAGTACCTTTTTAAATAACTGGTCAGAGTAAACATTGAACAATGTTGGCGACAAAATGCAACCTTGTCTGACTCCTCGTTGTATAGAGATTTCATCGGTGTAATTATCTCCAATTTTTACGATAGCAGTTTGATTCCAGTACAAATTTTTAATGACACGAATATCCTTATCATCTATTCCGATATTTTTCAGTATTTGCATTAATTTTACATGCTGTACTTTATCGAATGCCTTTTTCAAGTCCACGAAACATGCAAATACATCTATTCTTTGGTGACGGCATTTTTGTAATAGGATGTTAAGCGCAAAAAGTGCCTCCCTAGTTCCCATAGCATTTCTACAACCAAATTGGGTATCTTCAAGATCTTGGCATTTGCGTCTAATTTTGTTGTGAAGTATTCTGAGGAAAATTTTAAGAGTGTGGCTCATTCTTCTTAACGTGCCCTATCAAGTCCCCTTGACGTTGGCGATTAACATGGCGAAACTGTCTCTGTCTCGAGCTATTCTAAATAGTTGCTCAGCTTTCTTTATTCCTGTCCACTCCCTGATATTCTTCATATGATATTCCTTCATATGTTGATTTTCCGTTTATGCAAGCTGTCGCTGTTTGACGCCAGTATAACTTTTCTATGAATCGTATGTTTTGACTATCAACTCTTTTATCTTTTAATATTGTAATTAATTTGTGATGCTGTAGTCTATCAAAGGCCTTTTCATAGTCAATAAATACAGCAAAGACGTCTTTCCTTTGATCTCGACATTTCTGCAGTAATACATTTAGTGCAAAGAGGGCGTCTCGAGTTCCCAGTCCATTTCTGAAGCCAAATTGTGTTTCATCCTGATCTTCACATGTATCTCTGATTTGTGGATGATGCGTAGAAATATTTTCAAAGTGTGGCTCATAAGGCTTATCATTCTATAATCGCTTCAGTTTTTCGGCTCATTAGACTAATTAATCGATATTCTGAGCATTTTCTCGCATTGTGTTTTTTAGTTATTGCGACAAAGATGGATTTGAGCCAATCTGCGGGAATCACTCCGGTGTTATATATTGAATCTTACTACTACTTTTGTTATCATTCTCTATTAGTTTCAGCAACTAAGTTGGTGTATCATCTGGATCATATGCTTTTCTAATTTTAGCATTTCTAACCTCGCATTTCATAATTTCTGGGCCGTCAATACAGTTTTGTTAGAATTCGGCAATATGATTCCTGTAATCTTCAAACAACTCTGATATATACAGCTGCCATTCTTTTCATATTTCATGCTCATTTACAATAATTTTGTTATTATTGTCAACGAGTACAGAAGGAACTCGTTTTTTAAATATATTACTCATGTCTTTCAATTTTTTGTGCACATTAAATAAGTCATGTTTAGATATTACATATTCCATTTCGTCGCACCTTTCTCTCATCAATTTTTCTTTGGCTAATTTGATCTCCTTTTTTATTCTTCTCTGCAGGTGTCTATATTCTGTTTCATTAGATTTTATCAGTCGACGTTGTTCTATTAATTTCAAGATGTCGTCTGTCATCCATTTATTTTTCTTGATGTTTTTTCTATAATCATTGTTTGTGGAGATTTCGTTGACATTAGAAACAAATACATAGATATATAAAATAAGATAAGCACTATGACAAATATTTATACAATACTTTTTTTAGGTATGCTTTAATAAGTCTGCTAAATCGCCATTTCCAAATGAGAGCTTCAGTAGTTTTGCAGAATATTTCAGGACAAAACATAATATTACTCTACTAAACCCTGATCTTCCATTGCTAAAGGTTAAAGGATTAACCAAAAATAGGATTTTTATTAAGGTACGTTCCATTATCTTAATACAAGAAAAAATATATTTTTAGGCATTATTAGGTAATAAAAAAAAGAGAAATCATACGATTTCCACCTGGCGAAATCGAATTCAAATTTTTACCACTGTGCTTTCTAAAACTTGCAAAGCAAACAGCTTGATAAATTACTCAAGGCAAGGGAATCTAAAATTGCATTCCACATGCCGTTCATCATGGTCAAAATTCTTAGTGAATTCAATTTCTGTTACTCCAAACGGAGTAAATAAATAAAATATAAAGAGGATACCAGATTTTTGTTTCGATACAGAGCTGCGGCAAGCCGCTTATACGTATTTTGACCTCTTTTCGGTCTTCTCAGAACGGTATAGCCACTTGTTTCGATTCAGAGTAGTTATAAAAAATTTCTAGATATTGACCTGCTTTCCTTCACAGTAATTATTACCTAATTTTACTTTCCAATTAATAAGTAAAACGTCTTTTTTACAGCCAAAAGGTGCTTCTAAAGGAAAAAGAAAATATGATGAACATACGGAATTAGAAGAATATTTACCACCTGAATTAGTGGTGACACAGGAATATCCCGCCCCTTTGTGGATTCAGTCCAACTTCCTGCCGACGATTCTGAGTAGGATTTCGTTTATGCTGCAATTAGAGCAACTGAGGTGCAAAATCGTTGAAGAAACAGGTAAATTATATGCTTTCCTTTGTACATAAAGCTAAAATGTATTTATTAAATATACTTGAAAATGAATCAAATCCATGAAAGTTTATTCATTTTTCTAATACTAGCTTCATAGAACTTTCATCTACTATAAACTACAGCCTGCTTTATTGTCCATCTCAAAATTTCTCGGAGTATTATGTCCTTGTTTATTTGGAGCCCAATTAATTTTTCACAGAAATTGAAACCGAATTATAAACCAAACAAACAAAACTATTATAGAATACGCTAAACTGAAAAATATAATTCAAATACTATTTTTTTAAAATGAGTGTATATTTAAACAAGGGATTGATATTTTACAAGTGTTAATGATTCTTTTGATCTCCCGTAGGCCAATATTTTAGTCTGAAGTTGGAGAGTACATTGCGGACCAGCATGACACAATCTAATATGCTCCCTATTTAGCACAAGTTTTACGATCTGATTCCTAGAAGACAAGATAAGAGGATACTTTGGTCAAATTGAACAGAGGCATATTTTAACCTTCCGCCAACTCTCAACATTTCATATTCATCCAGAAAGGGGTTCATGGACAAAGGGGATTTATTTGTAATTGGCCTTTTAGTTTTGAGAAGGGAAATTTCTTGTGAAAACGAGTCATCTTGTATGAGTTCAGTTGATTTGGGTTTACTACAGAAAGATTTTTGGAGAATTTTTCTGATGGTTTCCTGTTATTATGAGCAAATCTTAAGCAATAAAACAATCACTCTTTGTGATTTTTAAATCTCACTTTGAGATTTGTAAATGAAAAGAATGGCCGAATGAGTTCGTTTAAGAACGAGGAAGAGAGATGAATACGATGGACAATCTGAGATTTTCTTTCCTCTGGAACGTAATTAATTTTGTCCTTTGAGTTGAAGAAGGCAAGATCTAAATCAATTTGTGACAGGTGCTCCATGTATTGGTGGAAACTACCCATTCATTCCCCTTTATGGTCCTTCGAACCGGATAATGTGTGATATGCAAACCACAGTGGCGGCGTTAGACTAAATTAGAGTACTGACAAAATATAGTTTTCCAACACCTTGGATGCAAAAATAGAATGGGTAATGGGCAATTTGGATTTCGAAACGGTCAAGGAACTAGAGGCCATTATTACGTATGCGCGTTCTCTTACAAAAAAGTTGTGAGTTCCCAAAGAACGTTTTGTTTTATCGAATTCGAGAAGGCATTCTAGCGAGTGCAACACGATACAGTTTTCGATTGCGTACAAGCAGCAGGACTTGATCACTACGGTATAAGACTGCTAAAATACTTATATATTACAATCAAGTAGCCCTATCCATAGCAAATTGGAGATAGTCGTACTAAAAACTGTCCTTCAAACATTGAGTACAACAGGGTTGTGTTTTGTCTCCCAGACTTTTTAATCTATAATCTGAATAAATCTTTAAGGATGCTTTGGATTATAGAGAAGAGGAGCTAGACGAGAGAGGCTTCTTCTTCTTCTTAGAGTGCCCTACGGAGGTTGGCAATCATAATGGCTATTTTTATTTTAGAACTTGCTGCTCTAAACAAATCAATCGATCTGCATTGGTACCAATCACGTAGATTCTTTAACCATGAGTTCTGCCTTCTGCCATGAGAGAGGCTAGGCGAAGAAGTAATCAACAATATCAAATACGCTGACGAAACAGCCGTTCTTGCAGAAAATTTGCAAGATCTCCAAACTTTAGTAAATCTAGTCAGTGAGCAAGCTTTCGGAGAGGCCTTAACAATTTTATTTTCAAGACAAAGTAGATAGCAGTTGGAAAGATTAATATAGATCAACGATTCGATGGAGAGGAGATAGAACCTTCCTAAATCTATGCATAGAAATTTTGCTAGCTTCAAGAGTTATATCTCTTTTACAGCTTAAAACTGTCTCTTATGGTCTCATTACCAGAAAATTGTAATATGAAATCATTGCGTTTCCCAAAATCAAGAGCTTTCTTGTTTTTCAAAACAATAAAGCTGGAGTATTTAGGCCACACTACCAAAGGTGCCAAATATGAGATAGTAAGGCTCATAAAGCAAGGTAAAATCAATAGTAAAAGATCTATAGGAAGACGAAGAATTTCCTGGCTAAGAAACCTAAGAGAGTGGTATAGTTGCTGCTCAGTAGATCTTTTCAGAGCAGCTGCCAATAAGGTACGGATAGTTGTGATGATAGCCAACCTCCGATAGGAGAAGGAACTACAAGAAGAAGAAGAAGTTTTCCAAATACAGAAAGTCTTCAAAAGAAAATAAAAGAAAAAAAAAACAATGTACAGATGTTGATTTATTATCCATCATTGTGTTGATTAATCAAATAATTTATTTTGCTTTTCAGGAATGGGTTCAATTATTCATACTAATAGGAAAGCTCTTCAATTGGATGAGTACCTTTTAGACTATAAACCGTACGTAGAAGAAATACCCTATCACGAAGATACACCTATGGACATTGATCAAGTAGATGCCATTCAGGCTTTTCCTTTAAATTCGGTATCAAAAATAAACAAAGAATTCACAAATAAAATCATAGAATCCCAATATCCGTGGAAAGATATCGAAGAACCTCTTGATGTTGAAAGGGATCTTGACGCAACAGTTTTAGATGTAGAACACTATGAGCAGTTTTTGGGTAAGTTTTAAAGCGATTTAAAATAGACTTACTTGTTTTATATTTTTTCTACAGAATTTACTGCGTTTTAAACTTCAATATTTTATATATTTATAATGAAATTCCCTTCGATTAAAAACTTTTATTATTTCAGGTTTTAAATTGTCACAGCCTGCCCGTGAATTGAAAAACATTTCTCCTATTAAGAAAAAAGAACTGTTGGCTTTAACTTATGATAAAAAATTTGCTCCTACCAAAATCAAATTACTCGAAATTGAACTAGACGAGAAAGGTCCAGAATTATGCAGATTTTACAGGTAAATATATTTTTTAACGATTTCAAACCGCTCATTCCACCCTGATATTCCTACCATACTATTATTTTTACAAGTTTTTGTTCATTGAAGGCCTAAACTCCTTTGCTCTCGTACTCTTTTTAACCGCAGTGTCAAAGGTACATCATCTAAGTGTTCGTCTTCATCTGAAGAGGAATGGACTTTAATATCTCGTACAACATCTTTAGGTAGTGTCAAATTTCCTTCTATAAGGTTATCATCCTCGATGTTCTCCTCATCAGTAAGCATATCTGGGTCTGGAAGAATAATAACCATATCCACTTCAGACCGCGAATTAAAAGCACGAATATCTTCTAAAGCAGAAGGTAAACCTTCGTACCTCTTTCCATAAAAATTTCGAACACTAATACTCTCAAAATCGTCTACAGATGCCATATCTGTAAGAAAATTGCAAAATATCAAACATACTCCCATACGCCCATTGTACTCATATGAGTACACCTAATTTTAACAACAAATAAATCACATTATAATTAAAATTATGAATAATTAATCACTTAAACACTTTACTAAACTTATTATAAACTAACGTAAACCATTTGATCGTAAAAAGAAGTAAATGAAAGAAAAGAAACTTACTGTAAATTTACAACGTCGATGGCGAGAAAATAAACAACTCACGTGTTGACCTCATAAACAATAAATCAAAACTAGCAAACCAAGCTGAATCATTCAACGAAATCTGTTAAAGTTGTCGTCTTAGGGGTATTTAGTTTCCTGTAATTACTAAGAATGGCAACTATTTTATTGTAGATGGCACTAGTATGTCAAAATAGCAGCTGTACTTAAATGAGTACAGTGGGCGCTAATGAGAACATATGCAAATTTATAGCTTCTTATGATTTATTTTTACTTTATTTCACGGATTATTTTTTTTTCTTTTACAAGTAAACTTGTTTTTTGTTTACACCATATGCTATTAAAATCAGTAAATGTTTTTTACATTCACAGAGCATTCACGTGTGCCAAAGCTAATGACATTGTTAATTTGGAACGTCTGGAAACTCTTGGGGACTCATTCCTGAAATTCATTTCTTCAGTCTACATATACCTGAAATTTCCCCAATATAACGAGGGTTTGGCAACTTCCTTAAAAGGCAGATTGGTCAGCAACAAAAATCTGTTTTATTTGGCAGTAAGGAAAAACCTGCAGGGTATCATTAAATACCATGAATTGTCTCCGCAAAAAGAATGGTTGCCTCCAGCATTTACCATTCCTAGCGAATTATCACGACGAATAGAAAATAAAGAACTGTCTCTTAGCTCCGTTTTTGGATTCACTATTCCGGTAGAGGAGCAAATTTCGGGTGTGTTAAGCGAAGAAACTAAGCAGGAGATTTACGAAGAAGACTATCCTCCTACGGCTACGGAGGAATCTGCCTACCAAACAATGGCCAACTTTATAAAATGTCAATACATTGGAGATAAATTTATCGCTGATGTTGTCGAAAGTCTTATTGGAGCTTACCTAATGTCAGGCGGTTTTAAAGGTGAGTAGATATAACAAAAATATCATTTTTAATAGTACACGACTTTTAGTCGGATCAAATAAAATTACAATACACGTAAATCAAAATGTAATAATTCTGTACAGCTTGAACAAATTTTATATAAAAGTTTAGGTGAAAACAAAAGATATTTTCAAGAATGTACCGGGTGGTCCAATAAGCCGATTTCTCGGCTATATATCAGAAACTGTTCATGTTATAACTTAAAGAGAAAAAATTCCTTAGTAAAAGTGGCCAAGAGAAATCGCTGGAAATAACTTTCAAGATTCTGGATTAACCGCTAGGGGGCGTAACCTGCGAAGAAAATTTTGAAAACCAGTTTTTTGGGAAATATGTCCAATTATACCAAGTGTTAAATAAGTAAACTAGAAAGAGGCATAAATTCTGCACAAAGTTGTTCAAGTACTTTTTTTTTATTTTTTCAAATAAAGGGAGGGGGAGAGGGGGAAAGTATTTGTGGATAAATACCTATAACTTTGGTATGGATCAACCGATTTTAACAAAATTAGTGTCATTAGAAAGAGTATGGATAAATTAATTTACATCTACTATAAAATTATTGCATTTAGTTTTAATTGTCGTAGGTAGAGGGTACTTTCAAATAGAAAAAATTAAAATTTGTTTTTCTTTAAAATTTTTAATGGAAACACCTATTTATTGTAAATTATAATGGAACTTGATTAAATTCGTAACAAAACGGCGCAAACCACATGTTAATAGCTTTTATCGAACTCAAGATATGAATAAAAACGCATAAACGTAAGTAAGTATAGTATTGACACACCCTGTATTATAAATTAAATTAAAAAATAAGTCAGTAGGTACTTTCAAAATTTTTTATAGCAGAAAACTCTTAATGTTGATACCTATTTTAACTATTGTTATTTCATATGATTAAAAATTGTTTTTTCGAAACTAAGTAGGCTACGACAATGAATTTGACAGGGAGTTCATATTGTTTATTTATTGACAGCAGTCAAAATATTGTTAAGAAGTGTTATATGTATTATAATTCGAATTGAAAATTGCATCTTTTTCAATAGATATTAATATTGGTAATATTAGTAATTAATTATCAGTACTAATAATTCGTGATGAGTATATCAAATTGTATGATATGATTGGAGTTTATTTCGAATATCACTAAAATGGCCCTATTGCCTCACGTATATATTCTGTAAGATATCCTGGCAGGAGACATTGTGGCAAAGAAGTAGAGATTTCGGACTACTTATATGTGGATTCTGTTCAATTAAAGCAAGAACATTGATTGAATTATCTTCGGTCATAACTCTACTACTTCGTTTAAAACAAGGACGAGAAAAACTACCAAGTTCTCTTAATCTTTTGCCTTTTTTTTTAATACTTCTTCTTATAAATTAATATCTATTGAAAAAAGTGCAATATTTAATTCGAATTATAATATAGCACTTCTTAACAATATTTTGACTGCTGTCAATAAATAAACAATATGAACTCCCCGTCAAATTCATTGTCGTAGCCTACTTAGTTTCGAAAAAACTATTTTTTACAAAATATGTATTAAAATTAAGATTCTTCTGCTATAAAAAAATTTGAAAATACCGACTGACTTGTTTTTAATGTAATTTATAATACAGGGTGTGTCAATACTATACTTACTTATGTTTATGAGTTTTTATTCATATCTCAAGTTTAACAAAAGCTATTAACATGCGGTTTGCTCCATTTTGTTACGAATTTAATCCAGTTCCATTATAATTTACAATAAATAGGTGTTTCCATTAAAAATTTTGAAGAAAAACAAATTTTAATTTTTTTTATTTGAAAGTCCCCTCTACCTATAACTATTGAAAACTAAATGCAAGTAGTTTATAGTAGATGTGAATTAATTCATCCACACTCTTTCTAATGACACTAATTTCAATAAAATTGAAATCCCCACCCTTTATTTGAAAAAATAAAAAAAAGTACTTGGACAACTTTGTGCAGAATTTATGCCTCTTTCTAGTTTACTTATTTAACACTTGGTATAATTTGACATATTTCCCAAAAAACTGGTTTTCAAAATTTTCTTCGCAGGTTACGCCCCCTAGCGGTTAATCCAGAATCTTGAAAGTTATTTCCAGCGATTTCTCTTGGCCACTTTTACTAAGGAATTTTTTCTCCTAAAGTTATAACATGAACAGTTTCTGATATATAGCCGAGAGATCGGCTTATTGGACCACCCGGTATATGATTTATATAAGAGGATCATTGTTTAAATAATGAAAAATGGGTCATTCATAGCTGCCGTAATTCATGTTTTTATGAAGCTTTTTACGATTTTTTTTTCTGCAGAGTTGAAGGGAAAAACTTTCATTTAAGATTTGTTAAATTAAATTTGACCTTTAAATTATTTAAATAATTATAAATAAAGCTTAAAAAAATTGCTTGACATGATTATTTGCATTTGCAAAATGAAAAGTTGCGTTGTGTTACCAATATAAAGCAAAAACAATTTTTTAAATATTCAATAGTGTAGAAATATTTTTTAATTTGTTTATTAAATGTTACTATTTTTTTCAATTGAAAAACGCGGTTGTTGTCGGTAAAGTACACATTTGTATAACGTATCATTTTTTTTGTTTTTCTGTATATTTTCGACAGATGCATTCAAAAATCAAAATTTCAATTAAACTCCTCTCCAAAGTGGCGTTCAAAATTGTTTTAATTTGTATATAACTTGTTTTTTAATAACGTCACGGGGGATTAAGTGTTGCCAAAACTCTCAGGTACGTGTTGCTACTACACTGCCGATATACGAGTCATTCTAATCAGAACACAGTGTAGATATAGATCTCTTCAAACCTCAATTAATGAAGCTTTTGCAAACAACCAAAAACTTATTACAATATTTTTTTTATATAAGCCAAGCTTTTTAGAGAACTTGGAGACACTGCATTTTGACAAATTGAAGTGATAACGGGATTCAATGAAATATACTAGTATATTTAAATATTTTATCCTAAATAAGACAAGAAAAGAATTTAAACCACGGCTGACGATGTGTAGAGACAAAAATGGACATATAGTCAGTACCGCTGACGCAGTACAAAGCAGATGGGTTGAGCACTTCAAAGAACTACTTGGTACCGAAGTGGAAAATGATGCGTCACCCCAAAGACCAAGAAATAACACTCACGTAGAACCTCCTTCAACATTTGAAGTGAAAGACGCAATCACACGACTCAAAAATAGCAAGTCCCCAGGAGTGGATTGTATCCCCGCAGAGCTCATCAAACATGGAGGTAACAGCATTATGCACCAAATTCACAACATAATAGTCAAAGTCTGGGAAGAAGAACAAATGCCAGAGGAATGGTGCACTGGAATCATATGTCCACTACACAAAAAGGGAGATTTGTTGGAGTGTAAAAATTATAGGGGTATAACTCTTCTGAATACAATGTACAAAATATTCTCCAATACCCTGTACAGCCGTTTAAGTAAGTACGTGGAAGAAATCCTTGGTGAGTATCAAAGCGGTTTTAGGCCAGGTAGGTCAACAATCGACCAGATTTTTGTGCTACGTCAAATCTTAGAAAAAACCAATGAATTTAATATTGACACGTTCCATCTCTTTGTGGACTTTAAGTCAGCGTATGATAGCGTCCTAAGAGGTAAATTATACGAAGCCATGAATGAACTTAACATTCCCCATAAATTAATAAGGCTCGTAAAAACAACTATGAGTAAAGTGATCTGCAGAGTGCAAATACAAGGCGATATGTCACAAGCGTTTGAAACATATGCAGGGTTACGGCAGGGAGACGCGCTGACGTGCCTTCTCTTTAATATAGCGTTAGAAAAGACTATAAGAGATGCCGAGTTACACAATAGGGGAACAATCTTTAATAAATCAACGCAGATTATGGTTTACGCTGACGATCTGGATTTGATTGCACGTACTACACGAGGACTTAAAGAGATGACTTCCGCCTTCTTGACAGCCGTACAAAATATGGGCCTTAAAATAAACGAGGAAAAAACCAAAATGTTAGCATCTATTCCAAATAACAGAGATAGAGCTAGAAACGCCGAACAAAACTTCAGTATAGACCAATATAATTTTGAGGTAGTAAATAAGTTTACATATTTGGGTTCTCTCATAACAAACGATAATGACACATCTGAAGAAGTTAAACGGAGGGTACTGCTAGCAAACAAATGTTATTTTGGACTAAGCAAGCAGCTAAAAAACAGAAATTTAAGCCAGAAAACCAAACTAATAATATATCGAACACTCATCCTACCAGTGCTGACATATGGGTCAGAAACATGGACCATCTCCAAAACAGACGCAAATCTTCTGCTCGTCTTCGAAAGGAAGATACTAAGAAGAATAATGGGCGCATTCTGTGAGAATGGTATTTGGAGAAGGCGATATAATTTCGAATTGTACGAGAAGTATAAAAAAATAGTAAATGGTAGAGATGTAATATCCTTCATAAAAATAGGTAGGCTTAGATGGGCTGGACATGTGTCAAGAGCAAATGAAAATTACCCACCCAGACGAACTCTATTATCGGTCCCAGTGGGAAATAGGAGTAGAGGCAGACCACGACTGAGATGGAGGGACGGTGTGGACGAGGACGCAAGGAAGATCGGCGCGGCAAATTGGCAACGGTTGGCGATGAACAGAAACGACTGGCGAAATAGACTGGGGAAGGTCAAGGCTCAACTAGAGCTGTAGCACCACTGATGATGATGATTTAAATATTTTTTTTAAATAATCGATCAATATAAATTATGATAAATGGCTTTAAAAGCTCAACAAAAACATTAGATAATGGAATACCTCAAAGTTCCTTAATATGGCCAACATTATTCTTAATTTTGTTCTGAAGCTATTTTCTCGTGGCATTGTAAATTAATTACTATTTAACTGGGAATAAGCCACAATTAAAGATAAAAATACGTTTATTGACGTTTCAATTTCCACTTCGAAAATCGTTCTCAAAATACAAACAGTAAATTAAACAAATTTTGTTTTTTGTTACATAGTGAAAAATTCTTCTAATAATTTAATTTTATCTGACTCATTTATATTGACAATTCAGACATACATTATGCATTTTAAAGTAGACGACTTTAAAATGATATTGCCAATATTGTTGAGTTGCGCTCCTGGGACGACTTTACTTATAAGATAGTTTATTCGATTACATGAAATCAACTTTAACTTGAGAATATCCGTCAGAAAAAATATAAAAATATATTAAAAATAGAGAATTTGATAGATCTCAAATATGTAAACACGCATAGGATAATGAACATAGGGTTCAATGGAATAATTCAAATGTAGTCCTAAAAGAAACGGATGGTAAAAAAAGAAAAATCAAAGAAGCGGCTCTAATTATGCTAAATGAGACCAATTGTGTCGCAAATTCCTCGGCAGAATGTAGTAGGATCTGGTTACCAATATTGAAAGAGGAAGGTATTAATAAGAAAATACCAGTATTAGTAAGTCAGTAACATATAGAGGATACATCATTTATGTTTTTTAAATAACGTAACATATAAAATCAGAATTTTGATGGTTGTTGAAGGTAAATTAAATTCACGAACAAATACTTACAATGTCGGGATAGTATTATGAGGTTTTTTTCCTGGTTTTTTCCTCATAATTTACTATGGAATCACTAACAGGAGAATTTTACTGTCATCATGTCATGTGTTTGTCTTTTTAAAGACGAATTACATGCTATGATTTTTTTTCTGACGGATATTCTCAAGTTAAAGTTGATTTCATGTAATCGAATGAACTATCTTATAAGTAAAGTCGTCCCAGGAGCGCAACTCAACAATATTGGCAATATCATTTTAAAGTCGTCTACTTTAAAATGCATAATGTATGTCTGAATTGTCAATATAAATGAGTCAGATAAAATTAAATTATTAGAAGAATTTTTCACTATGTAACAAAAAACAAAATTTGTTTAATTTACTGTTTGTATTTTGAGAACGATTTCCGAAGTGGAAATTGAAACGTCAATAAACGTATTTTTACCTTTAATTGTGGCTTATTCCCAGTTAAATAGTAATTAATTATTCTTAATTGCTATCAATAGTGTTATTCATGAAATTAGAGCACCGATTAAAGCCAGTATTTATGCAGACGGCATCTTCGTTTATACTAAATCCCCAATATAGAATCAGCAACTAAAATTTTACAAAATTTTTAACTCGGCTTGAAAATTGGACGAAAAAAACTAGGTTTAACTTCTCAACAGAAAAAAACACAATACACAATTTTTAATAAAAACAGATCTTGGTATTCAACTGACCTAACTTTAATAATTTATTATTAAAACAATCAGAAGAAGTTAATTTTCTAGGTTTAATTTTTACTAGAACCTTAAATTGGAACTTGCATATCAATAATCTACAACATTCCTGTCAATCTAGGTTAAATATACTCAAAATTCTGTCTAATAAAGTTTGGGGTGCAGATACTAAAATATTAATAAACATATAATAATCAATTCCATGGAATGGAGACCCCAAATACAAGCTAACAGAAATAGAGGTCGACCTCCAACGAGATAGACAGATGACATAAAAAGAGTGACTTCAAATTGGAATCAAATGGCGCAAAATCGGACTAAGGGTGGCCGCACACAGAAAAAGCAAAACTGTTTTAGTCAAAAACGTTTTTGTTTGAAACGAAAACGTTTTTGTTTCCAAAAGAAACATTTTGTTTTCAAGAGAAACAAAATGTTTTGCACAAACCATACTGAAATCAGTTTTATTAAAGGTGTCGACAGATAATGACGAAATTGCACTAGTTTTCTGGCAGTGGTTCCTCCTACAGGACGAAAAAACGCAAAATAAAAGACAATTTTGGGTGAATCCTATAAATAAGAAAAGAACTGCTGAAAAAACTCTCCAGTCTTTGTGATTCAAATTTTGATTGTGATGATCTTTTAATTGATAGTTATATAAGGGGTCTGGCCTCAATCAGTACAATTAATTTTTCTGCGTCCACTTTCATGATACACACAATATAAACAAGCAAAATATCGTTGTTTCCACATGTGCTTCTTGTTGACTAAGCGAGCGGTTTCAAGAAGGGGATTCCAAAAACATGTTGTGTCTGCGTACATTGAAATGTTTCGACACAAAACGACGATCCTGTAATCAACATCAAACAGACTGACTAAAACTAAATGAGCCTAAACATGATTTAGACACACGACTAATCAGTGTGCGTCAGCTCATTTCATTTATATGGAAACATCAGCATCAGACTCGTTTAGTCAAAAACGTTTTTGACTAAAACAGTTTTGCTCTTTCTGTGTGCGGCCACCCTAAGTGTGAAAGCATGCAAGAGGCATATGTTCAGCAGTGGACGTTAGAGGCTAGTTGATCATGATGATGATAATAATCACTCATTAGGAGTAAACTAGATTACGGTTGCATTATTTGTTATAACACCACAAGCAAAACTACCTTAAAAAAAGCCTAAAAGTATTCAACAGCTTTGAGATTGGCACTTGGTGCATTTAGAACTATTCTACAGTACAGTACAGTAGAACTAGTAGTCTACAAGTTCTAGCTAAAGAGCCACCTCTAAACATAAAGCGACAGCAATTGAGAGAGAATGGTAGAGAATGGTCATTCTCTCTCCTGTTGCGACAAGGATGTAGAGCGTAGAATAATTTTTAAATAATTTTAAACTGTTTGTCCTTGTTTTAGTGTAGTGTTATGTACAATTTATGTTCAATATTATGTTTATTACATTCTGCGCTTGTTGGATCGCCCAAATTTGACGAAATGCCCCTGATGATGCTGTAGAAAGCGAAAGTACTTGGGCAAGATTTGATTATTAAAATTGTGCTCGATATTTGTCTTTAATTTTTCAAAGTTTTGTTTTAGCCGGCGTCAAAATAATTGAATGGATAGGAATAATTCCCAAAAGCGAAAGACTGGAATATATTTGGCAACAACTATCTCCAAATCCATTATTAAGTCCCCTATCAGAACATGAGCTTGATGAAAAAATTCGCTATCATTTACCACTTTGTAAAAAAATCGAAGAAATACTTGGATATACTTTCAAAAACAAGGCCTATCTTTTACAAGCGTTGACGCATAATTCTTATACTCCAAATAGAACGACTCTATCATATCAAAAACTCGAATTCTTAGGTGATGCCGTACTCGATTTTCTTATTACCTGTCACATATACGAAAGTTGTGAAAATTTAGATCCCGGGCAACTGACCGATTTGAGGTCTGCTTTAGTCAACAACAACACATTCGCTAGTCTTTGTGTAAGATTGCGTTTGCATACGTATCTGCTTATGATGAACATGCAGCTGCAAAAACTAATAGACAGGTTCGACAGCTTTATGGCACAAAAGGACTATATAATAGATGATGAAGTTTTAATATTACTCCAGGAGGATGAATACCAATTGGCAGAATCAGTAGATGTACCTAAGGTATGTTTAATTTTTTATATTAACATATGTAATGTTATACTAAACTTTCATAAAATAAAATAGACAGTTAAGGCTTGCTTTCGTTACAGCGTACCATCATCCATTGATATGTATGTTTGTTTTGCAACGTTTAGAAAATACAGATTTCAGCTAAATCCTGAATTCGATTTCCGTTTCACATTCTCGTTAGCAGATGTCGCTCTAACGTCTGTCGGTAAATATTTTAAATATTTACTTTTATGGGTGGGAAAGGTTTTATTTCGTTAGAGCTTACCATGAGTTCGCTCTCAGTAAGTCAAGAGGCAGAAACATGCATGTCAGCGAATGGTGACACGCTGTAACGAAATAAAAGATTAACTGTCTATAATTGATGGATTCGACCGTTACTTGATGAAAATTCATTTTATGTAACAATAAAACATTGAAAACTTTGTTTTCAAACTTCCACAAAATTTATTTTAACTCTTATCACTACAGCTGTTTCGGCTGATTGCACTTCACATTCAAATAAAGGCCTTAAGCTATCCTTGTTAGAATCTATGAAAATCAACAAATTAAAAAACAACAGATATAATTCTGAATGACCAACTTGAGACAAACTGTTCTCCCCTCCTCAACCTATTTCATTAGAGACTATAAAGTGTAAACGCAAGCCAAAAATAGGTCACTTGTAAAGGCAATCAGCCGAAACAGCTGTAGTGATAAGAGTTAAAATAAATTGCGTGGAAGTTTGAAAACAAAGTTTTCAGTATTTTATTGTTACATTAACTGTCTATTTTATTTTACATTATACTCTAGTATGGAGTACTAGGAAATTGTTTTTACGAAGGGATTTCTGCCTAAACGAGTTTGTATGACGTAGATACAAATTATAAATCCCCATTCCAGTGCATTTTCGGTGCATTTGTCGTGTGCTTGTTTTGCAACGTTTAGAAAACACCGATTTGGACCATATCCTGCATTGAATTTTCGATTTATATTTTCGTTAGATGTTTCAGTTTACAAACGATATTATTAATATTTATTTTGTGTATTGTATGGATTATTCACAAATTAATTTGTAAATGAGCTGTGAGATTTGTAGCTCAAATGTCCACTTTTCCTAGATCTTTGGAAAACCGGATACGTTTTCCCATAAAAGTACGTAGAGGCAAAGATAGATAAAGCGAAATAGAGAGAAAGAAAGAATCGATTCATCCCCAGATTTTCGGATAGTTTGTGAATATTTTGAACATTCATTCTATTCATTTTTGTCTTATTTCTTGGTAAAGCCGCAATCGCGGTATTATGGCTGTTTTTTTTTATATAATTTTTCCTTCAGATTGATTGGAATTTTTTGGCACTGAATACACCATTCGCTTCAATTCGCTTCATCCATCCAACCCTAGTTCTACTACATGCATTTCCATCTATTTCTCCATAACTTTGTAATACGATCCTAGCTACTTAAACCTATGGCTTTTCATAATTGTTTCAATATTTGTAACGATAAGACTACAAAAGAGAATTGAAATACTATTATAAAAATGATACCTCAATCAACAATGGGAGCTTATCGTATATGCCTTGCCTAGCTCAGTATCTCAAGTGTCAATTTGTCTTGTCTTAAACTAGGAACTAAACCATGAACCCTTTGCTGATAGCAGAGTTGGGCTGTTTTAAAACAAGCTTTTTAAAACAACGTTTTAAAACATGTTTAAAAACACTGAAAAAAAAAACAGTTGCATTTTAAAACACCGTTTTAAATCATTGTTTTAAAACATTGTTTTAAAACATAGTTTTTTTTCTTTATTGTTTATTATTATTTTGTTTATTAACATAGAATAAGTAGGTGCAATAACAATATTAATGCTAAGTAAAAAGTAAAACTCAAAAAAAGTAACTGACTAAACTTTATTTATGTTCAGGTAGCAAGCATACTAGTACTGTTACGACAGTTCTGTAGTAACATTAACTAAACCAATACTCCTAATAAAGTTAAATGAAAAAGAAAATTAAGAAATTAAGTAAATAATTATTGAATTACAACAGCATCTATTACACAGTCCTACATCCTGCAACTGATATGTGATACAAAAAATAAAAATAACAATGAATGTTCCTTAAAAAAATAAAAACTATAAATATAGAGCTTTTACGGTTAATAATGTAACCTTAAACATTTTTAATTAAATGTTGAAATATTGTTACTAGCTTAGCAGCTTTGTCACTTCCTAACCTATTCCTCAATTTCGAGTGAACTAGACCATATGAAGAAAAAAGCCTCTCCACTCCAGCACTGGATGCAACTGCTGAAAATAATTGAGTTGTCAGCTGCAACAACTCCGATGAAATAAACTGTTTTTGAGATATCCACAATGTTAAAGAACTTAAATTGTCTACTGTATTTTTTGCAAACAAATATTGTTTATTAAATGGCGGTGCTAAGGCACGAAATGACAGTATTTCGGGCATTACATTTGGGTGAAAATCCGAAATAAATAACAATGCTCTATCAACTACCACCTCAGAGAGTTTCTGACCTAAGTACTGAGGGTCTAATAAATAAGCTAAATAATGCGCATCTGTTATAGCCAGTTGAAAACGTGCTTCTGCTTTATGAAGTTCCAACACGTTGCTACAACCGTTAGATTGAGCTTCACTTTCACTTTGGAAATAACCCAGTAAGTCCTTCCAAATGTCTGTTGCATCTGCTATGGTGCAGGTATTTCTCTGGCATTTATCCAAAGCCCATATGTGTGCCAGTTGAGGTTTATGGGAATCCCTTTAGAAATCCAGTGAAGTACGTAATTATTTTAAAGCGTTTTTTTTTTGTTTTAAAACAGTGTTTTTTTGTTTTAAAACAGTGTTTTTTTAGATGAAAAAAAACTGTTTTAAAACAAAAAACATTGTTTTTAAATAAAAAAAACATGTTTTTTGTTTTTTTTTAAAACATTTTTTTGTCCAACCCTGGCTGATAGCAAATAAAACAATTACTTAACTAATCATATTAATTAAAAATAAAAAATAATATTTTAGGCAAAAACAACCCTGTCAATTCTTTATATTAAATAAATTCTAATAATACTTATGGCATCATGGTATCGATGGTCTGCTTGCTACTAAATATCTGCGGCTTCCCAATTAAGTAGTTAGGTCCTCCTGACAGCTGCAGTTAGGTCTTCCAGAGCATGTTATTCCTTAGTAAATTGTAATAATTTACACTTATAGTAATAATTTAGATCATTATGTATGATCAGTAGGTAGCGCCATCTAGTTTAGATTCCAGAAAGTACACACCGCTAGGTGTCCTCGAACTACATAGAGTCGTTTATAAAATAAACTAAAACTAAAAATGGGCTGATCCTCCACTCAAAAAAGATTTTTAAGTGGAAAATAGCTATAGCTTTTACAGGAGTGTGCATATTATGTATATATGTAGCGACTTCACTTTACCGACTACATAGTGCGTGAAATTATACATTATATAAATATTTTATCCTTTGCATTTCTTCAGTAATAGTATTCCTTTTAGGTACTTGGTGATATTTTCGAAGCAATAGCTGGTGCTATCTATTTGGATAGTAATAAATGTTTGAGAACAGTGTGGGACGTATTTTATAAGATAATGTGGAAAGAAATCGATCTATTTACAAGTAATATTCCGAAAAATGCGATAAGAAGACTGTTTGAATGGACTTCCGCTCATGCTAAATTTGGGTAAGTACAATTGCTTTTCTATTGTTTTGTTGTAGATATACGGTATGTTTATAATTGATAATTGATGGATTCGACCGTTACTTGATGGAAATTCATTTTATGTAACAATAAAACACTGAAAACTTTGTTTTCAAACTTCCACAAAATTTATTTTAACTATTATCACTACAGCTGTTTCGGCTGATTGCCTTTCTCAAGTGATCTATTTTTGGCTTTACAATGTATGGTAAGGTATGTTTATAATTTTTTTTGTTTGACCTTGAAAACGCTTACAAAATTGGAATTTTAATATAAATCCCTTTATGATGGCAGGTTTATTAAAACTTCACTAGACACTAAAAGTGTCAAGATACCATATTTCCGGAGCACAGGCCTGCATAACGTACCAAACTTGACCTTGCATAAATATCTGAGTGCTCTCTTTTGTAGCATAAAATTTCTACTGAAATTATGAAGAGAACAGCTACCCCAAAAGGCAATACCGTATCTCAAATTAGATTCAATCAGGGCCACATAAACACTTTTTGCCATGATAACCCGATGATTTCTTTTTGCTTAGTGTGTTGCTCAAGTTTATTATCAATATAGTGATATAGCTTAGTGAATAATCTGATATAGATTATTGCTTAGTGAATAAGAGACCTAAATCAAAGTTATACCTAAATATTTGTTTACAGTGTCAGAACAAATGACTTTATTACCCAGAATAATGTTGTTTAGATTATTCTTAAAATAAATTAATTTGGTTTTTGAAAAATTAAATGTCAAATGATAATCTTCATGGCAAGGTAAGACTCCCAAACTGCGGTTGTTGACTCTGACGTAGTCCCTAGAAAGACCTCTAGGTAACTACTGACAACAGTTATCCGACAACCTCTTTTTGCCGTTGGCCATTTGCCATCTGAGCACCTTCCCCAGATGGCAGAACCCCAGAACAGAAGAGTGTTCTTCCAGAAGCTGTTTACCAACAAGATGGAATTGCTTATACAGGCAGTTACTCGTGTTTTCGCCATATCTAGTTTAGCCTGCCAAGTGGAACCAAAAGTGAGAGATAGGTGTCTTATGAGCACCAGCTATCAAGAACCATCTCACCTCTATAACACAACCCTACACCCGTCTTCTTCTTCTCGTGCCACTCCTAGCGGAGATTGGAAATCATCATGACCACTGCGACTTTGTTAGCAGCGCGTCTAAAAAGTTCAATCGAACTACACTCGAACCATTCACGTAGATTACGAAGCCACGATATTTTTCTTCTTCCCACACTTCTTTTGCCCTTAATTTTGCCCTGCATGATGTTTCTTAAAAGTTCGTACTTTTCACCTCTCACAATGTGCCCCAAGTATTCGATCTTTCTAGTTTTTATCTCATTTAGAATTTCGCATCTTTTGTCTAAAGTTTGGAGTACTTGCGTGTTAGTGACGCGGTCCATCCATGATATTCTGAGAATGCGCCTATAGCACCACATCTCGAAAGCTTCAATGTTTTTTATGGTCAACGGTTTTAGTGTCCAAGCCTCAACTCCATATAACAGGGTAGAAAAGACATAACACCGCAGCATTCGTATTCGTAACTTTATATTGATATCACGATTGCAAAAGAGTTTGCGCATTCTATTAAAGACTGATCTAGCGATTTATATTCTACATCTAATCTCTTTTGTTTGATCAGTATCGTCTGTGATCCAAGCACCTAGATATTTATAACAGGGCACACGCTGAATCGTTGTATTGTCTATTACAAGATTAGCTCTGATGTTCTTTGATTTCGTGATTACCATAAATTTAGTTTTTTTCAAATTAATTTTCAAGCCGTAACTGTTACAGTATATATTGAGACTTTGAACGAGATGTTGTAGTTCTACTAGCGTTCCCGTTAGGAGAACTGTATCGTCAGCATACCTTATATTGTTGATCGTCTCACCATTTATTATCAGACCAAGATCTTCTTCCTCGAGTACTTGTTCACAGATAGCTTCACTATACAGATTAAATAAAAGTGGCGATAAGATACATCCCTGCCAGACTCCTCGACGGATTTGAATTTCTTCTGTTAGTCTGCCCTCAACCTTGACATTTGCTGTTTGATTCCAATATAGATTGCATATAATTCGAATATCTCGGCTGTCTATATTTTTCTTTATTAGAACTTGTCTTAGTGGTTCATGTTGTACTTTGTCAAAGGCCTTTTCGAAATCAATAAAGCAGGCGTAAATTTCTTGGTTCATGTCTAAGCATCTCTGTGAGAGAACGTTCATTGCAAACAGAGCCTCCCTTGTACCCAGCCCTTTTCTGAATCCCATCTGAGTGTTACTGATGTCTACGTCTAATTTCCTATAGATCCTATTATGGATTATTTTTAAAAACAGTTTTAGAGCATGACTCATCAAACCCTACACCCGTCTCTCATTCTAATTAACTTTTATGTATTTATTAATTATTTATTGTTTAATTAACAGCATTTAATTTTATTTATTTCTTTTAGAAAAACGGTACCAACAGAAAACAAAAAAACTATGATACCTTTGCAGTTTCAGTTGAACGGAATTCCAACTATGGTCCATGGTTTTGGAACTAATACGGCAATGGCCAAGAAGGCTGCAGCAAAATTAGCGTTGCAGTTGCTTTTGGAGAGAAAAGAGAAAAAATAATTTTAAAAAAATTTTAAAATAGAAAAAGTACCTATTTATTGTTAATATTCTCCTGACAATTATTTTTTAATTTATCAAATATTTAATAGTTAAGCACAGTTTATAGGATTATATTGATGTTTTGATTTAATCTTTAGAAATCGTTCTCACAGTACAAATTGAACAAATTATTTTGTTTGAAAAAACCAAACATCCATAGAGAGGTTAATACAAACGTTAAGAATCGTTAAGTTGTATAAACAATCAATTAAAACCAAGTACAGTTTAACACAAACTTAGAACAGCAAAAAAACATGTGGTTATTATATATGTAATTTAAAAAAATTCGCCGAGAAACTAACAAGATCACCCTTCCAACACTAGAACATTAATTTAGTTTATTTTGACTTTAGGTAACATTATTAAAATGATTGCAAAAGTTTGCAGTAGTAATCTTGTAAAAAATGTATTAAAAGTTGCCATAAAAACTATACCCCCCCCCCCCCCGAAACACTCGGCAAATGGGACCTAATTTAAAGCACAAGAACCATCTCGTGAAAGATAGTGTATTTGAAGTCCAAAAATGACAACACAAGGCGAATTAGCAACCGCTAATAATACATTATAGCGGTAAATTTAAAGGTATGATTTAGTAAGGAGAAATCATTGTCTGTACGAACCATTATAAAGAAAGCAACAGATGGTTAGAAAACACCATTTTACTTTCAAGGAATGGCTCAAAGAAAGACAAACAAGTGAGGTCGATCTTTCTATATCATAATACAAGTGACTATGTTGTAGCTGGTTAACCAGCCACAGGTACAGATTTAATTTAACTTCCACAGTCCAAGGTTCATATATTTTAGAACTGAGTAATTAATGGGAATTACATGAATCAAATTAATTTCAAATATTTCATCAAAAATTTTTTTTGCATTGATAAATGAATTAATAAAATATTAGTTGAATAGTAATCATGGTTTAAGTAAAAAAAGGAAAATTTTACTTGAATTTATTTAAAAATGAAAATGTACACAAAAACACACCGTAGGAGACAATATTAAAGTATAAAACTAATAAAGCCTAGTTCTGCAACATGAATGCATGATAAATTTGGCTCAGGTTACTAATGTCTGTCGTCTTATTCAGAGCGTTGGGGTGTTTCAGTATCGAACACATTTCCAAAAACTGCCTTTTCACGAGATTGCGTTCGTTGCCAAGAATCCTAACTTCGTTAAAGTCCACCTTGTGATTTGTATTAACGGCATGCTAAGCAAGAACACAAATATGCTTGGATAGGTTAATATCACTACGGTGTGTCGTAAGACGCCCCCTCAGTGATCTCCCTGTCTGACCGATATAACACGAGTGGAGAAATAAAAGACAAAGTTGATAGGCTACTTTATCTATTTTGAAGACGTTTCGCTTTCGTATTCTGAAAGGATCATCAGTTCATCTAAAAAGTACAATATGAGAACCACACAATCATGGAAACGATGTTATAATTGTTACCTTGAAAAGACATGTAGCAGTCAAAGTTATTTACAATTATGTGAATAAAACTCAAGTAAATGGACATTATGCAGTGATATTGTATAAACAATCAAGTAACTAACAACATATAGCAACTTATAAAAAATTAGCACAGCAACTGACCATGTGGTCTAAAGTAAACGAAATATTATATTTAATCTTAAGTAGTGAAAAAGAACCAAGAAAATCATAGATATACTTCCAACTATTTAATAATTATTAAGCTTTGATTTTAACTTTAGGTATCATTATAAGTGATGTTAATAAAAAATTTATTTAAAAAGTAGTGTAAATGAAGTTACCGATCAAAGCCTTACAGCTACCGCCGGAAAAATGGCGTTAAATGAACCAGACCGAACTAAACCGCAAAAAGACAGCCAACCTTGAGGTCAAAAATCTTTTGACAGATCAACATGGTGGAGGTACCACCCCAAATAATTGGGCGGTATTTTCCGAGGGCCGCTGTGTACATTTAAATTTGAGCATATTCTTCGTTTAAACGATGAAATCACTCTTCCAAATAGTGGAATTGTACTTTAGTTTCTAACGTTTTCTGCCATAAACTGACGTCACGCATATCTGGTCTGTTAATTGTATGGTCTCTGGTAATCTGGTCTGGTCTGTATTTTGAGAATGATTTCCGAAGTGGAAATCGAAATGTCAAAATAAACGTATTTTAAACTGAAACTGTGGTCAATTCCCATTGAAGATAGTAAGTAATTATTTGTTTAATTGTGTTTATCCGCGATTGTATATCTAGAATTATTGTGGCTTTTGTTACAGCTTAAAGCTCAAAGCAATGTCTGTAAAAATGTTGTATGAGACAGAAGTGACTGAAGTAGTAGGAAAATATTATAACTTTATTTATATTTATAAAATAGAAAAATATACGAAAATATGTGTTAATAAATATTCAATTTCTTATTTTTGTAATATTTATATCCGAAATATAGATGAATGATTGTTAAATTTGCTTTTTATTTATATCCTCAAGTATTTAGATTAAGTATCAAGAAAACATAATGATACGACGACTATAACTACAAGACTTATATTGTGCTGGTGACTTTAATGTTAATTTATTAAATACGAGAATAGATACTAAGATTGTCTCTGATTTTTTTTAAACAATGGGGTTACATCAAGTCATAGATCAACCGACTAGAATCACTAGTACTGTAACCATCGAGCAAAAAGACAAAAGAGGGAAACTAATCCTTATGAAAAGGAGACCAAAAAAGTGGCCTCTGATGGCGGACATATCCGGAAATGCAAATGCGCGAAATTTAAATTTTCCAACACTTAACAGTAGCTATAAAATAGTTTTCAGAATGTGTCTTGGACGAAAAAGTTTTAATTAAATATTACCGGTAACAGTCTAAAATGTGAACAATTATTAAAAAAAAACTTTAATATAAATAAGATTTCATGTGACAGTTGGGACAAATAATAACATAACCCAACTAAATTTGATTTCTTAAACAAAGAAAGACTCCATTTCCTTGTATAATTTGGCCTCTCAAGATGGCACTTTCTGTCTAACAATATTTTTGCCCCCACTACCTTTGCATTCCCTCTCTTGTCTTTTTGCTCGATGACTGCACCCCTTATTGATTATATATGTTAACCACTAAACGAAATTCCATTCGTGATATTGCCGTGACCATGAGTTGTTGATATCCAAAATAAACATAGAAACTAAAAAGAAAGAAGTTGTTTATAAAACTGTCAGAAACTTCAAGGCGATAGACCATACCATATTTTATGAAGAATTACAGTCTCTACCTTGGCGAAATATTTTTGATATTGAGAGTATTGATGATAAAGTTGAATTTCTTACTAATAATATAATATGCTTACTGAATTGTCATATTCCTTACGCAACTTATAAAATTTCGAAAAATTATGCACCATGGATGACTGATACTTTACGTATTATGAAAAGAGAAAGGGAAAAAATACTGAGTACGTACAAAAAATACAAAAACATGCAAACTTGGGAGGAATACAAAACGATTAGAAATATATTTACTTTGTCTGTCAGAAGAGAAAAAAAAGCCTTCTATTCAAAAAAATTGGATAATAAAAACGGGAGAGACCTTTGGGATTCTTTAAAAATGATAGGTCTTGGTAGAGATACTGATAATACTAAGCAACTATCAGTGATATTTCGTGATATCAGTGATATTTCTACAATGAATGAATACTTTATAAATTGTATTCCTAATATGAATCCTGATTTAACAGTTAACAACTTTTATAATAATAATTTTCGTGTGGACATATGTGCAAATTTCTCTTGTGTCCGAGAAAGGGACGTTTTAAATGTAATTAAAAGTATCAAGAGTGCTGCTACCGGATGCGACAAAATAAATATACTAACAATTAATATGTGCCTTCCGTTTTTATTACCGTATTTGACACATATTATCAATGTTTGCATTATAAGAGCAGAGTTTCCATCGATGTGGAAAGTTGCTAAAATTATACCGATACCGAAAACTAATAATTCGACACGGTTTAATTAATTAGTATACTACCTACGTTTTCAAAGATCCTAGAGAAAATTTTAAATCAGCAACTGTTAAGTATGAAACTCAGACGACATTTTCATTCGGCTTGTCAATTCAAAAAAATTATTATTTTTAAAACCCCACCATATCTCTATAATAAAATAAAATTCCGTACTGATGTACAGTTGCGGTCACGGAATAGTTTACACCTTACTTTTTATATTGTAATACTGTAAAATTGCAGTGTCGTACGGATTTGATAAATGTCAAAGTCAAAAAATTTCAAAACGTCAATGCTTTCGCGAGTGTTCAACAATAAAATATAAGTATATTAAACTCTTCCAAAATGGTTAGAATACATTTGAATTAATAAAATGCATATTAAAAAAAAAAGACTTCTTTATTTTCGTTATTAAGATCATAATCCATTTTATTCAAAAAACTGTTTTCTATATTTTTCATTTTGTAAAATATTTTGATATTTTAATTTTAATCTACCTATTCTAGCTAGTACACCACTGGCAACGTCACTTTGACGTAAAAGGTGCGTTTAAACGAAGTAAAAATTTAAAAAATGGGCTCTTAGATACGTGAACCTGTAAACTATTCCGTGACCGCAACTGTACATTGCGTTTTGGTTCAATGTAAAAAAAAACTAAAGAACTAAAACGCGACATACAAAAATGGAACGAGAACTTAATAGAGCGAGTCATTGAAAACAACAGAGGCTTAAAATGTCTAAGACCCGCACTGGGAGTCCAAAAAATCATCAAAATTAAAGACGCTAACAATAAGGTAGAGAAGGACAAATATAAAATAACAAATATTGTCGAAGACTTCTACACATCCTTGTACAGCTCACAAGGCCGGCCTAATGGAACAACAAAGGAGAACGTCAAAAGAAAAATAAAAAACGTGGAATCAGAGAAATATAAAGGGATACGAAATAGAAAGAGCTTTAAAAGAACTAAAAAATAATAAAGCTCCAGGACACGACGGTATAATTGCCGAGCTCTTGAAAATAAGCAAGACATTAACAATCCCTGTACTAACATTTAATAGATGTCTCCATAATAGCCAGATCCCTAAAGACTGGAACGAAAGTCTAGTAATACTCTTACACAAAAAAGGGGACAAATGTGATCTACAGAATTATAGACCTATATCGTTGCTTAGTCAAGTATACAAACTATTTATGAGAATTATTAATAACCGGTTAACCTACAAAATGGATAATTACCAACCGGTTGAACAGGCTGGCTTCCGCAAAAGATATAGTACATCAGACCATCTGCTGACAATGAGAACATTGATAGAGAAGGCAAATGAATACCAACTACCCGTATTTCTTGTCTTCGTCGACTATGAAAAGGCGTTTGATAGTATCGAGATGTGGGCCATAGAACAAGCTATTAATAATTATTGTAGAATAGACTCGAGATATAGGCAACTATGATAGTACAACTAGACGAAAATACAAATCCCATCCCCATTAAGAGAGGATCCTCTCTCGAGTGAGACAAGGAGACGTAATATCGTCAAAGCTTTTCAACCTAACCCTAGAAGACGTCTTCAAAACTACAAATTGGTCAACCTATGGCATTAACGTTAATGGCAACAAGTTAAACCACCTCAGGTTAGCTGACGAGATAGTGATTATAGCGAGCACATTCGAAGAACTGCAAATTATGTTGGGGGAACTAGCAGCCAGCTCCCAATACGTCGGGCTAAAAGTGAATATGAAAAAAACTAAAATAATGACAAACACAGAAGACCCCAGACATATATAACTATAAACGGCAGTGAGATAGAACAAATCCAGGAATATATCTACCTAGCCCAAATCTTGAGACTTGACAAAGAGAACCAAAGTGCGGAAATTACTAGAAGAGCAAGACTAGCATGGGCAGAATTAAAAACAAATTCATGGGATGTATCAGCTTCCAAAACATATTCGTATAAAATTTCATTACAATCACTTACAATGATGCATGTAGTTTCGGCAAAATCGTAAAAAATGCGTAAATTTTTTTCTTCTTCAACGGCCTGTATCTTGAAAACGGATGGCGTTACAAAAAATTTTTACTAAGCAAACCCCAAATTTTTTTCAGTTTTTTACCTACCCTAGAGACGGGGTTCCCTTTTTTTGAAACACCCTGTATAACGAAACTATAATAATGAGGTGCATGGTTACAATGGTATACAATGAGGTGAATGGTTTTACTTGTTAATATCAACTTTACGTAGGTACTAAATCTGCTTACCAGATAGATGGTCTTTGCTGCTTACCCTGAACGATTTTCGCTAATAAATGAACGAACTTTTTCGCAATGTCAATTTTTTAATTAATGCTTTTTCGTTTCTATTCGACGGTTGAGGAACATTTTTCGTTTATCAGCCACTTTCCTATTTTTATTTTACATTAGGTAGATATTTAGGTGCCTACTTAACTTCAAACAATTAATTGTTTTAAGAAAAATTGAACATATCTGAATCTGTCGAGTTATGAATTATTGTAACATTGTATGTGAAAATTTATAGGATTCTAGAAGTCTAGGGGATTTCGAAAATATTGTTAAATCGAGGAAACCATCATATTGAGGGTCGTTAAGGTTACACCAAAGAATATAGATAAACGTCTATATTCTTTGGTTACAGGTGATTAAATAATATTATGTATATAATTAAATAAAAATTTATTTTTTTTTTTTTGAAAATGATTTCCGGGCTGTTCCAGTTTACTTCCTAATGTTACTGAATCTGGACAATTTTTTTAAATATAATATAACTCCTTAACTTACCCTTTCGTGCCCTTACCTGTCCTTATACATAATTCCGATTACGTCAGTGAAAGTGAAAGTGAGATACAAAACATTTCGTCTTCCGCGCCAGTTTTTGGCGCAGATGATGCGCTTTAACCTAACTTCCAGAATTTACCCACTGCAGATTTGCAGAAAACTAGATTAAGGGTTTATGGTTGGTTAGGTTTAGTTTAGGTCACGTTTAGGTTGGCCGTTCTGCCCTTCTGATTGAATTTATTATTTGCTTGCTGTACTAAGAAATTTTATATTAAGTTTGTGTATTAAGTTTTCAATTATTTGAGCGTGCATTTTGTTACACTAGATACAAACAACGGTTATTGTTAGTCCTATTGTGCAGTGAATTTTAAATAAAACGACACTATCCAATAGTTCAAAAGGAATAATAATTCAGATTGGAATAATATTTAATATGGTTTTTTAGCAGACACTTCTCTTTTAATACGGTGAGTAGTAATATACCTCTAAATTGTGATAATTCTGTTATATTGAGCAAAGATTCCCATATATACAACAGAATAATTAAAAAAATAAGATAAAAATCCCAATAGCGATCATTACTGCTACTGTTCATACAATATCAAACCTCACAGTTTTTAATAAAATTAATCCTTATTATTTAAATAACAAATTAATCTCAGAGCTCTACCTTAACCCCTTTTCTCATATGAGGCAATATATTTCAGAAGAAATAAAACAACAAATGTTCTGGTGTTTGTAGAACACATTTATTATGTATATCCAAAATCCATTGATTACAATTAAACAAAGCTTACAATAATTACACATTATACTTACGGATAATGTTTTTAACAATTGTATTCATGATATTCTTCCATGCTTTTATATAGTGATTTCATTTTCTTGCTGATAAAGTTTTTATAAAAGTGCCAATGAATGTATGATATCAAAAAATGTTGTTGTGTTTTGCAATCAGTAACATATTGGGATATTAACGTAACCTAAACAGTCATAAAATTGTTACGCCATGATGTTAACAAAGGGTTTTTTTTCATTCTCTATGCAAAGAGTTTAAACTCATCTCTTCATAGAATTGGTCTCTATGGGCAAGCACAGGTGGTTTAATTGTGCAAAAAAATATCAATTAATATTATCCTTGCTTCTAAAGTATGCCACGAAAGACTGCTAATAATCCTCTCATACATTGGTAAATCTTTATTATAATGAAGTTGATTCCTGTGTTGGGGCTACCACATTTGAAAATAACATTTTAATACTACATAGTAGCATTAAATCTACCACTATCTAGTAGTGGGACCAATATATCTCATAGTGTGAATAAAAAACAGGAATTTTAAAAATTGAGTTATTACTACAAATAAAATGATAACTTTGGATGGTAAAACAATTGTTAAAAAGTAATTAAGTACCACAATGAAACATGAATCAACATTTGCTGCTGGCAATCTATCACTGGATCTTTCTAGAATTGCCAGTTTTATGTGAATTCCACTAAATAATGTGATGTAGTTGTCATAATTTAATTCCATATTTTGTAACTTTAATAATAAATGTTATTATAAGAAGTTATCAAGTTTTTTTTGTCTTCAAGTTATCTACATTCATCTAGTATACTGTTATGTAGTTGGTAACTAAGCAATAAAAACATAATACTGACATAAATTAATTCAAAACTAGTATGACTTGAAATAAAATAAGAAGATAAGAATGCTATGCTTCCTTCTCAGTCACTTCCAAAATATCACATGCCCTTTTCTTGTTTTTTGTAATGAAATATAATGATAATGAAAATGAAGTAATTAATCATACAGATAATAATGAAAATTTAAATCGTCCATGTCCTGACAATATTACAGGGGACATAAAAAACTGTGTACAACGGCGCTGAGAACTAAAAATTGTTTTTGACATTTTGACATTAGGTATTGGTAAGCTATTTGAGATCATATTACCATATAAGCTATCAATTAATGCACATGATAAATTTTAAGTGTGAGATAGGAGATATTCTCTTGGACATTTTGAAGCTACAGTGCAGTTAGGAGGAGTTCAACAGTAGGTATTAATACCTAATTATCAATCATTTTTTACTACTAAATAACTAAGATAAAATATAATAATTTGGAGAGAAACTAGAAATCTTTATTACTCATACTTATTAATAAAAAACACAAAAAATTTAAACCAGAAATCAAAAAAACAAAACTAGTTAAAAACTAAAACAGACTTCTTAACATAATAACAATACTTCTTAACGACAAGCTTACGCCTCAAAAGGAGAATCAGTTTGTAGTAACCTGTGATAGGTTGTGGTAAAATGAATGACAGTCTCTAGGCAATTCAGTCTTTAAGCTTTGTAAGTGATTCCATTTTGTCAATTTAATGGATCTCCTACGTATGTGTAAATTTTCGTATCCATCGCCATAATTTACTTTCTTTGGTCTAATTGGCAAGTCTTTCCAGTCATCATCAAAATGTAACTTATACTCAATATTACCGGAGTTCTCAAAATTGTAAGGTATAGCCCTTAAATGTGTTACAGTGGGGTTATTGCTTTTTCGACCAGGTTGAATTGAAGTATATCGCAAAAATCTGTTATCTGCATAATTCTTAAAAAATGTGTGGTCTACTTCTTTCACTTTATATGGAAATGGTTTCTGATGAGCTTCTTTGGTAATTTTCATATAATCACTTGGAAAATATATGTCTGTTTTTTTAGCCTTTTCTAGATTAAACTGTGAACAGAGTCACACTCCATCTGTGTGTGACCCCGTTCCAAAAACTTCTGAATTATTTCCAAATTGTTATCCACAGCAAATTTTAAAAGTGCATTTGCCATTACTACATTCCTGTTTTGGTACACAAACCCGTCCGAAAACAGCACAATAGGCAATTTTTTTCCAATACAATTGTCTGACAAGTAGTCTATAACAAGTAAAAGTTGAAGCACTTAAATCTGATTCACTTTCATTGAACCAATAATAATAACAATAACAATATCTTTATTTTTAGAAAATAATATACATTCCGTGAACATAAAATTATTTAAAAAAACAGTGTCACAAACGAAAATATTATTTACTTATTCCTAACCGTTACATATACAAATAGTCCTCCACAGAATATGGCTCAAGAGCTACCAGTAATTTAAATATTTGATGTTTATAAAAACTTAATCTTTCCTCCCTTTTAATAGGTTCAGGCAGTTTATTAAACAATTTGATGCAGCAATAAAGAGCGTTTTTTTCTGTTATACTTAACCTGTGTATTGGAATTTTATAATTATATAACCTGGTATTTACTATACTATTGGGCTCAAAGTTCCTAAGAGTATTTTATTTTTATATAGAAACAGTAAGCATTCTCGAATAAATACAGCGTAAACTGTTAAAATATTATTACTCCTAAAATGCCCTCTACATGATTCCCTACTTTTTAAGTCAAACATAACTCTGATTATTTTTTTCTGAACCAGAAATACATTATTTATGTCCCTACTGTGGCCAAAATTTATTAGACCATATCTAAATTTTGCTTCAAAATTAGCATGATACACTGTTTTTAATGAGTTACTATTCATGTATTTTTTTAGAACTCTAAAGCTGTAAATTACTTTACTCAAAGACATACATAACTGGTCAACATGTTTATCCCAACATAAAAAACTGTCGATATATAATCCTAAAAATTTGGTACTGCTGCTAATATTTAAAGTGTCATTATTTACAATAATACTGTTTGGCATATCTGAATGTGCATAATTTGTCTTAAACAAAAGATCTGTTTTATTTTGATTTAAAACCAACATATTCATAGAAAACCAGTCTTTAACTTTCTGGAACTCTAAACTAACATTAACGCTTAGAACAGACATGTCTTTACCACTGACTAAAATGTTTGTATCATCTGCATAATTTGTTATGCTGGAAGTAGTATTAGCCACTAGACCATGAAGATCATTGATATAGATCACAAACAGTAAAGAACCAATCACACTTCCTTGTGGTTCTCCAATATTGATAGTGCTTTCAGATGAGATGCCTATTTCAGTGTTTTTATGTATTTTTACTAAATGTCTCCTATTTGCCAAGTAGAACTTAAACCAGTTCAATGCTGGTCCACGTATACCATATTTCTCCAATTTATCAAATAATATGTCATGCACTAAACAGTCATATGCCTTTGATACTTCCAAAAAGAGACCCAAAGCCATATGACCAATCTCAGTACATTTCAAAATATCCCAGACAAATTGAAAAATTGCAGTCTGAGTTGATTTTCCCTGTTGATAACCATGCTGATTTGCACTAATAATATGACATTTTGTTAAACATTCTGTTATCTGCCTATACATAGTCATTTCTAAGATTTTTGAAAAGGAACATAGAAGGCTAATTGGTCTATAGTTATTAATTAATTTAGGATCACCCTTTTGATGGAAGTATTTACGACGAAATTATCAGATAGGAGGTATTGTCAGTACATGGATGAAATGGTAAATAAATTTTATATTATATATTTAACACTCAAATCCCGAATAGAAGAAACATAATTCAGTTGCTGATTATGAATAGTATAGCTTGTTCCAATTCTAATGACTTTATGAGACAAACTTATAAAACAACATTTTTTACATTTAAGAGGAGTTTGTTCTGATTGCACCAAGTTTGTAGGCGGTCTAAGTCATCTTGTAGCAAGGTTTGATCTTTTAAGCTGTCTATAACTTTCCAAAATTTTAACTTTTTAATTGCTATTTAGGAAACAGGAAGTGATGTCATTAACTAAGATATTAAAAATAAGTGGAGGAGTGTGGCCTCCTTGAGGAACTCCAAATGTTATTGGTATACTGTCAGACAGATGACAACCAATCTTGACTCTTTGACTTCTCCCAGATGTAGAGTTTTTAATCCATTCAACAAGCTTAACATGAAAGCCTATATTAATTAATTTGCCCAAAAGTTTTTGGTGATCTACAAGATCAAATGCTTTGGAAAAATCAGTGTATATGGCATTTGCAAAAAGCAAATGTTATTAAAGAGGAACTCAAAGCTCTGAAGAAGATGAGTCAATAATAATATTACTAGCTGACAATGGCGATGCAACTGTAATTATGGACATAGGACAATATAAGGAGACAATCAAAGAATTAGTCACAAATGAACCTTACAAAAATAAAAAAAAGGATCTAAACAAATCTTTGGAAAAAACTGCACAAATTTAAGGAATACCTAACAGACTACCAAAGAAGAACCCTACAGCATGAATCCAACAGGAAATGTACCCCTCAGGCTAAATTTCCAATAGCATGAGTTCTCCTTGTAGCAGATTGTTAAACATAATACATTAGACATAATACAGCTTCTAGCAAGTAACACAATAAAACATATATTAAGATCTCTTTGCAAAAAATAACAATTTTTACAACAACCAACAAAAATAGATTACACTTCCAACAAAATGCTAGTGCATTTTGTTGAAATCCAATTTTGAAATCACCAGCCTTTTCACTAATGTACCATTGGAGAAAACTTTAAAAATACTAAGAGTCGAATTAGATAGATGATACATTGACAATAAAAGTCAAACTGAATGTATATATGTATGTGTATATAGCTATCATGGAGCTACTAAGATTTTACACAGACAACACTTATTTTCAACTATATAATGATTTCTATTAGCAAAATTTCAGATTAGCCACAGGCTCATCCTTACCTCCATTATTATCAGATAGATTTTTAACCAAAACATTCTACACAATTTTAGTAATATAAATAAACATTTAGTAATATTTCCTGTACTATTTTAGTTTTTTTTTTATAATTCTTATTTTATTTAGTTTTAGTTTTTATTTCTACCTGTAGCTAAGTAGTAATTTTTATTTTTTTTTACCCGCAGAAAAAGCTCAATTTAAAATGGAGAATGCAGCTTTGAAGAAGAGGGCTCACTTGCCGGTGTCAAGGATTAACACTATTATGAAGAGTTCTTCAGATGTGGACAATGTAGATAAACAATCATCTTTGCTAATGTGTAAAGCAACAGAGATGTTTATAGGAATGTTAGCGCTAGAAGGTTACAAGAAGGCTAACCAAGCCAAAAAATTAGACTACAAACATATAGCTGAAATAGTGCATGCAGAAGAAAAATATAATTTCCTTAGGGACATAATGCCCAAAAAAATTTCAGTTTTAGAATACAAAAATATTATGGCGAAAAAACAGGCGTTAAATAATAAGCAAACAAAAGAAGAGGTTTCCTCCTCAAGTTCCTCAGACGAAGAAGACTCTAGTTCTGGAAGTGAAGCAAGCAATGCAAGTGCATAGTGTAATCTGTATTTATATATAAACACCTTTTTCTAAGTTTGTAATTAAATTGTCAAGAGTATCAAAAACTGCTTGGAATCTCTCTATGTGGACTCACAATTATAAAACTATCTTTGGTTAAGATCTTAGTATTATGGACTTATAACTTAGTATAGTGTGGAGAGGTGCGTGAATGCAAATGTGACAAACACTGCATATTTGGAAATGGGTATTATGTGATGATTGTAATAACATTGTCCATGAAGAATGCTAAGTTGAAACCCCTAATAAAATTGTGTTATGCATGTGCTGTATATCTTTATGTTAATATTGTAATTTAATAATTTGTTTAGACCCTTAACCCTCCAATACATGCGCTCTATTTTCTTATGTGCTTACACACGTGGATACATTAGTAATCCATACATACTGGAGCTCTGGAAAAGCAATATTATTTGAAAATAGTGATATTGTTTTAATGAGGTTTTAATAATACCACTGCAATTTATAATTGGCCTTATTTTATAAGTAAAATGTTCATTAAATTAAATAATAATGCAAATTAAAAAACAAATACTAGGAATCAAATTTACCTGTAACCAAACGTTACAAACCAAACTAGGTTCTATAATATCCTGAATATAACATCTTAATCTGATTCAGACTGCTTCTTCTTCTTAACGTGCCCTATCAAGTCCCCTTGACGTTAACGATTAACATGGCGAAACTGTCTCTGTCTCGAGCTATTCTAAATAGTTGCTCAGCTGTCTTTATTCCTGTCCACTCCCTGATATTCTTCAACCAAGAGGCCTGCTTTCTACCAATTCCTCTGCGTCCTTCGATTTTACCCATCATAATAAGTTGAAGAATATTATATCGGTTTCCCCTTACTACGTGTCCAAAATAGGCCATCTGTCTACATTTGTTGTTATCAAGCAGCTCGCGAGCAGCATTTGCTCTTTCAAGGACTGCCACATTTGGCAGCATAGCCGTCCATGGAATTTTTAGTATACGTCTGTGCAGCCAGATCTCAAAGGCCTCTAGACGATTAATCGTGGATATTTTTAATGTCCATGCTTCGACACCGTATAAGAGGAATTGAAGACTGCATGTTCAGACTGCATGTTGTGTATTATCTCAGCACAATGTACACATATTTGCTTTAAATGTCCTAGGCAAGTCAACTGATGACAGCTGCTGCACTATTTTCTTGTGCTTTTATTCCTTGCTCATCCACAAATATGACAACACCCAAGAACCAAATATCGAGTCGGAACTTTTTTAGGAGTTTCCTTATTTATTTTTAAAAGAAATTTAATTTTTTCTTTTATTCTGTTGATGTATGAGTGTTGTCTAGTCGCCTTAACATTAATGGTTTTATTAACTCAAACGAAATCCTGAAGAAAAGTGTGTATTTTATCACCCTTGTTATTCAATTTATACAGTGAAGCCATCTCAGAATTAGCGCTTGCCAAGATCAGTGAGGGCCTTATAATAAACGGTGAGTCACTTAATAACATAAGATATGCTGACGACACCGTCCTTCTGGCAGGAACACTAGAAGAACTGCAACACCTTGCTGAACAACTAAATATATATTGCAATGATTATGGACTAAAAATCAATTTGAAGAAAACCAAGTTCATGGTATTTACAAAAGCACAAAACATTAAAGTTAAACTAGTACTAGATAATACAGAAATTGAACAAATATCTTCGTACAAATACCTTGGAGCATGGATCACAGAAGATACTGATCAGACAAAAGAAATAAGATGCCGCATTGAAATTGCGCGGTCAACTTTTAATAGAATGAGAAAACTTTTTTGTAATCGCGATATCAATATATCGCTCCGGATAAGAATGCTTCGATGTTATATTTTCTCTACCCTTTTGTATGGAGTTGAAGCTTGGACACTTAAAAATCCAACATTAAAAACCTAGAAGCATTCGAAATGTGGTGTTACCGACGTATTTTGAAAATATCATGGATGGATCGCAAAACAAACGAACAAGTTCTCGAACAACTAGGAAAACAATGCGAAGTTTTAAATTCCATAAAAATCAGGAAATTGGAATACTTGGGGCACATCATGAGAGGTGAAAAGTACGAACTAATAAGGAATATAATGCAGGGTAAAATCAAAGGTAGAAGAAGCGTAGGAAGACGTAAAATCTCGTGGCTACGCAATCCCCGTGAATGGTTTGGATGCAGTTCAATTGAACTATTCAGGCGAGTAACCAATAAAATTATAATTGCCAGAATGATTTCCAATCTCCGATAGGAGGGGAACTTGAAGAAGAAGAAGAAGGGAAAATGCATTAATTCCTTATATATTTAATACATCAAAGAACAAAGTGAGTGGCGAACGTTGAGAGTTTCTGGAAACATCATATTGTGCACACAACCAGATTCAGATGTCAGCCAGATTCACGCCGAATTTTGTTTTGTTGCAAACCACTATTATTTCGGGTTTGTTCTTGTTTTCTGTTTCAGTATTAATACTGTCATCATGGTGCATGGTTGAAATAGCTAATACGACCTTTTTTTTTGGAACATACATTTCCAAGGTTAATTTTTCTTGGAGGAATTCCAATAGTGAAGAATGTATGTCTCTGTTTTTAGACGTTATAAATTCTTGTGGTAGCTCCCTCTTATTTTTACGAATTCCACCAACAATAGTTAATCGCTTTTGAAGCAACTCCATGGCCAAAGGTATACTGGTAAACCAGTTATCCATGGTTACATTTCTGCCCGTTCCTTCTATGGGTTTAACCATTCTTTTAACAACCTCTGCGCTACTCCTATCAGTTTCAAAAGGACCAGTTGGTTGTGTTACACAGTGAATCTCCATATTATAGGTATATGCATATTTGCTATCTATTAACGCAAATATTTTTATACCATATTTGGATGGTTTACTGGGGATGTATTGACGGAATTGACATTTTCCCCTCAAAGCAAGTAACTGCTCTTCTTCTTATGGTACCTATCCGTTACGGATGTTGGACACTAACATGACTATTCTGACTTTGTTGACTGCTGCCCTGAAAAGTCCGGTAGTGGTTAAGTTAAACCATTTTCTCAGGTTATGCACCCAGGATATTCTTTTTCAGTTGTTGGTTAACTGTAACTGACCAGGTAGTATCCTATTTTTGCTTATAACCATGTATTTGGTTTTTTTGATGTTAAAATCAAGCCCAAACCTTATACTTACTTATGCCACCCTGGAGACAAGTGTCTGCAGACCTTCAAGACTGTCTGCAAAAATGACAGTATCATCAATGTATCTTATGTTGTTCAATCGTTCTTCGTTTATAAGTATTCCCTCGTCTATGTCCGTTAGCGCTAGGTTCATAATGTGCTCTGAATATGTATTGAATAATAATGGGGACAATATATATCCCTGTCGCACTAGTACAAGAAATTGCTCGTTAACTGTTAAATAATCTAAAGGTGTAAATTTTTTTTGAAACTTCAATAAAAAGTCCAAAAATATCATTGCAAGTTTATCCAACTCTCTCCTTTATTGTCTAGAAATAAAGTCGTCAAACCTCAAACATCCCAATAGAAATGATTTAAAGACATTGTCAACTAAATAGCTTCAACACCAGTACCTTTCTTATTATCCCACGTTTGCAAAACAATTAGTCTTCCAGATTTTAGAATACCTGCTAAAAAGAGTATACCAATAAATCCCTAAATCTCTTCGACGTCGGTCATTTTAGCTTCTCTTTAGCGTTGGAAATATGCTCTTACATTTTCAATATAGATGTTGGTACAACACGTAATTTCTTTGACGATATTATCATCTAGCATACATTTGAAGCATTCAAACTGTGTTTTTGCATTTCTAGCTTCTGTTATTGGTCCTGGTAACTTCAAAACAATGTTTGTTGCACGAGTTCTTGAAGTAGGCGCAGGACACATCCTACTCCACTTTGTTTTTTTGTCTTTGCCAAGATAGTATTTTGAAATTATTTTTTCTTCATCCTCCCGTTGAACCTCTTCATCACAGTCTTGTTCCGATTCTTATGCAGACATGGTACATTCTTGTTCTATAACATCATCAGATACATGTTGCTCAACATTATAGTCATCTGAGCAGGTATCGTCGTCACTACCATCTATATTCGGCTCCTGTTCGTACTCTATTTCATTATTTATAACAGAACACAATCTATTTCTTACATCTACACACATCAAGCGACAGTCGCATACTAAAACAGTTCCTTATCCTATGTCCTGAAGGTATAAGGAGATAGGCAACATTATATACAGTATAATCCGAATAACAATATTATAAAATTCACTGAATTACGTATGTAATCCACGCGTGTACTGGAGGATTAAAAAGAATGTTACAGTTTGTTTCAATTTAATATTGTCACCACTTGCTTTATATCAGGCAAAGTCTTTTTGTAATTATTTATTAGATACAAATTTGTTAATCTATTAAATCATACATTTCCTTTATTAGAATTAAATTTCTTACCTGTAATTTATAAAAACTACTTTATATTAAAGCCATTTCTTCCTTCATAAATAAAATTATTTAATATGAAAAGTTCACTTTTTAGAATACCTGTACCAGTGTAGGGGAATAATCTACTGATAATTTTATTGTTGAAAATAAAACTTTTTTTCAACCAACTAATAGTTATTCTATGTTGTTTAAAAATCATTTACAGATAAGTTTCTGAAATTTTTCGTTGTGGCTAATATTTATTCAAATATGAGTCTGTAAATGTTAGCTGATTACTCTGTTTCCATAGAACATGTCAGAATACCGTTCCCCCAGTAGAACAGAGAAAACTGACCCAAAGCCGTCCCTGCATCTCCCAACTGTCAAGTTTATCGAGATGACCTAAATGACCAATGAGAAGGTCACGTGGTCGATAAATCCTGCCCATTCGACAGAGATGCAGGGACTGCTTTGCATCAGTTTTCTTTGTTGCACTGGAGAACGCCTAACATCAACAGAAAAGAATTCAAGGCTACCACACGACAATGCAGAAGTCAGAATGGCGACCTATTAACAACAAGAAAAGATATATTGAATAGATGGGTGGAATATTTTAACCAAGCACTTAATATAGAGGAAGACGAAAGAGATGAGGTAAGGGGAACAGACGAGAGGAAAGAGGAACCACCAACGATTCTTGAAGTGAAAGATGCAGTTAAAAAAGTAGTCATAAACAACTCACTCGGCATAGATATTCTCCTAGTTGAACTATACGAAGAAGGTGGTCATGATACCATAATGGCATTACAGGGTCCCTCCCCAATGAATAGAATATTGGAATACTTTGCATAATACACAAAAAGGAGATATTTTTAAATGCTCTAACCACATAGAAAATATGCTTCTAAATGCAGCTTATAAGATATTTTCCGCAGTACTATGTCACTTTATGCAGTATGCAGTACCATATGCAGAACGGAGAGTAGGAAAATACTAGGCTGGTTTTAGAGTTGGTAAATCGACAATTCATCAGATTGCAACCCTGAAACAAATTTTGGAAAAACATTGAAATATGGCATTGATACCAACTCATCACATATTTATAGACTATAAAGCAGCCTACAACTCTGTGAATAGAAGACAAATGTTCAAAGCAATGAAAGAGTTATTAATACCAAATCAGTTGGTAAATTTACCAAAACTAACTTTTGAAAAAGTTGAATGTAGAGAACGAATTAAGGGGGAGCTATCTGACCCTTGTAAAACAAATAACGGATGGCGCCAAGGAAACCTTCTTTTCTGCATACTGTTCAATCTGGCTCTGGAAAAAGTAATCCATATGACACAAATCACAACCACTGGTTCAATATATAATAAATCGGTGCAAATCCTTGCCTATGCTGATCATATCAATAGTGTTGGGAGTGTGTTTACGAAAATAAGCACGCAACCACAAATCCTACGACCAGTGAAGAAATTTGTATAAATAGGAGATAAACTACCTCAGAGATAAACCGCAGAATTTTCACGGCCACAAATGGTATTTTGGGCTCAATCTCATCTTTAAAGTTACAATTATATCGAAAAATATAAAAATAAAACATGTTAGGGCGTTTCGAAAGATAAGTACTAAGGCGAATTTATGCAGCAGCGAATGACAAGTGTGGAGAAGACGATACAACTTCGAACTTTATAGAATATACCAGGAACTTGATATCGTTTAGATAGGACGTCTGAGGTGGATGGTACATGTAATGCGGATGGAACAAAATGAGCCAGCTAGAAAAACTCTCCTTGATAGACCCATTGGTCAAAGAAGAAGAGGTAGACCTAAAACAAGGTTACTTGATAACATCGATGAAGAGATGAGAAATATGAGAATACATGCTTTGAGGAGGCTAGGACCCACATGGGTTGTAAAGCCAGAATGATGATGATGATTATGAGGATTTAAAGAGATTCTAAACGGTAAATTTTTCAACAATCTATCTTCATTCCTATTTTTAATAAAATAAAATCGTTCCTCGACATTGAAGTATCTAATAGTAGCAGTTCAGCAAATTTACTTTTAATCTCTAAATACATTTAATTACTGTGTATAAATACCTTCTAGGACCACATCTTTCTATTTCACTAGCAGTCTTAATGAGGTGGCTATATTTGTCGCATTTACACCATGTACTTATCGTCGCTTGGCTTGTAAAATGATAAAGTAAATTCCTCCACAAAAATCTTTCCGTAAATTGATGAACTTTTGTGGTCAATTTTATCATCAATACAGTTTTGTACATAAAGGCGATACATCTGTGATATTGAAAGATCAGATGATAGATAAAGCTAGATAGATAAAGATATGTCGAGAACATATGGATGTGGGCCTTTATTTGTTCTTTATCTTCAGATGATATTATTGGGTGGTTCGTATGCTTTTCTCGTTGATCCACCGTACATATTCCTGACTCACTATTCCTTTTGTTGATTTTCTTAACCGCTCAATTTTCTTTATTACCTCCTCGATATTATTTGCAATATATTGGTTTTGCGCTTCAGCTGAGAGTTCATAGAAACTCTCAAAAATGCATAATCTTTCTTGCTTAATAAACTTTTCATTACATTTTCGCCGACATTTGCAAGATTCTCTTATATGCTTGGCAAGAACAAGATTACCTTTTGATGAATGATACTGTTTTCCTGCAGCTTTAAGACTCTTCTTTATTTGCTTTTCCCACGTTTCTGGCTGTCTTTTTCGTTTTCTCGTTAATTGGCCTTTATCTTGCTTTTTCCTTCCTCTACATTTCCTGGTCAAGGTGTGTACCCCAATAACGTCTGTAGTCACATAGACTTCTGTTCGCTTACTGTACTTCTTTTTCTCACCAAATGATCAGAACTCATATCAGAGTCAGATGAGTCGGAACTGGGAATGAATTCATCTGAGCTGCTTTGATTCACGTCATCATGTTTTTCTTGTGCGATATCAGAAACATCTGTTGAACTGTGCGCTTCCATTACTTGAGGCTGCGTTGTACTGCATACTTCCCCAGAATGGTGTCAGAGCCAGAGCAAGATGTGCCAGGTAACGAGCAACTTGGATTCCAAAGATGAGAGCTGTTTGTCTCAGATTTACCTAAAAAGGAAGTTAACAAAAACCAATCTCGAGTTTTAACAGCTGGACTTAAGTGGGTCTGTTGACAACAGTTAGCGCGAAAGCTAATATACATGTATCTCCATACACTGACTAAATGACATGGTTTAATACATAATGTATCTTTTCCGCAAATTGATGGTATATAGAAACTGTATCGAGAAACTATTCATAACAATTAAATTTTAATTTAATCCACTAAACGGTAACAGGTTAGTTGTAACAATAACATGTGTTAAAAATAATTATAACAGCCCGTTAACACATAGTTGTCAGCCAATGCTATCCTGCATTTCTATTATTACTAACTAAAACGAATAAAAAAAATACATAGGTAACCTAGTTTTACAAAGTCAATCGATGCCGATTAGGAGACATAACCTCAAAAACGTTATCTTAAAGAAAGTCATTAATAAACTTACCTTGTTCTTGAATATTCAGCTCTCTACCGAGTTGGACAATCCTTTTACATCGATCAGACACAGTTTTAAACATTTAACACACGTCAATTGATGAGTTCAGCTACAGTGATTTTGGGCGAACCACGTGTTGCTCACTCGATTACTTGGCCAGTGTCAACAGAGTAAGAAAATATCTTTCGTTAGAAAGGTCGATGTAGACTTAGGCCGTACTACAATGAAACAACCTCTTTAACCCCGGGCCTATGTCTACTGTGACCGTTTTTATAAAATATGAAACATTCTAGTAATTTACGTTGGCCTTGGTGGAATTTCCATACAGTGCTTATAGCAGTTCATAGACTTACGACCTTTTTACAAATAAAACTATTAATATTTCTCAGTAAGAATTAGGGCCAAACTCAATTTCGAATAATTTTGACATTGGTCCTTTTAGAACCAAGCCACAGAATTCTATTGATATGAAATTGTTTTAAAATGAGAAGTGTCATAAAAATTCAATATTGTTATTAATTGGAGGATATTTATTACTTTTAAATTTTGACAATCGTTACGAACCGAATCTTTTATTGACAGATTTGATATTATTTTAATTTTTTACTTCTCATTTATTGCCTGTATTTTGTTAGTTATTTTTCACACAGTTTTTAATTTAAATGCTTAGAATACATATATAATGACTAGAAACGAATTGATTGAGAGTAGTGAATCGATGAGAAGAACAGCTATTTCGTGACGCTACCCGTGACGTCTTCTCGATGTGACGCTCGGCCCAGCATTTTACTATAGAAAAAAAAACTAATACAATTCCAGTATAGAAGCTTCGCTGCAATAATTTGTTGCTCCCGTATTTCCCTAAATTGTTTAAATATGGGATTTTTAACAAACTTGTAGTAAAATCTGTATTTTAGTAAAAGTGGTTAACACCTCCTGTAATATATCCTTAATATATCGTACATAACAACTTAGATAAAATGCACAACGACAATTTTCAAAGATGCTGTGGTTGCGCAATTACTTACACCTAATTGGATAGATAAGTATTATTCACGTGAGCTTAAAAAGGTCAAGCTTTTTTGTCTTAATAGGCTGTTCATTATTTTTTTATCGTTTTAAACTGACTGATCGTAAAAATGAAATAGTAAAGACATCAATAACGTCTAACCATTTTTTTAGTTATTTTTTATATAATTTTTTTATAAAGGGTGTTTTTTTTAGAGGTATAGAGCATTGAAATTGAATAAAACAAAGATGATTTTTATCAATTGACATGAAGTTTTATCAATTGACAAGCTTGACAGTTTATTTATGAATGTATCCTATTCTGATTACAGTATTATCATATTCAACGAGACTGGGTTGACATGTAACTATGCCAATGAACAGCTGCAGTTGTTTGATCTCAACATATTTAGAACTGATCTATAGATAAATAATATAATGAACTGATCGCTCCAGGGAAACAAGTTCATTTTCAAGAGGTGGTAGAGTCCTTATTACAGTTTATAAGAGCTTTAGCAGTAGATGTTTAACAATTAACCAGACAATCGAACAACTTTTTGTCTTGGTGACTGATTTAGAAATATTCCATATTTTGTGAAACCTTAGAACAAATAGCTGAAGTTTATCCATCTGCACACTATTATCTGGCTGCTGACTTGAATGTATCAAACTGTGAATTGTTTTCAAATGACATGTGCTCTACAACAGTTCTTCTACCATCTGCCACAGCATCTGATTGTTTCAGTCCAACCCTATTGGGAATTCCACTGGTAATATTCTCGATTTTTTGCTGGTTGACGATCCTGATGTAACTGTGTTCAGGGCAGATGAAGCTCTTTTGAGGGAGGGTATGCACCACCCACCACTGGAATTTGAGATAAAGATGGCCAAAAGATGTCCCAATAGTAGTGGTTTGGTTAGTGATGGTTTCTATAGGGACTTTAAGTCAGCTGACTATGTGAAAATAACGGATTTTTTATCACAGTTCTGTTGGTATAATTTTGCTTGGTATCTGAATCGGTCTTGATATCTGAAACTCCTTTGAAGAGCTGTCTCGCTTGTTTGTTCTTTTGTCTATACATTTCATTGTTGTTGTGCGAGGGGTTTTGTAGCATGTTCCTTCTAGCCATATTTCTTGCTGTTATGGAGTTCAGGCAATCATCATCGAACCATTTTTTTGTTGTTTTCCTTTTGTGTCCTAGTATTTCATCTGATACGCTTGTCAGAGCTAATTTGATATTTTTCCAAGCTGAGACTATGTTGTTATAGTTTTCTGTCTGTGTTAGAGCGATTTTTATAGCCTTTTGGAATTTCTGTTCTGTCTCCTTATTACGTAGAACTTCGGTATTCCATAATTGTGTTGGTGTTTTCTTGTGTGTTTTTTTTGGACGCTATTCTTGTCCTTATCTTCGCTTTTACCAGAAAATGCGTGTCTCCATCAGCTCCTCTTAGGCTTCTTACGTCTAGACAGTTACTAACCCTCCTGGCATCTAGAACATGATCGATCTGATTTCTTGTGACGCCGTTTTTGGAGACCCATGTTTATTTGTGTATTTTCTAGTGTTCGAACATTGTCGATTTTATTAGTAGGTTGTGGGATGCTGCAAAGTCTATTAACCTTGTTCTTTGCATTGAACCAATCTTTGCATTGAAATCTCCTAAGATAATATGCATGTCCTGTTTGGGTAGATTATTTATCAGTTCCTCTTGTTTCTCATAGGAGTTATCTTTTACATGCTCTTCCTTTTCCTATGTCGGTGCATAGGCAATAATCACGGAATAGTTATGTAGTTGTCCTTTGAGTCTGATATAACAGAGTCTTTCATTAACGGGTTTGAAAGTTAAGACTGACCCCACAAGGCTTTCCCTGACTATAAAACCAGTGCCGAATTGATGTTCCCGTTCGCTTCCGCTGAAAAATACTGCTGATTTATTAGTTTTTAGTGTACCTTCTGCAGCTTATCTAATCTCTTGTAAAGCAGTTATGTCCAGGTTTCTGGATTCAAGTTCTTTGACCACCTGAGTTAGGGCTCCAGGCCGATATAGTCTTAGTACGTTCCAGGTTCCTATATTCATTGTCCTTTGTCGTCGCTTTTGTCGTCTTAAAAGATCTGCCCTTATCCGAGGCATGTGCTTCGTTTTCATAACTGTGTTTTTATTTCAAGAAGGAATAGTTAGTCCCTTGCTTAAACCTCCTTCCTCATCCTGGACTTGGGATCAGGCAAGGGCGAAGTTCTTTCATCATCACAGTCATTAACATCTTAGTAGATGTGTTGTGGTTCACAATTGGGCTTCAGCAGCTCGGACAGTTTGATTGATAATATTTCTCCACTGGTCGCGGTCATCAGTTATATGTATTGCCTCAGTATACTGTTTATTGAGAAGCTTTTTAGTAATGTCCGCCCATCGCTGTGGAGATCTTCCGCGTTAGCGTTGAGTCTGAGGCCTTCCTTGGACCACCAACCGCTCCATTTTGTGATCACTTCGATGGATATGGCCAAAGAACTTTAAAATTCTAGAGTAAACGGTACTGGAGAGACGCTGATCTGGTTTAATTTCATCCAGAACTGAGATATTTGTACGGCGAGCCGTCCATGGAATTCGAAGCAGGCGTCTCCATGTCCACAAATATAAATATATTTTAAATTTCATTATATAATATATTTTTTTAATTTCAATTATTTTTTTCAGAGTTTTTCTACCAGCTGTTAGCAACAGCACCGTATGGCAGTTAAGTGCCAAATTTCCAAAAATTGGCAGGAGCCACCAGTTTCTACACATATGACACACCGAGTAACCACTATACACCTTGCGTCTTTGCGCAGACAGTTTTGTAGAGATTTGAAAGAATGGCCGACCAGAACACGGATACCAAAAAGGTATCATCTAATAAAATTCAACTTGAGAAAATTAAGCATCCATTAGAGACTCAGGATGAAGTAATCCAGTCGAACGGAAATATTTCAGAAAAATTGCATACTCCGTTAATCAAAGAACAGCTTAATAATACAATTACGCTTTTTTCTCCAACCAATGCTTCGAGAGCAAAACCAGGTCTTATACTAAATGAGAAAAATAATATTAAAAAACAAAAGATTAAAAACAATAATGTATATGCCAATCCCATCAACTCAGACAATCTAGTAACCCAAAAATTACTGCTTTGCAATAAGGTAAGTAAAAAGATTAATTAATAAAAACTTATTTTTGGTTAACTTTAACGAAAGTTCAAGCTGAATATAGCCGCAAATGTCAATCATGGTACAAAATATTTCGGTTTGGCAGTGTTGGGATGATTTTATTGTATGCTTCAAATATAAAGAGAGAACATAGTACATTTTGATTTAGAGACCATCCAACAACTGCAACCATTTGGTCGAATTTGTCATTGGAATTATCGGATATTGTCTGACGGATTATGAATGTCACAGGTACACAAGTTCCTACTTTTGTCTCTTTCTTGATTTTCACTGGGTAGACATTGACATTAATAAGTCTCACAGGTATTTTTTTAGCCGAAGTCACCAATTCCTTTCCAATTATGATTCCTCGGCCAACCTCATCGTCATGGTTCCAAGGCTCCATTTTAACAGGTGTCCCTTCGTCCAAAATTCCCTGTAACTGCGCTACTATGATCGTTTCACTTCTCACAGGCACCAACTTTGATTACCTTATTCTTAAAATCCAATTGTAATCCATGCATATTCATTACGTCCATTCCTAATATAACATCATCCTCGATGTCAGCAACTATAGTGTTCGTATTAATGGCGTATAATGTTTCTGGTCGCTTTGGTATCCACCAACAACGTATGCCTTTTACCATTTATTTCTCCATCTACATGTACACTATCTTCACGACATTTTAAAGAAGCTATTAGTATGAGAGGGTCTTTGGAAAAGTTCCGGGTCGAAACTGCCTCCCTAAGGTCGACCCGTTCTAGTTTTCTTGATGGTAGGTTTTCTTGTATGTAATACTTTTCACCATATTAATGAGTTGGTCAAGTTTATCTTCATCTCCTTCCTCTTTCACAGACCTAACTTTACTTTATAACCTCAGGTACAGAATATTAATATACAGAGTGGCCCAAAAGTCTGGAAACGGCTAATTATCTCGTAAATTACTAGACATAATTATACAAAATTTGAGATATGCCTATTTTGGGATACGGAGATTCCATATTTGGTATTTGCAATGTTGCCAGATTTTCAGTTTCTCTTATATTACTAGTAACTTTGGTTTTTCAAATGCATCACCCTGTATATTCAATCATTATTGGAATCTCCTATTAAATACGAGTTCAACCATATGTAACACTTATGATTTTATGTAGTCTGGAAGGTCTTAAATACATAAAACAAAAGTCTGGCAACGCCTAAATTGTTTCAATACATTTTTTAATACCAACTATTTTCAAATACATTAAAACGTAACCATTGATAGTTTAGAATATTTTTTAACATAATAGTTACGTTATTAAGTGTTCAAAATGTGCTTCATTTGTGAGTTGACAGAACTCTAATCGATGGTAGAATGCGTCTACCACATTTCTCCATGATTGTCTAGAAATTATTCGAGATTCATGAATAATTCATTGCCTTAGCTATACAAGACTTGCTGGTTAAGTTTTGTAAACTGAATTTTTCAAGTATCTCTTATAAAAATAATCTTTAGGATTGAGATCGGGTGAACGTGGAGGCCATTCAATTCTACCTTGTCTACCAATTTATCGTCCGGGAAATATCTCATCTAAATAACGCCGAACATTTACACCAACTATCTGACGTTAAATTTCTTTCGATAAAAAATGGCCCAATTAAATAAGTACCTACTGTAACTGACCATACATTTAATTTTTGTGGTATTTGAGTATGGTTTTCCGCATTCAGTGTGAATTTCACACGAGTTCAGCTATTCAATACGAGTTCAACCATATGTTCACTTGATTTTATGTAGTCTGAAAGATCTTAAATATATAAAACAGTGCAAAATATGTAGATTTTAATAAATTTAAATATTTAAATGGAGAATGCTGTGATTTTGACATTTGTTCACCATTTAAATTATGAACTAAAATTGACATTAGTTGTGGTTCAAACAGTTCTGCAATTTAAATTGCTTCTCTAAAATGCCGTTCTCTAAACCGTTCTCCTATTCAAAAGACGACGGTACAAAAAACTGTAAGGCGATTTGAGGAATCTGGAGAAGTAAAAGATAGATACCAATCAGGTTGACCGAAACGAGTTATCAATGACAACAAAACTTCAGATATAAGCAAAGTTTTGTTGAAGATCCACATACATCCCCAGGCAGGGTTGCACAAGTACATGATGTAGGCCATTCTTCAGTCTTACGTTTATTACGTAAAAATAAATTTAAATCATACAAAATTAACTTATTGCAAGAATTAAGTGAAAATTACTTTGGTCGTAGATTAGAGTTTACTGAGGTAATGATGGATAAAATTGAAAATTATTAAAATTTCGTTAACAGAATATGTTTTTCCGATGAAGCAACTTTTACACTGTGTGGAAGTGTAAATCGACACAATTTAAGGTACTGGTGTGACGTAAATTCACACTGAAGACTGAATGCGTGAAAACCATACTCAAAGACCACAAAAATGAAATGTATGGTCAGATATAGTATGTAGTTACTTATTCAATTGGGTCATTTTTTGTCGAAAGAAATTTAACGTCAGGCAGTTGGTGTAAATGTTCGGCGATATTTAGATCAGATATTTCCTGGACGATAAATTGGTAGACAAGCTAGAATTGAATGGCCTCCACGTTCACCCGATTTCAATCCTAACGATTATTTTTATTAGGGATACTTGAAAAATTCAGTTTACAAAAGTTAACCAGCAAGTCTTGCAGAGCTAAGGCAACGAATTATCAATGAATCTCGAATAATTTCTAGACAATCATGGAGAAATGTGGTAGACGCCTTCTACCATCGATTAGGGTGCTGTCAACTCACAAATTGAGCACATTTTGAACACTTAATAACGTAACTACTATGTTAAAAAATGTTCTAAACTATCAATTGTTGCGTTTTAATGTATTTGAAAATAGTGTTAAAAAATTTATTGAAACAATTTAGGCGTTGTCACACTTCGGTTTTATGTATTTATGACCTTCCAGATTACATAAAATTATAAGTGTTACATATGGTTGAACTCGTATTGACTAGGAGATTCCAATAATAACTGAATATACAGGGTGATGTATTTGAAAAACCAAAGTTACTAATAATATAAGAAAAACGGCAAATCTGGCAACATTGTAAATATCAAATATGGAATCTCCGTATCCCAAAATAGGTGTACCTCAAATTTTGTACAATTATGATTAGCATTTTACGAGATAATTAGCCGTTTTCAGACTTTTGGGCCACTTTGTATAATACTTACGAATAAGCTGAAATGATGTTGGGTAATGGAATCGAAACAAGACCAGCAAAAATCAACTGAGGCGTAAGACAAGGAGACACAATATCTTTAAAATGATTTACAGTTGCCCTAGAAGATATCTTTAAGTCAATAGACTAGGAAAATAAGGGAATTCCTATTAACGGAACATATTTGAACCATCTTAGATACGCAGATGATGTAGTACTAATAGCGACACGTGGAATGCACTGAATACGATGATTGAGGAGCTACACACAGAATCCCTAAACAAGGACTGAAAATGAATTTCAGCAAAACCAAACTGATGTCAAACAAAGATGACAAACCTATGATAAACATCCAAAGGACAGAGATAGAACACGTAGATGAATATACATATCTGGGTCAAAATGTCAAGATACGCAAAGAAAATCAGACTACCAAAATAAACAGACGTGTAAAAAATTATAAAAGTACTTTGCAGGTAGTAAACAATAAATTGAAACTTGTTAGAAATTGTAAACTAACAATGTGTTTTTGGTCCTACATGTAGTTTGACAACCAACTTCTACAACTTAATAACATTAGTAACAATTAAAAATATTTCGTTCGTACCTCGTAAAAATATTTTTCATTAGACAGAGTAAATAAATTAAACTGTTTCATATGTCAACAAATCACTAAACAAACAGATAAACAGCTACAACTGAATTCAAACGATATTATCATAATTTCTAAAGAAAAATATATAAACAAAAAGACTTTCAAAAGAATTACATGTGTACTGTAGTTAATTGGTAGGTACTTTAAATAATTTTTATCTTTATACATTAATAAAATGATTCTTTTATGCTTAAACATTGATAAACAATAATGTTAGAGACCTAACAATGTAACCAGAAATAACGATTTCGATTGTATATAAATTTCTTGCTCCAAAAACTATTGGAGCACACACACATACACACATTCTCTGCGGCGAGTTCTATTCACAAGTGGGTTCATATCGTATTCTTTGTATTGTAATTGAATAGAATATGAATATATTGTTATTTTACAGGAAGAAGACGACAAGCCAGTTTTACATGTCCAATTTAACAGTGATAGTCGTAGTCAAATGTCTGCAGTAAAAAAATCATGTTCTAGTGTTAATTCAGATATTTCTTCGTCTTCCAGTGAATCTTTAGATGACATTTCAGAAACTAGACCACCCGACGGCGGTTGGGGCTGGATTATAGTTTTAGCTTCTTTTGTAGTAAATTTAATAGCTGATGGTATAACGTTCAGTTTTGGCGTGATTTTTGTTGAATTCTTAAATTATTTCGGAGAAAATCGTGGCACGACAGCATGGGTCGGTGGTTTGTTTATGGCTATGCCACTTCTATCCGGACCAGTTGCTTCTTTTCTTACAGACCGGTATGGATGCCGTACAGTGACAGTTTGTGGAGCCATAATGGCATCTTCAGGGTTTGTGATCAGTTCGACAACAAATTCCATGACAGTACTTTGTATTACCTTTGGTGTTTTGTCTGGCTTTGGTTTGAGTTTGTGCTACGTAGCTTCAGTAGTAATAGTTGCTTATTACTTCGATAAAAAACGTTCTTTTGCTACTGGATTAGCAGTGTGTGGGAGTGGGATAGGAACTTTCATTTTCGCACCATTAATTCAACTTCTTCTTGACGAGTACGGATGGCGAGGCACGACGTTGATTCTCGCCGGCCTCTTTTTAAATTTAATTGTTTGTGGTGCACTTATGCGGGACTTACCGTGGACGTCACAAAAGCAGAAAAAGTTGGCCAAAGAACGAAAGCAAATAAGATACTTAAAACGTAAACAAAAAGAAGCATCAGCCGATTCTTTTTCTGTTAGCAACAGTACAAATACAGCAAGTGTGTTACAAGCAATCACGGAAGAAAAGGAACAGGACCAGGACATTTGCGATAAAAGATTGAGCAGCTCCTTGATAAATTTGCCCACGTATGTGAGGAATGGAGAAAAGGTTCCTTTGGAGGTTCGTATATTTTCTTTTACCTTATCCAGCGTAGACATATTATGTAATTTTTATTTAACCCTCTCCAGCCCAAATTATTTTTTTTGAGTAAATTTTGTTGAAAAAAATTTATGTTATAGAAAATGATACAAGAAAAAATAATTGTTGATAGCTTTTTCAAAAATTTTGTATCCTACAATCTGCAAACTTAAAAAAAAATTGAACCCATTTTGAATCATCTGGCATTGGTGGTACCTGAATTATGTCTGGTAAAAAATTGACTATAATAGGAAATACGTTTATTATTGCACTTTATTAACAATTTAATTTTGTACATGGAAACTATAAAAACAATTTTTATTATTGTTTAAACATAAAAAAAAACATTGCACTTCGAACATTTTATTCTAGAGTAAGACTTTATACATAATCATGTAGCGTCCTACTTCATCAAATCGAACATTTCGCACTGGTGCAGGATGCAGTAGTTGTCTCTTAGTTGGTGTATTCTCTTGAGAAGGACGTCCTCGCTTCCTTGTGTCGGATTTTCCAGCTTTTAGTAACGCATGTCCAACTTGGGATTTGAATTGGAGAAGGGGGATGTGTTTCACTTGTTTTTGTTTGCAGTGTCTTCAGTATAGCAACCAGGAGTTGACAATACATGTATCAATAAGATTAAATATTACTCTCAAATAGAATCTTTTTGGCTTGATTTTGATTCTATATAGTTCCACAAGCATGTCATGCAAATCTACACCACCCATCGAAATGTTATATTCTTTGACAATTGCTGGCCGTTCGATGCCTACATAGGTTTTACTCTTGTTGCACCATCTGTTCACTTTACCAAGAGGATATTTTCCTATATAGTTCGATGCTAATGTGACAGACTTATTGTCATACCATTTGAGAGCAGCAATATTTTTTTTGCTGTCTATTTTTACATCAGAGGATCCACGACCTTTTGCCATTAGAACTTTGTCTTCTAAAAAACGACAACCTACCAGCCGCCCACTTCTTACAGTCCCCGCAGCAAGGAAGCCCCTTTTTTTCAGAGTAACAAGTAGATTATAAGATGTGAACCAACTATCAGTGAAAATCTTGAAATTCATGTGGTTTGGCAGATTTCTGACCAACTTCAGTATTATTTCCCCACTAATTCCAAGACCTGATTCATCTTGCACTGTCCCTTTTCCCACATATATCTCAAAATCGTATAGTATGCCGCTGCGTCCTGCTCTTGCAAAAACCTTTATGTCCCATTTATGAGGTTTATTTTTTATATATTGCTTTAGGTTGCTATGTCCTTTGAATGGTATAATAAACTCAACGATGCTGTTGAATTCTTCAGGTTCTATCTTATTCATATTTTGCTGAACTTTTTCAATGAACGGTTTTACTTTATATAATTTGTCATTGTTACTAGGCGAGACTTTCAAATTATTGTTGACGTGAAAATATGCTCGCAGTTTATTAAAACGATTACGTGACATGATATCAGCTATCGTATTATATCGTGTTTCTTCTGCCCAATACATTCTATATGAAGGAACACGAACAAGTCCACTCAATATATGTATGCCTAAGAACTGCTCTATCTCTGCTGCATTTGTATCAATATTTTTACTGTCTTTTTGCACAGAATACAAGTTTGTCTGCTCAGCAAAATTTTGAATAATATCATTGTCACAAAACATTTTAAAATATTGAAAAGGTGTGTAAATATTTTCATCAACCGAAAACTCACCGGTGTACTCACTGTTTACATCAATTAAATCGTTGTCTGTCCAAGTTGGTTTTTCTGTGCTTTTGTTTTTCTTGGCATGACTTGTTTGTGGCTGTTGTGTAATTTCTTCAACATTTTTTTCTTCCATATTCTCTGTAACTTGGGTGTTCAAGCTAGCTTCAACAATATTTTCCAATAATTCTTCAATTTGAGTTTTTTCAATCATTTCGTCTTCCAAAGCCTCTTCCTCATTATCAACATCGAATTCGATATCAGAATCATCAAGAAGACCAACTAGCTCTTCCTGGGACATATTTTGCAATTCCCGAAAAGAAACTTTGGTTTTGTTATTTTTGAATAAACGATCCATCTGAAATGAATTGCATTTTTGTATTTTATTGACCGAAACAAAATTCACACGACTTCCCAATGATGCCATTTGGGGACCACCGCAATAGCCCAATGATTCAATTTGGATTCATTGATATTTATAATGTTTACATAAACAATCTTGCAAATATGAGCAAACTATAATGCAAATTATCAAATAAAAACAATGTAAGAAACAAATATATTTTGTTCATGCAATTACTTGTTCAATTACTTACCTTAGTAATGATTTGAAATTTACAGTGAATTGTTGATCGATGTCACTTCGAAGTTTTACATTCAAATGTGACTAACGCTTACCGATAGAACTGCCAAATAAATTAATGCAGCGTCATCTAGCAGGAAGGTGAAGCAACGCAATGTTCGCCCAACTGATATAAAGTAGTTTTCTATGTCACTAAAGCAGAAAACATTACCATGATCCCAAATGGGATCATCTGACTGGAAAGGGTTAAAACTATTCATTCTGTTAGTTACTAGTAAAGAGTGCACAAAATGCAAAAAACATCTTAAAAAAATGCAAGGTTATGCTTTAAATATAAAAATAACGTTTAAAAATATGCAGATGATGTAATTTTTTATTTTTTTTTTATTTTATTTATCCACATCAACAATTGTTTATGATACAAATAGAGAAAATAAGATACTGTATTTTGATGTTTAATAAAGAATAAAACTGCATATAAAATAATGTGAATATAATATAAAAATACATCATAAACACGTTCTTTTACAAAATTTTAAAATATTTTTTTCTTTGACATTAAATAACAATTTTTTTTTTAATTTTCTGTAACCTCCTTTAGCTTCGATGACATCTTTGAACCTCCTTGGCATGCTTTGAATGTTTCTGAGGCAGTCTTCTTTTATTTTATCGTTTCTGTGCCAGGTGGTAATGAGTCTCTCAAATAACTGCTGCTTATTTGTGACAGTTTTCAGGGTAATCCCTCTCTTCATAAGCTCCCATAGATTTTCGATCGGATTGAGGTCTGGAGAATTACCTGGCCACCTCGGTACTTTAATTTTCTTTTTTTTCCAGGTACGATGTTACTGTTTTTGCCTTATGGCACGGTGCTGAATCGTACATAAAAGTAAAATCCTCCGATTCGCCAAACTAGTCTTTGATTTGTGGCATGAGGTTTCTTTTTAGAACTTTTTTATACTGATGTTGATTCATCATTCCATTCAAAATGTACAGCCTCTGCGGTATAAATACTACAGCTGTCAGTTAATCTAGTGGCAGAAATTACGTTTTCTGATACAGGAGCAGCTGCTACTCCGTTGTAATCTTTGGAGGTATCAGTAAAGAACATTTTGTAAGTGGAATATTTGAGTACATTTGCATGATACTGAAGCCCGACCTCAGAAGATGTGTGAATGCTTATCATGATTAAGGAGAGGTCTACTATTGGTAAAGAAACTGGGAGGTGTCTGGTATATTTTTATGGGTGCCAAGGTGATTTGATTGATATAATAGGGTGCCAAGGTGATGGGTGTCTTGGTGGTGTAACTTGTGTATGGTTCTAGTGATTCTTCCGATACTAAACTTGCGCTTACTTTGCGCTTAGAATTTTTGAAGCGTAGCATAGTGATAGACATTATCTTCGGAGGTATAGTGGCATTTCTCCTGCTAGCACTTGAAGACTTCTTATTGGAGTAGTTCTAAAGGCTCCAAAGATTAGTTGTAGATATGTGGTTTGAATAACATCCAGTTTTTTTAAGTTGATTTTTATTTGCTGTTTTATAATAGATGCATCCATAGTCGACTTTGCTTTTTATTAATGCCTGATAAAAATGTAGAAGAATTTTAGTATCTGAACCCCATCTATGATTGGATAAAACTCTTAGTAAGTTTATTCTTTGTTGACAGGATTTGATCAAATTGTTGATATGTGAAGTCCATATGAGTTGTGAGTCAAATATTACACCCAAAAATTTGATTTCGCGGACTTGTTTCAAGGAATGACCATTTAGACACAAGTTTAAGTTGTATTCTGCTCTTCTTTTATCAAACATTATTACTTTAATATTCTCAGTTGAAAAAGTTAAACCAGTCTCTAAAGACCACATTTGTAAGCTGTTTAATGTTCTCTGTAAAATTTATGTAACTAATTCTATATTTTTACTTTTAACATATATTACTAGATCATCAGCAAAAAGATTAGCTTTTACAGGAAGCTTTATGTGGTTTGTTATATTATTTATTACGATTGAGAATAATAGTGGACTTATGACCGATCCTTGAGGAATTCTTTACTTGTATGGACCTGTTTTATAGAAAGTTTTTGGTGAAAGCGAGAAAGTTATCATCTATTTTCCAGTTTTTCATAATTTTGAGGATATAATGCGTCCAAGTTGTTATAAATTGTTTTAATATTTGAACCAAATTTAGAATATTTAAACACTAAAACTACTTTGTGGGGATTTAAAGTTCTATTTATTTATTTTAAAGAATCAATTACTACAACATATTTATATATCGGAAATATTTTCAATTGAAAATGCATTGATTTTAAACGACTAACATGACAAGGTTCAGGTAAATTTGATAAAAAATGCAAATAAATAAAGTGTTAAAAAAAGCAAAGTACGAATTCACAAAAACATGCAAAAAAGTTGCATATTATCCGCCATTTAGTTATGAGATATATGGATAGTGCTATTTTTGTAAAGCAAACCTCTGTGCCAGACATTTTCAAAAGTCTGTTTTCTTTTCTTCAAGACTTTTTGATATTTCATTTATCATTCGATGGACTTGTTGGGTAATGGAGTAATTTTCCAGAAAACCAAATATGTTTTGACAGTAATGTTAGGAAATCATGATCTGTGAATATCCTTTGTAGCAGCAATCTTTTAAAAACTTTGTTTACTGTTGGGAGTAGGCTGCTGGATCGATAAGATGTTACTTCATTGGGCTCTTTTTTTGGCTTAACGATAATAACGATTTCAGCAAATTTCCATATTTTTGGAAAGTATGATAAGCTTAGCATTAGATTAAATATAACTGGTAGCAAAGTAATGGTCTTGCGAGAAAGTTGCTTTAGTACTTGTGCTAAAATTAAATCATAACCTAGGGTCTTTCTTGAATAAAGTTTGTTTATTTCTTTCTTGACTTCTATACGAGTAAAACTTTTAATCAAGAGGGAGATTTGACATGCTGCGCTAATTAGTTCTTCCACTTCTTCGTCAGGGTCTGTTGCAGGTTCAGCAAAGACATCCGCTTTTTCTTTGTTGGAACTAATATTATATATTCTTTTAAAATTATTTTTATTAAACATGAAAATGGATATTATAAAATAAGTACCTTGGTATATTTTTTTATGTCTCTTAACTGATAAATTTGTGAAATTTTAGGTTTTAGAGCTGTTAGCGCGAAATAAGACTGTAAATAATGTACTAGCAGCAAACTATCCAAACCTTCTCGCTTCTTCTAGAAGTTTTAGCGATTCTGGGAAAGTTCACGAAGGGGTAATCAATTCCAAACATGCAGCTACCCAATCCCAACTGCCAGATGTTAGTAATAATGTTAATTGCCTTAATTCAAATATGTGGGCTCCCAAAAAAGAGACCGAATCTCTACCTCTCAATAATGCTCATAAAAAAGTACCTACAGCTTACTTAAGGGATCTCAGAATTCACAGGCTCTCTGTTACGTATAGGGGAGCTATGCTTAATATAAACAGGTAAATATTTATTTATTTCTTTGTCTCACTAATTTTGGAAAAGAATGGAAAGTATTTTGAAGTGTGTGAACATTTATTTTCTAGTTTAGGGCTTACAAAGCCATCTCGGAGCTGTGGTCAAGTTTTTAAAAAGTACCACTACTTAGGAGAGATTTCATTTTGATAGAAAAATCCACAATTTTTCTTTAATCTATTTCTTTTTGTTAAAATATTTCTTTGGAAAAAATACATGAAAAATTGTACACTGGACCCCTCAAAAAACACATTAAAAATTTGGTTATGGTACGAGTATCAGAATCCAACCATTTGTTAGAGTTAAAGCAGCAACTCTAGACCAACTCTAAAAAATGGTCTAAAAAATGTTTTAATTTGTTTTTTGTGGAGTCCAGAATCCAGTCTTTTCCTCCAAAAATGGCTTTGGCCACCAAAAAAATTGGAAAAAACTTAATAAAAAACTCTCGAATGCCTAGTCAAATAGTTAAAGTGAAAAATAACTTCAAGATTTCAATGTCTGATCCGATTATTAATAAGAATGGAGTACCACAGGGCTCAATATTGGGCCCTATATTATTTATTTTGTATATTAATGAACTACCACATGTAATGCCTGATGCATTTGTATCAGTTTATGCGGATGACTCAACAATGCTATATCGCGATAAAGACATAAATTTTTTACAAGATAAAATAACAAACTCTCTGAAGACCTTCTCTGATTGGTCCAGTAATCAGTCGCTCCTGTTCAATGTTCACAAAACTAAATTTTTATCATTTACATCACGTTCAAATTCAACCAAACCTGATTTAAGTATTTCCATCAATGGTGAGGATATTTTGAGTTGTAGTGATGTGAAGTTTTTAGGAGTGACTTTCGACTCTCATTTATCTTTTAAGACTCATTGTTGGAATGTATGTAAAAAACTCAATTCTAAATGTTATCAATTGAGAAATTTGGGTAGAACACTTAGTCTGCAACACCTTCGTCTTTTTTATTTTGCTGAGGTACAATCGACAATAAGTTACGGTATAACTGTTTGGGGTGGTTCTTCTAGTGTAAAGGACGTTTTCAAGGCCCAAAAACGTATTGTCAGATGTATAGCAGGTGTTCCGTATGGTTGGTCTTGTAGAAACCTATTTAGAGATTTGAATATATTAACAGTGTATGGAATTTACATTTTGGAATTATTGATACTAATTCATAAAAATAAAAGAACTTTTTTATGTAACAGTGATATTCACTCACACAACACAAGAAATAAGAGACAGTTTGTAGTACCCTATCGACATTTAGAAATAAGCAGGAAGTCATCTACTATCTGTGGTTTACAACTGTATAATCAACTTCCTCAAAATTTTAAAAACATTAATTCAACTACAGCTTTTAAAAACCAAGTCAAAGAGTACCTAGTGACCATGTGTCCTTATACATTAGGTGAATATTACGAGGGTGTATCTGTCAATGCCTAAGCTGCAACATAACCAAATTTATTAATATTTTAATTATATGTATATATATTGTACGTTTTTTAAGTATTTTAATGTCTTAAATATTTTTAATGTATTGTTTTCATTTTTTGTAATATTTAATATTTATAATTTTAGTTTTGACTTGCTGTAAACCTAGTTGTAACTTACAGTCAAATAAACTATCTATCTATCTATCTATCTATAGTCATCGAACTGGACTCCAAATGGCTCCCGAGGAAGCAGTGCATTTCGATGATAAGTCAGCAGCCGGTAGCGAGACTATAGCGCCTCACGCTGTCCCGCATATTTCAGGGAAAGTATCATGTGAAGTCAGTTTAGAACTGGGACAAAGAATGTTTAAGAGCTATATGTGGTCTATACTTTTATAAGGAGCAGAAATGTGGACACTACCATCAAGCATGAACAGAATTGATGCATTGGAAATGTGGATCCATAGATGGATGCTAAATATACCATGGACAGCAAGAAAAACTAAAGAGGAAGTACTAAGGGGGGTCAACAAAGATAGAGTATTTCTAGACACCGGAAAATATCGTATCTGGGACATATAGTGAGGGTAAATCAATATAGAATACTACGAGTACAACTGGTCCTTAAAGGCAAAATAGTAGGCCCTAGAGGTATAGGGGCACATTGTGAGAGGTGAAAAGTACGAACTTTTAAGAAACATCATGCAGGGCAAAATTAAGGGCAAAAGAAGTGTGGGAAGAAGAAAAATATCGTGGCTTCGTAATCTACGTGAATGGTTCGGGTGTAGTTCGATTGAACTTTTCAGGCGCGCTGCTAACAAAGTCGCAGTGGCCATGATGATTTCCAATCTCCGCTAGGAGTGGCACGAGAAGAAGAGAAGAAGAGGTATAGGGGGACGAGTACAGTCAACAGTACGGACTAAACATTAATACCCACAAAACGAAACAAATGATTATCAGCAAGGAGAATATAAACGGGGCTCATCTATACATTAATGGGACGCAGATAGAGCGAGTAAAACAGTATTGCTACCTGGGAACTATTATAAACGAACAGTGGAGCAATGTACAGGAAATAAAGTGCCGCATAGGATAGGCAAGAACGGTCTTTAACAAAATGAGCGCCATCTTCAAAAGTCACAACATATCCGTAGATACAAAAATGAGACATTTGAGATGCTATGTTTTCTCTGTGTTGTTGTACGGGGCGGAGGCATGGATGCTTACAGACACCACTATTAAAAAACTTGAAGCATTTGAGATGTGGCTTTATAGAAGAATGCTGAGAATATATTGGACAGCAAGGATCACGAACAAGGAAGTTCTAGGAAAAATGAAGAAGGAACCAGAGGTTGTGTTTACGATCAAACGCATAAGATTGCAATATCTGGGACACGTTATGAGAAATCAGCACCGTTACTCCCTGCTGCAGTCTATATTGCAAGGTAAAGTCAAAGGTAAGCAAGGACCCGGTAGAAGGAGAATATCATGGCTGCGGAATTTAAGAACATGGTTTAAGAAAACCTCAACGGAGCTATTTCGAGCCGCAGCGAGCAAGGTTATAATTGCCAATATGATTTCCAACATCCGAAACGGATAGGAACCAGAAGAAGAAGAAGAAGAGGAATAGGAAGAAAAAAAATTCTTGAATGGATTCAGATTTTAAATGTAGGACAATTACTCCTTGTGGCAGAGGATTAAGAAGCCTTCACAATGGTGATCGCCAACGTTGGATAATTTTGTAAAGGCACATAAATGAGAAGATCATGTGAGGCTCCACCTCATCCCATGCAGGAGCATTGGGATGAGGTGGAGTAATCCTTGATTTAAACGGATAAATCTTCCTTACCCTGATGAATTGTTGGATTAATTTCTATTGCCTGCTTGCTATAATAATGAACTTACTCGGTGGTTGAATACTGAAAGCATTTTAAATTATTTTAAATATTTTAGGTATCGTCTTAGAGCAAGCTCTTGTCCAGACATCTACAGAAATTCCATGACAACCATCGCCAAGGAAAAAGGCGTTTGGTACGCCGGTTTCTGGGACTTTTGGGATCTAATTGTTGACATGTTTGATTTTTCGTATTTTGCCGATCCCAAATTTTGTATTTTTGCCATATCAAATTTTCTGCTTTATACATGGTACGATGTTCCGTATGTGTATCTTACGGATAATGCGAGAAAAAATGGATATTCCGAAAAAGATGCGTCCATGCTCATATCTATTATCGGAATTATTAATATGATAGGGGAGGTAAGTTTACATTTCCAAATCGAGTATAGCATACTATATAAAGAAAAATTTGCATGAAAATATGTCTCAATAAAAAGGATTTAATAAATAAATTTTTTTTTAGATCATATTGGGATGGGCAGGAGATAGGCGATGGGCCAACGCAAACTTAATCTATGCATTATGCATGGTTCTTTGTGGCGGCGTTATCGCGCTTGTTCCAGTGATAACAAATTATCCAATGCTTTTAGCAATTTCAGGAGCATTTGGCTTTTTTATAGCAGCCAATTATTCGTTAACCTGCATCATATTGGTGGAATTAATTACGTTAGATAGATTTACGAATGCTTATGGATTGCTGTTGTTGGTCCAAGGTGTGGCGAATTTACTAGGACCACCGCTGGCAGGTAAGAAAAATGGTATACAAACTTATAGATAATGAGATATTGGATGCCACTGGTCTCAGATGTAATCATAAAATCTAAATTGTTACCTAAGAGGTGCCAATTTAAATGTTCTTTAGATATACTTCTTCTTTTGGTGCCTATTCGTTTCGAATATTGCCGATCATTCTGGCTAGAATTATTTTATTAACTGATGCTTTAAATATATTAGTAGTTGTTGTACTTTGCCTTGAAGAATTATTTACAGTAATCTGTATTTATTGTTTTCTCATTATATGTCACAGATATTCGAACTTTCTCCTTTTAATGCTATACATCATCTTTCCATTTAAAAGTTTTTCCTTCTTTCTTCTATCAGCTGCAGAATCTCTGTCGTCATCCATGTCTTATTCTTACCTTCTTCGGTCTGCATAAAATTGTCTTTAATGTCGTCTATCGTTTTATTAATGGATTATATCTTCTCGTCTGTGCTTTCCATTGTATTATCGATTTCTGTGATAATACTTTTCTAATAATACACTGATTTTCTAGTTGTTTTAATCTTTCTTTTAATTTCTTATGTAAAGCTTAAGAAACCTTACGAACTGGTTGAAAGAGAAACAGTCTTTGAAAGTTAAATATTTAAACGTGTTTATAGCTTCACATACCTTATCTTGTTGGTGACTACTACCAACAAAACAAGCGAGGAAATGAAAAGACGAATAAACCTTACAAATAGGGCATAGGGGAAGAGTGTACAAAATGACAAACATTTTTAAAAAACCAAAAATTTTACTTCATTTTTTTAAACAAAACTTGGATATAACATAAAGTAAAGAATTTGAAACACTTCAGATACGTTTTTAACAAAGTAGGAGAAAATATAAAGTTTTAGCCAAACATATAAACATGAACAAGAAAAGTTCATTTTACCCCACCTGGCGGAAAAAATGACACATTAATACCGATTGATATTCTGCAGTCGGTACAAAGCTCTCAAAACAAACATTTTTGTGTTCTTGTCTAGTCCGGCACACGAACAACTGCATAGCTATATCTCACCTTTTTTAGACAACTTAGTTCTGTACAGTAAATTCAAGCAGCATCATCATTTTCTTCATCAGCAAAAAATGTTCTCTTCCGTTTTCCAACTCGCATTCTATAAAAATATTCCTTTTTACCGCTCTTTTTATTTTTGGGAGATCTTTGCTTTCGGTTTGCTTTTTTTTTGCCTCCACTAAATTTGGAGTGGAGTTAAGAATACAAGTGCCTTGACGTTTCCTTGCCTTTCTTTTTCCCTGGCCGGAAGCAAATGGTCTGACTGAAACTGGACTTAAATCTGCTAGAGTAACACTAGTAAAATGCCACTTGTTGGATTTTCAAATTGAACTGAGCTGTCATCACATTAGGGGCTTCTATGGTAGAAAAGGAAGGTCCAGGTTCTTCATTATTATCATAAACGTTTACACAGGTTTGACACTATCTACTACAATATTTGTAGTTTTAGACGATTGAAACATGTAGTCGGTGAATACATCGAGGTTTAATGGATAGATACTAGTTTTGGAAAATCCATGAGCAGCATTCTGGACATTAGTTACTTTTACATAGGCTTCATTTAACAGACCACCAATTTGGAACTGAATCACAACTTGATCAGGATGAGCTTGAGTTATGATGAGTTATTTGGTTATTTCGGGTCATAATAGGTTTTGAGTGAACCAAAGAATGCTACATCGAGAGGTTGCATCGAATATGTACAGTGAGCCGGCAAATATAAAAGTACAATGCCATTTTCTTTGGCGTGCAGAAGAACGTCAAGATATTTATGAATTGAATGTCCATCCACAATTAACAAAACCTTCTAGGTGGAAGATGCCTTGGCATATTTTTGGAAATGCTGCAACCATTGTAATAACACTGGACCCGTCATCCAGCCAGTCTCCTGGGGAATACATAAAGTTCCTACTGGTGTATGGTCAGCTAATTCCTTTTTCATATTTTTTCATGGGAATATTAGAGTAGGTGGAATATAGCTTCCGTTAGTGCACATACAACAAACAACTGTCACGTGGGAACCTTGTTCAGCGCTGGTAATTGCACATATTTGTTTGCAACCGGCTGTAGCAAACCATTTCTGCAGGAGTTGTACGCGCTTTTGCTGGAGGTGTGACTTCGGGTTTAAGCAGTGTTATGTCTGAATTTCTTCTGCGAAATTCTCTTAACCAATCTTTTCCAGCGGCCTTTTTCTGGTTATTAAAATGACGCTCAAACCCATTTTTGACTGCTAAATTATAAGCTAACTCTAATAAGTCCCGTCTCGATAGTCCAAAGAACGTTGACTCTAGCATTTTTAAATAATCAAGGAACTGTCTTTCTATTTATATGGGAAAAGTAGGTTTAAACCTGCCTAATCGTTTTCGCCTGTTTTTAAATTTTATCTTTTTGCAAGCATGCCTTCTTAGGGTTGCTTAAGGTATATTGAAAATATTTGATGCATTGAGCCATCCCATTTCACCCCTATTAGCAGCTTCTATTGCCTTTACCATAGAATCTACCATATGTCATTTTACCCCACTTGAACTTAATTTAAAGAAATACAATTTTTGACAAAACAATAACTTATTTACTAAATTTGAAATAGGAAAACAATAAAACAATAAAATCCACAAGGAAATTAATTCCTGCAGCTGGCTGTATACCACGTATCACAAAAAGAGGTTAGATCTTTGTAAATGGGTATATTTAAAAACCCTTAAAAGGGGTACATCAATTACACGAACGTTTTCGGAATAAAAATTCCATCATCAGGTTTAAAATGCAAATTGACATGCCTGAACCACCAAAATATCAGGGTAAAACCCTTTAAATTACATATGTTTACTAAAGATTGTACATAATGTTGTTAATCACATTTGATGTTTAATATTAAATTAAATTTGACTTCAGGTAACATACACCCATGTTTAACATCCAAATTAGAACTAAAATTATTATATGCAAAACACTGCTGAGGCCGGTCCTCATATATACTCAGAAGCAAGGATTTTAACGCAGAAGGATGAAATATTTTTGAGAATTTCGAGTGTAAAATACTCTGGCAAAATATTGTCAGCTATAAAGGACCAAGGGCAATGGCGCAAAAGATACAACTTCGAATTATAGCAACTCTTTAATGAACCAGACGTTCTAAAGTTCATTAAAACGGAGCGACTTAGATGGGCTGGACACGTAATACGAATGCCAGACAACAGGATTCCTTAAAAGCTGACCGATTTATATCATCAACTTTAACATCATTTAAAGGGTTTTTACCCACATAGTATTTTCACTCATGTACACCTGCTAAATGCACTGATGATGGACTTGTTAGTTCCAAAACGTTCTGTGTGATATTTATTTATTAATATTTTATGTATTTCATAATAAGTATGTTATAATTAAAATATGTTTGTTTTTCTTTACAGGTTGGATATACGATGTGACCGGTACATACAGTTTGTCCTTTTACCTGGCAGGAATTTTCATAGCAATATCTGGTCTCATGTTGGTTATAATACCCATAGTTAATAGGTGTAAAAAATGTATGCGCAAAGACGAGGAATCGTTAAAACCCTCAGTAGATTGTGATGTTCCCTGTGAACCAAAACATAGGAATTAATTATTGTATAAAATTAAACTGTAGGAATATTAATAACATTTTAAATAACGTCCACAAGTGAACTTAAAATTAATACATTTTTTAAATAATTACTTTATTTATTTCATGTACGTTTTTAGATGTATTCAAATATCTCATTCCTCGACAAAAACCTTATGTGCCATGTCCGATAAGGACCATGCTTTTAGAAGAAGTTAGTAGCTATTTAATAACGTGACAAACGGGTTTTAACTTAAGTGTTTGTTATATCAATATTTAAATTTAATAATCCTTTTTTTAATGTACTTTAGTTAAATTTCTATTCTTTTCTTAACCAATCTCCTATTTCATCTTCTTCTTTTGGTGCCTATCCTCTGTGGATGTTGGCAATCGTGTTGGTCCATACAACTTTTTTGACAGCTACTCTAAATAGATGTATAGTAGTCATTCCTGTCCACTGTCTAATTTTCTTCAACCACGATGTTCTTCTGCGCCCTTGAGAATTTTTGCCTTCTATCTTGCCTTGTAAAATTAGTTGAATCTTCCTGAGGCGATTGAAGACAGCTCTCGCCTTTTTTATACGACATTTTCTGTGAGTGATCCCATTCCTTATTTAGGCTGCATCCATGATATGTAATTTTGTCGACTTATCTCAAGGGTTCATTATTAGCTGTGAATTGGTGCTATATTACGTCGTTTTTAATTACTACAAGAATTTTGGTTTTCTTACAGTTTAATTTCATGCCGTAACTGTCACAGGCTTCCACTACAAGGTCTATTAATGTTTGCAGATCCTCCGTATTAACAGCAATCAAAACCGTATCGTCCGCATATCTTAAATTGTTTATGATTTCACCACTGATTTGTATACCTTCTTTTAAACCATCAATAGCTTCCCTGAACAGCATTTCCGAGTAAGTATTGAACAACGTCGGTGACAGAATGCAGCCTGACATACTCCCCGTTTTATCGTTTATCGTGAATTCTTGTGAGGTTTCGTTGTCTACTCGTAAAGTTGCCCTTTGCTGTAAGTATACATTTTTAATTAGGCGTAAATCTTTATCATCATTACTAGATTATTTCAGTATCTGTAATAATTTTTGATGTTGTACCTTGTCAAATGCCTTTTCAAAGTCTATAAAACATACGTCATCATCATCATCAGTGGTGCTACAGCTCTAGTTGAGCCTTGATCTTCCTCATTCTATTTCGCCAGTCGTTTCTGTTCATCGCCAACCGTTGCCAATTTGCCGCGCCGATTTTCCTTGCGTCCTCGTCCACACCGTCCCTCCATCTCAGTCGTGGTCTGCCTCTACTCCTATTTCCCACTGGGACCGATAATAGAGTTCGTCTGGGTGGGTAATTTTCATTTGCTCTTGACACATGTCCAGCCCATCTAAGCCTGCCTATTTTTATGAAGGATATTACATCTCGACCATTTACTATTTTTTTATACTTCTCGTACAATTCGAAATTATATCGCCTTCTCGAAATACCATTCTCAAGACAATTGTATGCTTTTTTTTATTTCGGCTATTTGGTTTTCTTTGCCGAGTGGTCTACATTTTCAAGACTGACGTTGTCAATAACAACATTAGTTTGTAAATTACTCAATATTTTTGTTTTCTGTAGGTTCATTTTAAAACCTATTTTATTTGACTGCTGACTTGCTTTATGCTTTAATTTAATTCCTTGTCGTCCTTTAATTAAATACTATGTCGTCCGCAAACCTCAAATGATTCAAAGTACACCATCAATGTTTAGACCTTTTTTCTCCCAGTCGAGCTGTTTGAATACATTTTCCAATGCTAATGTAAAAAGCTATGGTGAAATCGTATCACCTTGTCTAATACTTTTATCAAGACGCATTTTTTTCCGTTTTTTCGTCTTCAATAATTTTGATGTGGAACGTGGTCTGTTCATAAATGTTTTTAATAAGTGTAGTGTACCGTGAGTCTATTCGAGCATTCCTCAGGGCTGAAAAAAGGACCAAATTTCAATACTATCGGAAGCCTTGTGAAAGTCAATAAATGCCATATGTAGAGGTAGATTATATTCTGTGGTTCTATTTATTATATTCTACCAGTGTTCTGATGGTATGTAAGTGATCGTTAGTACCAAACTCTTTTCTAAATCCCGCCTGTTCAACCGGTTAATATAAATTAAGTTTTTGTGTTATGCTTTTGGTTATTATTCTTATTAGCAATTTGTATAAGTGTGACAACAAATTTATATGTCTGTAGTTTTCAATATTAGTAGTGTCTCCTTTCTTGTGTAAAAGTATTATTTCGGCGTTTACCCACAGACTGGCCATTCTTTTTTCTGTTAGACACTTATTCAACAAAACTTCCACAACCTCTACAACGATGTTGCCACCCATTTTTAACATTTCAGACATCATACGATCCTCACCAGGAGCTTTTTTATTTTTCATTTTCTGTAAGGCATGTGTAATTTCCGAAGAAGTTATTTTAGGAAGAATTTCCAAGTCGACGTTTAGAATTGTTCTATGGTCTGTTCCGGGGTTCTGTGTAGTAGATAGATATATACAGATTCTCATAGAACGTTTGTATTTCCTTGATTATTTGAGTTTTTTCCGTCACCATATTTCCTCAGCAAAGAAAAAACTATTCTGCTTAAACACATTCTACTTCTGGAGTAATACCTCTAAACCAGTTTTGAATAATGGCTTTTATCAGTTCTCTCTTGTTACTTGGATTTCGGCGTGACACTAACACAACTAACACTCAGCCTTGAACACAAATTTTCTGTTGGATTTAGATCGGGACTATTTCCAGGCCAAGTGAGGACAAGAACGTCATGGTTTCTCAACCATTCCATGGAAGTCTTAGTCGTATGACAAGGCGCTCCATCCTGCTGGAAGATGCATTGTCGGGCATCCCCTTCAAACAAATCTCTGATAGTCGGCAGCAGTTTGGCTTGCAGTATCTCTTTCTGATATTTTTTTTGACATTCATATTCCCTTTTGTTACTGCTAAACGTGAGATATCGATATTTTTTACGTCAATTTGATATAAATTTTTCAACACTTTTCTAAAAATAGTAAAGGTGGTTTGCTGTTAAATTTGAAATTCCAAAAGAGCTTTACTCTTGGTCTACATATTTTACTTAGAATTCCAGTAATCAGGCAATGACTACTATCCAAGGTTCCAGTAAGCCGCAAATTGAGAAAAATTTTCAATTTACTTACCGTCCACATTTAGTGCGTCATTTGTGTTTATACATTGATGTACTACACAATTGTTTAATACTTTAGTTGTTATTATTTTAAAAGGTACAAATTGAAAACTTCGTTAAAACTGAGCGAACTAAATTAAAAAACTGGTTAAAAAAATGAATTTTTAAAAACAAATATTTAGTTTTAATAACAAGTTTTCTTTGAATATTTGTTTTTAAAAATAAAGTATATCAATTTAGATAGTTTTTCGTATTTATAGGTTTATTTGGAAACTTTTTCAATCCCCACCGACTCCTGTGACGTCACGAACTTGATGATAAATTAAGAAAACTTACCTTAAAAACTAATTTAAATTATTGCATAGCTTCAATTACATTTTGTTTCAATTCCAATAATTTAATATAATTAATCACTTTTAATAAACAAAAATACATTTGTAAACTTGTGGGATCCCTGAAAGTAGTAGAATCCTATTTTTTATAACATAGATAGATAACGTTTTTTTATTCCTTTGCACAATTTAGGTGTATTTTGTAAATAATATTTTAAATCGTAAATGCCATTCATTAGGAATTAGCAATTTAAGAGTTCGAAATACCGTTTTTTAGATTTAGTAATTAAGGAACATTTAGCATTCGGCAGGACAAATTGGTTCTCTGTTATAATACATATGAAGAAAAATTTAAATGTAGATATAGTTTTGTTAAAAATCTTAATCTTTTGTTTTTTTCTTAAAAGAATCATTCCTTCCGGGTACAATCAGAGATCAAGTGAAATATTGTGTTTATTTAAAATAAAGTGCTTATTTGCCAAAATTTGCCGAAACGTTTTAGTTTCATTTACATCAGTACGACAATGTAGAAGAATGGTGGAGCTCGAATTGAACAGAACTACAGTCGTATTACAGTTATGTTAAAATGATGAAATTACGAAAGACAAAAAAGTTAAAAAGTTTTAAATAAAAATGTCCAATACCCCTTCCCAAACCAGCTTTCTTCAAACCCAAAAAATTGTTATTTTTCATCGTTACATGCTAAAGGTTCTTTTGACACAAAGGTATGCGTTTATCACTTTTTTTCCATTAATTAAAAGAGAATGTTCAAAAAACGCATTAGTCCCGTAACGTGATTTGATTTGAGGCTGAGATTTCTTGCGCCAACGACATTATTAGGTGCAGCCCAAGCCAGTTCAGTCGGATTGAGATCCGGATGGTACATTTTGGAAATGTACCATGTAGCAAAGAAATATTTAAATACTTGACAACATGGCAGGGAATTTAACGTTAGGAGCTCGACCTCTTCCGCTTGTCATACTGTACTGACAGTTAATAGTATTCCTCTACTCTTCAAACATTTGCCCAACCGAATGCTTATATACTAAGATAAATCGTTTATGAATAAAATTCCTGTGATTCTTCCTACATAGATGACTATTTTATATTATTTGATCAATTATTAGTAATATTTAATACGGGTAGTTAGAATTTTACATTTTAAGCTTCAAAGTTGAGATTTAATAATAGTACAACACAATTATACTTTATATTGATAAAGTTAACAAAAGTTTTAATCTTAGAATATTACATTCCTGTCAATAAATGATTTTACTATTAAATTGTTAAATTATTTTGTGTATTTATTTGTGTGTAAATTTTCAAAAATCGCTAAATAAGTTACTACCTAAATCTATGTAGCACATAAATTAGGATACGGCAGCAGTTACTGTTATGAAAAAGTAGTTAAAATAAACTCAACATTACAAATAAAATAGAAACTGAATCGATCAGCGACAAAAAAACTGCTCAATGAACTTGATAGATGTAACAGCTCACAAATAAAAATCAACCGAATAGTAACTGGTACGCTGGAAAGCGAACCCATAATATCATTAGCTGCGATACTGACAACCACATTGGAAACTGACTTTGTGGTAAAGAATATCTGCAATTAAGCAACCTTCTGAGATACCACACATCGAATGCTTCAATTCGGTTTAGCGATCTTAGTTTGTGATCAGGTCTCGCTACTAGTCCCTACTGTACCTACATTATTATTGCATATATGTAGCATTTTAGGACGCGAATATGGAGAGCCAAAGGAGTTTCACGCCGACAAAGATTGTTATTTCTAGCTAAAGAGCCACCTCTAAACATAAGGCGACAACAATTATCACTAAACTACATTGCCAAAATTTCAATTAAAAAACAACATCCTCTTTTCTCTCAAATTTTCGACACTGGCATCCTCTCTTTTAAAAAGACAATAAACTATATTATTCTAATAGAAAGAATCAAAGTCACAAATTTTAACATGGATCAACTAAGTCTATTGCTATATACAAATGCAATCTCTCCTCTATAGACAACTCGCCTACTGACGATTGACCTAACACTAAGAAAATATCCCAAATCATATATAAACTTCTCGATAATTAAACATTTTTTGCGGAAATCATATCCCGTTACCCCAACTACTTACAAATCTTTACGACGCCTCTAAAACCCTAGATGGACATGCTGCTGTTTACTATTCTCATGAAGAAAACTCCTATAGTATATACTTACCTACAAATTGTAGTGTACTCACAAGCGAGACCACAGCTATATTAAAAGTCTTAACCTTTTTCAAAACGAGTAACACGATGAAGTGCGTCATCATTACAGATTCAGGTAATGCGTTATTGAAATTAAAGCAAATATATACAACAAATCTCATTATACAAGCAATAAAAAATTAATTAGAAACAATTTATTCCATGGGAAAGGACACAACTTTCATGAGGGTACCATCGCACACTGGAATCTGGGAAATGAAAAAGCAGATCAACTAGCAACTACAAGCCGTATCAACTTAAAAGATACTACAAAAATTACAAAATATCCCTATAGTGACATGAAATCATGCGTGGAGTGAGGCAAGGCTGTATTTTGTCTCCTCTAATCTTCAATCTGTACTCTGAAAGAATATTTATCGAAGCTTTGCACGATACTGAAAGAAGGATTCTACTAAATGGTTACAGGCTAAACATCAGATATGCAGATGCCACCATAATATTTGCGGAAAACTTAGAAGACCTTCAAGTTCTTATGAACAAAATCACGTATTACAGTCAACAATATGGATTCAAAATAAACGTTAAGAAGACAAAGCTTATGATAATTAGCAAGAAAAGGATAACAGAAGGTCAACTCTACGTCAACCAATCCCCTGTAGAAATAGTGACGCACTACAACTACTTCGGCACCATAATAAATGAAGAATGGACCAACAACCAGGAGATTAGAGCACTCATCAGAAAAGCTAGATCCACCTTCAATCGGATGGGGGTCTTCTTTAAGAGTCACAACCTCTCTCTTGTTGATACAAAAGTAAGAATAGATAATAGATGCTGCTGCAGATAAGATAAAGATTGCCATGATGATTGCCAACATTCATAACGGATAGGCACATCAAGAAGAAGAAGACAAAAAAACATCTGATTAAAGTTCATTGCAATAACATTTGACAAAATTACTGGGAAAATTCAGCAACATAATTAAACCCAATATCCCCAAAGGTGAACAGCTCTTTGAATAACACCACAAGTAGACGAGATCAAGTAATTATAAACCAATTTTTAAACTCCCTTGCCGATGCATTCATCAAGCTGTTTGCTTCGCAAGTCTTAGGGAGCACGGCGGCCTATATTTGAATTCGATTTCGCCAGGTAGAAATCATGTGATTTCTCTTTTTGTTCTTAGATGGCGTAGTTACGTCCGTAAATTAACTATGATCTACGACGGAAAAATATTTTGGTTTGATATGGAGTAGTAACTATACCGTACTGAGGAGATCTAAAGAGATCGAAATACGTATATGCGGCTTGTTGCTACTCTGTATCAAATCAAAATATAATACCGTCATTTGTTTTGTTTATTTACTTCATTTGGAGTACCAGAAATCGAATTCACTATGAATATAGGCCATGATGGACGGCATTTGGAGTGCAATTTTTAGACTCCCTTGCCGATGCATTCATCAAGCTGTTTGCTTCGCAAGTCTTAGGGAGCACGGCGGCCTATATTTGAATTCGATTTCGCCAGGTAGAAATCATGTGATTTCTCTTTTTGTTCTTAGATGGCGTAGTTACGTCTGTAAATAGTTATTTTTAATAACTATGATCTACGACGGAAAAATATTTTGGTTTGATATGGAGTAGTAACTCTACCGTACTGAGGAGATCTAAAGAGATCGAAATACGTATATGCGGCTTGTTGCTGCTCTGTATCAAATCAAAATATAATACCGTCATTTTTTTTTATTATAAACCGTTTAAGAATTGGTCATACTGCTGTCACACACAAAATTTTAATCAGTAAAGATCCACTGCCAATTTGCAATAACTGCTCCACTTCATTAACAGTGAAACACTTCCTGCTTGACTGCCCGTGTTTCCAAAATCAAAGAAGAATGCATGGAATTTAAGACGACCTCAAATCCATCCTGAGAGATAAAAATTTAAATGTATTAAATTATTTAAGAGATATGAAATTGTATTATACTATTAATGTACATATTCATATTAAAACTATTGTATTTGTCATCCCATTAATAACCCTGCGTGATTGATATGGTATAAGTGTTAAAAAAAGATAGTTTTTGAATTTGGTAAAAGTATTTCTAGCTATTGCTACTCGTATCTTTCTTCGTCGCAGTCTCACTTACTGTTTTAGGTAGCTCCAAGATATTTAAATGTATCAACTCTGTCTATAAGTTGGTTGTTTATTTGCAACCTGTTCTTGCAAATGGGATTGTGTGCTGATTGTCATTATAATTTTTGTAATGTTAATATTGAGATCATATTCCTCTCCAACTGTATTAATATTATTTACTAAGTCTTGTAATTCTTCTATGTTGTCTGCTATGACAGCTGTATCATCAGCATATCGCAAATAATATATGAAAATTCCATTTATTTTTATACCTTTTTCATTCTGCTGTATAAGTTGAATGGTATTTTCTGCATAGATGTTAAACAGCAGAAGGGAGAGAGATGGGCTGGCACCAACACTGTTTAATTTAGCACTGGAATAGGTAGCTAGACACATTTATCAATAAATCAGTCCAAGTGGTAGCATATGCAGATGACATAAATATCATGAGCAGAACCAAAACAACATGAGATAATACATATATGATATATCAATAAATACAAAAAAAAATAAAATCCTAGTACAAAGCCGATCGTGGAGAGTAGCACGACTCTACCTAATAGTTGGTAACTTAAAAAAGGGGATACCTTTATCTGTTTAAGAGTTAACATCACAAAGGACAACATGACGATGCAGAGCTTAGTAGAAGAAAGAAGAATCGTTTTAGAAGAAGTCAATACGGCATACTTTGCAATGAAGCAGATATTTAAATCACTAGACGCACATCAAAGAACTAAGGTACGAATCTACAAGACCATAATCCGACCGATAGTGAGCTGGTGGGTATGTGACACTTGGGCATTAACTTAAAATCTGTAAACTGCATAGACGTCTTTGAAAAAAGGTAGCTACTAAGGATCTAATTAGACTGTAGAGCCATAGGATGGATGGAATAACATAATTACACAATGGATTTTATTAGAGTTCTATTATTTTTTTACGATAAAAAATTGGTCGAGTAATTTGAGGTTTGGATAGAACAATACTGAGATTTCTGAATAAAATTGGTATTCTCGAAATATCGGTTAGAAAAAAAAAACAGGAGCCCGTGTGGGTAAAAACACCAAGTCCTTGAAGTAGTTCTATATTCTATTGGGAACACAGATTAGTACCCAATCAGTGGCGGCTCGTGACATCTGCTATAGGGTGTGCTGCATGAACCACGGTCAATATAAAATAATAGAAATAGAATAACATACGAAAACAAAAACAATAAAATTAGCTTTAATACTAATTAATAGTAACTAATAACGACATGCTATAAAAATCTGATTAACTTACATTTATTGCATTTTTCTAAATTGGAAATTAATACGCCGGTCCTTTTTTGTCGCAAACTTTTCGATTACTTTATCGTTAAAGTTCGGTATTGAAGCGATGAACTTTTTTTCTATCGAGAGTGTGGAAAGGGCTGTTAATCTGTCTTCGCACATTGAATTTCTTAAAAATGTTTTGATCCGTTTTAAAGTTGAAAAACTACGTTCAGCTTCTGCTGTGGTCATTGGCGTAGTCACCAGAATTTGTATCAACTTTTTGGTTTCTGTTAATGTGTCCTCTAAATTATTAGAAATTATAAATTTTAGTAAAGGCACTGCACCTTTTAATGTTCTACACTCGATATTGGAATACAAAACTGACAGTTCTGTTCGCAAACGGTTTTTATCAAAGAAGTTATAAGCTGTACAAGTTAAATCCAATTCATTTTCAGGAAACTTATTATTATATTTTTCGAAATGTTCTGAAGATAAAAGTGTTGCGGCAACTAGATGATTTGTATATGCAAACCGTTCTTTTGCATTGTTTATAATAACATCACAAACTTCTAGACAGGCAATACGGTGATCCTGTTGGCTGTTATTTGGGCGTTTCCTTTTTTGGACACTAGGCGCCGCATTTAAATTTGAAGCTTGATGTATGATAGGGTCTATTTTATTTCGGACATTGTTAATACTTTGCTCAAAAACATGTATAGCTTTCTGTGCTTCGGTTGGGTCCATGTTCTTTTTTTGAAGATTATTGTACAAAACGTCAACATGTGGCATAATATAATGAAAAACAGTCAGCCAGAAAGTAAAATTTTGATCTTCCAGAATACGTCTAAGTCCTCTTGCTTCCTTGGAAGTAATAGCATTTGACTCTTCTTCTAGTTGCTCCATACACTCAATAATAAAGTCTCTATATTCGTAAACGACATTTACTGTACGAATATTGAAATTCCAGCGTGTAGGGATTGAACGAGGAATATTTTTTCCAACTATTTGATTTAAGACAGCTATTCTTTGAGGTGAATGACTAAAAAATCCAGGTATATCATGTAAATCTCCAAAAAATACGCGTACTTGGGAATTAATAGAACATGCTCTTGACATTATTAGATTCAATTGATGGGCGTAACAGTGCACAAAATGAGCAGTTTCATATTTTCTCTTAATTATTGTTTGCACTCCGCCATGTATCCCACTCATAACAGCTGCTCCGTCATAACTTTGTGCAATGAGCTTATTTTTGTTATTCTTTAATATTGGGTCTAAAACATTCAAAATTGTGTTAGCTAAGGTTTCAGCATCATGTTTTTCTGGAAGCAAAAAAGTCCAAAACCTTTCAACTGGAGCACCGTTTTTTACATAACGAAAAACAATGACCATTTGAAATTTCATAGAAACATCCGTTGTCTCATCAGCTATCACTGCTAAAAATGGGGCTTCATTGATTTCGTTTAAAATCTCCTCAGCGTATACTTCTAGCATGCAATCCAAAATATCATTTTGTATTGTTTTTGAGGTACCTTTGAAAATTGTCGCATTTGTAAGGTGTTCACTAAGTGTTTTATCAAGTTCAGCAGAAAAATTCACTAAACCACGAAAAATTCCAGGGTTATCTGATGTTTCAGATTCATCGTGTCCTCGTAAGGCGAGCTCAAAAGCCCCATAGAATTTTATACAGTCAATTATTTTTGACAAAACATACCTGTTTTTCGTCACCTCTTCATTGTGTTTTTGTATATTTATCCAATAAGCAGAGTCAAGTTGGGCCTGTATATTAAGTTTCCCAAATAATGCAAATCGCATTTCATTGTTCATATGAGTTTGCGTGTTTTCATGCTTCTTTATTTTTTCACTTAAATGCACTAGATCCCGCACTCCTGTCTCGCGCCACAATTTTTCCTCTTTATCTGCGCCGAATAATGCACACGGAAAACAGAAAAAAGCATTTTTTTCGGAACATCCACAAATCCACTGATTTCGTAGATACATGTCTTTATTAAATTTACGCGTATATGTTTTTCCACGGCTTTTACCGGACACTTCAATATTAAGATCAGGCATAGGACGGCCACGTTCTTTTATAATCAACTGTTGTTGATAGTGAAGTTTTTGAAATTTATTTACACCTAATTTAAATTGAAACTCCATTGTTTTAAACACGCTCGAACAAAACAAATTAAACAAAATTGTAACCTAAGAATTTCTAAACACGGCACAGATGCAACGGTCACGAATAACTGTCGTGAATTGCAGCTCGCAAACACATTTCCGAGGCCGTTAATCAGCCGATTGCCGAAGCACATCGGCTAAGATCGCCGTTTGCCTAATAAATGCATTTTTACCGCTGCCCAGTGTTCCCAAACCTACCGATAAATCGGTAGATGTACCGATTTCGCCGGTTTTCTACCGATGTACCGAAAAAGACTTAAATTGTACCGAATTTTAGATTAAGATAGAAATTTTTACTTATTTTTAAATTTGAGAAGAAATATGTAAGAGATAAAACAATTTTTCTTGCGATACCTGTAATTTCCATTCAGCATTTTTGTGTGTTCAGGAAAACGTGTGATAACATTCAAAAATGTATTCTTAAATATGATACCTAAGCGGTACTTTACAAAGTACATGATGTCATAAAAGCTAATAATACATGTTATACAAACTAAACTTTATCACAATATTATCGCCAAATATTTCAAAGCCAGCAATTCATAACTGCACTGTATTGTTGATTACTAAAAGTTGATTACTGAAAGTATTTAGGCCGTTATCAAGAAATATGATCCTTATAGATAATTAAATTAAAAGATATTTGTGGTGTACAATTTATTGTACACGTTAGGCATTATCTGAGTTAAAGAAAAGATTTAAATTTCAGTCAGTTGGGGTTGTGAAGTTGTAACGTCGTGTTATTATATTAGTACCTTAATTTTTTTATTGTACGTGTAACAATAATGTCGTCAAGTTCTGAAAGTAATTCAAACCTAGGTGAAACAAGTAGCAGTTCTTTAAAAAGAAGAAAATACATGCAGACATACAAAAAGCAATGGGAGAAAAATTTGAAATATTCTGGGTGGATAAAACAAAGTAGCAAAGGGGTTAATTTTGCATTTTGCTCTTGTTGTGCTAAACATATAAATGTTAGTTCTGGCACTGATGCTGTTGATAAACATGCTAATAGCAAAATTCATATGGACAAGGCTAAAGCCATGAAATCCCAACCAAAATTGCAATTTGATCGTATTACTAATAAATCTGAAGATCAAAGAAAAGGTAAGTCATAAAACGTTTATATATTTGAATTTTCAGTTTGTTATATTTAAAAAAAATTTCAGCTGAAATCAGATTATGCGCTTTCCTTGTAGAGCATAATCTACCATTTACAATTATGGATCATTTACCCGATCTCTTGAAAACCATTAATCCAGATGTTATTAAGGAGTTGAAATGTGCTAGGACAAAAAGCCAGAACATAATCGAGAAAGTAATAGGAGAAGATAGTTTTGAAATTTTATGTGAAGATTTACGACGAAAAAAATTTTCTCTAATAATAGATGAATCGACTGATCTTTCCACCACGAAGCATTTATGTTTAGTCGTAAGGTATGAAAAAAACTATGTTATTCAAGATTCCTTTCTGTCTCTCATACCACTAGCCTCAGCAGATGCAAATACTCTTTTTCAAGCTGTGCTAAGTTTTTTTGCTGAACATAATATCCCTTACAAGGATAATCTCATTGGTTTTGCATCTGATGGAGCTAATGTTATGATGGGTTCTAAACATTCTTTCATGACTCTATTAAAAAATGAAATACCTGAAATTTTTATTATGAAATGTATATGTCATTCGTACCACTTGTGTGCATCTTACGCCTGCGAAAAATTGCCAAGATTTGTTGAGGACTTAGTGCGAGATATTCATAATTATTTTTCTTCAAGTCCTAAACGCATTTCTGAATATAGAGAATTTCAATCATTCTGTAATGTTAAATTTCATAGAATATTACATCCGTCCCAAACTCGCTGGCTTTCCGTACATGCTGCAATATCGCGTATATTGGAACAATATAATGCGCTGAAGTTATTTTTCACAGATGCTGTTCAGAATAAGGAACTACTTGCAGCTGAAAATATCTTAGTTAAACTTAATGATGTTACTACTCTTTTATTTCTGTCATTTTTAGATTTCGTATTACCCTTATTTAATAACATAAATAAAGAAATGCAATCACAGTCGCCTAAAATCCATTTAGTGTATTCCAAAATCTGTTCAACTTTAAGAACACTGTTCGACTGTTTTTTAAAAAGAGAATGTATTTTGGACAAGTCAATCGAAAACATTGATTTTATAAATCCTATAAATTATTTAGATCTTGAACAAATATATTATGGCGCGAGGGTACAAAATATTTTTCATAACCATACAGATTTAACTCCAGAGCAAAAACATTTATTTCAATTGAGATGTCTTGACTTTTACATTGAAAGTTGCAACCAAATTGTTAAAAGAATGCCCTTAGAAAGCAATAAGCTAAAAGAAATGTCTATTATAGATCCTGCAAAAGTTAAATCTGGTGAAATTTCATCTATTGCGCATATGTGTGACTTATTCCCTGGATTAGTCCCATCCTCGACCTCGACCAATATTCCAATGCAGGCAATTGACACTGAGTGGCGTCTATTGCGAAATACGGAAGAAATAAAAGATTTAGATGAAAATGTAGAACAGTTTTGGAAGGATGTTACGAAATTTAAAAATGGCGACGGAACACCAACGTTTTCTCACTTAACAAGTTTTATTTTCAACCTTCTATCTTTGCCACAGTCCTCAGCAAATGTTGAGCGAATATTTTCTACCGTGAACATACTTAAAACCAAACAGAGAAATCGGTTATCAACGGAAACAATAACAGGTATTTTACACGCTAAAAGATATATAGCTGGAGAAGGAGAAAATACCTGTTCCAATTTTGAAATTGGAAAATCACTAATGTCCAAAATATCAAAAGATCGTTGGTATGAAAAAGAAAATGAATAGGCTTTAGTAATCATTTTTCATTTTATGTTTTTTAAGTTAATAACTCGATTTCTCTGTTTTTAATGAAAAGCTCCTTTGTTATAATCACCTAATCATCTTTATAGGAATTAATCAGTTAAGAGTTTAGATTTTAATCAGTTTGAGTTTATATTTATATTTTTTTTTTCTTAATAAGTGTTGATTGTTTTAGAGAATAAGTGTCTGATTTGTTTAAGATCTAATATCTTCTGTTACTTATTAAAATGTTTTTATTTGTTTGACTGTTATTTCAATGTTTCATTTAGTTTGAGATTATATTATATGATTTGAGAATTATATTACATGGTTTAAAATGAACATGACAAATAAAGTTTTTAAGTCCTCTTTTTTTTTCTCTCGTCTACTTATACTTAGTATAATCCTGACCAATCCCTTATAATATAAATATGTAGTATATGTACCCCATCGAGCAATAAGACAAAAGAGGGAATGTAAAGGTAGAAGGGGTAAACATATTGATAGACAGGAAATGCCATCTTGAGAGGCCACTTTAGACAAGGATAGACAGTCTCTTTCCTTGTTTAAGAAGTCAAATTTAGTTTGGTTATGTTATTGTTTGTCCCAACTGTCACATGAAATTTTATTTATATTGAAGTTTTTTACCAATTATGTCACTTTTTAGACTATTATCGTTAATATTTAATTAAAACTTTCTAGTCTGAAAAATATTTTATAGCTATTGTTAACAAATGTTGGAAAATTTAAATTTAGCGCCTTTGCATTTCCGGATGTGTCCGCCATCAGAGGCCACTTTTTTGGTCTCCTTTTTATAACGATTAGATTCCCTCTTTTGTCTTATTGCTCGATGATGTACCCAATATAAATGTGACAACAGAGAGAAGCCTTGTATTTCCCGCTTTGTTATTATTATTAATGTTCCATGTTACTACCAGATAAGTGCCAACGTGTGTGTCACGTGTCAGTTAGTGCCAACCTTCTCGTTTTCAGTTCAGTATCTCGGTTCTCATGTTTTATTTTATTAGATTAAAATGAATAGACATATTTTATTTTTTCTTAAATAAACGAATTGCAAAACATTAAGAAATTTAAACAAAATATTATATTTTGACAGATGTACCGATTTTACTCCACAATGTACCGATTTTTTAAAAGAATTCTACCGATTTTATTTTTTTACGTTTGGGAACACTGCCGCTGCCAGTGTTTCGGTTGTTATCGACGCGGCTTCACTGGAGCAGCAAATACGTAAAAAGATTGCTTCACTGGAGCACTTCACTAAAATGAAGAGAGTGTTCTGCGGAAGAGATTTGAGCCTTGAAATGAAAACTTCGCCTGATGAGATGTTACGTACTTTCTGTGCTGTTTTACGGAATGGAGTCATGGACGTTAAAAAAGATTGATATCAAAAAATTAGAGGCATTTGAACTGTGGATGTATCGCAGAATCCTGAGAATATCATGGACCGAGAGAGTCACAAATGTCGAGGTCTTGAGAAGAATGAACAAAGAAAAGGAAGTCATATTTACAATCAAAAAACGAAAACTGCAATACTTGGGCCACATTACAAGAGGCGAAAGATATGAACTGCTTCGAATAATTATGCAAGGGAAAATAGCAGGAAAAAGGTCCATAGGAAGAAGACGAAACTCCTGGCTAAAGAATCTACGGGAATGGTATAGTTGTAGCAACAACGAATTGTTTCGGTCAGCAGTTTCGAAAATACGTATAGCCCTGATGATCGCCAACCTTCGGAACGAAGATGGCACTTGAAGAAGACTGGAGCACCAAATACGTAAAAAAATTATACGGTTTCACTAGAGGAGTAAATACGTAAAAAAAATAATATTAATCATCGTTGTTGGTGAATTATTATTAACAGTTTATGTTTAATATGATAATATGGCAGATTTGAAATAAAACTATATTAATTATTCTTTAATAATTAAGATTTGCTATGGTTGTTTGGTAGTTCTGCAGCTCAGCAGCACATAAAGAAAAGCCGCCACTGTAACCCAATCGATACCTCTAGGTTTTAATAAGAATATATAATAGGAATAAAAACTTTTCAATATTTCCTTGTGAATAATTTGATGATCAGAAATTGAATTTATCAGAAAATTTTTTGGTTGCAAATCTATCATAAATGAAAATACTCTCATTTTTATAGACACCACATGTATTCACCAAATAGGAATGAGCATTTTGATCTTTTGATGCCCTCTAAATTGATAAATATTAACTTTTATCTAGAAAAGGATAAACATTTAATTTTTTTATTTACCTATTCAAATAAAATCATTGTATGTATAGCAAGTCTAAGTACAACAGGTAAATAAATTGAACAGTGACGTAGGCTAGGTAATTAGGCAAACGTAACTGTGTAATCTGTTCAAATAAAGTCGATTATCGTAATTACTAACATTCTCGGGTAAGACAAAAACTTGTAAATAGCACTCATCCTTGGGGATCAAAAGGTCACATTTCGTGATAAGAATAAATGGTAATATTTATTTATAGTGATTTCATTTGGTCATTTACGTTTATAATTCGAAAAAGTTCATTTTGAAGTATAATGGTTCAGTGCATGTACCTGTAATACAAATTACAATAATCGCAATGTTAAACTTTTTGATGAACTTATCTTTGTTTGGTGGTGTTATATTGATTTCGCCTTTAGTGATTTTGACGTTTTTTGGTAAGTTGATTTAGAATGTTTACGATTATTACGTATGATATCGTTTACTTAAATAATTGTTTATATTGTATGCGTGAATGTTTTCTAAACAAAGCAACAAAGCGATTACAATGGATACAGACGACGAACATTCAGATCATGGTTGTTAAATACTTAAAGGTCAAAACTAGGAGCATATTCTCTTTTTCAATTTCCTTTATACAATTTAGTCTAACACTCTTTTCGACATTAACGATGTCTACTTTAGGACATAGTCTTTTTCGATTACTTCTTCCTAACCATCATCGATAGATATAATCTTAAATCAAGAACAACAGAGCCAGACACGTTAAAAACTTTGTACCCATATCGGAAAGAATTCTCCTCCTTCAACTTAATACCTACCCAATTACAACTAACATTATCCAGGTATATGTCCCTACAGTTCACAAACCAGACAACATAAGTGAAACATTCTATAATGAATTATCCAGCACCTTAACAAGAATTACCAAAAAGGATTTAACTTTGATTATGGGTGATTTAAATGCCAATATTGGTAGGGGACAATCGAGAGAGTTCTTAGGATAATTTGGGCTTGGAGAAAGAAATGAGCTAGGAGACCGATTAGGTAAATTTGTAGCAGAAGAGGAGTTTATCATTACTAAAACTTCAAACTCTCATACAGAATATTATACACATTCTTTATTCAACCAGGAACTAGAGAAGTTGCATATAGTTTCGCAAGATGTACAAGGGAAAATAAGGATCAGACAAAGGGATCAAAAAAGCAATTAGAATAGCTAAGGATACACAGGATAAACTTTTACATCTGATCATTCAGGGAAAGATCCAAGATTAACGTGGTCCTGTAGCAAATAAAGCGACGATAGCGAATATGGTAGCCAAAATGATGTCCAAAGATCGATAACGGTCATGAAACTAGAAGAAGTAGAAGAAGGATACACCGCTAGGAGAACAATGTGTGGAAACTCAGCCATTGCAACAAACACGACCTATTCTATATGCACAAAAAAGTTAAAAAAGCTATTTTGCATTTAAAAAGCAGATAAAGACACAGAATTACAAACAGGACTCTCGATTACCATCGAAGAAGTCACGTCAAGTTGTGTATAGAATTCATGAAATTTGGGGATGAACAGGGAATAAAGCCAGGTGTCAACACGTTGAAAGATATGATTTCCAAAGATTATTTATCGTTCCTTATTTGCTACAGGGTCCTTAGTAAACATCATATACTTGCTAAGAAACATTGCTCAACTTTATTAGATTCTAATAAGGATAGCTTCAGGCCTTTATTTTGGATGTGAAGAATTTGAAATTCGTCATAAAAGAATGATTATGATCTAGAAGGTGAAGTGCATATGTAAAATCTGTTTTCCCATTATTGAAAGCCCTTTTATGTTCTGCTATACGTTTGTTAAAGGTTCTACACGTTTGACCAATGTAAGTTTTTGGGCAGTCGCCACATTTAAGTTGCGATAATTCGAACCTCTATAATTAAAGTTATCACGAGTTCCTACACAAAATCTCTTTATATATCGAACTAAATCAATACATTTTTATGCACTTGGTAATTCTAACGAAAAAAATCATTGCTATATAACAAAACGACGCGTTAATTCAAACTCATCGGCGTCTAACACTCGACCATTCAAAGTTGCAGAGAGAAAGAGGCGGGAAGATTGTATGTATCAACGCGCCTTTGTATTTTGATATGGTTAATTTGACTACATATTTGACACAAACTTCTCACGAATTGGTTTGTTTAGTTATTAGTTACTGTTACTCTTTCGTTGGTAAACAGATTAAAATTTTGTTAGTCATGAGCCCTAAAAGAATAAATGTTTGACGATTGCTGAAAAAAAGAAGTTAATCCAAAAAGTAGAGGAAGGTGAGAAGAAAAGTGATGTTGCAAAAGAATATAAGATTCCTCTGAGTACTCTCTCAATCATAATAAAGTACAAGGAGAAAATTAATGCTGCTAAAACTGCTGAAGTATGGAAAAGAACTACTAAATTTGAATTTCCTCTTCTGGAAGAAAGTCTGGTCATTTGGCTAAGACAGTGTAGAGGACAAAAAGTGTCTTTTATCGGAAACTTGTTGAAGGAAACTGCAAAAGAGTTCACGTCTACTCTAAGCATCAAAAACTTTGCGGCAAGTGAAGTCTGGCTTACAAATTTTAAAAAGAGAAATGATTAAAAAGAAGAGTTGTGTTTAAAAAGTTTGTGTGGAAAGTGGAAGTGTATGATAATGCAGTTTTCTTAGATTGGTACGCTAAATTGGCCTATTTTTCAAATGCTTACGGACAAGACGCTTACTTTTAAAGATCAAAAATGTCATGGGGGAAAACATAGTAGAGGAGAGGTTGACAGTTTTACTTTCAGCAAATATGGACGGATTGCAAAAACTTAAACCTTAGTGATAGGAAAAGCAATGAACCGGCGATATGTTTCAAAGGTGTGAAATCGTTTCCTACAGATTATCGTGTTAATAAAAAAGTTTGGATGACGACAGAGCTTTTTAACAGTTAATGGGGACATGAAATGGCAAAAGTGGAAAATTTTACTATTTTTAGACAATTGCACTGTCCACAATAGTCCTCCTTCATTGTCCAACTTAGAACTCTACTTCTTTCCGCCAAATACAACTTCCAAATTGCAACGGTTGGACCAAGGCATGTAGAGGTGTAACTCCCCTTACAATTCTCAACTGCTTTAAAAAATCCGATTTCGTAAAAAACGATTAGGAAAATCTTCCAATGCTTATATGGATGACGAAGAACCAGCAATAGAACCAGTTGACATCAGCGGTGTGAGTTTTTATGACTTTGTTTAAGTTGATGAATATGTTGCTGTCACAGGTTCCCTAACTGATGGCGAAATGTGATCTGCGACAGATACGAATGAAAAAAGTAATCATGAAGATGAGTATGATACATCAAAACCTTTGGCAGAGGTGTCAGTTACGAAAGCAAGATCCTCATTCGATACCTTACAAACCTTCTGTCTACAAAACGAAAATGATGAAAAACCATTTCAGGAAGTTTTTCTCTTAAAAAAATATTGAGCAGTCTGAGCAGCACCAATGTGCTTTGAAGCAAACCAGTATAATACAGTTCTTTCGAAAGATTGAATAATTCAAATTATAAATACATACATGTATGTACACGTACACGAATGTGAATGTACCACTAAACTTTTGTCATCGTTATATAATAGTAGTTAGTAAATAATAATTAATCAACGCTTAATAATTCGATGTTTTATTTATTTTCTCTCACAAATTTCGAACCATTTGATATTTCAAACACTCAATAATTCGTAATATTTTAAGATACCCTCGAGTTTCGAATTAACGACAGTCGACTGTAGAGGTAATGGATTTTGACAAGAGCTATGAGTCATGCAGATGCAGTTCACAAGTTTACCTGTTATTTACAAGGTCATAGCTCTTGTCAAAATCTATTACCTATAGTAAAAAATCAATTTATTTCGTTTTAGTTTTAAAAGTCTATAAAGCACTATGGATGAATGTGCTTTCCATGCTGCACCCCGATGTAGAATTTATCAAATATGATACTGTGCGATCACTGTTAGACACGCACCGGAACCAGGGAATCGTGTGTGTTCTTTTAAGTGTAAAGGGTCAAGCGCAACCGGAAGCAGTCCGAAGACATCTACAGGTAATTAGTAAATTTATAGAATAAACATTTAATAATACAGAACATTGGACAATGAATCTGAATAGAGTATATGAGAGGGGCAAAAGTATATATAAAAAGTGCACTTTACATTTCCTATTTCTGTATATATTCGATCATTTGTTCTTCGTTCGATTCGTCTCTAATTGCTGTCACTAAAGCCGAAGGTACACATGCCTGTTACTAGCACAATTGCATACTATAGTGTATTTTTATGTATGAGAGAGTAAAAAAACAATAAATTATGTATGCAAATCCCTAAACTGTTGATACGGGTGACTCAATGAAAAACAGATATTTGTCAACAAGTTTACAGTAGTATATAGGAAAACAATTTTAAATTGAGTATGACCACCAGGTATAAAGGTTGGAGCAGAATAGAATACAATAGTTGTGAGGGTTACTAATCCCTAAATAAGGTTGCCAGTGTCGGAGTGATGGAGGTTAACAGGTACTAATGAATTTGCAAGAAATGTAAGATGTTTATTTTATTGGTTATATATAACCAATAAAAGTTTAATAAGTACCTACCTATTTGCAAAATAAAGTTTAATTCTTTAGATAAAATAAAACGTTTTATTTTATCTGAAATGAGTGCATTCCACGAAGTAAGGGTTTCAACAATCAAACATTTAATTCTTTAATTCCAGGAATCTACGACAGTAATTGACTAGATAATTACCTTCTAAACTTATTCCACAGAAAATGTGATAGTGGGTTTTTCCATTTTGTAGGAAGGTCCAAGTGGCGTATTCAAAATTCTTAACAGTTCACTAAAAGTAGGTACTTCAGTTGCAAGGTGCAGTTTATTGTGTATACTAGTGTTATGGAAAATTTGGAAGTGCCGTGTAAACGCCGAAAAAATTGGTCCTTTAACAGTTAATGAAAAAACATTAATATTTAATTGTTTTAAATCATTTACAGACATACGTTTATGTGAAAGTGTTGATGAGACCGTTGAGTTAGTTAGCAGTACACTTGGTGTTGGGAAATCTACGATTTACAGAGTTATTAAAGAAGAGAAATGTAGTAGTTTTCAAATACCACGTAATGCTCCAGGGAAACCAAAATTTCAAATAGAATATCATTTTAAAGAAGGACTTCGACGGAAAGTGCATGAATTCTTCTTTAGACAAGAATTTCCAACATTGGATAAAGTTCTTGTCTCAGTTCGAGATGATAAGGATTACCCAGAAATGAGTCGAAGTACGTTATGGAAACTTTTAAATGAAATAGGCTTCCGCTGAAAAAGAATCCCAGAAAGTCTATTTTATTAGAAAGAAGCGATATTGTCATATTGAGAAGACATTTTCTAAGAACCATAAAGGAAATGAGAAACCAAAAAAGAAAAATATTTTATCTTGATGAAACATGGATCAACGAGGGTCATACACCAAATAAATTTTGGCAGAGATGAAACTGTTACAAGTCAAAGACACGCTTTTGTAAATAACTTATCTACTGGTTTAAACCCACCATCAGGAAAGGGACGCAGGCTGATAATAGTACACATTGGCAGTTCAGACGGTTTTGTTGAAGGTGGTTTATTAACTTTTGAATCAACTCGTACCGGTGACTACCATGAAGACATGAACGCTGATGTCTTTCAAGAATGGTTCGAACAAATGATAGATCTTCTTCCTAAGAACTGTGTAATAGTAATGGATAATGCAAGTTATCACTCCAGACTTATAGAAGGACTGCCCACAACCAAGTGGTTAAAAAAAGACTTGCAGAATTGGCTGAGTTCAAAAAATATTTCGTACCATCCGGATCTATAAGAAAGGAACTTTATTCGTTGTGTGCCCTTCATAAAGAAAAATTTAAAAAATACGAAATTTATGAAATTGCCAAAAATCGTGGAATGACAGTACTTAGATCCCCACCATATCATTGTGAATTAAACCCGATTGAACTGGTATGGGCACAGATAAAGAGTGAAGTTTCAAGAAAAAATACCACTTTTAAAATTCATGATGTTAAACAGTTGTTTTTGGAGGCCGTAAATAATGTAAAACCTGAAAACTGGGAAAAGGCAGTAAATCACACTATTAAAGAAGAGGAAAAAATGTGGAAGCTGGACAATATTACTGATAAAATGATCGAGCCAGTTATTATAAATCTTGGTTCTGAAAGTTCATCTTCTGAATCTGATTTGGATTTGTAACAAGTAGCTGTAAGTTTTATATTAATATTTTTATTCATCTATTTAACATACCTTAGACGGTTTTAAAAACTCTTTTTCTCTTTTGTAATTTTTAAAAATTAAAAAAAATGTGAATTTTTCAAAACCCTTTTTAATGTAGGCCAGTCAGTTCTAATCTAGTGTGTGATAAAAGAAGTCACTTTTGTTTAAATACACATAACACTTTATAACACTGAAATAATTCATTTATTTTTTACAATTATTCAAAGTAATTTTTCAATTAATCTTGAGCACGCCCATGGAGTGGTCGGAGATACCAGTTAAAATTATGCTAATTACTCTCTCGTTCATAAAAATAAACTATAGTACCTAGCAAGCACCAGCTACTGTCCCCAAACTGGCAAGTGTGTACCTTAACTGGCATGCTACTTCCTGGCATGCTAGCTAATCGCAAAGAATTTGATGCATGGGGAGTGTCACTGGCATGTGTGAACGCGCGCTTCAGCTACGGGCATGCCAGTAGCTAGCACAGAATTGTCAGATTTTAATCGGTTTATTTTTAAACTTGTTAATTTAAAAAAAGGTTTCGTTGGGGTGATGAAAAAACCATCAAATTTATTTCTATATACCTATAGAGAATTGGAGCGTCTTTGGAATTCTAAATCATCTCCATATAACAATCAAATAGCTCATGACAATGCTTACATAACAAATTAAATTTCCTACTCTATGCAATGCCTTCAGAGATTTATATGAATCGCCAGTAGCCAAAAATCTAACAGATATTTTCAAGAGTTATTTAGTCCTTGCTAGAATAGTATCTCTCATATGGATTTTTTTAATATTGCACTTAATTTTTCCAAGCAGTTCATCAAATTTAGCATTTAGTTTTTAAAATTTAGGAAGCATTCTTAAATGGTTTCTATAACCTTCTACATCTTCAAGTCTCATCTCTTTAAGTAAACAAGCACTTGCTCCAAGATTGTCTCGCCTTCAACAAACTTGATAGTCTTCAGCGATCAACTGCAACAGTCTCTACTCAAAGTAATCCCGGGTCAACACCCATAGTGTACGTCTCATCAATAAACTCTGCTATTACTATTATTTGGTGTCTCCATTACAACTGAACGAACATCTCCACTGAGCCAACGAAGGGGATTTGTTCACTGAGTTCTATCTGCAGCTCCAATCTTGGCATTAAAATCGCCCATAATGATCAGAACTTCCTGTCAAGGAATTTTCTGTATGATACTGTTGATGTTCTGATATAATTCAATTACTTCTTCCTCCTCTTTGCAATGGGAGCATAGACTTGGATGATGTTTATATAGTTAACTTTTTACCAATATATAAAAAATAGCAAAAACTCGAATTTTTCGACTTTGTTAACTAACAACCTCCATTTAATTCAACGCAGTAAATATATAGGTTTTTGCCCTATAACCTCGTACCCCTTAAAAAAATAAATGTAGGTCAGAATTATGAGAAAAAGGTTATTCCTGTGACCTACTACACGTATCCTTCGCCTTAGCTGCCTAATTGGTTGCATAACATGTAGTAGCACTATTGAATTTATGAAAATTAACATGCTTTTCATATTGATTTGAAAAATTGTTTTTAGGCCAATTAAGTTAGTTTTTTACTCAACACAACTTTATAGACGAATTTGACAGTTCAAACGTAAAAGAGATATTACAAAAGACTTTCATCTAGGGCACAGAATTGATTTATCAATTTTTTAGTTGAAATATTTTTAAATAAACAATCAACACGTAAAACTAAAGGTCGATTCAGACACATCAGTCCCGTCACAGTCTCGCCACCGAACCGGTCCTGTTTGGTCACAGAACTATCAACTATCTGACTGCTGGCAAACTGTTCGTCAACTGATGAATGTGAATGCCGGCGCTATATTTCTATTAAAGAATATTTTGTATGACGGATTGTTCGGTTCGGCGCCAGGACTGTGACGAGACGTGACTGATGTGTCTGAATCGACCTTAATTATTCCGCTTATAACTTAAAGACTTGTCTATTTAGAAATTTGACGTTAACATAGGTACATTTGATTTGAGGGTCTTATGTTTGTTTGAATTTTGTGCAAAAGATGGGACAATTCGGTTGAAAAGTATCCAAAACAAAAATAACTATGAGATGTACCTACAATTTTTTTCTTAAGTCGCCTTTTTATTGATATCTTTATTTATTTCTTTATTTATTGAGAATGTGATTATATTAAATCAATGTTATTTATACACATTATTAGGTAAAAAATCGTTATTTATAAATAATACCAGGTTTATTTTTGACTAACATGATTGATCTATTTAGGAAAGTCATTGTCTCAATGTTCTAATTTTCACCTTTACCTTCAGTAATAATTAATTATACAATTATATAATTATTACTAAAGCAGCGAATTAGTTATAATCACTAACGATTTATTACATTTACTATATAAAAATTTCTAGGAAGTAGTTCGTCGCAGAGATAAAACTGGAAATTTAACATTTTTAAGACTTCGTCATTGTTTGGTTACCAAATGTGGATCTTATGCCTGGCAAAACTCGAAGTTCAATTTGGATCAGCATTTAACAGTCGTTCCTTTTACTTACAAAGGAAGAGCTGTGACAGAATATAACATACAAGTAAGTAAGCTTAAAATTATTAGTAGCAACTCTGTGTATTTCGCAGATGATCTTGTTCTTTATTGCCAAGGTAAAATAACAAGGAGCACATGCTCTTTACTCCAAAACACTCTTAACAATCTTCATAACTGGTCCACTAAAATTGGAGTCAAATTTTCATCTGGAAAATCTAAAGTCATAAACTTCTCTAGAAGACACCACACTCACCCTCCTCTAATTCACCTAAATGGATCTCCTCTTCAAGTGGTTGATAAACACAAATTATTAGGAATAATATTCGATAAAAGACTTACATGGAGAGATTAGATACAGAATACGAAAACAAACTGCCTAAATAGAATCAATATCTTAAAAAACTCTAGCTCACCATCAATGGGGGGCAGAAGAGAAAGTCCTCTTAAGAATTGACAGAACATTGATCCGCTCTAGGTTGGATTACGGGAAGCATTTTCTAGCTTCCAATACTCACCTTAAAAGTCTGAATACAATTCACAACACCTCTGTACGCATTAGCCACGGCGCCTTTAAATCAAGTCCTTTTGAAAGTTTTATTATCGAATTTTCAGAACCTCCACTTTTTATAAGACGACACGTTACTTCTGTCTTACTTCTCTAGAATTTCTGATAATCCAAAAAACCCAGTAATTAAACTAATTAATACTTCCCACCCTGTCCCAGATAATAGTCACTCTGGAGCACATTCTCTCTGACAAATTTTAAAAACTTTGCTAAAATACACAGACCTAAAACTCAGAACTCCGTTTACTACGTCCAGAATTCCCCCATCGACCAAAAAGCTACCTACTGCCCTTACCAGCTTGAACCGACACAAAATAAAGAAAGTAGGTCTCTCTTGGTACAAGCATTTGAGGAACTTATATAGACACAGCGTTATGACAAAATTCTCTAAACAGATGCCTCCAAATAAGAACAGGCCATCGGTTGTGCCGTCAGTACCTTAAACACAATAGTAGCGTCACATCGGCTTTCTCCCAGATGCAGTATACACACAACCGAACTGTATGGAATACTCAAGGCATTAGACTCGCCCATTGCTAATGAGAAATCATTAGCAATATGCACCGATTCACTCTCCGCCATTGACTCAATCAGAAATATATACTCCATACATGCCATTGTACAGTATAAATGGATGGGTGACAAAACGGAAACAGGAGTGGAACGAACATATTACTAGAATGACAGAGGATAGAATAGTACGAAAAGCACGAGATAAGTCACCAAATGGACGAAGAAGTATTGGCAGACCAAGAAATTGGTGCGATAATTTAAACAATAAAGTTAATATTGATGAAGAAACAGACTTTAAAGTCTACATACATTAAGGAGGAAGAAGAAGAAGGTTAGTTTATTAAAATTACTGCAACATTTGGGACAGGAAACTCCTTCACTGTCCAGTCATACAAACTGTTGTATTAATGCTTATCTAAAATAGTTTGAGTTGACTACATTATTCAATTATGATTCAAATTTTAAATTAAACGAACATATTCTTCTAAATCTTTTCCTCAACAACTTTAAAGTTTTCCCTCAACACAGTGTTAATATTTTTGTAACAGGTATCCCTTTTCAGGATTATGTGAACGAAATTGTTTCGAAATATCTCCCTGGAAATATTCCCCCCTGGCAAATAACAATAATACCTTCTTCAGAAGACCAACATTATATTCTATTCAGACTTCACCACATACTCCTTTCTGAAGGCCTAAACATTGGAGACTTGCTACCTTTAATACCTCCAACTCGGCCACCAGTTGGGTAAGTGTAATATTTATTATTTAGATTTTTATTATACAGTGCGTTAAGGGATTTAGGATTAATCCAAGTAAATGGCAACGTTGCAGGAGGGAATACTACTTGTGTTTACATGTTAGCATCTTGAGATCGGTACACATTTTAAGATTTTAAAAATTATTTTCAGATTAAGCCATACGGCTCACACTCCCTCTAAAGGGAAAATTCTATCATCCCAGATACCTACGGTATCAAAAAAATTGAGCTCTGGTGGAATTATTTCCATGCAATCGAGCTCTAGGTGACTTGGTACGCTGGAGTATCTCCCAAACATTTTCGTACACATCTGGACGTTGAGAGTAATACAGTTTTCTGCATGGTCTTGTAAAGATGTTCATTCAGACCTAGCTTTTTTATATTTCCTAGGTGGTTCTTCGGAATGACTTCAATGGTAGAGAGAATAATTGGTATTGTCTGGGTACTTTCCATACGAAAAAAGGAAGGTCACAAATGAGATGGTCAGATGACTTGAAGAAACACACAGATCCCCAAGTGGATACCAAGTGGATACAAAATGCCTACAATAGAGAGACGTGGAAGAATTAAGAGGAGGCCTATGTCCAAAATTGAACAGCAAGGGCTGTACAGATAGATAGAATCTGTCAGAATCTACTTTTAACGTTCAATATACGGAAGATCTTTGCGGTGTCCAATTCTTTGATGGCATCATGTATGAAAAGAAAGAAGGAGACTTGATGCTGTTACTTTTTTGGTAGTTTATCATGGAAGATGATCTTTTTCTTGGAAGAGGAACATTTACGGCTTCTATTGACAGGAAGGTTATTCGTTACCCTTATTTCAATTACTGTCTCTCGGGTGGTGGGTTGCTTGAGTTGTTTGAACCTAAAGAATCGCTGAACAAGAGCAAGTCTGGTATTTACTAGGGAGAGGGCTTTGATGTTGTCATGTACTGTCTCCCAGGAAGGCCAGGTAGGTTAATTTTAGGCTAGTACCCATTTGGCTATAACCTATATAATTCAAAGAGTGTCCAGTTTTAAATATCTTGGTTGCCATATTACTGAACAACTAGATCCAGATCAAGAGATAAAATGTAGAATCGAGATAGCCTGCACGACATTTTTAAAAATGAGGTCATTCTTCTGTAATGATAACTTGCAACTTTAACTTCGAAAGCGCATGGTTAAATGCTACATTTGGTAAGTCCTCTTATACGGTGTCGAAGCATGGACATTAAAAATATCCACGATTAATCGTCTGGAGGCCTTTGAGATGTGGCTGCACAGACGTATACTAAAAATTCCATGGACGGCTATGCTGACAAATGTGGCAGTCCTTGAGAGAGCAAATGCTGCTTGCGAGCTGCTTGATAACATCAAATGTAGAAAGATGGCCGATTTTGGACACGTAGTAAGGGGAGACCGATATAATATTCTTCAACTTATTATGATGGGTAAAATCGAAGGACGCAGAGGAATTGGTAGAAAGCAGGCCTCATGATTGAAGAATATCAGGGAGTGGACAGGAATAAAGAAAGCTGAGCAACTATTTAGAATAGCTCGTGACAGAGACAGTTTCGCCATGTTAATCGCCAACGTCAAGGGGACTTGATAGGGCACGTTAAGAAGAAGACCCATTTCTTCTTCTTAGAGTGCCGTCTCCCTACGGAGGTTGGCAATCATAATGGCTATTCTTATTTTAGAACTTGCTGCTCTAAACAAATCAATCGATCTGCATTGGTACCAATCACGTAGATTCTTTAACCATGAGTTCTGCCTTCGGCCAACAGATCTTCTTCCTTGAATCTTTCCCTGTATTATCAGTCTCAAAATTTCATATTTTGGTCCCCTCATCACGTGGCCTAGGTATTCCAGTTTTCTGGTTTGTATAGTGGTGATTAGTTCTGTTTCTTTACCAACCCTCTCCAGTACTTCTTTATTTGTATGGATTTAATGGGTATAAGACCCATTTGGCGTTGATAAATTCTGAAGAATTTTCTTGGATCTTCTAGCGTTATCTATATAACTTGAAGAAGAAACGGTTAAACAGCAGGGATTGGTTAAAGTACTCTTCCGGGCTAGTTCTGAATATGTGGACTGACATTTTCTGTCCGGGACCGAAGTGAAAGTTTCTTGGAACGTCTTGGTTACAGTCTAGCCGCTTATAAGTCTAGAATGCAAGTGAACTAATTATAAGCGATTTAAATTTTAAAATGTTGCACAAAATACATTGTTTTACTTATATTTACATGAACTGTATAACAAAAAATTATTTATCTCAATTTTATCGATCATTTATTTTATTTAGGTCATATGTATCGAGAAGCCCTCTAGTGGAAGTTTTTAAAAAACCTGAAGTTATACTGGTATTAAAAGATAGATTGACAGAAGAATTATCCAATCGTTGGAATGAGTTTGTAGCAAATTATGATCCATTAGAACGGCCAGAGTTACTTAAAAGTACACCAACTTTTTTTCAATTCGTATCATACTGCCTGCTAAGTTTTGTCTCTGTTATTAGAGACTGTAGAAAAGGCTTTAGGGTAATCAAACCTGATGCTTTTTCAAAATTCAAATATCTAGTCCAGTCTGTGCTTAAAGAAACAGATAAAAGACAAATTGGCCCAAAAACGTTATGTCTATCTGTGGTTAAATCTTTAGATCCAAGAAATTTATTAACAAATTTAGTACAATTTCTGTTTTATCTTTTATTGAAACTCCCTATTCGACTACCCATAGTTCTCTTTGCAGAATGTCGTGCTTTTTGTACTTGTTTAGCTCTGAATTACTGCCCTTATCCCCGTACCACCGTGGGGATATTATATACATTTATTCCTTTATTTTATAATTCTTTAAAAGAGTTTGCATATATAGCTACAATTTTGTTTAAAGCACCGAAAACCATAATCCAAGATATTCTCTTACAAGATGAATCATTTGAAACTTTTACTCTATGTGGTAGGAAATCCGTAGCTTGGTCAGAAGCCATCAAAACCGAAACAATCAAAGCCGTTGCAAAACAAGCGGGAGTTTCAGAAACTGAAATAATGTTATCGGCAGTATCGATGTGTCTTTCTAAATATTTTGTTCAAACCAACCATTATATTCCAACCAAATTACCAATCACGATTAGAAACATCTCTTCAAACTACATATTTGCTACTGGGCCAAATATTAGGCCGGAAGACGCTGTTAGTGGAATACTCTGTCTTAGTTTAACGATTCCTGATCCAAAGAAGGGTACCACAGAAATAGAAAATCTGTTAGAAATAAGAAACAAATTTAATGCGTCGCTAGAAAACCAAGGACTGTCTCACTTGTTAACGATGTTGCAGACGAAGTTTAGATTTTTAAGTAAATTTTTGCCAGCAACTCTATTAAGTATCTATTTAAAATACTTATCGAGAAAGTATGCAGTAAGTGTTGCTGAGATCACCAGTAGATATCCTAATGTGACACAAAGGACTATTTGGGGACAAGAAGTTAGTAGTGTTATTTATCTCAGACCTCCTCAAGCAAACACATGTAAGTATAAATATAACTAAAATCTTTTTTTTTATTTTATTGATATAAAAAAGCTGAAAAAATCTTATACAGGTTTATGAAGATTCTAAAAGGTTGTATCATTTGCAATTCATTGATTATTTTGGGGGAATATTGAAATTCCTTCGTATATGTAATATATTGAAATCCCTTCATATATGTTTACAAAAAACGAAGAATTTTTCCATTTTTGTTAGTTCGTATCTTTCAAGTTAAAATACCCAAAAGTGTTTTCAATCATTTTATTTGCATTGATGGATGTTAATATAAACCATTTTAGAGTTGTTTATTATTTTAAACATCGGCATTTTCTTTTCATGTTTTATTCGAAGTTGCCTTATAATTTCGACGCTATTTCTGTCAAATAATATTGAATAAATGAGTGGGGGAAATTGGGGGTCGCGAACAAATTTTTTAGCAAAAAGGGGTCGCGGTTTAGATAAGTTTTGGAAACTCTGCTTTAAACGATACAAAGAAGACACTACTTGGGGGCTGTGGAGATACCAAAAACCTACTCTAAAAACTGTATGCTTAAAAATGCTGAATTTAAACCTTCACACTATAGCCGATCGCACGTCACGAGAAATACCTCCACTAAACTTTACTTATTTTACTTTTGAAAAACGTTCTATGCCTCGCATTTGTTGCCAAAACTCAAAACCGAAATTTCATGCTCTAGGCTTTGAAGATTCGGCTTTAGCAATGGAAATTCTATAGTGACCAGATAATGGAAGTGATACATTTTATTGATCTCATGAGAATCGAAAAAAATTGCGAAAATCGTGCAACGTTAATTTATTTATCACCTTTATAAAAACTCAGTTTATTTTTGGCAAATACAGAAATTGCATACAAAAGGTGCATTCTTCACCTTCAAATCGCATTTTGATTTTTGTCGATACGACACTCTAATCAAAAGATATCAAATTTTTACCGCTGAGTTGATACAAATTTTATTTAAAAAATTGCTGAGAATACATTTCATTCTATAGAAAAAGTGCTGATAAACATTATTGTTCAAAATTATCTCAGCTAGAAATCTTGTTTGAAACATTTTTTTCTACGACATACAGATTTTTGGTAAATCGATTTTTTCCGCCCCCTCCAACGAGAGGAGGATTTAGGGAGAAGCTGAGGGGTAGAAATGGTAAACCTTTTTGCTTATTTTTTGAGGTTGCAAAATTGAGACATTCTCAGCAAAATTCAGCTTGTTCGTATGATTTTTTGGAGATTTAATGGCATTCTCGACCTGACGACTGCAGTATAAAAACATTTTGAATTCAAATAACATTATCGAGAAACTACTTTCGTTTTTAAAAGACTTTAATTTACTAAGCAAAGAATAATTAGTTGTTACCGCTCCGCTAAAAACCTTATTAGGTTAAAGCGAGTTTTTGTAAATAAACAGGAAAACAATAAAATTATTGAATAATAATTATCATAATAATTAGTATTTAATAGGTAAATAGTAATTATATATAATTATGAAAAATAAAACTAATGATAATGCCTCGTGACAATAGAAAATTTCATACTTCATTACCACAACTCGATGAATATTTAAGTTTTTAGCAACCGTATTGACAGCGAATTTGCTGGTTTTCTACTGATATGTTTTCATTTCTACCTTTATTAAACTCTTTATTATACTCACAAAGCTAATAAACTATTTTATATGTTTAAAAAATCACAAATCTCCCGAAAGCGCTTGCATCGCTACAGAAGTTTTAAAATTTGATTGTGATACTCTCATTGGACTTACTATTGTAAGTCTTTATTAATTCTAATTTATTGTTCTTTTTTAATTAAAGTTATATACTTATAATACTCACAAATTTATTAAAGTCTTTATTACTACTAATTTATTTTACACTTAATAATTATATAATTATTATTTACCTTTATACGTGCGTTACATTCAAATACACGTCGCGAATTTATCTTCTTACTAACCCTCCTCAATGAGAATCACTGTTATTTATATGAAATGCCGTTATCTAGAAGGGTCTGGTGATGCATCGATGACCTTCCATCCATTAGGTGACTCATTCAGCTAGACTAGAAAAGTCGATCGCCTTCTGGTAAATTCGGAGGGTCGCGCCGCCGGCTGCATTCTTGGTACTGAAGTTATTCGACCCTTCTGGAGAATTCGGTAGTATTTGATCTAGAAAATTCATGAATGAATAAATATGTTTACGGTTTTTTAATATGACACTATCTTTAAATTTAAATAAAACAAAGTAAGTGTGAGATATTATTGGAATTTTTTATTCATTTGAAAGATCACTCGATGCCGTTATGTATAGAATATAACATCGTTCAATGTCTGCAGCAGTTTCGCTGGGTGGCACGCATACGCAAAATGTCCAATTTTCCATGGCTGACGCAAAATGCAGGCTAGATCTGATCGATGGTATACGTTAAATTAGCATTGGGGGTCGCTAGTATGGTTTTATGGTCACATAGACCTAAAACTTCTACAAAAACCTCCCAAAAAAGACTCGAATCGGGATCAAATCGCTAGATCTCATGGTCAGTTCATATCACCTTCACATAAGATAAACACGCCCTCAATTAGCTCATGCACAATGTCCAATGTGGCAGAGCTGTGTGGCACGTAGCTAAATCTTGTTAAAGCCACATGTCGTTGGTGTCCAAATCATTCAGTTGAGATGTGCATGTTTGCATATCTGAAATCTCTCACATTATATGTCTTTAATGTATGATTTATGCTTATTTATTCTGATACTTAGTGGCCCTGAAGTTTTCCCCAGATAAAATTGTTGCATTTACAAATTTGTAAAAACTTAAACGGGAATCACTTTTCCAGTCATCTCCAAAATAGAAACATAATAAATTATTAACATCAACCTTTTTGCTATTATTGACCACGACATTAGGTTTCGGAATTTTGGCAGGTTTCATTCTTTCAATGTTCTTAGTTTTTTTTGTTATTGATTTTCCAACACCAACATCCGTCTTATAAGCTAACTCACCGCGGACTAATACTGTGCCTTGAGAGCTTTTAGTTAAAATAATCCTCTTCATTTTTGAGAAAGCAAAATGCCATTGTCTTGCTTGCTTGTTTCATTTTTCCAGTCATATGTTTCTAATAAATCTCCAACCCAATGAACAGTACTATACTTTGAAAATATCTCCAGATATTCATGTGGTTTTAAAAACTTTTTTTAATATCCTTTTCGATATTCTCAAAAACCAGGTCTGGAGGCATGAAAGAACGTCCTCTCACTGGGAATATTACTTCAATTTTTCTAATTTTATCTTGTCTAGAAAACCAATAACAACACATAGATATGAGTGTCGTGGTTTCGTTTTGGCCTCCGCATCCATCGCACATGAGCCTGATAGTATGAATATCGTCTCCAAAATTAGCCGATTCAAGAATGTAATAAATGCAGGAGGCAACCTCGCCGAACCCTTCTTGTACTCGTTTTCGGTCCAACAGAAAGAAGTGACATTAGATGGATTTAAACTACTTTTGGAAGTTCTTCTGACAACGGTAAAATTGTACATATAAAATTGACGTAAATAATACGCCTGTTGATCCGTAATCTTAGGCAAAACGTGATTTTTCTGACAGTTAAAAGAAAACGTTTCTATACCTTCATCCCGTTCTTTTAAAAGGGTATAAAATGCTTTTGACCTCAACGTATGTATCCTTTTTTGGATGATTAAGTTGGCTTTCATGTCGTTATCATGGCACGCCTTTATTTTCTCAGTCAATTGTAAGCATGTCGAACATGCATCGGTTCTAGGAGAACCAAAACCAAGGTTATATTGTGTATTAAAAATTTTCCTGAAATAGGTTTTTTTACTGGAAGGTTTTCATTTTCTTTTAAGTACATTTTCCACATCGACTTTATATTCAAAGAAGAATCCAGATATAACCGTTGGTTTTGTCCCCGGCAATCATGAGATTCAATTACGCGGAATTTGTTAATAAAATCCATAACAGCACTTTTTTTCAACATGTACTTTTCCAGCTTTCTATCGCCACCTCGATTTTACATTGCAGGAAGGGAAGTTCTATAGAAATTTTTTGTGACTGTATCAATTCGTCTCCTTGTTATACCAAAAACTTCCATGAAAGCTTTCTTACACACAGCCAACATTCTGTTGTCGTTAGTCAGAATATAAAATCGTGTTTGAAATGTTTTTGCAACATGTTGCGAATTTTTTGGGCGTTTACGCTGTATTGGAACTGTTTTGCAATATTTCAACAGAAAATTATCTTGAAATGTTTTCTCCTTCGTCCCATAAAATTTAGAGTGGAAACGTATTATTTCGTTCATTTGTAGTAACGTACATTGAAAAGCACCACTTTTGTGTCCATATTTCGGATAAATTGGGAGCGAATGTGGACTATACCTAAAATAAAATCCATGTTTATACAAAGATATGCAAAATCAAATGAGAAAAGGCAGCAAATATTTGATTTCACGCAAAACAAATCCTATGTATCTCTTGATACGTATTTCGACCTAATAGGTCTCGTCAGAAGAGCTATTCATAGGGCTTCTCAACGTGAAAAATCAATATTTTCTGCCTTTTAAGAAGCAACAATAACATGGCTTCAATACGGACGCAATAGCGACATCTAATTACAACAATCGAAAATAGTTTCGAAATATACAAAATCCTTTGATGCAACTTACCTCAATTTTTTTTGCTGAATTCTTTTCCATGATGTGGTAATACGTTGTCATTTTCGTACTTTATTACTAGCTACAGGAGTACCATTTACCTCCATTACACGATTTATTATTTTAAGAATTCGAAAAAATATGATACTACTTTAATAAACAAACTGTGCTGCTTCACAAATCACATGCAACTAACACTAACATATAATGTAAAACACAACGCTTTTAGCGCGAGATTTGTTGACAAGTCCGAACAGGATATTGCACGCTCTGAAATATTCGCCAATATAAACAAGAAAAACCCATTGGAGATTGTACTCTTTGATTTTAAATATTGGATAGCAGATTGTACGGTTTGAAAATTAAATGTCATTAGAGATTGTACGTTTTGAATTAAAGTCTAATTTCTGCCCTCAAAATTTTTGGAGAATGACTATTTTGAAAAGAGTTTTTTTATTGTTTCGATTCAGAACTAGAAACTCAACGTAATGCGACATCTACCTCATTTTTTCTGAAATATGGAGATTGTACACTTTGAAACTATACCCTCAAATTTTAATTAATCTTATGTGTTATTGAATTTGGTTTTGGAAAGAATAGATCTCAGTGTGTTAGTTGTTGTTATGTAACTCTTGTTATGTATTTATTTCCTATCCTTCTTCATTTACCTGTTACATGTTGGTACTGTTATCTTAAAATTCCTTCTTCTGAGCATTTCTGGATCGTTTTTGGTGTTTTCTTGTATCTCTTTTTTAATTTTGTAGGATTTCTTGTTTGAAGAAATAATTGTAATCTTCTTTACAAACTTTATTGTTACAGCCTGTAACAATGTATTATTTATCTTTATTTTATATATTTAGCTTATTTAATAGTACAGAGTACGCCTCTGTGCAATAATTCCCTTTAATACATTTTCTTACCACAAAAAATGTAGAGATTTTGTTAAACGTTGTTCAGGTCATAAATCACAGGCCCTTTCATATCCATTATAACAAAAGATTATTTACATAATATCTCTGTGGTGCCCATCCGACGTACCATTATTGATACAAAACAAACAACATAAATCTTTCCCGACCGTTCTTCATACCTGCCTAAAGTAGACTTTTTTTATTTACACAATATCCAAAGTGCCAATTTTAGTAGTCACTAATCTAGGTAAGGTTTTATTTTGTCGTTTTATTAAAAAACAATTCGAACCATACACCTGTATTTTTTATAAGTCTATTTTTACTAAAAGGTTTTTTTAATAGCTAGTCGTTAAAGCTTTGAATTTACAAAACTACAAGCCATAAAAATGTCATAAAAAAATCTCTCTCCGATTAAAATTACTATAAAGAGCTAATTTTCTCCTACAGACATTTCTCTCCTACAAACTTCCTACAGAAATAGAATTCGCATTTCTCAGTTAATAGAACTATATTTCGCGCTCTTTACGTATTAAACAAACATACTCGACATAGTAAGGTAGTCATTTAAACCCCTGGTTATTTTCAAGTTGCAAAGTTCCCCAGATAAACTTATTAGTTAATTCAAATTTTATTCAAATTCTATGATATGAAGAAATAAAATATTTAATTGTTAACACCATTTTTATTTTAGGCATTTCATTATGTTTAAATGAATATTCTGATCACGTAAAGCTTGGACTTATGTGCGATAGCCAGTTAGTTCCGTATCATACTCACTTGGTTAGGAACTTTTCCGAGAATATACAGAATTTGGGAGAAGCTGTCAGGGAAGGTATTGGCATAGAATGATAAATTATATAAATATCTTAACGGAATCTCATGTTTCAAATCTAACTGTATATAGTTTATATCTAAATGACGATTAAAATTTTTATTTATTTTTAGTTTCTCCTTTTACTCCTTTTTCTTTCACAGGCACTGAAGGCGGTAAAGATGATAAAAGAGGTAAGAATGAACTTATTACTGGTGCAATTTACTATTTTTATTGAGAATAAGACATTTTTAGTTTAAAATAAGTTAATTTTTGATGTTTGATATTTATTTACGGATTTACCATTTTTACAAAAATATAATGTCAACCTGTCCAAAGCATAAGTTGCGTTAAAAAAAAAACTACAATTAAAATTAAATTAGGAACCTAATTTATTGGGTAATCCTACTCAAAACCTTAACTGATTTCTCAAATATTGTTGTAAGTATTCCAAATAACTCTTGCTGTGCTCATTTGCAGTTGTTAGAATTATTGTAATGGATTCATTTTGACCATAGTCTGTAGTATGAAACGGAATGTTAAACATCTCAGTATTACGAGTTCTTCTAGTATTAACATTAAAACTATTAAGCTTAGTAACTCTGGATCTTCATTATATCCATTAATAATCTTATGAACGAAACATAAATCTGCATCAAAACTCTTATGATGTAGTGACGAGATATTAAGTATTGAACCTATATTATATGCGTATTGCTGTCTAATGAAACCAATCTTGTAAGTACATATCCTCAAAAATTAATTTTAAACTCTCGATATTGTAGATGTTACTATTATATGAAAGAGACCAAATGAGAGAACCGTACTCCAAAACCGATCGAACTAAACTAAAATATAACATTTTTAAAGTTTGTACTGAAATTGATTACAATTTCTAAGAATAAATCCAAACATTTTTAAAGCTTTAGTTGAAGTTTTATTAATATGATATTGTAATAAAGAGGCATCAACTAGGTTATTAACTATTCAAAATATTTTAAGGTCGTTAGCAAACTGCATAACGAGAGACTTGTAAAACTGGTATGGGAGGAGATTCCCACAGGCAAAAGACCATTCGGACGTCCCAGAATGCGATGGAGAGATAACATCCAAGCAGATCTCCGGAAAATGAACATTCCATTTGACCCTAGGTTGATGGAAGACCAAACAAATTAAAAAAAGTTGTACAGTTAGCCAAAACCCACCCAGGCTTGTAGCGCTACGTGATGATGATAATGCAAACGTCAAAAAGTTACTACTATTAATGACTGATGATATATCATTAACAAATATATTAAATAAGAGAGGCCTAATATGGGACCCCTGAGAAACTCCTGATGTCACAGATACTCGCTGAGATAAACAATTTCCATAGTTTACATAATGGCATTTACCAGACACATTACTACTTATCCACACAAATATTTTACCTCTAAATCCGTAGCCTTATAGTTTAGCAATAAACAGATCATGGTTAACTCTATCGACGGTTTTAGAGAAGTCTGTGTACATAGCGTCAACCTGGTCCTTATGTTCAACTGAATTAGCAACAAAATTAGTATATATATTATATATATATATATATATATATATATATATATATATATATATATATATATATATATATATATTGTTATGATATGTAAAATCGAGAAAAATATTGGTTTGATTAAAATATTTCAAAGTTCAAAAACATTAAAATAATTCAGATAAGTAGGATAATAACCAACAAACATTTCGAAGAAGGAAAGTTTTTAAATTTTTGGATTACCTGTATTAAACAAAATGTAAGCTATGCATAAATTATTTTCTTTGTTATACTATACTTGAGTGACCCGCATAATTTTAAGTGAAATCCAAAGACAATTGAACCGGGTTTTCCAAATACATTAATGCAGTGATTAAGGACAATATAATAGATTTTAGAAAGAGGTTTTTTTAGTTTTTAAGAATTGTAGAAAAATATTATTTGTAAATAAGTTTTAGGAAATTTTTATAATTATAGGTAAAAATTTGTTTCTTATCGAAATGAAAAAATGGGGGAATTGTGACGAGCTTTGATTGGCGGAGATTGAAAAAGGTGGGATAGGTATGTAGGAATGAAAGTTTAGCTAGATTTTTGAGGGAGAAAAGATAGTCAGTTGGTTTCCAAGGGTGCAAGTCGAAAGGCCGTTGTTTCTCGGGTAGTTTCCCAGAGGTAGGAAGCAGTAGCAGTGAAAGTTTGTGAGTTTTTCGTGTAGTTAGTGTATCTGACAGAAGCTGATCCAGTAAAAGATTGTAAGTCATATTTTTCTACTTATATTCCAAGAGTCACTGTTCAGGCCAACGAGAGATTCAGTTTATCGTAAAGAAAAGATATTCCAAGAGTCATTTTTCACTCAGGCCAACGAGAGATTCAGTTTATTGAGAGAAGAAGCTGGCATAATTTGAACGATTCGTGCATTTGAAGGAGATCATTAAGGACAATAAACTTGCAATAATTTGTTGTAAGATTGCTGATTACCTAGGGAGCGCCTGAGAGTAGATAATATAGTCTACAAGGAACAAGGATTTGGAATACTCATCATCAGAGAGAGATATTTTTGTTTTCTGCAGTTTTTCTTTTATTGATAACACAATTTTTACACTTAATTTAGAAAGGATATAAATATTTTGATTAGGAGAATTAGAATAATTTGGGATTTTGAGATTTCAATTAATATTGTTTGTACCATTAAATTTGAAGGTTCACGTACGTAGAACAAAATTTTGAGAATCATTATATGAGATTTTGTTTATTGAAAACATTTGAGTGTGAATTATTTCATTATATTTATTTCAATATATAGTGTTATATCATATGTGTTTTTTATTATTCCGGTATTCTTTGGACCTTACCTTTCACATGTAATAGCATAGATATTGAAGCACGAATTTAACCCTGAGATAAGAGAATTAAAAAGTGTGATAGAGTCATAATCATATCATTTAAATAATTTTAATTAATTAATTAATTAGCTAATTAATTGCTTGGCGCACCAAGACTTGAAATATCACAATAATATATATATATATATATATATATATATATATATATATATATATATATATATATATATATATATGTTTTCCTGAAATCGAGGATTTTTTCAAATATTGTCTGGGGTAACTGACAACTCCATTACATTATTTGGCTTATCTTGGTTTTTCATTTTATTATGTTTTGTTTTCGTTATTACATAATTTGAAGCAGTAAATATAGAACAAGTCAACTTTCTAACCAGTTAGTACTCCGCCAATGTGTAAGGTAAGGATGACGTATGTTAAATGTTTAAGAACCTTTTAAAAATACAATTCCGTGTACATTTATGTCAAATTTTCATTGTTATTATGTTTTGTTTGTATTATTAAATAATTTGAAGGAGTATATATAGAACTTGCAAGAAGTCAACTTGCACTTTCTATCCAGTTAAATACTCCGCCAATGTGTAAGGTAAGGAGGATGTATTAAATGTGAAAGAAACTTTTTAAAAATACAATTCCGTATACAGTTATGTGAATTTAATAAATTTAAATTAACAGCAAAAGTTATACACTTGTATTATGAAATACATGGTAATTTTTTTTTCTGTTCGAATAAATTGTAATACAATTGTTACGTTTTAAAAAGATATACAGGAAAACAGTAAACAACATTATGGGTAAGCTTGTTTTTGCCGTTATTTACCTTTTTTATATCACTAGATAAGTAACCAAGTAACTATGTAGGTGTAGGTGTTCAGGTAGATACATTCGACAAGAACAGGTGCAATTTTATTTGTGTGTCCCTGCCTGCAAGTTCTTATGTATGCCGCGCTAGAGGTTTTAGTGGAAAATTCCATTTAGCGGTCATGCGATGACGCGGATGACGTCCATGCGATGCGCTCAGTTGTTTGCGAACCAGGGAAGAGTGAGAATATATCACGAGAGACGGCAACGTTTACTCGACTAGGCTTTACTAAAAATAAATTCCGGCATTGATAAAAATCTTAATTTGACATTTCGGCTATTTACAGTCTCAGGTGCTTAAACCGGAATCATTTGTAGAAGAGGAAAACGTAAGTGTTTTTATTTATTGTTTTTATTATAATAGTGAAAGTGAAAGATCTTGCATCCTGAATGGGAGATCAATATTGTTGCTATAAAAGAAAAGTGAATCACCGCGCAGCGGTTTATTTATTTCTTTTTTGTTTGAAGGTGTTGAATGCAATTGTTGCAGTTTTGATTAATTGAAGAGTACAAAAAGCAGGGCATAAATTTATTTGTGGGTTTTGATTCATAATTTACATAAAATTAACTTAATTAAGGTATTTTAAGTAGCATGAGGATGCGATTTTAAAAATATTGTATTTTATATTTTAATAATTCAGTAATTACAAAATTCTATAGACAACTTTTTCAATGTATAGAAACTTTTTATTTTATATAAAGTGTATCTTTTTCTTGCTAGGTACTGATATGTTTATTGTGTCTATACAAATGTCGATCATCTCTATCTCGTTCAATTAGAATCGTTTCTGCCATTATTCGCAGTACATGTGTTTTCCAGTTAAGCCCGACATTGGCCTACGTCCTCGACTTCTGCCTTTGGTGACAGTTTAAGAATTTTTTTGGGGTATTGTTCGGACATTCTTTCTATGTGTCCATACCATCATATAGTGAGGCTTTCTATATTTATGGTTATATACCTATGACTTGATTGATATATCGACCATGCGGAAGAAGAGTTAGAACTCAAATAACGTAATTTTCCAGTAGAGCTATTTAAACAGTTTTTGTAACAAAATGTTTGATACTGCTTTCACTTCAAACCTTGGACTGTAGGATATTCCACAAAATAGTAGTTTTAGAAAAAATAATAGTTGTAACCCTTTTGGATATAAAAATGTTATGATATAAGATCTTGTAACAAAATGCCTTTAAGGATTATAAATGTACTAATATTATCTTTATCTTAACAATTTCTGATATTATTTTATTAATATAAAACAGTTTAACAAACATTGCTTTTTTGAGTATTTCTTATTGCAGAAAATTATAGAACTTATACCTTTCTTCTGTAGAAAATAATAAACATATTCCAACTTATACCAATTTTATTTCTATTAAAAAATAACAAAAGTAATAAATGCTTTTCCTAAATAATCATTTTTTGCAATTTAAACACTATGATTACAATTTAAATTTGATGAAATAGCTGAACATAAACCGAATACCAAAATAACAAATAATTCAAAGGTTTTTGAAGAAATCTAAGTAATAATGTGGAAAACATTTTTTTTAATTAACTCCAGTAACCCCTTTTTCTTTGCCTCTGAAATCCCTGGATTGTTTTCAAAAGCAGGTTCTAATTATTATATTATCAAATTCAATATTTTTCCTGTGATTAATAATTTCGGTTTAAATAAAACTTTCTTTGCCATAAGAGTACTTATAAAACTAGTTAGTGGGATCAGATTTTTGCAGTTTAATAACTCGGGGAGTGGAAATTTTGACTTACTTTAGAATATTAATGTAAAAATTTGAAGACAATTTCTTTAAATCAAGTATGTTCGTGAAACACACTTCGTTCAGCTGATATTTTTTGCCTGTTTTTTAGCCTCTGTGATTATTACAGCATATTGGTCAGGAATAAAGATGGGACTGGAGTTTTTATATTTTGTAATCTCACTCTCGATTTTGGCATTATGCTGTCTCCTTCATTTTGGCTACGTCCCCTAACGAAAAATTTGTGGGTGATAGACTTGATTCTTAGTTTGTTGATCATGTATACATAAAGGGCAAGTAGTATATACTTGTTTTTGTTTTGCCCACAACAATTATTGTTAGAGTAAAAAATTATGTTCAAATCTGCTCCCTTACGTGAATGTGTTGCCTGTGTGAGTCCATTTCAAATAGGTAAAATGAAATAAAATAAGACTTACAATAAATTTAATTTTACTACCAAAACGACCGGTTTCGCTTTCTACAATTTGCAAAGAATCTTCAGGTCAAACGGTACCAAGTAAATTAAATGCTGAAATTATAAAAAGACCATATTAGGGTGCTGTCTTATAAAGATAAAGATAAAAAATTACAGTAATTATGCCAATATTACATGTCTGTGTTTATTAATATGAATAAAAATTTATTAAGCAGACAAAGTAAAAACCCACAAATTGGTATAATATAATCTATTGAATTGTAATAAATTAGTAAATAACCAAAATAATACTTAGATGCCGGTACAAGAATTATTAGTTAATGATTCGGAAAACATAATTCAAACTATTCTGTATTACTGATGATGGGTGATCTTCGATTTTTATTGTAAGTGTTTGATAATTAGCGGGGAAGGTTCTTGAGGGGAGAGATGTTAACAAATGAAATAGGAATGAGGTATTAAGTGATTGTTTGTTAAATGAAAGTGATGTTCTATATTATTTAAATTATTAAAGTTATTTATATTTATTCTAAAGATATATTTCAGAAATGTGTGTTAATTTATTTTTTTAATTAAATTTTAATTTTTTTAATTAAAAGGATAGTTATATGACAATGAATGAAGTTAGATGTACAATTTTGTGAGTGTGCAATTTCTTTAACTTGTAATTATCATGTTTTTTTTGATAAAGTGAATTTGAGGCATCATTTTTGAAATATGCCTAAAAATGCCGAATTTAAACTTTAACATTACAAACGTCACGGTATTAGGGATGCAAAAAAAATTGTAGCTAAAGTTGCCTAGTTTAAAAAACGTAGTATGGTAATAAAAAAGAAGCAGTTTTAAATGTTTTAGATATTCATTTAAATTTATAGACATTTATATTTAATGTTTTAGATTCAGCATATTTCAAATGCTTCACATTTATTGTCAAAAATCAAAACCGAAATTTCATACCAAATACTTTAAAATTGGACTTTAACAATGGAAATTCTATAGTGACACGTTACTGGAAAAGTGGCAAATTTTAAAAAAATTGCAAAAAATCACGCAACGTTTATTTATTTAACACTTATATAAACTGACTTTTCAATTGCGACAAATTGTAAAAATTGCATGAGAAAGCTGCACTACTCACCTTAGAAAAACTTTTTGATTTTTGCCGATAGGGCACTCTGATCAAAATATATCGAATTCTTACCGTCGAATTCATACAAATTTTATATAAAATTAATTTCGCGTGCCTAGCTGACATTCAAAGTCACCGGTTGCTTCAAGTGTTATTTTTGAAATAACGGTATTTTACACCAAAATGCTAATAAAAATTTTTGTTCAAAATTATCTTGAATGAAATGACGAAAATTGCTTCATTGGAAGCTGAAAAAATACATTTTTTTGCCTATAGTTACCGAGATATTCTATTTATTTATAATTTTAAAACTTTTCTCCAAATACACCAAATAATCCGATTTCAATTCCATAAAGTGAAACACTCAATAACTCGAATTCCGGAAAACGGAGTCCCCAAGGATCTGTATTAAGTGTCACTTTATTTCTTGTTGCAATTAACTTGGAACAATGTCAACAACCAGTTAAAGGAAGACTATACGCAGACGATCTGGTTGTCCTACTAAGAGGAACAAATCTAGAATTCACCCAAAGAATCCTTCAAAGCGCATTAAATAATCTCCAGAAATGGTCTGACAAAACTGGACTCAGCTTCTCTAACGAAAAAACAAAATATTTGCTCTTCTCAACAAAGCGAAAAGAGGACAAAACATTGGTTTGGAAAGTCACATTAAAAATCTAAAAGGTACTTGCCAGCAAATCATGAAAAGGCATTTGATAAGGTTCAACATAAAAAACTTGTAGATATAGTAAAAAGCAAAAATATTGACAGTTGTGATATGAAAATTATATCTAATTTATATTGGAATCAAACTGCCAAGGTAAGAGTTAACAGCCAGTACATAGAAAATATCAAAATACAGAGAGGAGTCCGCCAGGGTTGCGTGCTGTCCACACTACTTTTCAATGTCTACAGTGAAGCGGTATTTCAAGAAGTGCTCTCAGAAACTTACCTTTTGCAGACGATACAGTAATAGTGACGGATAACAACAATGGTTTACAGAACGTAATGCAACGCATTAATGAACGCTGTCATGAGTTCTGACTGAAGATAAATTTAAAGAAAACTAAATGCATGATCATGACTAAATCTGCACATGCAAATATCCAATTGACTATTGAAGATACTTCAATTGAGAGTGTTAATATCTATAAATACTTAGGAACATGGATAACATCAGATGTAGACCAAACCAAAGAAATTAAGACACGTATTGAAATAGCAGTATCATTCATTAAACTTAAAAAGTTTCTTTGTTGTCGGGATATAAGGTTAGAACTATGCCTGAGAATACTTCGATGTTACGTGTTCTCTACTCTTTTTTATGGCTTGGAAGCGTGGACACTAAAACAAGTCCATCTGAATATGTTGGCCGCCTTTGAATTTTGGTGTTACAGAAGAATCCTACGAAAGAAATATAGGAAATGAGGCGGAAATAATATTAACTATCAAAAGACGAAACTTGAGTACTTAGGACATGTGATGAGAGGGCAAAAATACGCATTATTACAACTTATTATGCAGTTCAAAATCCCAGGAAAGCGAAATGTGGGAAGACGAAGAATATCCTGGCTTAGAGAATGGTTTGAATGCAGTAGTGCAGAACTTTTTAGAGCGGCAGTCAATAGAGACCGCATAGCTATGATGATTTCCAACCTTCGATAGAAGATGGAACTTGAAGAAGAAGAAGAAGCAAATCATTAATATTTTGATGACACTGTCGAACATCACCTGGGACAGCGATACTGCAACTCTTCTACGAATCTTTTCATCCTTAGTTCGATCAAAAATTGACTACGGCTCAGTGGTATATAATACAGTCAAGAAATCTGTTCTTAAAGAACTATAGTTTATTTTTATGAACGAGAGAGTAATTAGCATAATTTTAACTGGTACCTCCGACCACTCCATGGGCGTGCTCAAGATTAATTGAAAAATTACTTTGAATAATTGTAAAAAATAAATGAATTATTTCAGTGTTATAAAGTGTTATGTGTATGTAAACAAAAGTGACCTCTTTTATCACACACTATATTAGAACTGACTGGCCTACATTAAAAAGGGTTTTAAAAAATTCACATTTTTTTTAATTTTTAAAAATTACAAAAGAGAAAACGAGTTTTTAAAACCGTTCAAGGTATGTTAAATAGATGAATAAAAATATTAATATAAAACTTACAGCTACTTGTTACAAATCCAAATCAGATTCAGAAGATGAACTTTCAGAACCAAGATTTATAATAACTGGCTCGATCATTTTATCAGTAACATTGTCCAGCTTCCACATTTTTTCCTCTTCTTTAATAGTGTGATTTACTGCCTTTTCCCAGTTTTCAGGTTTTATATTATTTACGGCCTCCAAAAACAACTGTTTAACATCATGAATTTTAAAAGTGGTATTTTTTCTTGAAAATTCACTCTTTATCTGTGCCCATACCAGTTCAATCGGGTTTATTTCACAATGATATGGTGGGGATCTAAGTACTGTCATTCCACGATTTTTGGCAATTTCATCAATTTCGTATTTTTTAAATTTTTCTTCATGAAGGGCACACAACGAATAAAGTTCCTTTCTTATAGATCCGGGATGGTACGTAATATTTTTTGAACTCAGCCAATTCTGCAAGTCTTTTTTTAACCACTTGGGTGTGGGCAGTCCTTCTATAAGTCTGGAGTGATAACTTGCATTATCCATTACTATTACACAGTTCTTAGGAAGAAGATCTATCATTTGTTCGAACCATTCTTGAAAGACATCAGCGTTCATGTCTTCATGGTAGTCACCGGTACGAGTTGATTCAAAAGTTAATAAACCACCTTCAACAAAACCGTCTGAACTGCCAATGTGTACTATTATCAGCCTGCGTCGCTTTCCTGATGGTGGGTTTAAACCAGTAGATAAGTTATTTACAAAAGCGTGCCTTTGACTTGTAACAGTTTCATCCTGCCAAAATTTATTTGGTGTATGACCCTCGTTGATCCATGTTTCATCAAGATAAAATATTTTTCTTTTTTGGTTTCTCATTTCCTTTATGGTTCTTAGAAAATGTCTTCTCCATATGACAATATCGCTTCTTTCTAATAAAATAGACTTTCTGGGATTATTTTTCCAGCGGAAGCCTATTTCTTTTAAAAGTTTCCATAACGTACTTCGACTCATTTCTGGGTAATCCTTATCATCTCGAACTGAGACAAGAACTTTATCCAATGTTGGAAATTCTAGTCTAAAGAAGAATTCGTGCACTTTCCGTCGAAGTCCTTCTTTAAAATGATATTCTATTTGAAATTTTGGTTTCCCTGGAGCATTACGTGGCATTTGAAAACTACCACATTTCTCTTCTTTAATAACTCTATAAATCGTAGATTTCCCAACACCAAGTGTACTGCTAACTAACTCAACGGTCTCATCAACACTTTCACATAAACGTTTGTCTGTAAATGATTTAAAACAATTAAATATTAATGTTTTTTTATTAACTGTTAAAGGACCAATTTTTCGGCGTTTACACGGCACTTCCAAATTTTCCATAACACTAGTATACACAATAAACTGCACCTTGCAACTGAAGTACCTACTTTTAGTGAACTGTTAAGAATTTTGAATACGCCACTTGGACCTTCCTACAAAATGGAAAAACCCACTATCACATTTTCTGTGGAATAAGTTTAGAAGGTAATTATCTAGTCAATTACTGTCGTAGATTCCTGGAATTAAAGAATTAAATGTTTGATTGTTGAAACCCTTACTTCGTGGAATGCACTCATTTCAGATAAAATAAAACGTTTTATTTTATCTAAAGAATTAAACTTTATTTTGAAAATAGGTAGGTACTTATTAAACTTTTATTGGTTATATATAACCAATAAAATAAACATCTTACATTTCTTGTAAATTCATTAGTACCTGTTAACCTCCATCACTCCGAGACTGGCAACCTTATTTAGGGATTAGTAACCCTCACAACTATTGTATTCTATTCTGCTCCAACCTTTATACCTGGTGGTCATACTCAATTTAAAATTGTTTTCCTATATACTTCTGTAAACTTGTTGACAAATATCTGTTTTTCATTGAGTCACCCGTATCAACAGTTTAGGGATTTGCATACATAATTTATTGTTTTATTACTCTCTCATACATAAAAATACACTATAGTAGTCAAATCGAATCTATTTTTATTATTTTTTTCCAAATGCATTAGAATATTTGATTAACTGAATTAATAACAATTATTCACATAACAAGTCTTCCTTGCATTAATAAAAATTGACATATGGTACACTTAAACAAAATAAATAGCGTTAACAAATTTCAATATGTGCAACAGATGGTGTACCAGCAATTATTTCACTATAAGAGAACTTTTAAATATATACTTACTTAGCATGGTAAGTGGGAATAATGTTTAGATGGCAACATTACTAATATTATTTAAAATGCGGTAAAAAACACGCAATTACCTCATTATTTATAGTCGCGTTACACATTCGAGGTTGCATTGACCGGAAGTTCAGATACAAACATACCATTCTGGTGATACAGTTCTTTTGTCGAAGTGCAAAGATCCCACACCTATAATAAAACTGCGGGATAATAATTGTTTCACCATAAATAAGTAAAATTTACATCATAGAAGTTGTACAGATAAATACGATTCTAGAAAATTTTATACTTTTTTGTATTTTATCCTATCAATAGACTCAAAACGTGATTAAAACACAAAGAAATGTATATTTTTTAGTGCCTACGAATTTAACAATAACTTAATTGTTCAATTCAAATTCAATATTGATACATTTAATAAAAAGGTCAGTGTGGCTTGGAACAATTGATTGTCAAAGATGATTAGGTTCACTCACTCTGTGAAATAAAGTGCCCAATAGAGAAAACAATGACGGCTTTTGTTTTTGGTATTTTGTATACATAGAGTATCTTATTGGACTCGATGAAGTGGGGAAGATATACGAGCTCTAACAACAAAATGTTCGGACAAACGAAAATTTATTGAAACAGTTCATCTTCACAACTTTTTTGCTTATCAAAGAACAAGATCAACAATACATTAAACTCTATCATTAATAACAAAATATTCAAAATGGCCTCTATAAACCTTGAATTGCAGCGTTGGCAGCAAAATAAACGAAAATGTTGCATAACATCGTGATAACTAAATGTTCGGATAATTAAAAAAATTGCTACTTTAATATGGGGTTACACTGCCACGCGACTTTAGAACCGCGGCAATTCTGTTTGGCACTAAGGCTAGGCGCATACACATCGAATTTGGACGGTCGATAAAAGTTCGATAGAACTTTTGTCGATGATGCCTGCACCGATGATGCGATATTTATTCGATGACGTTTTTTAATCCACAAAGGTTTGTTAGGTCACAGTATAAAGAGATTCCAGATAAAGAGTGGAACCTCTTTATACTGTGGTTAGGTGGAGTACACAAAATCACAATGAGCAACACAGAACCACGTAGCAACACGGAGCGACGTACCTTGACCAGTGTCAAAAAACGCAACTGGTCCTCTCGTCGGTCGATAAAGATCGATGTGTGTGTGTGTGCGAGCGTTCATTTGATACTATACGCCTTGGAACGACGGCAACGACCACGGCAGCCGTGAATGCAGTGACATTACTGACATTCATTGATCGCCATACGACCGTCACACGACATCGATGCCGTGCCGTTTGGCGATCGATGTGTGTGCTCGATCACATTTTTTTCTTCGCGCCACCAAAGGAATTTGTTCGACCGAACTTTTATCGACCGTCCAAATTCGATGTGTGTGCGGCGGGCGTTACTCTTCAAATCTGCCGACGGTTCTCTGGGGATCATTACGCAATTTCTGTTTCATCTTATGCCACAATATCTCACTAAAATTAAGGTCTGGACTGTTGGACGGCCATGAGAGCACATTAATGTTATTGTCTCCAAATCATTTTTTAGTTATTTTAGCTATATGACATGCGACACCGTGCTGTTGGAATATAACATTCAAGCCCGCTTAGAGATCGTGAGCACTTGGTACTATTTTTCAAAATTTCTTGATACTTTAATTGCTGCGTTAATTGTGCCTTTCACCATCTCATATCTTCCTAGATTAGCTGATGATATACACCGACAAATCATAGTGCCCTTAGGAAACTTCACAGTTCTTTTGAGTCAATCTTTATAGAATGCTTAATTTTGACTTCTGATAACCCGTTCGAAACTCTCCCCCCGTTTTCATGTACCGTTGATGACTGGTTCAGAGTGATATTCAGTGACGAATCGAAATCTGATGTTTGCGTGGGAGACTTTCGAAAACGGGTTATCGGAAGTCAAAATGAAGCATTTCATAAAGATTGCCTAAAAACCACTGTGAAGTTTCCCAAAGGAATTATGATTTGGGACTGCATGCCATCAGCGGTTTCAGGAAGATATAAGGTGGTGGAAGGCAGAATTGAAGTATCAAGAAATTATGAAAAATTTTGAAAATATTTTGTACCAAATGCTCATGACTCTACCAGGATTTGAATTTTATATTCCAGCAGGACGGTGTTGCATGCTATTCAGCTAAAACAACTAAATAGTGGTTTGTAGAAAATAATATTAAAGTCCTGTAATGGCTTTTGAATAGTCAAAACCTTACTGTTATTGAGACATTGTGACAAGATGAAACAGAAATTGCATAATGATCTCCAAAGAACCGTCGCACATTTAGTTGTCACAATGTTATGCAACATTTTTGTTTATTTTGCCGCCAACGGTACAATTCAAATACAGTCGGATCCATTTCAATATTTTATTATTAAATATAGAGTTTAATGTATTTATTGATCTCATTCTTTGGTTCAATAAGAAAGATCGTAAAGATGAACGTTTTCAATAAAATTTCGTTTGTCCGAACATTTAGTAGTTAGAGCTCGTATAGTAGATATTCCTAGGAAAGATTCATAGCAGACGAAGGCTTAGAAGACGCATAATTTCGTAGGTTAAAAATTTGTTGCCTTTCTACAATTTCACATGATGAAACATCTTGAACTAACATTGAAGTTGATGACAAATTCAAACTATATAAATTGTCACGCGCTACTGCATTTCATTTCAAAAGTTTTAAATTGTTCATTTTTCCCCAAAGTGGGAGATAACTTTAAATTTAAGTAATATTTACATTTAATAAAACTAATTTAACTAATTTAAATGATTAGAAAAATGAAATGCAAAATAGACCTATTTAAGAATTTTTATTATGCTAAAAGTAAAGTTGACGAAATTTGACAACAGTCGAATTGGCCCACAGACCAATTATTCTTGAACATTTCGTATTACTTTTGGTAAAATTTTCTTGGTATCTTTTATTTCTATGCGGCCTTGATCATCAATATCTCTTGGTTTATTTAACTGGATTTAAAAAGCAGCTCAGACTAGGAGACTGTACGGACATTCGGTGAATGATAAAGCATTTGGGCTGTCTTAGTGTGATTGATAGCAAAACAAGAAAGAGTTTTTTATTTATCCAAAAGCTTCTTTCCAAATTTAATCATTCATTTTTAAGTAAATGGAAAATAACACAAATAACAATCGAATCGATATTCTTAAATCTAATAATGGAAAATTAATTTAGTTAAGTGAAAATGCAATGCAGATATCTGTATTGAAATAGCTTTTATTTATAGACATTCATTTTCATTGGATTATAAGGTCATACTGACCTGCCCTTTAAATTGATTGTTGGGAGTAGATTTATAATGAATTTTGGTATTTTGCTGCCGATGCATAAAGGTGAAGTTAAAAATAAGCATAATATGAATAATTCCGGTATGCATATACATGTTAGGCGTGTAAATTTTTTAAGATTGTAAATGATACATTCAAATTTATACCAAGTAATATAGTAGTATAATTAGACTAGTGTAGATTTAATTGAGAAAAATGGTCAATATTCTAAAGTTGTTTGTAGTACTAAAGCAATCTGAGAAGTTTTCGACCAACATATATATTTTTTCCTTGAGTTTGTAACCTGGAAACCTTTTTTGAATGGTGATAGAAAGGTCACCAATGAAGACAGAACGACAGCCAGATGCTTGGTGGAGAGGAAGTAGTGGGTTTGAAACTAGCTTTTGGAACCGGGAATGGGTCCAACCGACGAAATAAATAAAGACAGGGCAGGATAAGATAATTAAGAAACCTTAGAAACGAAAAGAGATAATGGTGGTTTTTGTTTGAATATATTTGTATCTCAAATATGTCTTTGTCACCTTGGAGATATGGCAACTTTGGACGCATGGTATAACATGGTCTTTCATATAAATCTGGAACATGACACCCTCATGTAGTTGGAAGGGCATATTTGGGACCCGGTGTTGTAAATCCTTTAAGAGGTGGTCTCCTTGATTTAATTGTATAACATGGTGGTCTCTGATCTTTCATTCGAGGAAATAGTTCGGGATGATAAGCATTAGCATCTGGGCCCACAAACTGAGTCAGCGGTTTTGCTCTGGATTTAATTGAATATTTAGGAGTGGTAACTCTCCCTACGCGATTATATCGCTCTGGATAATATTTAGGTCCAGGACCAAGGGTTTTACCAATGAGTAGTAATTTCGGAGCCATTGTATAATTAGGATATCTATATTTGGAGACGTCATGTTTCGGATATCCTATTACTGAAGGTAAATTGTATTTGTTTGGAGCTGGAAAAGAGATAAGGAAAGATATTTAGGTTCTGAGACCAAATCCAAGGAAAGATTATTAAATACAACACACTACATAAACAAATAATAAATATTGCAATTTCAACTAAAAACATGTCATAGCGACACTAGTGACGTCTAGCGGATATTTTTGCTATTATTATCGTGCCAGTTTTGCAGGTCATAAATAAGGCTTTTTCAAGCCTCCTGGTGATGTTAACTAAATTTTGTCAATTTTTGAGTTAAGCTACTATTGCATATAGCCGACGAAGTGGCAACGCTTAACCTTCAATTTCATTCAAGAAAAAATTGGCGGCTAAAAAGTTTAAGCGTAGTTTTTAAAGTGTTCAAAATTATACATATGAATGAGGTAAAAAACTGCAACTTAAATAAAGTCGTCCCAGGAACGCACCTCAAAAATACTGAAAATATCATTTTAAAGACATCTACTCTAAAATATGCCACGAAGAAAATGTACAATGAATTTTTTTGTATTACCAAGAAGCAAAACAAACAACATTTGTTTGATTTGTATTTTGAGAACGATTTCCAAAGTGGAGATGGAAACATTAAAATAAACTTATTTTCGATTGAAATTGTTAATTCATAACAAAAATAGTAACTTTTAAAGCAATAAGTTAATGTGAAAAGATTAGAAAAATCAAATTACCTTGAATATAATAATTGTTTGTAATAATAAATTTCCGTTATCAAGAGAAAGTAAATTAAATCTAACGTAGGAGGTTTGAAACAGTGTTTTGAAACTATAGGAAGGAGTGTTGTGTACATATTATGTATATCTACTGTTTATCGCTTATATTTTGGTAGTGGGTTTAGTTTTGTTGATGATTTCTAGTGTACAGGGGCGTAGGGTTAGAAACCCAGTAACAGACGTAATAAAATGTTTTAAAAAAAGTTTTGCAATTCTTGATACCTATTTGAGTGTATAATGGTTTGAACAATTCAGTAAGTTTATCAGTTGGCCGCGGGAAATAAGGTAAAGAACAGTATATAATAGGGGACTCAAATGTGGATACTTCCACATAAGTTGAAATTCATTTAAGACTTTTATGGACCTTTGAAGCTTTTTTAGACTTATACCAATTTGGGAGAGTTTCATCGATCCATACAAGTAATAACTAAATTTCAACTTGAGGAAGTATCCACATTTGAGTCTATTAAAATACTGGTTTTTACCTTATTTCCCGCAGGTTATATTGTTCAAATAAAAAGGACCCTTAAAGGGCGTACAACATCCCATCGAAGTTTATTGATTTTGATTACATTAAAACCTTAGTCACAGAAAGTAATTTCTATAAGAGATCTTCCTGTAAATGTGCCATATCATAACGTCAGCTGAATGCAATAGTGTCACAACACAGAAATTGGTAATTTTTCAAAACAGGTGTTTAAAGTTTGTGTGAAAATAATTTTTTGTTATTTGTTTTACTACAGCAATTGAGATTTTTGACAAAAAACAATTTTATTGTATTTGGGAGAACGTTAGGTAGCCCTTAATGAATTGTAACACAGATTTTTAAATTCAACCCTTATTTTGAGTTGTGCCACTATTGCACATCAACATTTGGACTTTTACGACTAATTAAGGCAAAGACAAAACTGACATTTTTTTGTTATTCCTATCAACTGAAATAAAGGTTCATTAAAGATTACTATAAGTTACTTGAATGAGAAAATGCGTTTATTAACAACTATAAGAAGAACGAAATAAAAAGGTATATATTGATAATATTAGGAAAAGTTATATTAAACAATGCTTTCAATGTCGGTAGAAATCAACGTGAATTGGTGAAACAAGCTTGTCTTAAAAAAGGCTATAGTGTATTTTTATGTATGAGAGAGTAACAAAACAATAAATTATGTATGCAAATCCCTAAACTGTTGATACGGGTGACTCAATGAAAAACAGATATTTGTCAACAAGTTTACAGAAGTATATAGGAAAACAATTTTAAATTGAGTATGACCACCAGGTATAAAGGTTAGAGCAGAATAGAATACAATAGTTGTGAGGGTTACTAATCCCTAAATAAGGTTGCCAGTGTCGGAGTGATGGAGGTTAACAGGTACTAATGAATTTGCAAGAAATGTAAGATGTTTATTTTATTGGTTATATATAACCAATAAAAGTTTAATAAGTACCTACCTATTTGCAAAATAAAGTTTAATTTTTTAGATAAAATAAAACGTTTTATTTTATCTGAAATGAGTGCATTCCACGAAGTAAGGGTTTCAACAATCAAACATTTAATTCTTTAATTCCAGGAATCTACGACAGTAATTGACTAGATAATTACCTTCTAAACTTATTCCACAGAAAATGTGATAGTGGGTTTTTCCATTTTGTAGGAAGGTCCAAGTGGCGTATTCAAAATTCTTAACAGTTCACTAAAAGTAGGTACTTCAGTTGCAAGGTGCAGTTTATTGTGTATACTAGGGTTATGGAAAATTTGGAAGTGCCGTGTAAACGCCGAAAAATTGGTCCTTTAACAGTTAATGAAAAAACATTAATATTTAATTGTTTTAAATCATTTACAGACAAACGTTTATGTGAAAGTGTTGATGAGACCGTTGAGTTAGTTAGCAGTACACTTGGTATTGGGAAATCTACGATTTACAGAGTTATTAAAGAAGAGAAATGTGGTAGTTTTCAAATGCCACGTAATGCTCCAGGGAAACCAAAATTTCAAATAGAATATCATTTTAAAGAAGGACTTCGACGGAAAGTGCATGAATTCTTCTTTAGACAAGAATTTCCAACATTGGATAAAGTTCTTGTCTCAGTTCGAGATGATAAGGATTACCAGAAATGAGTCGAAGTACGTTATGGAAACTTTTAAAAGAAATAGGCTTCCGCTGGAAAAAGAATCCCAGAAAGTCTATTTTATTAGAAAGAAGCGATATTGTCATATGGAGAAGACATTTTCTAAGAACCATAAAGGAAATGAGAAACCACAAAAGAAAAATATTTTATCTTGATGAAACATGGATCAACGAGAGTCATACACCAAATAAATTTTGGCAGGATGAAACTGTTACAAGTCAAAGGCACGCTTTTGTAAATAACTTATCTACTGGTTTAAACCCACCATCAGGAAAGGGACGCAGGCTGATAATAGTACACATTGGCAGTTCAGACGGTTTTGTTGAAGGTGGTTTATTAACTTTTGAATCAACTCGTACCGGTGACTACCATGAAGACATGAACGCTGATGTCTTTCAAAAATGGTTCGAACAAATGATAGATCTTCTTCCTAAGAACTGTGTAATAGTAATGGATAATGCAAGTTATCACTCCAGACTTATAGAAGGACTGCCCACAACCAAGTGGTTAAAAAAACTTGCAGAATTGGCTGAGTTCAAAAAATATTACGTACCATCCCGGATATATAAGAAAGGAACTTTATTCGTTGTGTGCCCTTCATAAAGAAAAATTTAAAAAATACGAAATTGATGAAATTGCCAAAAATCGTGGAATGACAGTACTTAGATCCCCACCATATCATTGTGAATTAAACCCGATTGAACTGGTATAGGCACAGATAAAGAGTGAAGTTTCAAGAAAAAATACCACTAAAATTCATGATGTTAAACAGTTGTTTTTGGAGGCCGTAAATAATGTAAAACCTGAAAACTGGGAAAAGGCAGTAAATCACACTATTATAGAAGAGGAAAAAATGTGGAAGCTGGACAATATTACTGATAAAATGATCGAGTTGATCAAGCCATAAATCTTGGTTCTGAAAGTTCATCTTCTGAATCTGATTTGGATTTGTAACAAGTAGCTGTAAGTTTTATATTAATATTTTTATTCATCTATTTAACATACCTTAGACGGTTTTAAAAACTCTTTTTCTCTTTTGTAATTTTTAAAAATTAAAAAAAAAGTGAATTTTTTAAAACCCTTTTTAATGTAGGCCAGTCAGTTCTAATATAGTGTGTGATAAAAGAGGTCACTTTTGTTTACATACACATAACACTTTATAACACTGAAATAATTCATTTATTTTTTACAATTATTCAAAGTAATTTTTCAATTAATCTTGAGCACGCCCATGGAGTGGTCGGAGATACCAGTTAAAATTATGCTAATTACTCTCTCGTTCATAAAAATAAACTATAGACAAGGCGAAAAGCTCGGGAAAGTTCAGAAAAATATTGCCATGATAATTTTTTTCATATTCACTTTCATGAGATATCCCAAAATAAGGATCAATAGGCCGCCTAGGCGAAAAGATTTAAATTTTAAATTGTTTTAAACAATTTTCTTTAAACACACTGTAACAATCAATTTTTCGGTCCAGACAATTTTTTTTTAATTTCTGGACAAGTCTGAACAAAATAGGTCTCTTGTAATTTTTTTGTAAACGTGGTCGTTTTGAGGTATAAAAAGTTTAAAACTGAAAAAAAACACAAAATTACGATTTTCAAGACTTAATTTCCAATTTTGAACAATTTTTGAATTCACCAAAGGCCTAAATTCAAGTTCAAACCTTACTGTATCATTTCCCGATAAGTGCTTCGGACTTTTTTAATTTTAAAACATTGTTTTTAATCGTTAATGAAACGCTTATGACAGGACGGGCGCCAGGACTGCTGCGTGTATAAGAGAGAGCAACAAAATCTATGGCACAAATTTTTGCTGGTTTGAATTCTCATTTTACAGATTTGCTTACCGTCCTGCCATGCGCCAAAAATTGATAAAATTTAATTTTTCAAAATTAATTTTAAAGCTTATAATCATAGCTTTAAATCTTTTTACGTTGAACAAAAACAAAGTTATACACATAGCAAACGTGTCTGATATAATCGATAATTTGTTATTTGCTAATAATAAATTTGTAATATCTCGGCTTGTAATGAACCGATTTTATTTTTTTAAAGTTTGTCTTGTTTGTTTTTTTTTTTTTAAAGAAAGAAAGAGTGATATTTATTAGTTTATTAGCTATAAGCATTTAAACAATTAAATTGTTAATAAGAAATTCCTGCCAAAAAATTCCATGGATTACTATGTTGAAGATTAGGATTCAAAACTACAGGTCAAACTACATAAAAATTTGTTGTAAAATCTCATGGACCTTAATAGGTTACGAAACCCTTCTTTGCCCATAGACTAGTTGCGTGTATCTAAAAAGAATTATTTATGGTTGGCTTTTGTACTAAATTACATTTTATCTCCCGAAAAAAATGCCTTTAATGAAATTACGGTTAAGTCGTGAGTGATTACGTCCCTCATCTAGTCTGCAAAAAGTAATGGATGCTCTATTGACGTTTTTCAATTTAAATACATACAAATACATAGGTCAACAATTTTTTTGTATTTTAAATAAACAATCTACATTATCAAACAGTAAACAATTAAATAAAAACAAAATTTCTAATTTTCTACAAAATATAAGATCTTTGTTCTGTATTTAGAATCTTGTTTGAACTGATAAATACCTTTATCTTCCGAGTTCCATGCCCTGCAACTAAACAATCGATGGACAAAATACACGTTTAAACAGTCACTATCGAATTGGTGAACATTTAAGTGCGTGAAACATGCAATTTTATAAGGTAAATCTTTTAGTTAAAAAATATTTAAGGAAATAGGCTTTTCTCGTTTTATAATTATAAGGACTCCAACAACTTTTTGGACAATTTTTTATTATGCTGTTACCTCAAGTTATACTCCAGGGGCGGATAGTATTTTAAATTTTTTTAGGTATAGGTCCTATGTGTCCTATGTATATTAAAAAAATCAGATTTAAAGGACCTACTTTTTGTCAAAACTCGGAAGTGAAACAGTTCGCTGGTGACGTACATATTGTATTTAGCGCCATTACACACACAGTCCCGGCCCTTTCCAAATCTCCCCCAACACTATTCATCCGAAAACTAGAGGTGCCACGTGTATATTCGGGAGAATCTTTCCTTGCCACCTCCTGCTCATTCGCCAGGTGGTCTCTCAATCTCGCGCGTCCCGGACGTTAATTTTCCTTATACCATGATTGTATTTGGAGAAGGAAACTATTCAATTCGCGCTACTCAGCACAATTAGGCGTTTAAGCAGCTCCTCTATCGCTAAAATTCGAATTCGCAGTATCCCACAGCCCGGCGCGGCGATAGATTGTGATATAAACCATTCTTCTTGTTTTGGTGCCTTTCCTCTGTGGATGTTGGCAATCGTGTTGGTACATACAACTTTGTTGACAGCTGCTCTAAATAGATGTATGATAGTCATTCCTGTCCACTATCTGATGTTCTTCAACCACGATGTCCTTCTGCGCCCTTGAGATCTTTTGCCTTCTATCTTGCCTTGTAAAATTAGTTGAATTAATTGATACTTCTGATTTTCACGATACGCATAATTTCCAGATTTTATTCATACGTTGGATCACGATGTTGTTTGTAACATGATGGATATAGGAACTTCTGAGTATGCGGCGGTAGCATCACATTTCGAAGGCTTCTAATCGTGTGGATGTTGCCTACGTCAAGGTCCAGGCTTCGACTCCATATAAAAGGGCAGAAAATACATAGCATCTCAAGACTCATGTTCTTATATCAATGCTCAGGTGCATATTACACAAAATCTTCCTGAGGCGATTGAAGACAGTCCTCGCCTTTTCTATACATCTTATTTCCTGTCTGGGAAGGGTTCATTACTAGCTGTGAATTGGTGCTGTATTGCGTCGTTTTTACTTACTACAAGAATTTTGGTCTTCTTACAGTTTAATTCTATGCCGTATCTGTCACAGGCTTCCACTACACGGTCTATTAATGTTTGCAGATCCTCCGTATTAACAGCAATCAAAACCGTATCGTCCGCATATCTTAAATTGTTTATGATTGCGCCATTGATTTTTATTCCTTCTCTTAAATCATCAATAGCTTTCCTGAACAGCATTTCCGAGTGATTTTATTATAATGTATTCTATACATAACATGTAATTATAAATAGTCTACAATCAATACCTTAATAATCTTCGACTTTTGTCTCTTCCATTATATTTCCAAGCAATTTTTTGCTTGAAACAGTTTGATATCATCTTCCAATGAATCTTTGGTTCTCACGTCACCAGTTGAACTTCTTACATAGTCCTGATCATCTATATCTGAACTATCATCATCATCAGAGTTGCAATCGACCGCCAAAAGAGTACTGGAACAAGCAAATAAAATGGTTGTGGAAATTAATAATGGCAGAGGGACCAAAGAAGGGCATGAATTGATGTCTGTCATAGATAAACATTTAACTGGATTGAGATGGAGTTCGGAGATAGATGTTCAACAAGTGAAGCTATTCTTACAAAAGGCAGAAAACTCTGATGATGATGATAGTTCAGATATAGATGATCAGGACTATGTAAGAAGTTCAACTGGTGACGTGAGAAACTGAGAACCAAAGATTCATTGGAAGATGATATCAAACAGTTACCTGTTTCAAGCAAAAAATTGCTTGGAAATATAATGAAAGAGACAAAAGTCGAAGATTATTAAGGCATTGATTGTAGAGTATTTCCGAGTAAGTATTGAACAATGCAGCCCTGACGCACTCCCCGTTTTATCGTGAATTCTTGTGAGGTTTCTCGTACTCGTACAATTACCCTGTGTTGTAAGTATAAATTTTTACTTAGGCGTAAATATTTATCATCAATACTAGATTCTTTCAGTGAAATAATTTTTGGTGCTGTACCTTGTCAAATGCTTTTTCAAACTCTTTAAAGCATGCGTAGACTTTGTATCAATACTTTTATGGAAAATAGGGCCTCTCGCACTCCCAGTCCGCTTCTCAACCCAAACTGAACACTGCTAATGTTTTCTTTAAGTTTTCTATATATGCGAGAGTGAATAACAGAAAGAAGGATTTTGAGTGCATGACTCATTAAGCTTATAATTCTGTAATCAGAGCATCTGGTGGCATTTGTCTTTTTGGGCAGAGGGATAAAGGTGGAAACTAGCCAATCAGTAGGGAATTCTGCAGTTTCATAGATTTTGTTCAGTAAACTCATTAGGAATTTGAGTTGGTTGTTTTCAAATAGTTTCAATATTTCAGCTTGTATGTTATCAGATCCAGGTGCTTTGTTGGTTTTTAGTCTTTTTATTGCATGTTACTTCACTGAGCGTTATTTCTGGTCTTGAATATCTAGAAACACTGACTCTGTCTCTTGCTCTTCCTTGCATAATTCTTCAATGTATTGCCTACATCTCTCAAGTATTCTCTCATTTTCGTAGAGCAGATTGTTGTGCTCGTCTAGTATTAAGTTATGACTTCGGGATCCGTTTCCTCCCGGTAAGGTTTTGATCGTTTTATGTAGGTTAAAACTGTCATGCTTCTGTTCTAAGGAGCCTATTTCTATGCATTGATTTTGTAGCCATGATTCTTTTGCTTCTTTAATCTTTTTCTTAATGATTTTATTTATTTATTTGTACCTTTCCTGTTTGTTATTTCTGTGTTCTCTTTGTTCTTCCATTAGCTCTAATATTTATTGTCTCATCCACGGTTGTTCCTTGATATTGTTGTCTGGTTTAAGTTTATTATCTACCAATGAACTACAGATATTTTTGATTTTATTCCACATATCATCCACACTTATGTTTTCTTGATTAATATCTGAGATTACCATGCTATTTATTTTGTTGTTGATCTCCTCTTTGACTACGTCTCTTTAGGTTTTATCTTTTAACTTCTGTCTGGATCTGACAGAATTAAAGTCTGGATTCTGAGTGGATGTCCGGACGCTTTTGTGATTTTCTTTTATGGACTTTTTTCATGTGGAGTTTGAAACGTCCTAGTAAAAGATCATGGTCTGATGGAATATCTGCTCCTGGATATGTTTTTGCAGATTTTACGGAATTCTGAAATCGTTTGTTGATGACGATGTAGTCAACCCGGTTTCTAATCACTTTTTTTTGGACATAATTAACCATTAGCCAAGTGTAAAATATGAAAAGTGGAAAAACTGAAAAACAAACGTTTTTTTGTCGGTTTGTTTATATATAAATATATATTAAATATTTTATTTTCTATCAATTAAATTAATGCGTATATCTTTGGTAGAAACAAATTTTTAAAAACAAATAGTTTTTAATTATTTTTAACAAGAACAATTACGTTCAACGGAAGCTAAAGTTGCCAGTATAGTAGCAACAATTTAGAACTCCATACACAATTTTTCCCGAAGAAAAAACAATAATATTTTGATTATTCCCTGATATGATAATGGTTTACGGTTAGGTGAAAATTTGGATACGACGTAACTTACACAATTTTAGAAATTATGGAATATTCTTAACTACATACTTATATTCGAAAGTAGAAATAATAATAAACGTCATTCTAGAGACTCGAACTATGCCAAAAGTTAATAATATCTCTCCTCGTTGACCTTCTGAATCCAGCTGACAACGAAAATAATTTTCGGTTTCCCAATCAATTAAAAAGTAATCACTAGACTATATTCAAAATTAATATCGGAGTTTTATGATCTTTGAGAATATTCGAAACGTTCGTGTTACCGTACTGTAAAAAATATTTTACAGGTAACTGTGTTCTGTTTATCATTCTTAATAACGGATAATTCTTAGGCATGATAATAGGGTTTCTTTAAAATCGCCATCTCTACACTAATTTTAGCTAAATAAGTTTCCCAGATTCTAAATATGTAGAAAAACTGAGAGTAAGAGCTCTAAGATATTACGGGTTTTCGGTACTACAATATGGACTTCAAAGATGGACACTGAAGAAAGAACACATAAATAAGTTACAGTCCTTTCAAATATGATGTTACAGGAGGATGCTTAGAATAGCATGAACACAGAAGAAACGGAACACAGAAGTTTTGCGAGAAATGGGAAAAAAGTACAAAATAATAAACATAAGAATAAGAAATTTAAAATATATGGGCCGCTTACTCTCCCCTCGATACTAAAATATCGAGGGGACAGCGATATGAAATTCTAATACAGAGAATATAAGACAGAGAAAGAGGAGAAAGGAGTATAAAAAGATACATTTTTTTTACAGAAATGCAGTTTTTGCTAAGCTATGGTTTGCTCTTCATTATAATAATAATAATAGCTTTTATGAAGTTAAATGTTATATTAACAATTCATAGGTACTAACTAAATAAGACATTATTCGAGTATTTTACATACGACTCAATCACCTAGGTAGATCACAGCCATCCTAGTAAGCTGCTTTAAACTGCAGTAAGCACTTAAGGAATTATAATAGCATATAATAGCAATATGGAATAAATGAATGTTTTTACAAATTTGTATCGGATATCCAACGATAAGGTAGAGTTTATTAGGAATTTTTTCATTCTTTGAAAAGCGGACTTATTATACACACTTTACACATTACATATTTTACACTTTACATATTAGACATACTTTATACGAGCACGTATTTTAACTTCGTAGTCAAGATCGTTTGTTATCCAGCAACTAAGATACTGGAATTTTTGTACTGGTTCTATATGTTTGTTGTAGATACTCGGCATTTGGTGCACGTTTAACGGCCATTACTTTTGTTTTATTTGTGTTTATAATCAGCCCTATATCTCCCTCTCTATTTATGACGTTCAAAAGTCATTGCAAACCCTCAGCACTGTCCGCAATAATGACGGTGTCGTCTGCGTATCTTAAGTTGTTTACATATTCTCCGTTGATTATTATTCCTTCTTCAATATTTTCGAGGGTATTTTAGAAGATCTTTCCGGAATATATATTAAACAATAGTGGAGAAAGTACACAGCCCTGTCGAACTCCTCTTTTTATTGACATTTCTACTGTCATATGATTGTCTATTTTAATCGACACCAGTTGATCCCAATATAGGTTTTAAATAAGAGCCACCGTATTGTGGTCTATACCATGTTTTGTTAGAGTTTCTATGAGTTCTGTTAGTTTTACTCGGTCAAACGCTTTTTCGTAGTCGACAAAACAGAGAAATACGTCTTTTCATTGATCTCGGGATTTTTGTAATAATACCTTCTGGAGGCCAAATAATGCCTCCTTCATACCAAGCTCCATACGAAATCCAAGTTGATTGTCGCTCAGGTTTCTTTCGCATTCTGTGTATATGCGTTGATGCACAATTTTGAGTAAAATTTTAAGAAAATTGCTCATCAGGCATATTAATCTGAACTGTAAGTATCTGTTTGCTTTATTTTTCTTGGGTATAGGTCATCGAGCAAAAAGACAATAGAGGGGATGTAAAGGTAGTGGGGGCAAACATATTGTTAGACAGGAAGTGCGATCTTTAGAGGCCACATTAAACAAGGAAAGAGAGTCTCTCTCCTTGTTTGACATCAAATTTAGTTGGGTTATGTTATTGTTTGTCCCAAATGTCACATGAAATCTTATTTATATTGAAGTTTTTTAACAATTGTGTCGCATTTTAGGCTCTTATCATTAATAATTAATTAAAACTTTCTCGTCTAACACACATTCTGCGAAATATTATATAGCTACTGTTGATAAGTGTCGGAAAATTTAAATTTGGCGCATTCGCATTTCCGGATATGTCCGCCATCAGAGGCCACTTTTTTGGTCTCCTTTTCATAAGGATTAGATTCCCTCTTTTGTCTTATTGCTCGATGGTATAGGTATAAATGCCGATCTAATCCAGTCTTTTAGAAAGATTCCAGTGGTATATATTTTGTTAAATAGTAGTGTTAAGGACTGAAGATTTTCTTCATTGATATCAAATATTGTGTCTTGTACTACATTATATTCATTTGTGGTTCTATTCACTCGTCATCAAACAGATCTTCAATGATCTGTTTGATGACGAGATTTCTTTCCCTTATATTTCCTACATTTTCTGGGCTAAATAATATTTGGTTGTTATCATCTACTAGAGTTGTAGTGAATTTTTTCTTCATATTTGTGACTTTCTTAATCTTCTTGTATGCATTGAAGTAGTCATGTCTTTTAGTAAGTCATATCTTTTAGTAATTCCCTCAGTTCCTCACATCTACTGTTCATCCATTCTTCTTTGGCTCTCCTGATTTTGTTTCGAATGGTTCTCTGAGTTTCTTTATATTTTACTTCATTGCGGTTTTTGTAAGATTTTCTTACGTCCATCAGTTGTAGAATTTCTTCTGTCATCCATGTATTCTTTGTTTTTCTTGTGTTGTCTTGTAGTTGTTCTGTTTGTATAGTTGTGATTGTTGTTTTGAAGATGTGCCAAATATTTTCTACTGATTCTTCTGCTACCGCAAGTGCTTCACTGAATTTTTCTTTGAGTGTATAATTTAGTATTTTCTCTATCTTTGCCTGTACTGCTGGATCTTTAAGTTTTTCGAGTCTAGGTTTTATCTTCTCTTTGCGTTTGATTTTCTTCAGTTTAATTGAGATTTTACCGATAACAGGATTGTGGTAGGAACCGATTTTCGTTCCAGAATATGTTTTCACTGCCCTGGTTCCATTTGTAAAACGCTTGTCAATTAATATATAATCAATACGGTTTCTTATTATGTGGTTTTGATCTCCAGGTGCTTTCCATGTATCTAATCTTCTTTTTGGTAATTTAAACCAGGCGTTTGCGATCATTAGATTTTCTTCTTGGCAAAATTGGACCAGTATTTCCCCTCTGACATTTCTTTGGCCCTCTCTGGTTGACTTGAGTTTTTTTATAAATCAGTACTTACATTTCTATAGGGTCAAATGTTCTTGAAAGCTAAAATGATGATTCAGTATTAGTTGTTTTTGTTGAAAGGTTGCTTGTAATATGTCTATCCATTTTTTATTTTCGAGCAACTTCGATAACATGGTTGTAACGTAAGCTAACAGCTATCCTTTAAACTGAGGAGTCGAAGAAAAAACATAAGAGTTGTAATAAAGTGTAGTACTTAAAAATGTCACTGAAAAAGGTTTTATAGTCAAAAAATTTGAAACCGATGCGATTTCCTTTAAGGCATTAAAACATTAAAGAATGGTATTACGTGACGGATAAAATAGGGAGGGTTTTTTTGGAAATTTAAAATATCTACAATTAGAATCTCAAAGGTCGATGTGCTCTAATATCAGTAGTGCCAAGATTAAGATATTTTATTAAAAAAATTCGTGTGCGTAAGAAACATTGTAATATTTAATTAGTTTGATAATCTCTTCAACTTATCTACGAGGATGTACTCAAAATAGTCAACTACTTAGTACACATAAACTGGAGATACGCTGAAAATAAAATTATTTAAATACTTTGAAGCATACTCATAAAAAAAACACTTTATTACGCTTATTGGCACCAGAAAAAACTAATTCTACGATATCTTGTTAAATCTTTGACGATTTGAAGATTTAAATTTGCCATCTATCTCAGTCCTTCTAGAGATTAACTTACTGATTGATTCCTTCCTCGTGTCACATCTTAATTTTTCAGAAGTTTCCTATAGTTTCAGTTTGGAGTTTCGTATAGGTAGATTTCATCCTGGTAGAAGATTGGCCTTCCTTCAGCCGGAATTTTCGTATGGATCTTAGATAATTTCTTCTCCAACATATTATCCCTCCCGGTCAATCAAAAGTGATTTTCGTTCTGATTTCTCCCACCGGAAATTTAATTCTTTTAAAACTTTTTAGTTCGTCCGATATGAGGCAAATCCGGGTTGTCTCTAACTTCCTGTAAAATTTTGTTTAGGTTTGGTATTTCTTTTTTGAAAAAAATCTATGAATTTTCCTTTGAATACAATTTTTGGCAAATTTATCAATTTCAATAGGTTTTTCTCTCTCTTTAAGTGTTCGTTTGTGTTTGTGTTAGTTATACCGTATTTTTTTCTTTCTGATAATAACCCATAAATAATTGACTCTCCTACGCCAGTCATGTTGGCACAACTTTCGACTATGTTGCGAACGTGTTGTGACCATTCAGGACAATAGTCTTCTCTCTTGGTGAATAGACAGACTTACTGACTGTACGCAAAGGCACTGGTGTAAAACTTGATGATTTTGATTATGAAGCCATCACAAACAATCCAACAAAAAGCACGAACGAAAGGTACTTATATGTTCGTGGGTATATGGAATAAAAAATCACTCACGCACTGCATATAATTCGCAAAAGAAATATTCGAGATGCTAGTTACTGCCGTAGACGCGGAAACACCGACGAACCGTAAATTACATGAGATCAAAAACGTACTAAACAAAAAAATTGTTTTCGTTCGTAATAACTTCATCCTTTTAAGTTAAGTTTCAAAAATAAACTGAACAGACGAGGCACATGGCCAAAGCCGGCATCTTTATACCCATTATATCATTAAAAATCTGGGAAATTCCATCCTAATTATCTTGCAACGAATAGTACCTTCGGATATGAATTCCAGGTTTTCTAGTTAAGTGATTAAACGCGAAGATTAGTATTGAAATATACAAAGAGATACGGTATTCTTACGTACAAAATACTTATTACTTAATACTTATTTTTATTAATATAATAACCAACATTAGCCGTGGAAGTTTTAATTGTTTTTTGCTAAATATATTAGTATTAAAACATTATTAATATCGATAAACATTTTGGAAAGGAAAATAAATGTAAAATGTATTAATTTTAATGAATAAACACCTCAGGAACGCCTATGATGATACAAATTTTAAGACCGTTTTATGACTTTGAGGCACTCAACAATTTGTGAACGGATTATAGTTGGATATTACTTTTTGGGTATCCGTTGCATACCCAAATAGTTGTGTTTCTACTCTTATATATCTTTCGTATATCTCTTTTAAAAAATCATTCTAAATAAAGTGGGAACTGAAAAAGTATCTCCTTATTAATCAAAAAGTGCTTATAATTGGGTTTTAACTATATATCACTCATGTATACTTCTTTCAGTGCTGATTATGGCACTTTGTATATATCGCGTTACGCTGTCAGTTTAAAAGAGATTAAATGCATCCGTATCTTATCAAATTGCAATTAGAATTTATGAGAAGATATAAAACTAAAATGTGTACGCATAATCACGATAATGATACTTTTATTACCTCCTACATGCTTCCTAATCTTCCAGATAAATAAAAAAAGTTAAGTGGACTTAGCTTATGGTATATTTCATAAAATATTTCTTTCCTAAAATGCATAACATTGTCGCGGGTATTGCAGATTTATTTAGACATCCATACTAGTTGAAAAATATAAATATTGAATGACAAATACATTGTCCCTTTGGAAATACTGTAATTTACATTACATTTTGTGGAGTTTACAGTAGCTAAAATATATAGGACAAAACAATCGACGGAGCTTAGCTAGATTTGACGAACACAGACCAATTCTGAGTAACAGGCAAGTTTTAACAGCCCTATTCCCACGTAAATATACCACAGTGTATAAAATTTACCTTTGCAAACAGATCGCAGCTATCCCATAAGATAGAATGAGAAAAATCAGAAAAGCACTAGGAATTCTACGACTCTTTTCTTAGGGATCCTCTCATTACCTACAATTTGTAAGAGAGATATTGGTCTATAGGATTGTGTGCTGGTTCTTTGGGCTTTTCAGGTTTTGGGATCATGATAGTGTTGGACACTTTCCAAGGAGTAGTAAAGTATTTCAACGGTAGGCATACATTGATGGTTAGTAGCGGGATGTAACTCTCTGGAAATGTTTTAAGGCATTATCTGTGAATACCATCTTGGCCAGGAGGGCTGTGGTAACCTCATTTCACTTATAGTCCGGATCCTTTTGTCTCAAACAAGCAAAATTATCTTATTCCACACTGTAATCTCGTCAAGGTTACTTAATTTCTGCTCGAAGTAATTATCTTGATCTCCCCATATTTTCCACATTTATCTTACATCCAATCTTCCAGTTCCAACCACTAGAAACACAACTGAGCCGATCACAGTTTGGTTTTAGGAAAAGGATGTAGATCTAGAGCTTTATAAATCTTTATAAATCAGGATTATAGTCAGTAAATGGAAATAAATTTAGATGGGGAGTTGTCAGAAACTATGGAGAATATATTTGGAGTATAAGGGTGTATTTTGTCACCATTATTATTTAATATATACCTACTCTGAGGAAACGTTCGCGGTGGCATGACATGAGACGGATAAAGGTACTTGTAGTTAGTTAGGCCATGTTTTTAGATTGCTTAGGTTTTGAGCCTCTTCAAGGAAGGGTTGCTTTTTTGCGGAGCTATGGGGATGTGATAAACGTCAAATTTGTTTTGTGTATTGATTTTTGGTGGTGGGGCGCTAAAGAGCTGGGGTTGAGAAGGTGGGCGTTTGTCTTTAGGAGCGCACTAGAGGAATTTTTGGTCAGCCAGACAAGCCAAGGAGAGGTACTGCAAGCATTCAAGAGGTATTTCTTCTAGGACGACGAAATACTCATCAGGAAGTTCGTTTCCAGTTTTGTCTAAAAGTTTTGCTGGAAGGAATGGAACTTTTCTGTTGGGTGTCCTGGTCAGTATTTGCCCTAGGCGGTGGCAAGGAGCTTTGAGTATTTGCTTGACTCGGTTGTTTGGACCAGCTATAGTGCGGGGGACATATCTCTTGCTGATGGTTTGGATTCTGTTCTTAATCAGTGTTATGTTTGCTATTTGGTGTATTAGTGCTGACGGATAGTCTCTTCACTTCCTTATGCAAAAATTGAAAATTTTCCTTTCGGTGGCCATGATGGTGTTAATTTGGCGAGCATTTAACGATGTATAGACGTATGGCTTGTATTCGATTAATGTTCTTATGTCTAGACGGCTTAGAAAAGTCAGTAAAGTGGTCGAAGTGAGTGAAGAGGTATTAGCTGAATCTTAATATTAGGATATTAGGAAATTAGCTGAATCTTAATATATGAGGATCAGCAGAGACAATGCACTGACCAGAAGACTGGAAATAAAACGGAAACAAATAGAAAGAGGCAGTGGGAAATAAGATGTAGAATTGAAGAAACCAGAAATGCCTTCGTACGTAGGCAGAAATTATTCGAGAGAAGGGACTTTAACATCAATAGCAAATAACAAAATTGGGTTCGATTATCTGTATTTTTCGCAATTCTATACGGAAAATAAGCATGAACACTAACAGAAGGGTCAGTTAAGAAGCTTCAGGTGTTTGAAATCTGGTTGTATAGACGTTGTTTGAGAATATATTACATAGATTATATTTCGAATGGAAAAATATTTCGTATAATGAATCTTCTTATGGTGCCCCATCCAATTAGTGGATGTTGGCGACAATTCTAGCATACTCCTCTCGATCTTGTGTGGCTCTAAAGAGTGTATGGGCATCTAGGTTTGTCCAATCCCTTATGTTTTTAAGCCATGAGTATTTCTTTCTTCCGATGCCTCGTTTTCCTTCTATCTTCCCTTCCATAATAAACTTTAAGAAGTGGTACTTGGAATTTAGAAATATATGACCCAGATAAGCAGTTATAATGAATACACAACCATAAAGGCACGGAAATTAGAGTATTTGGGATATATTATGTGAAACCATGAACCCCATTGAATGTTACAGCTGATCTTGCAAAGAAAAGTAATGGAAAAATGGGTTCCAAAGCTATGTTGAGAATACGTGGAGATATGACGCAGGCCTTTGATATTGAAAATGGAGTTAGACAAGGTGATGCCTTATCGACATTACTTTTTAATCTAACTTTAGAAGCTGTTGTTAGAAAACTATATATAAACGGCTGTATTAGCAGGGTATTAAGCAAAAAGTTATAGAACTGAAACGAGAAGCTGCTACGTGTGGTCTATATATAAATGAAAGCAAAACAAAATATATGGAGTGCACAAAACCAATCAACTTGAGAATCTGAAAGTGGACAACCATATCTACAAATAAGCCTCCACTTTTCCCTACCTAGGCCCAATAATAAATGACAACAACAACATCAGTCAAGAAATGCAAGAACGGATTCTTAGTGGTAATAAGTCCTTTTATGCATACAAAGAATTAATGAAAAGTAAGTTACTGAATCGTGAGTCTAAGCTTAGAATTTACAAAACAGTTAATTAGACCAGTGGTCACATATGGATGTGAAACGTGAACCCTTTCAATACCCTCTGATGAAAATCAACTGAGAATATTTGAGCGCAAAATACTAAGGAAGATATTTGGACCAACCCAATCTAGCGATGGTTCGTGGAGAATGAACCACGAGCTGGATGAACTAATACAGAGCGCAGATATTGTTAGATTTGTAAAGTCACAAAGACTAAACTGGCTTGGTTACCTAGTAGACGAGTCAAGTTAGTAGAAAATAAGCGTTTTTTCGTCACAAGTGTATAGACGAGTTTGACAGTTGAAATCGATAGTATGAGATATTACAAAAAGACTCTCATCTAGGGATTCATGAATTTTTTAGTGGAACTATTTTTAAATAAACAATTAAGACGTCAATATCATTATTTTGCTCATAACTTATAAACCTGTCTATTTAGAAATGTGACGTCCACAGACGAGTTGTTGAGAAAGAAAAAATACAGAAAATGAGATATACTAAATTAAAATCGGTTAATAAACAAAAAAGTTATTGCATAATAACCAAGCAAAACGGCTGTTTTTGATTATTGTTAATAACTCTTTTAGTAATCAATAAAATTTATTTAAATGTATCTGAACTTAAAGATCTCATCGTGTTCGAAGTGTGTGCGAAAGATAGGCTAGATCCGTCAAATAGTTTTTGCACAATTTAATTTGTTTATAAGATTTTTTGAAAAATGCACAAATTTCTAAGGCCGGTCCAGATAATTTGACTGAATGGATCTTAGTAATCCGGGGCTTATTTTCTTCGATGAGACATATATTAATATCCTGTGAAAAAAAAAAGTTAAAAAAAATTACGTTTATGTACACAAAATAATTTATTAATAAATAGCACTTTTTAAGTTTATAAACATTTACAATAACTCCGTACTATTTAGTTTAAATTAAATGGCAATAAAACATTCGGAAGGCGGGTTAAAAAACACAACTTTTAAAAAAAAAAAAGGTCCTGCGACCATTAGGAGCCGAGTTAGTCCTTTTTTTTTTTAAATCGCTGTTACGTCAATTAACAACATTAGGGGCTGAAATTAACCAATATTTTAGAAGAAAACTCAAAGTTATTCACAAAATGTTTAGCAAAAAAAAATAATTGAAAATTGTTTAAACAGGAGTGTTGTAAACGAAGAGTACTTTGCGTTCCGACTAGAATGGAAGGAGTGGGGATTGCCGATTGCACACAAGCCGCGCTCTCCAAAAAAGTCGAGCGCACGGTTTCAAAATCGAGTGCTTGGAAAAAAATGACATATCTCGGGTTCTAGTGGACCAAATTTGTTCTTTTTTTTAAACTGGGGTACAACATTAAAATAATAACATTTAACGTACTTTCATTGCAAAATTATTCAAAACAAAGCAGCTAATGACTACGGAATGTACAAAGTTTTTCTTAAGTCGTATTTTATTGTTATTTTTCTATTTATTTATTTCAAATATATATTTATATATTAAATAAATGTTATAAGTAAATAAACATTTTGAATAATGTTTACTAAAAATTTATTAATGAAATAATAAATTATTTTATGTTATTACAGAAGTTGAAATTTTGTGAGTGATTTTTTAAAATAATTTAATTTACTGTAATTTTCTACGCTTAATTTCTATATCGTCACTGCTACTACTATGTAAACATTCATTTTCACTTTCATCTTCAATTTCACTTGTGTTATAACTTTCCTAAATCATTTCGTTGTTTTTTTCATTGTCGCTATTCTCATCAAACCCAGTTAAATACATTTCATCAATTATCTCTTGTTCATCTGTTGTATCGTTTTCTTCTTCATTAATAATTTCATAAATATTAGTACATTGAATTTTTATGCATGTACCGCACATGTCTGTACGTTAAATTTCATTGGTTAACTTTCAAAAATTATACATTATATTGTATACATTCGTATACAATTTAAAGCAGTGTACTCACATTTTTGAAATAAATGTTTAAAATCTTTATTAGTACAATAAATATCATGTTTTAAAATAAAAATAGAAATATTTAATAATTTTTCCATATAAATAATATCATAGTTTCATTTTCACGTAAACTTATAATAATAGTAAAATAATATTATATTCAAAATAACCGTATATTATTCAGACAACGTGGTACACAACACAGTGAACAACACGTAGTTTTTTTTTAATATTTAGATGAATTTTACTTACCATTAATTATTTGTAACAATTATTAAATAAAACAAAACACTAAATATTTCAATACAACAAACCGGTTGTATAGTCGCAGGAAAATGAGTTTTTAACTTAAACGGCCTAACAGCATCTGCTTTCGACGTGCGCTCGACTTTTTTTAGAGCGCGGCTTGAGTGCAATCGTCAATCCCCACTCCTTCCATTTGAGTCGGAACGCAAAGTACTCTTGGTTTACAACACTCCTGTTTAATCAATTTTCAATTATTTTGTTCGCTAAATATTTTGTTAAAAACTTTGACTTTTCTTCTAAAAGATTGGTTAATTTCAGCCCTTAATGTTGTTAATTATTGACGTAACAGTGATTTAAAAAAAAAGAACTAACTCGGCTCCTAATGGTCGCAGGACCTTTTTCTTATTTTTAAAGTTGTGTTTTTTAACCAGCCTTCCGAATATTTTATTGCCATTTAATTTAAACTAAATAGTACGGAGTTATTGTAAATGTTTATAAGCTTAAAAAGTGCTATTTATTGTTAAATCATTTTGTGTACATAAACGTAATTTTTTTTAACTTTTTTTCCATAGGATATTAATATATGTCTCAACAAAGAAAATAAGCCCAGGATTATTAAGATCCATTCAGTCAAATTATCTGGACCGGCCTTAGAAATTTGTGCATTTTTCAAAAAATCTTATAAACAAATTAAATTGTGCAAAAACTATTCGACGGATCTAGCCTATCTTTCGCACACACTTCGAACACCATAAGGTCTTTAAGTTCAGATACATTTAAATAAATTTTATTGATTAATAAAAGAGTAATTAACAATAATCAAAAACAGTGGTTTTGCTTGGTTATTATGCAATAACTTTTTTGTTTATTAACCGATTTTAATTTAGTATATCTCATTTTGTGTATTTTTTTTTCTCAACAACTTGCCTGTGGACGTCAAATCTCTAAATGGACAAGTTTATAAGTTATGAGCAAAATAATGATATTGACGTTTTAATTGTTTATTTAAAAATATTTCCACTAAAAAATTCATGAATCCCTAGATGAGAGTCTTTTTGTAATATCTCATACTACTTATTTCAACTGTCAAACCCGTCTATACACTTGTGATGAGTAAAAACCTAACTTGATTGGCCTATAGATGGATAGAGGACGTAGAAAGGGATATTAAAACCATGAACATCAGGCAGTGGCGAAGGAAAGTATCCGACAGGGCAGAATGGAAGAACATTGTTAAGCAAGCCAAGACTAACAAAGGGTTGTAGCGCCATTAGAAGAAGAAGAAGAAGATCTCCCAAACAGAATTTAGAAGAACTGAGAGAACGATTTCAAATTTGGGAATTGAAACGCCAAAAATAAAATATTTTCAATTATTATAATCATAGTGTATTCTCAAATGATATTTAGCATTAGTTGAAAATAATCATAAAAAAGCTATGTCGATTTTATGCTGCATATAATTTGTACATATCATACCAAGTAAGATCATTCATATTATCGTTTTTAACAAAAAATTTTACTGTTTTTTGCATTTAAGGGTGTTAATGCTATTTTTTGTCCTTCAAGGTATTGATTTTTGTAACCGCCTTATTTACAGACATAACGGCGGCTGTAAGATTCTTTAATTAGGAGGAGTTGGATGGAGATACAGCCAAATTTAGGTTATAAAACGTCCTTAAAATAACCCTAATACTTCTAATTAAAATTAACAACAATAAAAATACTATTTAAAATAGTACATTTTTTCAAGGAATACTGTTTTTATCAGACTAAGATCAATAGTGAAGTGAGTGTATTTTTCATGTCGAAATTATGTGGTAAAATATAATTGAATCGATTAGTGAAAGATCACCACGAAGATTTTATACTGGCTTATATTAATTTTTCTCTATAGTAAAGTGCAGAACGAGTTGTAACGACAACCCGTTCTTCTAGCTAGATCAACATCTTATTCTGATTTAGTTTATATATTAATTAAATTTACTATCAAATGAGATTTATTTATATTTTATTATTAATGTAAGATTTGGTCTGACTTTGACGGGTCTGTCAAAGGAGTAAACAACATATGCTTGGCAACAGTGCAGACGAAATATACAGTGTAACTTTGCTGATGTGTTGAAGCTTCGCCCTAGTCGACAGTACCACCTACTGTATCACGTTTTTTTATTATTATTTCTGCTTTATTCCCTTCTTTAATTTCACATTTAGTATATGTACCGCCAAAGCGAGTAAGCAAGGAAATCTAAAAGGCATTCTAGGTGTTCCAAACAGTTTTGATAATGTTCAAAACTTTTTCGAAGCCCAAAGAGACAACACGTTTGAGCTAGAAGAAGAGGTAAATAATGGACCAAGAATATTACAGCAGGAAGTTTATTGCGCAAATGATGGCAAAGCGGCAGGCCCTGATGATATACAAGCAGAACTACTCAAAATAATGAACAACGAATCAATAGCAGTAATCGCAAACATATTCAACAACATATAAAACTCTGGTGAAATACCCACAGAATGGCTGAAATCTAAGTTTATTGCATTTTCAAAAAAAACCTAGAAGCCAAAAAATGCAAAGTTACCGTACTATAAGCCTCATGAGTCATCTCGTAAAATTATTTCTAAAGATAATTCATAAGAGAATCTACAAGCTCTGTGAAAGTCAAATTTCCCCAACCAGTTTGGGTTTACAAATGCTGTTGGTACTAGAGAGGCTTTGTTCTCAGTACAAGTCTTATTCCAGAGATGCAGAGATATTAACTGCGACGTATACGCATGTCTGGTGGATTCCAAGAAAGCGTTTGATCGACTACAGCACGCCAAGATGATGCAAATACTAAAAAATCAAGAATTAATAACCAAGATCTGAAAATAATTAGAAATCTTTACTGGAATCGTTCAGAACTGTACAGACTGAAAGTGAACACACTTAATATATAAAAATCACGCGTGGAGTGAGTCAAGTCTGTATTTTGTCTCTTCTAATGTTCAATCTGTACTCTGAAAGCATATTTATTGAAGCATTACACGAAACTGAAAAAGGTATTCTACTAAATGGTTACTGGCTAAACAACATCAGATATACAGATGACACCATAGTATTTGCGGGCCACTTAGAAGACCTACAAGTTCTTATAAACAAAATCACGTATTACAGTCAACAATATGGACTCAATATAAACGTTAAGAAGACAAATCTTATGATAATTAGCAAGAAAAGGATAACAGAACGTCAAATCTACGTCAACCAATTTCCTGTAGAAAGAGTGATGCACTACAACTAGCTCAGCACCATAATAAATGAAGAATGGATCAACAACCAGGAGATTAGAGCACGCATCGCAAAAGCTAGATCCACCTTTAATCGGATGGGGGCCTTCTTCAAGAGTCACAACCTCTCTCTTGATACAAAAATAAGAATGCTGCGATACTGCGTCTTCTCTGTCCTTTTTTATGGTATTGAATCGTGAACCTAGAACGAAGAGCTGTGCCGAAAACTGGAAGGATTTGAGATGTGGCTATATCTAAGAATGCTTAAGGTCCCGTGGACTGACCGAGTTACAAATGAGGAGGTCCTCAGAAGAATGAATAAGAACCGAGAGGTACTGAACTCCATCAAATTTTGAAAGTTACAATTCTTCGGACATATTATGCGAAATGAATTCAGACATGCTCTCCTTCAAGCCATCCTGCAAGGAAAAACGTTTGGAAAGCAAGGTCCAGGAAGAAGAAGAAGAACATCTTGGTTAAAGAACCTCAGAATCTAATTCAATACAACATCTGTGCAGCTTTTCCGCGCTGCTCCAGATAAGATAGAGATTGCCATGATGATCGTGTTTCAACATTCGTAACGGATAGGCACATCAAGAAGAAAACTTTTTTATTTACAATGATAAAGTAATATGAATCTCGAAATACTTGGATTTTATTTACATATATACCTATTGGTTTTTATTCGGCCGCCCACTCTGGCTCCTAGAGTAAAACATTTAATACTGTTTTACGAAGACGTCAAGAAAAATTACTTTTTGTTGTCAAAGCTATAGGTATGTGTATTAATTGCTCCAAAACCATCGGTAATTAACTTTAATTTTTCCTTTCTCTTTTCTGAGATGAAAAGGATTTCTTTTTTATAATTTATAATTATATTTTTAGTGACACTTTAGCTACTGATTACATGTTTAAAAAAGGCATCTGACAGATAACAAGTTGAAAAATATTATCTAGAGTTTAGAGTTTTAATATTCATCTGCATTGCAGACATTTCAGCATCCCAATAATGATTTTATGTTTTCCAAGCTGTTCCTTATTGAGCAATCTTATAGTCGCCGTTAAGTCTATAAATAAGACCATTAAAAAAATCGATACCTTGAAGGACAAAAAACAGCATAAATTCTTTTAAATAACATGTATCCAAGGAATGCCGATTATTGATGGAAACTAATGTTATGAAACACTGAAAAATAATTTTGTTTTCTATTTGTTTCCAGTAGATATTTGAAATAATTCCCATCGATGTTATATTAGTCCAGTCCGGTTAAAAAAAAGGTCGAAAATTTTTTCGCATATATCCGAAGCTTTTAAGACATATGTGGGGGTTACTATAAGACGAATAGATGAAAAAGTACTCGTATTTTTACCTTGCATTTTTTTTAAATGATTTATGGTCACAATTTGATTTTTTTTTCCTTATATTTGCCATAAACAATATTATATAATTTTTTTATATCAAGAATATCTTTATTTTCCCGTTTTTTAAATTAAAATTGATAAATAATTTACGGAGATATTTTCAAAAAAGCAGTTTTTCTGCACTAATTTATAAATTTTATTAATTTTTTTATTAACAAAATAAAATGTAATTAATACATTTCAACATCGAGGAATTACCGTCTTTTAAATTTGTGCGAAATTTCCCCCGATCGGTTACCCCCTTACTGCATGATATTTTTTTATTTTTTAATAAAAAAATCTATGATTACAAACTGGATTTCAAGATTACGGTGAAAAAATAAAAAAAATCCTACTTGGTTAGATTTTTGTATTTTTTTTATCTTTTTTTGTGTGTCATATGTGGTTATATATGTGTGTCGTACTATGCATTAAAACAAGATTCAACAAGTAAAATTAATAAAAAATGACATTTATTATTACTTTCTAATTATAATAATTATTCAGTGTAAAAGTTTGTAAAAATAATTTTTATATTTGTTTAAGCAAAGAAAAACATTACACTTCTCGCATTTATTGAAGCTTTTTGAACCATACGGATATTTGCATCTTTGCCTTTCACTACACATAATGGAAGATAACCATATCCGCTTGTTCATATAATCCATTCTTGCATTGGAATCTAGGTTGCTGGCCTTCTTTTCTTGTTTTGTAAATTTTCCATAGTTCCAACTTTGCATTACACTCTGCTGTCATTTTGAAATCTGAGAGAGCTATATGTGCATGTAACACTTTTTGGATCTGAGTTTCATCCTATAATATCCCAACATTGAATCCAGGAGATCCACTCCCACATATACTTGTTGTAGATCGTTACAGCTTTTGGACATGGAACCATTATATGTGTCTTATCCTTTTTCGAAAACTGTTTAACTTCAACTGTTGGCATACTCCCAGCATATGTTGATAAAATGTTAACTAATTTGTTGTCGTACATCAACAGATATTTTTGTGCCATTAATTGTGGCGACTTTCCGCCATATACTACATACTACATACTACCGTATCTCCTTAACCTTTTTTTATTTCAACCTCTTTTCGCATATTACTGTTTGGCACTCTGTGTATTCTAACTGTTCCTAGTGATAACATGTCCTGTTATGGGAAGCGGTTAATGGAACCAATTATCAAAGAATATTTTGTGATTTATAAGTCTTGGTACTGTTTGTGTTAGCCGAAGAACCACATTTGAACTTACCTCTAAATTAGGAAAACCATCGGCTACAGCATTAGTTTAGCTCCCTACAAAAATTTCATAATCGTAGAAGAATCCGCTGACACCACTAAGAACAAACGCCTTATATCCCCATTTGTAGGGTTTTTGCGGATTATATTGTTTTATGGATGAACGCACCTTTATTGTAATTATCTGCTCAACTATGGCTAAAAATTCCTCTTTCGGAACTTTGAGTAACTGATTCCTTAGTTATTTAGTAGCGGTCGGATTTTAAAAAGTTTATCATGACCAGGATTACCGGCAGCAATAGCATCGTTATTGCTGGCAAAATGTAAAAAACGTTTTATTTCTTTTCATCTGTTGCACGACATAACATCTGAGATCAACGGTGATTCAGGCTGGAATTCCAATAATTTCTAGCGTTTGGCAATTGTACTATTGACATATAAATACAAGCTCCTAGAACGGAGAAATCTTTATCTGATGTTACCAAATTTTCTTCTTTCCAAGTTGGATGATTTTTATTTCTATTCTTTATTGGATTACATCGTAATTCAAAGAAATATCATCTTCGCTATCGGAACTGCTTTAATATAATAGGGGAAACATCATCATCTGTTAGCCCTTCGTCTTCACTACCATATGGTATGTCTATAACTTTTCTGGATCCATTATCTAAAATAAAAAATAATAATTATACCTAGTTCAGAACGCATATTGTGTCATATATGAAAGAGAGTTTTTCACAACAGTGCATATTGTGGCATATATGGCACAAGCATATTTTTAATCAAAAAATACCAAAATATAAAGAAATACGTGAAACTACTTACAAAAATTCTTTCTTGAAGGTCTATCCTTGATGTCACTATTTTTTTGTACAAAAATATTCAGTAGAAACTTTTCAAATTTCCATAAAAGTTTACTTTGCTGCATTGAGATGGCGCGTTATTACTGGTTATACGAAATATGTGCTCTATATAGACATGTCATGCATAAATACTTTAAAATAACATTCGATCTCTACCAATTAGATATAAAACTAAGTATTGTGCCATATATGACTCGCTATGCGGTAAAGGGTTAATTTTCAAATTCTTGTCCCCTTATTTTTTTTTCTGCCGAAAAATTGCGCCCTCTAGCCGGTTTCAAGATCATAGGCATTTAGACCTCTAATTTATATAATATAACTCTGTGTTAACAACTATTTTTTTATATGGTTGATTGGCTATTTAGCTCCTTAACCTTACAAACAATAATGGACTTCTGCACTAGGAAATTATCGCAGAGAGACAGTAACGAAACAATTCGATTGTTTCCATCTGATAATAAATTACCTGTAGACTAAGAGATTATTTAATTTCATTTGATAGCACTTGGCTCTTGAACCACTTTATTAATATCTTACATTCCAGTTTACTCGTGAATTGGCAATGTTTTGATTCAACTAAGGATTTAGAAATAATTGCCAATACTTTCAAATTTAAAATAACCGAATACAGTTTGATGTTAAATTGCGTCTGGGAAAGTACAATCGTCGAAATATTATATAACAAAAACTTTATTTTCAAGTGATGAGAAAAGTGTGAACTTTTTTTGTTAATTTGTGGGGAAAGTGTCGTGGATGTGTTTTCGTTACAATTTTTGCTACTGTGAATCCAGAAGTTGGGAAAACTTAAAAATTTTGCCTGTTCGAACTGTATTACAGATGATATATGGGATTTTGTTTATGGTCAACAAATGTTCACGTCGGACAATAATAAGTCAGTGTACGTTGTATATACTTTTTAAATTACTACTAAATAGGTATACTAAATAGGTACTACTATATTTACTTGCTTGTTTTTTAAACTTATGCTCTTAGTACAGTCACTGAAAGGTTTTCACTGCGATTTCGGTGAACCTCCATCGATTTTCAGGAAAATTGGTGAGTAGTTAGAGGATACCTTAAGAAACAAAAGTGACGTGTCAACTTGCGCTTTTACTCTGGGGGTGGATGCCACCCCTTCTCGGGGGTGGAAATTATTTTATTAAAAATAACTCCAGGAATCGATAGAGGGACCAAATCTAAACAAAATTTATTTTATAAAGTTATTACAATAAATCAACACTTGTTGAGTTATTGAAGATCAAAAATTTTGATTTTTCGTGAAAAAAATGCATGTTATAAAGCGGTTTTTCATAAATAACTCAAAAACTATAAGTTTTTATAAAAAAGTTGTCATTACCAAAATTGAAGCTAATAAAAAATGCTTGACAAACCTTTTAATATTAATTCAAAGTTAGTTATAAGTAATTAAATGTATTTTTTTTTTGGAGGGTATTCAAATCTGAATTATTCAAGCTTAAATAACGGGAAAACAATGCATTTTATAAAATACACTTATTAACAATTTTTAAAGTACTTAAAAATATATATAAAATGAGCTCTAGAAGAAGTTGATAGCATCAAAATTAAGCAAGTTATGATGAAAATAAGAGGACCCTTTCGAACTTTTTTGGAAAAATTGAAAAATAAAACATACGCCATTTCCACAAAAATTAAAATTTATAGTAATCCCTATAAAACTTTCTTTATTTTAGCATAAGTAATGACCTCAAAAGTTTTGACCGGTTTAGAATGCATATTTTTGAAAAAAAATTTGATTTAAAAAAATCGGAATTTTTCAAATTTTTATAAATTTCATTTCCTTTTGAGAATAACTCCATATATACTCAATATACTTATAAATGATAGACAACAAAATTTGAGGTTTTTTTTATCAAAGATTTTCTTTTTTTTTGTTTTTGTAGAATTAAAAATAACGGAAATAAAAACGTTTGAAACCTAAATTTTACTGCGAGAACCATGTAACAGGGGGCCTTTAACCTTTAATCTTTTAAAAAATAAGTTTTTAAATGAACGTGACATCATAAAACTTAACGAAGTTATTGTAAAAAAATCAATAACATTTTTTTAGAAAAATTTTTGGAAACAATGACATTCATCCAGTTGACTGGGGATGATACAAAATTGAAGAGTCTTTATTTCCAACTAAAAATCCCAATCCACCTGTTCCAGAACAATTATTAAAACGATTTTTTGCAACTGCAAAAAAGGTTGCGGTTGCGCTTCTTGGGGGTGTTGAAGAGTAGGGTTATTTTGCAATGCAGTCTGCGGATCACGCAGTGAGGACAATTGCCAAAATAGCCCTCCAATTAATGAAAAAGGAGAAATTGGTGAAGAGAGCTCTGATAAGGAGTGAAAAATTAACAATTAAAGTTCTATTATTATGTGATTAATTTCTGAAACATTACTTAAATAAAAAATGAATGAACTTTTCATATAGTTTAATATTTATTTTGATACGTTTTCCTCTTAACTAACAAATTAAATTTTTATAAGTCACATAAGCACTAAAAAAATTGTTCAGGAAATGTAAAAAGAATAATATTAATAAAGTTTGGAATATATTAATAAAGTTTATCATAACCAATAAAAAAGTTTTTAAATGATTAAAGCTAATAAAAAAACATTTTTCATTATTTTTATGACATGGGGTAGTTTTTAGGGGTGCAAAATCATCATCATCATCACTGGCTCGACAACCCTTTTTGGGTCTTGGCCTGTTCAAGGATTCTTCTCCATTCAGACCTGTTTCGTGTTTTTTTTCCAGTTTTTAATTTTTAATGTTGTTATATAATTTTCTATTTGTTCTACGTATCTCAGCTTTGGTCTTCCTCTTGTTCTTTTTCCTACTGGCACTTGTTTGAATATTTTGTTTGGTATTTCGCCTTCTTCCATTCTTTCCACATGTCCAATCCAACGTAGCCTTCCTATTTTAATGAATGTTATGATATCCGGATCCTGGTATATGTTGTATAGTTCAAAGTTATACCTTCTCCGCCAAATCCGGTTTCTTTTGTGCCCTTAAGTATATATGTGTCGCAAGATTTTTGTTTCAAAGGTGGCTAATAACGTTTCCTCCTTCCAAATGCTAGTACTTGCACGCTTTTATTAATTATTGTTACTCGGGTATTAACTGTTGTGTCTCTTATTATTTTTTTAAGTATGATGTTGAATAATATGCATGATAGAGCGTCTCCTGGCGTAGTCCCTTCTTCACATCTATTATTTCCGTAATTCGTTTTGTATCCGGATTTTACTTTCTACTTTTAGTGTTTCTTTTATCAATTCTATTAGCTGTGTTGGTATATTAAATTCTTTCATTGCTTTTGTTAGGAATTCTCGGTTTATATTGTCATATGCGCTTTCGAAGTCTATGAAGAGATGATGTGTGTCGATGTTATATTCACTTGTTTTTTCAAGGATCTGTCGCAGAACAAATATCTGGTCTATTGTTGACTTCTGTCTACAGAAGCCACATTGGTATTTGCCAACTATTTTTTCAGCGTATGGTCTGTCTTTCATACATTACGTTGGACATTATTTTGTATGCCGCATTTAACAGCGTGATTCCACGGTAGTTTTCACATTCTAACTGGTTTCCTTTTTTATGTAGTGGTACAATAATGCCGCTATTCCACTCCTTTGGTAGCTGTTTATTCAACCATATCTTTCTTATCAACTCATGTATGGCTTTAAGTAATGAGTCTCCTCCTTCTTTCAGTAGCTCCGATGATATTTGATCCGATCCGGTGATTTATTGTTCTTTAATTTGTCCACTGCTGTTCTAATCTCTGCTATTGTTGGTGGACTCTTTTCTTGTTGTCTGCTTGGTCTAATGGTATATCAGGGTTCATCTCCGTCCTATTCACCCCAAGCTTTTCCTTAAAATGTTCTGTCCATCTTCTAAGTATCTCTTGCTGTTCTGTCAATATATTACCCTCCTTATCTTTACACATCGTTGTTCTCGGTTTGAACTCTTTTCTGCTTTTGTTGAGTTTCTGGTAAAATTTTCTTGTCTCTGTTGGTTTATTTAGTTCTTGTAGTTCTTGAAGTTCTTTGTTGATATATTCTCTCTTCTTTCTTCGGTGAATTTTCTTTTCTTCTTTAGGGTGCAAAATTAAGCAATAAATAAATAAATACTTTACTACTCACTAAATGAGATTTCAATTCAGCAAGGTATTATTCAAATGATTAGGGTTTCTTGAAATTAATTTTTTTAATGATTCTGCTTTAAGAGGGTGGTTTTTAAGGCTTGAAATTTCACAGGCAATCAAAAATTACTTATATCAAACATTAAAGAAACTATTTGGGTAATATTATTATGCGATTTGATATTTCAGAAATATAAAAAATCCATGATTTTCGATTTAAGGGATAGTTGCTAAAAGGGTTGAAAAATTAATTAAAATCATAAATCATGCTTATAAATGTTGCATAATATTTATTTTATTTAATTAATCGAGATTACTTATGCCAGAATGCTTAAATCTGCATTTTTTACCATTTTTAACAAAAGGGGTGGATTTCACCCCTAAAATGCAAAAAGCACAAGTTGAACATATGTCACATTTGAAGTTGAGGGTAAAATATACTCAAACCCAAATTTTCATGCAAATCGATAGAGGTTCACCGAAATCGGAGGTAATAGTCGATTTTTATCTTCATTCACTGTACTATCTGCGAATGCAAAAATGAAAAGTTGTATTAAACGTTAGTAATCTTTTAATAATATTTAAAATATATAAAAATGGTTTTTATAAAGTCGGATACAGGTACGTCAAAATGGTAATGTTAAATGGATCACCCCATAATTTACATCACTTTCGAAACGTAATATTACCACTCATCAATTTAGATATTTTCAAATGTTCTTCTTCTTCCTTCTTTTATGAAGGCTTAATGCCTGTTTCTCCTTCAATATTAGCCTACTAAATTGTTTAAATTATCGCACCATCTTTTTCTTGGTCTGCCAATACTTCTTCGTCCATTTGGTGACTTATCTCGTGCTATTCGTACTATTCTATCCTCTGCCATTTTACTGATATGTTCGTTCCACTCCTGTTTTCGTTTTGTCACCCATCCATTTTTGTCTTCTATATTGCATGTTTTTCTTATGTTTTTGCTTCTCTCCCTATACAACAGACTTTTCTCTGATATTCGTTGAAGTATTTTCATCTGTTGTTTCTAGTGGATGACAAACCATTATGTGATAATTTGTTATGCTGTACTTTCAAATCAAATCAGTCAATGAAACCTTCAAAATTGAAGCGACACTTGGAATTAAAGTACCAGGAAGACAGTGGTAAGCAGTGAAAGCAATAGATTTTTTTATAAATAAAAAGAGAATTAATAACTACCAAAAGGTGTATATCTTTGAATTTTTCTCAGGACGCTCAATCTGAAAACCTTGTACTGGCTTCTTATGAAATATCAACATGAATTTCTGAAATGGGTTATCCTCACACAATTGCCGAGAAATGAATAGTTCCAGCAATGAAAATAGTAGCATCTTGGATATGTGATAAAAATCAGGAAAAGTAAGTGAGTTCGATGGATCTATCAAATAACACAGTAAAGCATAGGATTGTGGAGATCACAGATAATATTGAAGAAAATATATAAATAAATGTTCATTGTGTTTTCAATTTCATTGTGTTTTTAGTGTTAGTGTTACAAGACTGTAAATACATTAATATAAAAAAAAAGAGGTTAGTCTTCGTAAGTGGGTATATTTATTTAAAAACCCTTAAAAGGATTACATCAAAAAAACAAACGTTTTCGGACTAAACAGTCCATCATCAGGTTTTAAAATCGCCTAAAATAAGTATAAACCATTTAATTAAAACAAACGTGGTTATGAAATTTTGACCATGATTAAAAAACAAAAAATGGCTATACTTACTAGGTTAAAATGCCTGAGCCACCAAAAATACATGGGTAAAAACCCTTTAAATTACATATAGTTATAAAAGAATATACATCTTATTGTTAAAAAACTGTGATGTTCAGTATTAAATTAAATATGACTTCAGGTAACATACATTGCAAAAAATTGAGTTCCAGAGCCGGGGAGAAAACCTCTACGCACGGAGAACAGCTGGAAACTGATTTACAATATGCCTATGAAAGGTGTCAAAAACAAAATGTCAATGTAACATAAAACTATATTAGTTATACCTAGTACTACTACAGCCAAAAGATTCAAAAATTATTTTTGATGATTTTAAAAAATAATAACAGCAATGTAGGTGTTGGGATTTAAAATCAGGGTTATAATCGATGTGAAATGACCAATGGTGTTAAAGTCATGTTTAAGAGGATGACCTGTGTATTAGGCAACCTATGTTGCTTTTTGTCGTATGGAATATGGTCTAAAAGTGTATTTTATGTTAGATTAGCTTATATATATGAAAATTATCCTTTTATGTTTAACACATCTAGGACAGGTAAAAATTTTTTTTAATAGCAAATATTTGAAGCTAATATAAGACCTCGTATTTAATTGACTATTTAAGACTGTTAGTATGGTGAAAAAATTAATAAAAACAAGTTTGGTAAATTGAAAATCTACAGGCTAAAGAAATCAGAGTTATAACCTATGTGATTAATTTAAAATTGAAGAGGCTGAGCTCCTCAGAGACTTGATGAGAGTAAAAGTAGAGGAAATGACTGAAGAAGGAGGGGATGGTTAAAGGAGAAAAGGAGTTAATCAACAATTAGAGATAATAGGGGTCCTTTATGCTTACAGCATCTAGCACCCTGAACAAAATGTATTTTAGTAGTAATAAATTTTTCATATAGATCTAATCTTAGAAAATTTTAGAAAAAAAAGACTTGGAAATAGTCAAAGAAAAGCAAAGTAGCCCCAATTGCGTTAATCGTCATGTATCGTTCAACCGGGACTTTCAACCCTTACATCGACAACTCTTCTCATAGTCCACGCTTCACAATATTTCCTTACTTTCTTTGCCCGACTATCCTATACAAACTTCAACACCTTTAATCCTATACAATATTTGTGTTTTTTTAAACAACCTTCCTCTACAATATTGCCACTCCTTCACCTCAAAAAATTTTCGACCCCATTGTTAACTTTAGAACCATCCATATCTATCATAACAAAATATTCCAACATCTTCCCCACTCTTCACATCTACATCACATTCCTATCCATTCCGTTCTCTTTCATTATTTCTTGGTCAACTCATTTATCAAACATGTACTCAATACTTTTAACTCTTTATTCCCTTAAACATTATCTAACATTTTATCAAAATTCATATTACTTGTGCTTCTTCAAACAACCAGTCTCTAAACTTTTGCCACTCCTTCCCCTCATTACTTTCGACCCTAGTGTTAACTTTATAACCACCCACATCTATCATACCATAATATTTTATCATTTTCTTCACCCTTCATATCTACATCACATTCCTGTCCTTTCTTTTCTTTCATTATTTCTTGGTCAACTCATATATCTATAATGCACTCAATAGTTTTAAAGTCAGTAATCATTCAAACATCATCTAACTGTTTTTCGAAATTTATATATTTTTCCCCTATCAAAAAATCCTTATCCAACACTGCTCGCCTTCTCTTGGTCAACAACTTAGTAGCAGACTTATACATCAAATTTTAGGTTTTTACAAACCGAATTTATTACTACTAAAATACATTGATGGATGATGGACTGTTTAGTCCGAAAACGTTTGTTTTTTTTTTCATGTAGCCCTTTTAAGGGTTTTTAAATAAATATACCCACTTACGAAGACTAACCTCTTTTTTGTGATACGTGGTATACAGCCAGCTACAGGAATTGTGTTCCTTGTGGATTACATTAATATAATATTACAATAAGTAACAGCAAAATATCTGGATTGCTGCAACTAATTTTACAAGCAAATCTACTTACGCGATTCAACAACAACCACAAATACTTTTAGAGCAGTATTGTGCAAAGTACAGATTGCCAAGTACATTACGTTATTAGAATAGGTGTAATTTTCATCCATTGTTCGATGTATTTAAAACCGAAATACTCTACAAAACCCAAATAAACAGTAACAGCTGAGGTAAACTGTATTATAATGACGTGTAAAAATAGTTTTAACAGTAAAAATATGTTTATTGAGAAAAAAATTGGACGTTACTTTATTTTGACGGTCAGCGCTACTTGTTGAAGATATAAAAACAACAACACATCTGATTTATTTTTGATAAAATCTAGCGACGACATCCAACTTACAAAATTAGAACAGATGAAAATAATTTTAATTGCGTTATGCCACAGGTTGACTCGAAAATTGCGGTAAAATCGGTAACCTCATTTTAAAATTCGCTATAATCGATTCGAGACATTCTGGGAAGAATATGACGATTTTTTTGTCATTCTTGCTGTTCCTGTTATAGTTTTTTAAATTAGAGACCAGTAGATGCTGTTAGATTTATCGATAACATCGTAAACTCTCTTTTTGTAACCTTCCCATTTGTCCTTTCTTGGAAAATAAATGTTTTTCGTGAAATGTGAGATAAACGTGTTTTACAAATCACTAAAATTTAAGTGTAAGCTAGTTTTAAAGTTTATGTAAGATATTCTTACTGATTTTTTAACTACAGTTTGTCAACTATTATAAAATGTAACTCTGAGATTTTGCTTCTCTGCTTAGAAAAAGTATTGTGAAGGAAGAATATGCTCTATACGCACCACCTTGCTATCTTGAGGCCTGTAATGTATATTTCGGTCCACATGTTTTATAAAATTCAACACAAATACAGGTTTGAAAATATAAGAGGACATACATCAATGATAGATTATCTGGTCACAAACAGAAATATTCTCCATAAACAGATAGTGGATGTGAGAAGTTTGACGTCACCCAATGTGGGAAGCGATCACTATTTGGTACTTGGTAAAATTAGATTCAATGAAAGATGGAAAGAGAAGCTTAAACAAACCAATTCAGAGAATATAATAAAAATAGAAAATTTAAGAGATGACTCCATAAAATCATTGTATCAAAAAAGGCTAGAACAGAAAATACAAATGTAGAATATCGAAAATGAAAGCAATGTAGAGACTAGCTGGGGAAAACGAAAATAATAAACAAAAAGTGGTCAACGAAAACACCATGGTTGACACTAGAGGTTAAACAAAAATGTCACCAAAAAAGAAAGCTTCCTAAAATATAAGTCAGAAAAAACGAATGAATCATATGAAGAATATAAAAGAATAAGAACTGAAACTCATCAATTGGTAAGAAAAACAAAAACAGATTACTGGAAAAGATTCACAAAAGGACTAGAGATGGATTTCTATGGACAACAGAAACAAGTATGGCGCTTCATAAGATAACAAAGAAGCGAAATGAAAGAACTAGTTGGAATAAAACACATATAAGAGCATACATGGGTGACCTTTCTAACAGAAATGTTTAAAAAACAAAACGAAGAACCTTTACCAAATATAATAACTGAGGAAAATACCGAAATCTCCCAAAACGATGTGAAAGAAGGAATAAACAAATTAAAAAAACAGAAAGTCACCAGGAGAAGATCAAATACCAAATGAACTCTTAAAATATGAAGGTGATGACCTTGTACAACAACTGCAACTTCTTATTAATAAAATAATCACCCCGAACAGAATACCAAATGAATGGAGAAGACCGATCTTGGTGATATTCTTCAAAAAAGGAGATAAGAAAGACCCCGATAATTATCGAGCAATAAATCTATTAAATACAACACTCACATTGACAACAAAAATAATAGCGACAAAAATAAACGAACGAATATCTCTGCAAGAGGAACAGCAAGGATTTCGGACAGGAATATCATGCACGGGTGCAGTTTTTGTAATAAGACAAATAAAAGAAAAGTCGCTGGAACACAACAAACCACCATATATGTCTGATAGATTTGAAGAAAGCGTTTGATAAAGTGAGAATTCGGGACGCGATACATTTATTATATGAAAAGGGAATATCACTGGATTTAGTAAAAACCATTGAGAATATATATAAAGATAACATAGCTATGGTAAGATGTAAAGGAAAACTATCGCAACCTATCAAATATGAAACTGGCATTAGACAAGGAGATTCGCTGAGCCCATTAATATTTAATCTGATAATTGATGATATCACAAAGAAAGTTAAAAAAGAAGAGGATATAGAATGGGAGAAAAGGAAATAAGGACAATATGCTACGCCGACATAATAACAGCCGAAAATGAAGATGACCTCATATGAAGATGAGCTCATATACAACATGGTGATCTCAACAGAGAAAACTAAAGCGATAGTGATATCAGCAGAACCGAGACGATGTAAACTAGTCGTAAATAACAAAATAATAGAACAAGTGATGGAAACTGAATACTTGGGAATAAAACTGTCAAGCTACGGAAAAGTGGAAGAAGAAGTACAAAAACAAATGAACATGGCGAACAGAGCAGCAGGATGTCTCAACAATACAATCTGGAGAAACAAATACCTCACAACGGAAACGAAAACCAGGATATATAAATCAACAATGAGACCGGTAATGACGTACACAGCGGAAACAAGAGCAGATACGGCGAAAACATAAAGACCGCTAGAAACAACAGAAATGAAAGTCTTACGAAAAATAACAAACCAAACTCTAAGAGACAGACTAAGAAGTGAAGAAATACGAGCGAGATGTGGTATAGAGGAAATTTAAACGCGTGGACCAAAAGAAGAAAAGTGGAATGGAATCAACACATTGAAAGAATGACAGAAAATAGAATAGTACGAATAACAAGAAACAAATCGCCAAATGGAAGAAGATCATTGGGACGACCGAGGAAAAGATGGTCAGACAACGTCAATTGAGGGTAAAAACCGAGGTAAAACAGGCATTAAGCCTATTTATAAAGTAGGAAGAAGAAGAAGAAGAAGATGTTTTATAAAGTTGAAATCTGCGTAATGAAAAGGTCTGGGTATAGGTTGGTGTTCCATAAAAATTAATTTGTTGCGTAAACCTTGAATTTATTTTACTTTTCAGTATTCAGTAAGTAGTTCCATACATAACATTTCTAATTTCAATGTCTATTAAAAGACTTAATTAGTATAATGTTATTAATATCATTCTAGATATATTATAACGTCTAAATCGTGGTATTACCAGGGTCCGTGTTCTGCCTGATTGCTCGGTCCTGGAATCGTTCCCTGCTTATTTTCTTCCCAAGCTAATTTTTCAGTCTAATTATTTTTCAAACGAACATTACAGATAACTTTTCAGACTCTGGGGATTAAACATTTAATAAAGTAGTACAAACAGTACTTAAATAAGATAGTTTCATCGTATAAATTCGTATGCAAATTATGATGTATCTTGGTAGAAAAATCTATTCATTTATTGGTGTACTTCCTTGGTGATATCATTTTTTAAGGCCTATTTTAAGTATATTATCGATTCTGGTTTTGTCTGAAGCGTTGTTCTATAATTATATCTAAATAATAAGGAGTTGCTTCCATAAATATGTTTCTTGTCAATGCCATATTTAGGTAGTTATTTAAATAATTAGTTGTATTGATTTTAAATATCGCTTTCAATCGCTTAAATAGATGGGCGTCAATTTCTACAAAGAAAATTATAGTGTTCATAAATAAACATATTTATTTATTTAAATTTAAATTAAAATATGGTTATTTATATAAATAAGGAGTTTATTATCGGTCATTTTAAAAACAACATATATCCAGTAGTAGTGCTTTTGAGAAAAACTATTTTAACGCAATATATTGTTTGAGAGACCAATTATTGTGGCTTGGTACTAATGCAAATTAGTCCAGGCTGTGAGGCCGCTCCCGTTGGGAAAATGTTTCTGATTCGGTTTCTTCGCGGATTCCGGTTCAAAAATGTCCCCTTTAAACAAATCTGAAGGGTGCCGGGCGAAATTTTTGGGCAGAAATTGTTTAAACAATTTTTTTAAACAAATTCCAAAAATATTTTTTTTAATCTGGAAAACGTTTGTTTAGGTTTTTTGGGCCATTTTAAACAAAAAAGGTCTCATGTCATTTTTCTCTAAAGTTGATAGTTTTCGAGTTATAAGCGATTTAAAGTCTGAAAAACGCGAAAATACGCATTTTTGAGGCTTGAAAACACATATGTAAATTATTATTTTTGAGGTTACCAAGTGTCTAAATTGAAGTTTAAACATTCAACTTCAAGATTGTGAAGAGTAATCGGGGCTTATTTTAATTTAGACCGTTGTTTTTTAATTGTTAAATATGCGCGTACACTCGATTTTTCAGCCGCCGCGGCGCGGCGCGCTAGAGTGCGCTTCTATCGTACTTATGCATAGTTTACATATACACTTACGCAAAAAAACCCGAACAAATCCTTGAAGTTTATTAACATAGTTTTTTCCATAATTTATTTATGTAGGTATTAATTATTGTCATTGGGCTAATTAAATAAATCAATCATCGCAATGTAATAACCGTATATAGTTTTTTTTTCTTCCAAATTTGAACAATATAATTATTATTTATTGAGTATATATTTATTTATATCAATTGTAAATAATATTTTTAAATTATTATTTAAATAATACAATGCAGTAAATATTAATATTAGTAAACTTAATTTTAAATTGCGCGGTGTTTAAAAACAATATACTATCGCAAAAATGCAAGTTTTTACCTGTTTAACAATCGCGCGCTCATACTTGATTTGTTATTACTTAAACGATCATTAGGAAGACTATTGTTTAATGCCCATTAAAAGGGTATTATATTATTAATGTGTTATTAAAAAAATTGTGAATGGATTTAAAATGTCTTTTTCCGTACCTCTTCTTAAATGAAAACTTACCGAAGAAAATTTAGTTTGTATTTTTTGTAATAACATCAACAATATTAAGTTAGTGCAAAAACCTAAAGTAGATTTTTACATAACAATACAAAATGCTGCTCTTCGACGAAAAGACAGTGTGACTGAAAAATTTAATTTAATCTAGCCAATATACCTTGTACCTCTGACGCACTTTACCAACACTTGTTAAGAGCTTTCGCTAAAACATATATTTGGCGAAATGCCATATATTCCCGCTATCAAACTCTCCATTTTACACAATATGGATATTATATGTCTGATAGGGTGGGAAACCGTGCAAATGCAAAAAGACTTGCAAAACTAATGCTTGCAACTGCAAGAAAAATCATGTCAACTGTGTACCATTATGTGGATGTGATTTAGATTTTTGTGAAAACAAAGATACTTTTACTGAGTGATATTAGTGTGTTATTTAACAATCTTTTGTACAATTATTTTATGTAACTATTATTAGACTTTAGACGAAATTTATATTATAACTCAATTGATATAAATAAATATGTACTCAATAAATAATAATTATTTGTAAGTATATGTAAACTATGCATAAGTACGATAGAGGCGCACGGTAGCGCGCGGCGCCGCGGCGGCTGAAAAATCGAGTGTACGCGCATACTTAACAATTAAAAAACAACGGTCTAAATTAAAATAAGCCCCGATTACTCTTCACAATCTTGAAGTTGAATGTTTAAACTTTAATTTAAGACACTTGGTAACCTCAAAAATAATAATTTACATATGTGTTTTCAAGCCTCAAAAATGCGTATTTTCGCGTTTTTCAGACTTTAAATCGCTTATAACTCGAAAACTATCAACTTTAGAGAAAAATGACAAGAGACTTTTTTTGTTTAAAATGGCCCAAAAAACCTAAAAAAATGTTTTCCAGATTAAAAAAAATATTTTTGGACTTTGTTTAAAAAAATTGTTTAAACAATTTCTGCCCAAAAATTTCGCCCGGCACCCTTCAGATTTGTTTAAAGGGGACATTTTTGAACCGGAATCCGCGAAGAAACTGAATCAGAAACATTTTCCCAACGGGAGCGGCCTCACAGCCTGGACTAAATAATACACATATGCAATGCTTTTTATCATATGTCGCAAATTTTGACATAATGCTTTTTTCATAAAACACCAATAAAGTCGATGAATATATGTGGTTTTTAAAATGACTGCTATTTTTCGAACATTTTATAAAATAAAATTCTTAATTTATAAATTTATAATATAAATTTGAACAACATTCTGACATATATGTTTTTTTTTTCAGGTCTTCCTAAGAGCAGACAATGCTACCAGTTGTATTTTGCAACTTCTGAAATTTTAAAGACTTTAAAAAGACTGTGTTTTTCATTAAGTAGTATTACCTGGACTGTTATTGATGATCGGTCACGGGAATATCATTTACTGTAGTCAATACAAAAACCAACAAATCGGAAAAGATCCAAGGCAACAACTCCAAAGCTGGTCTAAGCGGTGGATGCAAAATAAAAACCAGATACACTTTATATTGTATACGATACCAATTAACTGAATAGCTGTATATTTTTTTAATATGGAGAGTCCGATCAAGGAAGCGCCACTAGCAACACTATCAGGTGTAGCTCCATCACTAGAATCTAGCCCGAAGAAAAGCGAAGAGCTGATCCTAATAAATCCATATGAAAAACCAGAAGTTACGTTTAAAACTGATAGTCTTTGCTCGTCTTCGTCTTCATCGTCTTCTGCTTCAGAGTCTGGAGATGAAGCTGTAAAACCAAAAATTCCTGATGGGGGATGGGGTTGGGTAGTAGTTTTTTCATCATTATTAGTCTCGATGATAGCCGATGGAGTTAGTTTATCATTCGGACTACTATTTTCAGAGTTCCTCATAGAGTTTAAAGCTTCTAGTTCTGATACTGCTTGGATCGGTAGTCTATTCTTGGCTGTTCCTTTAATTTCAGGGCCTATTATGAGCGCCTTAGTCGATAAGTATGGATGCAGAATGATGACTTGTGTGGGCGGAATTATTTCTGCTGCTGGATTTATTCTTAGTTGCAGAGCGAACACAATTTCTATTATGTACCTTACCTTTGGCATATTAGCAGGACTTGGACTCGGACTGTGTTATGTTACAGCTGTTGTATCAATAGCTTTCTGGTTCGATAAAAAGAGAACGTTAGCTGTGGGTATTAGCGCTTCGGGAACCGGAGTGGGAACTTTCATTTTCTCTCCATTAACCAATATTCTTATTTTTGAGTTCGGATGGAGAGGAACTACTTTAATTCTAGGAGGACTCTTTTTAAATATGTGTGTCTGTGGAGCTTTAATGAGGGACCCTGACTGGATAACCGAACAAAATAAGTAAGTATTGCTATATTTTACATATTCTACACACACCTGGTCAAATTATTAGGCCAAGCAAGGAAAAATTTAGTATATGAAGTTATTCCTCTCATGGTTAATTGTTAATTAATATTAATATATTTGAAATAAATTTCTGTTTTGTTCTTTTTTGTGAATATTAACTCTTAATTCACTAGGTAATTAAACTGTGCTAAAAAAGTTAATTCCCATTCTCAATAGCGTTCATATCAGGCGAATTACCTGGCCAGTCAAGAACTTTATTTTTTTTTGTTTTAAATAAGTTGAAATACTCTTAGCCTTGTGGCAAGGAGCACCATCGTGCATAAATATGGGCTCCTCTTCTTCAGGAAACCATTCCTGTAGCTGTGGCAAAAGTCTCGTCTCGAGTACTTTCCGGTACTTACTGGCCTTGTCTCATCGTGTTTTCCACTACGTAGAGACGGCTTGTACATATGCCGGATACCACAGACAAGACCATGTGTGATGGTGGGCACAATGTAGTCGGACTTGTATTCCTCTTTCGAACTTTTTTAGTTTTTAATATTGATATTCAAGCAAAACAACACAAATATACCTTTTTCCAGTCTTCCACTGTGCATTTCTTGTATTTTTGTGCCCATTCGAAGCGTTTATTTATCATAGCTGGAGGAAGCTTTGGCTTTCGAGCTGTTGTCCTAGCAACCAGTTTGTTTTCGATAAGTCTTCGACGAACTGTTCTTTCTGAAATACAAATTCCTTCATCTTTTATCTCATTGGTTAGCATTTGCAGTGGTTTCTTTCTATTTACTAGGCAATTATCTCTTATTTTGTGATTAGTTCGAGGAGTAGTCACACGATGTGTTCGGCTGTGATCCTTACGCTTTGGATCCAAACTGACTCCAGACGCAACTTTCTGTTTTATATTCCTTACAAAACTTCTAGATACTCCTACCATTTTTACGATTTAATTTTGAAACATTTGTCCTGCTTTTAGAAGTCCAAATAGCTGGCTTACTCGTTTTGGTAATAGATCAGCGTTTTTCCTCACCTAAAAATGTATAATACTCTTAATTATACCAATAACTTCTCTGCATATGTTTATAATCTAAAAAAATTATAAAAAGAAGAATAAATCATTCACCTCTGCAATAAAATTTCATGTCAAAACCTTTTAGAATTTAAATGGTAACAGACAGTATTTGAGGTTAGAAAGATCAGATGACAGGACGAAATCCTGTCTTGAAATTGCGGATAGGGCGGTGTTGCCAACTTTAAAATAGTACAATAACGTTACCATATTATGTTAAATGTTGCTATGTGAAAAAATAATAACATTCCTGTTGATAAAAATTATTAATTTAAAAAAATGCAAATTTTTAATGATTATCTAATAATTTGTCCAGGTACTGTATATATAAAACAACCTCAAACGGGTTTCCCTGAATTTTGAAACGTTTTCTATGCATGCATATTTTTACATTTAATTCTACCTTTTGTCTTTAATTTCACAATTTCACCATACATCGAAAACAAGTCCTTTTCATTTCCAACACAAATAAAATCATATATGAATATATGTAATTATTACATTCTTTAATTTTTTACAGGTAGAAATAACAATTTTTGTCATTTTTCCTTCTCTCTGTCATTTACACTTTGTCCATATGTTTGTATCATAATATTAAACCTAAAACTAAGTTTTATGTCATGTTGTTTGTGTTTTAGGTTGAATCCGAAATTGTCAAAATCGAGTAAATCTAGCAAAACAAGCTTAGTTTCATTATCATCGACAAATTTTATGAAAGATCTGGATATTGACGAATTGAAAGATGTTTTGAAGAGCGGAAAGAACGTAGAATATCTTTTACAAGGTTTGGAAACATCTATCGATTCAAACGCTGCCGCTAACTCGACTTTAAAAAATAATCATAATTCTGTATTAAATCTTCCAACGTATATTCGTCAAAATGAGAAAGTAAGTATAATAAGTGTTCGTAGCTTCAGGTTACCTATAGTACTGATGTATTGCAATGATAGCAACTACAAAGTCGTTATCAATAAAATTAGTTGTTGCTAAAAAATATAATAGGAATTCCCAAACAATAAAAAAGAGTAAAATTGTGTTTTGGAGCAAACTAAAGATTGTGTATGTTTAAATATAAAGTTTGAGTTTTGAAAAAATCAATAATTTATTAAATGACATTGAAGTTTTTAATTCTATAAATCTTGTTTTTTTTAATTGAAATAGGGGAACCTTCACCGTTTATCATTCAGTATTGTATACCTGATTTTTCTGGAAAATCCTCCAAACTGGGTAAAAAACAATTTGTCTTGTAAGGTAATAAGCCTTGATAAATATTTTACTGATAAACATTTAACAAAAATGATATTTCACTTAAAAGACATTTAAATAAAAAGTCAGTATAATTACTGCTAAAGATCTCCTTCTGGTAATGTTAATAGTTTCTTTAATTCTTTAGAACGATTCATATAAAACAAATTCCAACCACAATAAATTTATGGAAATATTTTTACTGTATCAGTTTAGTGATAATGTCTTTTGGCCAACAAGAGTGGCAAATATCTCAATTTGATGTATGGTTTTCAATCACAAATTAATTATTGGCAGATTTATTCAACACGGTGTACGATATGGGAATAATACCACAAGAATGGCTGAAGTCAGCATTTATAACCATCCCTAAAAAACAAGCAGTAAAAGAGTGCTCTGATTATCGAACACTGAGCCTCATGAGCCATAGTTTAAAAGTACTGCTGAAAGTAATACATACGAGAATATACGAAAGACTAGAAGAAGATATTAGCAAGACAGTTCGGGTTCCGAAATGGAATGGGTACTCAAGAAGAACTATTTGCCATCCACATATTGATTCAGCGGTATTGTCGGTCAGATAGCTCAGCGGGCTGTGCGGCTGCCTCTCATTCGCTTCACTGTCGAATGGTTTAGTGGATGTGGGATCGAGCCCAAGCTCGGTGTACAGAAAACAAAAAGTCTAACGCAGCAGTTTAAAATTCTAGATGAATCTGCGGCTTAGACTAGGATATGGGCTTGCGGCTTGGTGATACTCCTCCATAGATCCCTACCGGACATATATATATATATATATATATATATATATATATAATATATATATATATATATATATATATATATATATATATATATATATATATATATATATATTGATTCAGCGATGTCGGGATGTAAACGTTGATCTACACTTGTGTTAAAATCATAAATATAGTGTAAACATTATATTGGAACCAAAGTATCATAGTTTACATTGATGGGCCACACTCAGAAGAAATGAAGATCTGTAGAGGAGTTAGACAGGGATGTGTTTAATCGCCACTTTTGTTTAACTTATATTCTGAAGAAATTTTCCAAAATACGCTCAATAATATCAAAGCGGGAGTTACCGGTAACGGAAAATTAATTAACAACCTAGGATATGCAGACGATACTATGATCATAGCAACGAGTATAGAAAATCTACAACATCTTATCGAAAACTTAAGTATGAATAGTGCTGAGATTTACTATAAACGCTAAAAAAAGACCAATACATCACCTATTAACAATCAATGGTAACATGATAGAACAAGCAGAAAAATATCAGTACTTGGGAACTTTGATCAATGAAACCAATGATCATACTGCAGACATAAACAGGCGAATAGAGATTGCCAGATCAGCATTTATACGAATGAAGCTACTTCTAACGAGCAAAGATCTAAATTTGGAGACCAGACTACGTACCATTTTCTATTATATGTTTTCAATATTATTATATGGAGCTGAGACTTAAACATTAAAACAAATCAATTTAAAAATAATCAAGGCTTTTGAACTCTGGTTATACCGCAGAATATTAAAAATATCATGGACTGATAGAATAACAAATAAAGAAGTACTGGAGAGGGTTGGCAAAGAACAAGAACTGGTCACCACTATATAAACCAGAAAACTGGAATTCCTAGGCCACGTGATCAGGTGACCAAAATATGAAATTTTAAGAGACTTATAATATAGGGAAAGATTCCAGGAAGAAGATCTGTTGGCCGAAGGCAGAACTCATGGTTGAAGAATCTACGTGATTGGTATCAATGCAGATCGATTGATTTGTTTAGAGCAGCAAGTTCAAAAATAAAAATAGCCATTATAATTGCCAACCTCCGTAAGGAGACGGTACTCTAAGAAGAAGTGTTGCAATAACGGCCTAGATTAAATTGTATTGTAAGCTCATAGCTCAATGTTATGTGCATATGGTAGAAACATTAACCTCTGTGCTGAGATAAACATTATTTGTGAAATTATAAATTGGGCATTTGAGCTCATTTGAGGGCAGTCTATTACAAAGTTACTTAACCAACAACTAGAGTGTCATTTTTGGTAGCTGTCAATAAAACTATAATTTTTACTCCACGACTTCAACATTTTATTGGATTAACATCGTCGATCGAGACGAATCAGACAAAGGGCCATTACAAAACAATTCGATCGTGATATTTACATCGAATCTGTCCAATGGATCATATTTTTTTAAATTCCACTTTATTTTTACTTTAGTTCTACTTAAGTAGAAGGAAGAGAGGTTCAACATTCTTGGCTGCAAGAGTTTCGAAATATAGGATAAATTTTTACGCTATTCAGACAGTGACAATTTACATATAAATAGCGGATGACCGTCTACCCGCTAGAAGCGTATGACACTTGAAGAAAAAGAAGAAGAAAACTTCTCGCTAATATAAATAAGTTTTCAAATATGAATTCGAATTAAAATACTCTGAAATTTAGTTCTCTAAAACTTTCTTGTCGCGTTCTAAAGTTCTCTAAAAAATGTTTATCATAAGAAATAGTATATTCTAGGTATATCCATTGGTATTTTATACCGTATTCATTTCATTTTTACCTTAGTATTATCAATATTAATATTACAGATAGCGTAAATACCTGTTTACCATATTTTTTTTATTACGCCATATCACTACAATCAACTTAATTATTTTATTACCCTGTACATCGTTCAAAATTATACTGTTATAACGTAAATGGAAAACGTCACGCAGTTTTGCTGAAGATAAATTAACTGGAGCAACAATGTAAATAATATTACAATTTTCAAACAACCATTGTACATATCGTGTAAATGCTCGATGTACTTGTATATGATGCTAAAATGTGTTGTTGTTTAGGCAACTACATTATTTACAAAAATTAGGTGATTTTAGGTATACAGGAGGCAATTATATTTTCTTAAAATATGAAGAAATACAACTAGACAAACTGAAATTTCCCTAATAATTTGTAATATATTCGTAAATCTCTTATAATTGATTCTATGTTACATTTTCTTTGATAGTTTCCATTTATGTCTGGCCTGCTACTAATAGAGTGTCATCGATCTATCAGAATGGGCACTGTTACACGTTTTTTTCCCTCTTCTTCTTCTTCAAGTGCCATCTCCGCGGCGGAGGTCGGCAATCATCATAGCTATTCAGACTTTTGAGATAAAGATATTTTTACTTACCTCTTAGTGGTTTACAAAAGAATAAACTACTTATATATATTTACTTTCCATCCTATATTGAATTAACTTTCTAACACTAGAAGAGATCGGGGACAGTTGTAAAATGGTACAATTGTAGCAGTAGATCCTTCCAGATCTTTTACCAGTTTGACGTGGTAAATGGGTTCTTTAGTGCTAATATCGCTGCTCGGCTGTCGGTAAAGATATTTATTGTTTTTGCCCTGTAGTCTCCTCCTCCTCTAATGATTCTATCAGTGCAAGCTATTAATATAAATACTGCATCCTGGAAGAATGTTGACTCTTTTCCCAAACTATAGCGTTCGCTAAAATTGGTTATCTGTCCAAGAACTCCCGATACGGATTCGTTAACAGTCTGTGACTAATCATTGAAACATATTTTCTCTTTGTTAATGACGCGATCATATTGTTCAGTGAAGATGAGCTCTGGTATATTTATATCATCTTAAAAGTTTATCTAAAAAGCGGGTTTCTAAGGTGTGAGGAAAATGATGTTTGTGTGTTTACCAAACACATAATTTGGTTTCCATGTGTTGTTAGCTTTTAGTCTTAAAACACTAAAAACACTTTTATTTCCGTTTTTAACATGATATTTTTTAGTGTCCTCCAATATTTGTTGATGTTGGTGGTGTTATCGCATCTAATAAATCGACGTGGTTAGATATTTTCTGTTGGAAGTTCTTCTGATTTTTAATCTATAAGTTCGTTAGTGTTTCTTAAGGCGTTTACATTCATATAATTAGCAAACATTAATATTATATAATTTATTGTTTAATATTTTAGGTGCCTGTCGAAGTATTAGAGCAACTTAGTTCAAATAGAAAATTATATAACATAATTTTAGAAAATTTTCCTAGTTTACTTTTAAGTAGGAGTACATCTGATAAAGGTCTAAATATATTAGCTGGAGACGCTTCTCTTGTGGAACGAGTGCCTGTTAGAGTTTGTATGACACTTAAAAAGGAGGAGAAAGAAGATCATGGATTAAACGGCAAGGTAAGATATTATATACATAATATATATGATAACATTTCGATATAATTGTTAAGTATGTCTTTTTCTACGAATTACAATGTTTTATTTTAATATAACTGTCAAAACCTCGCAGTGGTACATGGTTTTGCAGGTTTATAAACAATAGTCTGGAGATAGTCTTCTATCTGCGCTTGATCAAGAACTTAACCAAGCAGCCAAGCAATTCAAGTAACTTAAAAGCCATCCAACTCACTTATTCGAGATGGTGCCTCCCACCACGGGACTCAGTGGTGGTGAGACCATACTTGACCGGAACGACCTACCTCACACTTGCTTCATGTAAACAGTTGTTCAATCAAGTAAATACGTACTTGCTGTCAAGAATTGGTCATGGTCAACACTTTAAAGTAGTGTGATGTTTAATTTTATGTTTATTGGCGACGTGCAAGTACTTGGATGTGATACGAGAAACGATCATTTTTTACTGCACATTTCATAGATTTCATAAATTCATATTGTCAATTGTCATATTTCATATTCGTTTGTTTATTTACACCTTCTGTCACTGAAGAAAATGGGATTTAGTAAATGCTGTGTTATAAAATGTAAAAATACAACAAAAAATTTTCAATTTAAGTTTTATTCGTTTCCAACTTCGAAGCACAAATTACTACAAAGAGAAAAGTGGATTTATATTATAAAAAAGCATAAGTAAATAACATAACCTAAATTATGCATTATTCTTGTGCCCGATTTTAAAGTCAGTTTGAAATAAATAATAAATAAAAGTTCACTTTTAAGCGAAAATTCTAGTTTCATAACACTCACTTAGAGTTCACTTTAACCCAAAAATCAAGTTTAATGCTAATGTAACTTTAAGTTTAGCTATGTATTACATAGCTTTGTCCATTTTTTCTTAATTCTTCCACATTATTAACATAATTTGCCACTACTAAAGCTTTTCCCTTTGACTCAGTGCTTGGTTGAAAAGTTATTTGGTGATTTACTTTCTCAAATCCAGTTTTTATTATTGCATCCATATTAACAGTAATGCTGTAATTTAAAAATGTATTTATTTGTATTTACACTACATACAACGTTTACCTTTAATAACATACCGATATAACCTCAATCTTACTTTTTCTTCTTATTCTTTTTTGGGGCTACGTCCTTGACAGTTATCCGGTAACCTCGATCTAACATGAAAGCGCAGTAAATTTTGCTGATTTATGACACCAGGTGTCGCTCTTCCGAACTTGCACGGTCCGTTGAATAGAAGAAGAAGGAAGATTAAATTAATAAAATTGTGTTCGATATCTGCCTTTTATTTGATTCAAAGTTCAATTACTTAACTGACTTATAGGGGCAGTGACGTAGAAGAAATAAGGGAATTTTCGCAGCTAGTGCCGACTGAGAATGTTATCACTCAAAACAAAGCTTTTCGCTTCCTTGTTTTCATTAATATCATGGATATTACATAAGAAAAAATGTAATTTTACATTACATGACTATTCTATGCAGATCTTGGTACGTCGAGTAGAAAACGATCGAGCAAAGACGAGAATTTCTTTGGCTTTTTGTAATAAAAATTCCCAGCTCCGTATTGAAAAAATCAAAACTCTCAACAGGAACTTTACCCTCAGAACAATCGACGGCCCTCCATCCATCACTTAAAACACCCTAAAAAGTTCTAGGTCATGTAAGGTCAAATCCTGGAAACCTGAAATCAAAAAACTTCATATTCCGTCCATTCTAATGCAGGCTGGCATTGGCGAACTCCCAGGTGAATACACTGACATCCTTGAAGCTAAACCACTAGCTTATCGCACCTACCAATTGCAAAATCATTTTCCTTACCCCGGGCAGGGGGAGATTGGTTTTTGCGGTTTCCCAATCTCACTTTTCAATGATACCTATCCATCCCTGAGAAAATAGCTGCAACAAATTTCACAACCTGAATCGGCAGATGCCTAAACCGTCTATCGAACGCCAACAACATGAATTTAATTGCAATACATTAGTTCTGAAGTTGATCGAAGACGTACAAATGGCTTGCAGGATCAATGATCACTAGAGAACACGGTTTTCGTCTCTGCCGTGTGACAGAATCCTGTGCTTGACACAAATTCTGGGATCGGAAGGGTCTGTCTAGGTGACTGACGGAACTAAAGTAACATCGAAATGGTAGCGTCCATCACTGTCAGGCTAACACAAGCACATTCACACTGGGCCATCTATGGCAAGCCGCCTCTCGAAAGCTGACTAGTCCTGGACATTAAAGAAGACATCCATCGACAACATTTTAGTGCAATACACTAGTTTTGAAGTTGGATGTAGACGTACAAACGGCAGCAGGAATAATAGTAACTCGAGACACAGTTCTGTCGCATTTAGCTCAAAACACATACACTACATTCTGGAAAGAACATCACACCCAGACAAGCCTCTTACCTCTGATTCAAGTAGTGACTCCACTTCAACAGCCGCCAAGATGCTCCACCATACACTCCGCTAACTTAGTATGCTTTTCGGACTTTTTTTGCTTTCGATGACAACAAACAACACATTCAATTGTAGCCTGAGAAGGATCGAAAGATCCTAAACGGGTACACACACATGTTCAAAACTTTTCGAAATAAAAATCCCTTACCTATCCCGCAAAATTAACATTGGCTGAGTCAGTCTCCGGCTAGATTCAGTTTCATGCTCAGTAACCGAGCTCTTTTTTACCACTGTGCCACTGAGGTATTTTTTTTTCATCATATAATATCCATATATTTTCATATTGTAAAAATTAAAATGTAGTTCATAATTTTAGGAATCAGTACAACATAAAGATGTGGAAGCACAAGAACCGTTATTGGCTGAAAAACGTAGTAAAAAACCTACTGGAATCCTTAAAGTTCCAACTGTTCCGAAAATCAAGGCACAAATAGCCCAAGCACAACGACAAAACTATTTTAAAAATCTTAAAGTACACAGACAGTCATTGATACATCGTGGAGCAATTTTCAATACTCACAAATATAGATTTAAAGCTTCCAGTTGCCCAAATATATACAGAGTTTCTACTCTCACTTTAAAAAAAGATGACAATGAGGTAAGTACATGAGTAAGTGTAGAAATAAACTTTGTCATAAGTAAGAAAATATCAAAAGTGCTAACTAACATGGTCAATTAATAAATTATGATAATATGTAGTAATTTTACACATAATCATGTCTATTTTTCTTTTATTTATAATGTGCAAGTGATGAATCCTTTAGTTTTTTATATTGTCTTATTTATATTAATATTTGTTACCAAACATAACATAACTAGAAAACGATAACATCGAGGAAAACTACGAAATAACTTGAAGCAACAGCAACAGAATAACTTCAAGAGAGGAATGTAACAAACACTAAAATATAAAAAAGACAACACCATGGTTTAGAGAGGAAATGAAGACACTAAAGATGAATACTTTAGTTATAGTCTAGGCGGGATCTGTTTTGGATTGGACATTTTCCATAGGAAGCTATTTTTTTGCTGGAATCCCTTCAGAATGTACCCAATATCGATAATCACGATATGCGCCAGTCGCAAACCCTGTGCTAAATTTTTTATTTAACAAAATCTGAAAACAATTTAAAATTTCTCATTTTTTGCTCTTATTTTCGTTTATAATTCGGAAAATATTGATCCTAGAGAAAAAATTATAAGAAGTTAAAAGTTTCGTTATTCAATTTTATACAATATTTCGTTAGCTAGAAATTGAAATTTTATTGTTTATTGTTGAAAAAATAACAATAATTGGTAAAAAATGTACAAAAAATGTTTAGCTATGAGATTAAATTAGGAAGAGATAATCAAACAACGGAGCTACACAGGAGAATAGGACTGGCATGGGCGGCTTAAGGAAAACTAAGAGAAGTCTTTAGATCAGATATTCCCATGTGCTTGAAAAAGAAGGTATTTGATCAATGTGTACTCCCAGTTCTAACGTATGAAGCAGAAACATTGACCCTTACAAGAAAAGTAATCAATAAAATGAGAGAGCGATGGAAAGGTCAATGCTGAATATATTCCTCAGAGACAGAGTATCAAATACAATAGTGAGGAGAAAAACTGGGCTACTGACGCAGTTCAAAGGATTACAACATTGAAATGGAACTGGGCTGGGCATGTTGCCAGATTAAAAGATGAAAGGTGGAAGAAGAAAATTCCGGAATGGAGACCTAGTAACGATGCTTATCGTAATCGAGGACGTCCCCCAACTAAGTGATCAGATGATCATCAAGATGACATGAACTGGATTCTGGGTGCTCAAGATAGAATACATTGAAATTATTTACGGGAGGCCTGTGTCGAGACGTGGACTCAAAACGACTGATGATGATGATGAATATTATTTCACCACTTTACTTTAATTATAGCTAAAACTAATTAAATTTTGAGGGTTTATGTGAGATTAATCCTTGAAAGAAGTAGTTTAAAAAAGAATCGTGCTCATTCATGAAAACTATGCGTTTTCTAACCCCAAATATAATTTATTACGAAAAGTGAACTTATAAGTACACACACTTGACGTATTCGAAGCGATAAAAATAACAATCTCTAGACAGAGTTAACCTGAAAATACAGTCTCTTGAAAAGTTTTAAATTTAAGTGAAATAAACATGCCAACATAAGGGGACAGTCTCATGCGATTAAAAAAAAGACACATTTTAAAATAAAAGCAGAAAAAAAAATATTAATAACATATTTCCTTTTGTAGATGATTAAGTAAGTCTTGAAGTACATAAAAGAAATTTTAATAGCGATTTTAACTTCATTGGTGTCCTGTAGATGGCGTGTAGTAAAAAGTGAGTTTTTGGCGGTAAGACACTTTGTGAGTCACCTGTAACAGATATTCAAAAAATTCAAAATGGGTTGTATTCGTGAGACTCAAAACTAGATGATAAACCTTTAAAATATGCAATTTGTATTATTTTGAAGAGTTTATACGAATTTTTTTAAGAAAGTCGAAAAATCGCTATATTTTTCGGTGGATTTACCCATATATAATAAAAGGGGTGGGTGGTTTTTAAATATTTTAAAGGTTTATCATCTAGTATTTTGTATATACATTCGAAAAATTTTTGGTTTTTTAAAATCGGTTAAGAAGATTCGGAGAAAAGTGTCTGACCAGTTTGAAAATGTTACTTTTGAGAAAAAAGCATTTAAAGTTTTTTTTTACATAATTTTCGTGAATAAAAGGCTGATAACTTTATACTCACGTTTAATCAGCCATTCCTGGTGAATATTGAGGACCCTCTTCATCCAACAGTTCTTGTAAATGGCTTTGTAAAGCTGTAAATTTCAATACAACGCAACGTCGCGATGTTTTATAGTTAATTCATTTGTTCGACTGGAGTCTCAATTCACGCCGCGATGCTGCCAGTGTAAGTGTAAAAACGGAGCACACCTAGATCGCATGTCAATTCAACGAAAACGTACTTATTTATAAATGTAGATATGAAAATATTTTATAACTAAAAAAATGGTTGTTTTATTGCCAAAACGGCTTGAAAAAAAGTTGATTTCTAAAATTAAAAATAAAAAGGAATTTTAAAAATAAAATAATTATATTACACTCTTTTTAATTTGAAATTATAAACAATATTTGGAATAATAAATGTATTTAAGTATAAATTTTATAACTCAAATAATATCTAATGAACACAAACAAAATTTATGTTAATTAAACATTATTTATTATCTGCACAAAACCGGACTTTCAGGAAAAATCGGTAGACGGAGCAACACTGTCGGCGTGCCGTATACGCATCGAGCAATAAGACAAAAGAGGGAATCTAATCCTTATGAAAAGGAAACCAAAAAAGTGGCCTCTGATGGCGGACATATCCGGAAATGCGAATGCGCCAAATTTAAATTTTCCGACACTTATCAACAGTAGCTATATAATATTTCGCAGAATGTGTCTTAGACGAGAAAGTTTTAATTAATTATTAATGATAAGAGTCTAAAATGCGACACAATTGTTAAAAAACTTCAATATAAATAAGATTTCATGTGACATTTGGGACAAACAATAACATAACCCAACTAAATTTGATGTCAAACAAGGAGAGAGACTCTCTTTCCTTGTTTAATGTGGCCTCTAAAGATCGCACTTCCTGTCTAACAATGTGTTTGCCCCCATTACCTTTACATTCCCTCTATTGTTTTTTAGGCTCGATGCGTATACGCTTCCACAAACCACTGAGGAGAAGTAATCCAGTGGAACAAATAAATTAGTTATAAAACACCGCGGCGTTATAAAGAAATTTACACTGGTTAATTGCAACGCAGAGAATCTTAGTATTTGTAAAAAATCCTATGTTCCGGATTTAAAATTCCAAATGTGTATAGTAACTGCCAAACGTTATACAGATATACATACTATATTATTATAAAAATGAATCACTAATACATACCCAACGTATATACAATATATTCTAGTGGGAATTTCTTTTTAAAATTTTAGGAGGGAGTTTTTAAATGTAAATGGAAGCGATTTATATATAAAAAAAATAAAATTGATTTTTTGAAAGTTTCGCATGAGTCTGTCCCCATAATTCACAAAGACATCGAAAATTGGCCGATTTGCTCCTTAAAATCTGCAAATATATTTTTTTATATATTGGTATCTACATATTTTTCAGTAAATTAATTCTCATAAGTTTCTTTAAATTTTCATATTAATTCCTAGCCATGTAATGTAATAATAAGAAGAACATATACGTAGAAGAGTTAAAAAACACTTAGGTTAAAAAAATTAAATATTTCACTCGTTTCCGTGCATAACAGCACACAATTGATATGATAATGCTTATGTTACCTCCTTCATCCCACCGAATATCACCAAATATAATAGCCAACAAACACGCAACAAAATAAGTCATAAATTTTAATTACCTGAAACATTGAGTGATAAACTCACTCAGGAAAAATTAAAAATACAATCAAATAATCTACTCCGCCGATTAACTGGAGACGATTTTTTTTGTCGCCCTCTTGTACATCAACTTCATTTTATAACTAGGTGATAAATCGATACAATTAGGTAATGCTTTATTTTGTCAAATTTTAATTTAGAGGGCTCTGAAAGTGTTTTCTTGCAACATGACTAAGTTAAAAATTGTATAATTTTAACTAAAACATTTCGTTTCGATTTACACTCCGGAAATCGTTTTCCAAAAATAATGGTTATTAAAGAATTGTGTTAAAAGGGTGTATAACGCCCAAAGTTATTGAATAGGTTAGTTATGTCAACAGCTATGCTTTGACTGGAGGGCTGTTAGGGTAGATTTTTGCCCTATGGAGCTTCAAATTCTGATTATCTGTATTTCTGCATTATTTGTTCTGCTTTATGCGTTTGTATGTATGTGAGTGTATGTGTATTGTGTGTTGCATATGTATTGTACATGATTGTGGACGATATGTCTCATGGTAATACGCTTCTTCTTCTAAACGTGCCTATTTTCCAGTGATGTCCACATTGTCCCACCTTATTCTATTGACAGTAGCTCTAAATAGATCAGTTGACGTTATACTAGTCCATTTCCTAAAATTGGCCAGCGAAGATGTAGGTCTGCACCCAATTGTAGATTGATTCTACAAGGTAATCCAATTAAGATTGATTCTCAATATGAATCGGCTATTATTGGTATATTCTTGTTTGTGACTTCTTCTTTTAGTATCGGCAACCATAGCCTGCTACATTCTGCTGATGGGTTTGCTACATATTTTTCTTCGTTGAGTAGGATGAGGGCTGCTTCTTTGATTTTTATTTTTTCATGTCTATTTCTTTCATTGATGCATCTTCCCATTGTACTCTGTGCTTATTATCCCAGACATGTATGTTTCATGCTCTTTTATCCTGACACTTGCTGGTGGTCTTGCTGTTTTTCCAACTTAGAAATTGTTGCAAGCATAGGGTATTTCATATAAGCAGTATTTTGATCTCTTACAATATTATTAGATTTGATTTTAGGTGAGATTAGTTTTGATGAAAAACACTTTATGTTTGGTGATTTTTCTGTGATAATCAAACATCCAAAAAATCCAAACATTCCAATATTTACTTAAATTTTTATATTTCTTTGGAATGAGTTGTTTTACGAGTACATCAAGAAGGACGGCAGAACACACGTATTTGTTGTCTACTGTTTATGTTTTTTATTTAGTTTTGACATTTCGGCTTCCAATCCGGAAATCGTTTTCAAAAACGTTCTGAAATAAAAGTTTGACAAAAGTTTGACAGTTCTTAAAAATATCTGTATTAAATGTGTCACAAAAAGATAGTTTCAGAACAAAAAGATACTTTAAAATAATTCGATTGGGGAATGCTCTGAATCCATATCGAAGGCATCTTCTATTTTAATGTAATTTGATAATATATCTTAACAACACATTGGAGAACAAGAGCAGACAAAAGAGCACAAAATCGCAAAGAATAGAGGAGTTTAAGAAAGGTCTATGTCCAGCAGTGGGCGTGATAAATGAAGACTGGATGATAATGATGATGATGATGATAATGATGATGATTCTTAACAACTAAAAAATCTATCAAGTCTGGAATATTATTATATATTAGGATGAGTAGGGTAGTACGTCGAGTTGCCAATAGATGGGAATTCTCATCCACAAGCATTTTAAACATAATAAACTTTAATTCATCTAAACTCAAACATATAATAAAAAAACAATTCAGGATCCTTAAAGCGCTTTTTTTTCTCCTGTCTGTACAAAAATAAGAAATATCATGATGCATTGGATATAATGTCCAACGCTCATGTTTGAAATACAACATAACTCGATAATACATATTCGGATAGCAATATGTTTCATTTCAACACGTTTTATAACAGACCTTGATAAAGCTCTTATGCAAACGGTGATATATTTTATTGATTAACTATTTTGAGCACTTTTGATTATTTTTCTCTATAGTAGATGACGCTATTGGTATAACATGACACATTTTATAGAAATGGTACGATGAACTTCTAGAATTGGTGAAGGGAATGTGCGATTTTTCCTTGTTCTTAGAACTACATTTTTTCTTGCTGTCCCTCTCAACTATAACCCTTTTTGTTTGGTTTATAGTGCCATATTTTTATTTGGTGGAACACATGACAAAACACGATTATTCCAATGAAGATGCTTCACTCACGATATCAAACATAGGTATCACAAATACCATAGGAATGGTAAGTACTCATTATAACAGATCTATATATAATGCATAATCATAATTAGAATGTATAATACACAATACATACAGAGTGGCCCAAAAGTCTGGAAGCGGCTAATTATCTCGTAAAATGCTAATCATAATTGTACAAAATTTAAGTTACACCTATTTTGGGATACGGAGATTCCATATTTGATATTTACAATGTTGCCAGATCTGCCGTTTTTCTTATATTATCAGTAACTTTGGTTTTTCAAATACATCACCCTGTATATTCAGTCATTATTGGAATCTCCTATTCAATACGAGTTCAATCATATGTAACACTTATGATTTTATGTAATCTGGAAGGTCATAAATACATAAAACCGAAGTCTGGCAACGCCTAAATTGTTTCAATAAATTTTTTAATACTAACTATTTTCAAATACATTAAAACGTAACAATTGATAGTTTAGAACATTTTTTAACATAGTAGTTACGTTATTAAGTGTTCAAAATGTGCTCAATTTGTGAGTTGACAGCACCCTAATCGATGGTAGAAGGCGTCTACCACATTTCTCCATGATTGTCTAGAAATTATTCGAGATTCATTGATAATTCGTTGCCTTAGCTCTGCAAGACTTGCTGGTTAAGTTTTGTAAACTGAATTTTTCAAGTATCCCTAATAAAATTAATCTTTAGAATTGAAATCGGGTGAACGTGGTGGATGCAGAGATGGGAATCTAGGTGAATGGAGTATTGATCAACAACATACGATATTCTGATGATGGTGTCTTAATTTGTGACAACATAGTCGATCTTCAACAACTTGTCGCTATAATGTTAAAATATATATATATATATATATATATCGATTTTAAAACGTTCTCCTACGTCTTCCGATGACTAGTCGCCATTCACTTCGGTCCATCCAAAGGTCTTCATCTAATTTTCTTTCTCTCATACTTAGATTTATGCCTTCTCTCCAACTAAGGCGGGGTCTTCCTCTTTTTCGTCTACCATGAGGGGTCCACTTTAGGATTTGTTTCGGGAGTCGTTCTTCGAACATTCTTTGTACGTGTCCATACCATCTAAGCTGTTTGGTACTAATGTCATCTACTATTGTGTGTTTCACATTCATTATTTCCCTAATTCTGTTGTTGGTTACCCTTTCTAATCTTGATTTTCTTACTGAGCGCCTCCAGAAATTCATTTCTGTTGCTTCAAGTTTTCTCTCGTATCTTTCTTTTATTTGCCATACTTCACTGCTGTAAGTGATTATACTCTTAACAATTGTATTGTATATTCTATGTTTGTTGTTGTTTGATATTGCCTGGTCCCACAGTATGCTATTGAGAAGGGTAATTGCTTTTCTTCCCTGGTTGTTTCTTTCTTCTATCGTCCGGTCTACGTTTCCTTCTTGTGTGATGGTCATACCCAGGTAAAACAGTACCTGGGTATAAAATATATAACGTAACTATTATGTTAAAAAATATTCTAAACTATAAATTGTTACGTTTTAATGTATTTGAAAACAGTTAGTATTAAAAAATGTATTGAAATAATTTAGGCGTTGCCAGACTTCTGTTTTATGTATTTAAGACCTTCCAGACTACATAAAATCATAAGTGTTACATATGGTTGAACTCGTATTTAATAGGAGATTCCAATAATGACTGAATATACAGGGTGATGCATTTGAAAAACCAAAGTTACTAGTAGTATAAGAGAAACTGAAAATCTGGCAACATTTCAAACACCAAATTTGGAATCTCCGTATCTCAAAATAGGCGTAAGTATCTCAAATTTTGTATAATTATGTCTAGTAATTTACGAGATAATTAGCCGTTTCCAGACTTTTGGGCCACTCTGTATAAACCCTTTATTGGTGTCTTTAATAAAAGATTAATTATAGAAATTTATATGAGACCTCTATTTGCAAAACAACCAATCTCCACCCTGACAAAATTGACGTAAATATAAATTTTTTACCTTGAATATATTTGTAAAATCCTAAGAACGATACCTATTTGTACCTATTAACAGAGATCCAGGTACAACCATGAACTCTACCAACTGTTCTCAAAGAGACGCCGATCTCAGAATTCGTTAAACTTCAGAGACTTCGCTGGGCTGGTCATGTAGTAAGAATGGAGGCAGAAAGATTGCCGAAAAGAGCCCTAGATAGTAAAATGCAGGGCACAAGACCAAAAGGAAGGCTACGGAAAAGATGGGAGGATGAAGTGGCAGCGGACCCACAAAATTTGCTAGACGTGAGAACCTGGAGAAGATCAGCGCGGGACCGACAAGGTTGGAGGTATAGTTTGGAAAAGGCCAAGGCCCGATTTGGGCTGTATCGCCATTGGAGAGAGATATTTGTAAAACCTGGAGCCACAAAATTCGTTATCCATACATTTTGATCGCTCAAAATTAGTTTTTTGTTGCTAATTTCTTGGTTGTTATTAAAATACTCTTATAATTAAAGAAAAATATTTGGAGATTGGCCACTTTGTAACTAACAAGTGGATATTGGCTATTTTAAAATAAATAGACCAAGAGATTGGCTATTTTGTAGTAAAAACACAAACTGTTTATTAATATATTAAAATAATGAATTTAATTAATACCAAAATTCTATACTCTTAAGACTTCTTCGTCGTTGTCATTATCGAGTGGTTCGCAATAAACGTCGTCTTCTTCAGGGACGCTTGTAACATTTTCGTAATGTAGGACGTTTCGGATCATTTTGCCATTCTTCGCCGTAGTGACTTTCAGGTAGCTTCCTTCCGTCCTTTAATTTCTCTTTTCTAATGTTGGCCAAGTTCCAACTCCTATTTCATTTGAATTAATGATATTAATGGCCGATCTTCCTTTTTCTTTTAAATACTTCTAAACAAACCAGATTTCTTAGTCCTTCACAAATAGTAGGAGAATTCTTTCGTAATCAAATCCTCCAAAAAAATAAAGCCTAGTCCTTCAAGAATCGCATCATATCCTCTTGAACTTACCTACATGTGCATTAAAATCACTTCCTATGCTTAGCAGATCCAGTACCAATTTCACTGGCATTATTCGAACAATTCGATGTAAAATGTACTCTTTCATTATCAACGATTATACCAACGTTGAACCAACGTTAAACGTGGAACCATGAAATTTTTGTTAATGATATTGACTTTAAGATTTGGTTAGATCAGACCATCGAACTGGTCAATTACTCTCTATCCGTCGCACAAGGAACTGATCGTCTACGATTGAAAATTAGTCAGTAGAGTGTGACTTTCTGCAGCCCCATAGTCTAAATACCAAATTTGCTGACTGTAAAATGGGTCACTGGTGTTTCAGAATGTCTAAATAAGATTCACTGTTTACTTTATGAAAGTGGGGCAGAAGAAATGAGATAAGGGAACGACCAATCAGAAACTATTAATGAGATAATTGAATTGATACGGACACCTGATGAGAATGCAACTCAGTAGAATAACAAACGAATATTACACGAAACAAAGAATGGCACAAAATGGCTAAGCAAGAAGTACATACAACAAATTGTAGAGATGGAAAGATTTGGCAAACAATAATATAAAGAAATAAAAGTGATTGTAAAAAATAACATAATAATGTAATTCATTATCATAAATCATATTCCCATTAACATATAGTCAATAGAATTGTAAAGTGTGTAATCAAGTGTAACTCTTCAAATTACGATTGGAAATATTAGATAATTAATTATAAGCAATTTCATAATTCAAAACAAATGACGGTATTATATTTTGATTTGATACAGAGCAGCAACAAGCCGCATATACGTATTTCGATCTCTTTAGATCTCCTCAGTACGGTATAGTTACTACTCCATATCAAACCAAAATATTTTCCGTCGTAGATTATAGTTATTAAAAATAACTATTTACGGACGTAACTACGTCATCTAAGAACAAAAAGAGAAATCATACGATTTCTACCTGGCGAAATCGAATTCAAATATTGGCCGCCGTGCTCCCTAAGACTTGCGAAGCAAACAGCTTGATGAATGCATCGGCAAGGGAGTCTAAAAATTGCACTCCAAATGCCGTTCATCATGGCCTATATTCGTAGTGAATTCGATTTCTGGTACTCCAAATGAAGTAAATAAACAAAACAAATGACGGTATTATATTTTGATTTGATACAGAGCAGCAACAAGCCGCATATACGTATTTCGATCTCTTTAGATCTCCTCAGTACGGTATAGTTACTACTCCATATCACGGGAAAATATTTTGGTTTGATATGGAGTAGTAACTATACCGTACTGAGGAGATCTAAAGAGATCGAAATACGTATATGCGGCTTGTTGCTGCTCTGTATCAAATCAAAATATAATACCGTCATTTGTTTTGTTTATTTACTTCATTTGGAGTACCAGAAATCGAATTCACTACGAATATAGGCCATGATGAACGGCATTTGGAGTGCAATTTTTAGACTCCCTTGCCGATGCATTCATCAAGCTGTTTGTTTCGCAAGTCTTAGGGAGCACGGCGGCCTATATTTGAATTCGATTTCGCTAGGTAGAAATCGTATGATTTCTCTTTTTGTTAATTTCATAATTGTTCATAATTTCTTAATTATTTATTATATTACCGTGAAATGTTTCTTCTGTTTTAGATTTTTTTGGGTTGGGCAGGTGATCAACCATGGATGAGTATTACAAAAACATACGCAATATGTTTAGTACTCACCGGAGTTTCTTGCGCTGGTTTAATGTTTTTCACGAACAGTTTTGTAATGATCGAAATATGTGCAGCGTTATTTGGAGTTTTTGTAGCGAGCACATATTCCTTCACCCCGGGAATTATAGTGGAGCTGGTTCCCTTAGATCGGTTTACAACTGCCTATGGTTTGCAATTAATGTGTATGGGCATTGGTCTTTTGTTGGGTCCTCCTTACGCCGGTAAGTAATATTTCTGCATAGTTTTATGTAACGAGTTTGATGTTTTCTTATAACAATTGAAATATATGATATTAGTTTGCCAGAAAGTAAAGTTTTTTCTACACAGTTCCATATAACATTCTAGCAAAAACTCATATAGTATATCATTTTTGTCTCATTAAAACTAACTACATGCTGCTAGGAAACCAATCAACATTGTTTATTTACTTACGTGATTCCCTGAAAACTAGATTTGTCCACAAACGTCACATATTAAATACTATTTTGTAAAATATTTATTAAAAACATTATTAATTACTATTAAACTGGGAATAAGCCACAATTAAAGATAAAAATACGTTTATTGACGTTTCAATTTCCAATTCGGAAATCGTTCTCAAAATACAAACAGTAAATTAAACAAATTTTGTTTTTTGTTACATAGTGAAAAATTCTTCTAATGATTTAATTTTATCTGACTCATTTATATTGACAATTCAGACATACATTATGCATTTTAAAGTAGACGACTTTAAAATGATATTGCCAATATTGTTGAGTTGCGCTCCTGGGACGACTTTACTTATAAGGTAGTTCATTCGATTACATGAAATCAACTTTAACTTGAGAATATCCGTCAAAAAAAAAAATCATAGCATGTAATTCGTCTTTAAAAAGACAAACACATGACATGATGACAGTAAAATTCTCCTGTTAGTGATTCCATAGTAAATTATGAGGGAAAAACCAGGAAAAAAACATCATAATACTATCCCGACATTGTAAGTATTTGTTCGTGAATTTAGTTTACCTTCAACAAACATCAAAATTCTGATTTTATATGTTACGTTATTTAAAAAACATAAATGATGTATCCTCTCTATGTTACTGACTTACTAATACTGGTATTTTCTTATTAATAACTTTCTCTTTCAATATTGGTAACCAGATCCTACTACATTCTGCCGGGGAATTTGCGACACAATTGGCCTCATTTAGCATAATTAGAGCCGCTTCTTTGATTTTTCTTTTTTTACCATCCGTTTATTTTAGGACTACATTTGAATTATTCCATTGAACCCTATGTTCATTATCCCATGCGTGTTTACAGATTTGAGATCTATCAAATTCTCTATTTTTAATATAAGATTGATGTTCACTTATTCTAACATTTAATGGCCTTGATGATTCACCTAAATAAAACTGATCGCATTCACAAGGTATTTTATAAATGCAATTCTTTGTTCTTTCTTGTTCATTGTTAGGTTTGGTTTTGAACAAAATAGATCTCAACGTGTTTGTTGTTTTGAATGTTGTTGAAATGTTGAATTTATTTCCTATCCTTTTAAGTTTTTCTGATAGTCCTTTTATGTACGGTATTGTTATTTTTCTCATATTATTCCTTGTGTATGCTGTAGGATCTCGTTCTAAGTTGTTCTGTTCTATTCGATCGATTGTTGAAAATTCCTTATTTATAAACGATAAAGGATAATCATTTTTTAATAAAACAGATGTTAACAAAAATGTTTCTCCTCCAAGAACGAATTTTCGTTAGAACAAGTAATTTTGGCTCTATCGTATAAGGATTTAATTATTCCCTTTTTTACATTAATATTGTGATTTGATTTGAAATTTAAATATCTATTGGTGTGTGTTGGTTTTCTATACACCTGAGTCTCATATCCAGTATCGTTCTAACATCCAGGAAAGGTAACGTGTTATTATATTCCTTTTCCATGGTAAATGTTCTTTATCGTTTATATCATTTAGGAATGTGTTCAACAACTCTGATCCATGAGGCCATATTGAGAATACATCATCTACATACCTCCACCATACTGTGGGTTTGAAATTTTGTTTAGAAATGATATTTGCTTCAAAATCTTCCATAAATATATCGGCTAAGAATGGAGATAAACTAGAGCCCATTGCTAGACTAAAATTTTGTTTATAGAATTCATTATTTAGTTGAAAATATGTATTATCAGTACATAATGTTAATAACTCCATTATAGCCGATATGTTTAGTCTTGTTCTAGTTTCCAATGAATCATCATTGAAAAATTGGAAATTGAAACGTCAATAAACGTATTTTTATCTTTAGTTGTGGCTTATTCCCAGTTTAATAGTAATTAATTTACAATGCCACAAGAAAATAGCTTCAGAACAATATTAAAAACATTATGTTGTTAAAAAAATCTATGCTTTAGTGGATGATATATTTCTGAAGCAATTTCGCATGAGCCTTTTAGTCCATCAAGATCGGTACATGTCTACATAACCACGTTCGTTTTTAATTAGTTTCTCTTTTGAATAGCATTTTACTATTGTAGCCTTGTATACACAATAGTACTTTCGTCTTATAGTAGATTAAAGAAACTCTCGGTTGATAATGTTCGGTTTTGCCTCCATGTTATAGAATTTCTTGTAAAAAGGGAAAATGTAAGTGGAACAAGGAAATTCATTAGCGGCGGCTAATGATGTTTATTAGCCTATTAAAACGATAACACTGCTTTCAACTTTTACAGGTTTCTAGTTGCGCACACATCAGTTTTTATTTCAATTTTTTTTCTTCGCTTAGAATATACTTTTTTTGTAGTATTTGATTGATTTAGACTATACCGTCCAATAAGAAGAAAACTTGAGTATTTAGGCCATGTTAGTTATGAGAGGGCAAATATACTCATTATTGAAGACGAAGAATATCGTGGCTTAAGAACTTGATAGAATGGTTTGAATGCAGAACCATGCAGAAGAGAATGCATGATGATTTCCAAACTTCGATAGAAGATGAAACTTAAAGAAGAAGAAGTAATCAATGGCGAATATATATCTATCTTATCGTAGTAATCTCTCAAAGTGAAAATGATTGAAAACTGCTAGAAAATTCAACATGTGAATTTTCCAAAAAAATAGACAAAATGCATGATTATAACAGCAAGGAACTGGAGCCTCTGATTATAAATAGAATGTCTGATGGAGTTTAAATATCTAGGCATCTAGATCTATGTAGCAAGTGAATAAAGCAAACAGAGCCGCAGGGTGCCTGAATAAAACAATATGGAGAAATAAAAACATCGGGAAAAAATTGAAGGTAGAATTTACAAAGAGGTCATCAGACCATTAATAACATACGCGGCAGAAATAAGACCCGACACAGAGAGGACAAAAAGGATATTAGAAACAGTGGAGATGAAAACCCTTAGGAAAATCGGTGACAAAACATTATTTAGCAGAACTAGAGGAACAGGTGATGCAAACTGGAGAACTTATTGGATAAGAAAGAGAAGTGTTAAATTGAACGATCATATAAAAAGAATGATAAAAAATAGAGTGGTAAAGATAGCGAGAAACGGTTCCTCAATAGGAAGACAGTCAGACAGATATCAGTGGGTTGAGTTAGATGGATCAGGATGAGGATATGGTTGCACAGGCACCATTAGACATAATAAAATTGGGAAATGCGCGTTGAATAAAAACGCAATGAAAAAATCAGTTAGAGGATCCGTTGATTCATATACAAGTTCTGATGGAGATATAATAATTATCCAGTGGAAGGATAATGCCGTCTTTTACGTGGATTCAAATTGTTATGGCGTTCAAACTACAAAATCGGTACGTCGTTATTCTGCAGCAGAAATGGTAGCAGAATATATAATGGTAGACGTTCCTTACGCAATTAAGCAGTATAATACTCATATGGGGAGCAGAACAAAACCTTCAAAGGAAAGATAAAAGGCATAAAGGATAGAAATGGAAAAGTATCAGAAAATGACAAAGAGTTTAAAGAAATCTGGACTGATTATTTTAAAGAATTATTAACAGTACAAGAGGACGAAGACTTAAATGAAAATGTGGAAGAAGAGACCACGATGATAGAAACCGAGCTAGAAAAACCAACGAGAGATGAAGTTGAGGAAATTATAAACAGTAGTCGCAACGGTAAAGCACCAGGTATAGACGGTATAAACATGGAACTAATAAAATATGGTGGACATGAACTCAGAGAAAAAATATACCAATTAATAAAAGTCATATGGGACGAAGAAAAGATGCCAGAAGAATGGCACAAAGGACAAATAATCACAATCCATAAAAAAGGAGACCAACAAATGTGTAATAATTATAGAGGACTGACATTATTAAACACAACGTATAAAATCATGTCAACCTTAATACAACGAAGACTGGACAAAGCGGCCACAAATATCATGGGACAGTATCAATGCGGATTTATTAGGGGAAAGTCAACAACAGATGCCATACATACGGTAAAGCAAATTATGGAGAAAGCTTATGGATATAAAATAGAAATTGAAGTGCTTTTTATAGACTTCCAACAAGCATTTGATTCAATAAACAGAGCGAAATTACTTACAGCTATGAGAGAAATGAAAATACACAACAAATTAAGACGATTAATAAAAATGACAATGAGCAAAACCGTAGTAACTGTAAAAACACAAGAAGGAGACACAGAAGAATTTGTTATAAATAAAGGTGTACGTCAAGGAGATTCATTATCTGCAACTCTGTTTAATCTTGCCCTGGAATATATAGTCAGGAAAATCAACAAGAACGAGAGAGGGACAAATAATAGCATAAGCCGACGATATTGTGATAATAACAAAGAACAGAAAAAAAATGGAAAGTATGTTAAAAGAATTGGTAGCAGAAGGGAAAGTAATGGGATTAGTAATAAATCAAGAAAAACCAAAATTATGAGATTTGACAAAAAATATGAAAACAAAAAGGTTAGACTGGGAGAATATATATTTGAAGAAGTAGAAAAGTTTAAGTATTTGGGAATATTATTAGCAAACAATGGAGAAAGGGAAACAGAAATTAAAGAAAGGATAATTACAGCAAATAAGACATACTATGCAAATAAAAAACTTCTAAAAAATAAATTACTGAGCAAAAAATCGAAAATGAAAATATATATAAAACAATAATTCGACCAACTATGATGTATGCTGCCGAAACCCTTAGCATGACAAAAAAACAAGAGGAAGACCTTAGAATACTAGAAAGGAAAATACTAAGAGCAATATTAGGACCAAAAAAATTAATGAAAACCAATATAGACAAAGAACGAATCATGAACTACTAAACGAAATTAAAGAGGATATAGTTTGTAAAATAAAACAGCAAAGGGCAAAATGGCTAGGACATATATGGAGATCAGGACCATCTACGACAATATTCTCAATATTGGAATGGACACCAGCTGGTAAACGAAGACGTGGAAGACCAAGATCTACATGGCTACAAGAAGTAACAAACGATCTCAACAGGGCGGGCGTACGACAATGGAGAGAAAAAACCAGAGATAGGAAACAGTGGAGAAAAATAACAAGAAAAATTAAATAAAGAAAATGAGGACTGATCTACCTCGTAAAATAGATCTAGAGAGCTTAAGCGGCGTAACCCCGTACGGGGTGTTTAGCCACAATATATATAATATATATTATATAATATATATATATATATATATATATATATATATATATAATATATATATATATATATATATATATATATATATATAATATAATACTCATATGGGAGGTACTGATTCAATGAATGGAAATATCGCTAACTATAGACCAAAACTGCGTAACAATAAATGGTGTTTTTTTAACGCATGGATTTTATATAGAATTCAACACCACAATAAAATTCAATCTAATGCTAATGAATTTATCGAAAGTATGCGTCCGTTGGATTTATTAGGGTTTACAAGAAACATACCTACTACCTAACCCTTGACAACCAAAACCCTATAAGACAAAGTTATGAACATTATTTCGAAAAATTCTGCATTAGGTACGCAATTTCCTTAAGACAAGACAGATGCAAAATTGTCAAACAAACACAACTTTTAGATGCGGTATTTGTAAAATTAATGTACATCCTATTATTTCAAATCTTGTCATGAAAAAAATAAATCCTCACAATGTTAACAATTTTTTATCACTAATTGCTTTAAAAAAAAATTTAAATAGACGTTGTTGATTTTTTATTACATACTTATGGTCATGTTCCAAAATTGAAACTAAAAGATTTTAGATACAGAGCTATTGTGAAAAGTTTTAGAATTTTTTGAATATTTTTCTATAACTTCGGAACATAAATTTGATCTGTAGGCGCTATAAAATCTAAAAAACGAAGTATGGCAGCGAATGGGTTTCATTTTGTTGTTTATTTTCCCCGTTCTATATATTTCGTTTAATATTGAAAATAAATTAAACTTATTTTTTTTCCATAAAGTTATTTTTCCATAAACTATTAAAATATAAATATATTGCGTTTTTCTCAAAACAATCGTTAATGAACATTTTATTTTTAGGTCATTTATACGATGTTACTAACAGTTGGCAACAAGCCTTTTATCAGGCGGCAATTTGGGTAGTAATCTCAGGGCTAATGATAGGCCTCATTCCTTATACCAAAAATAGAAAGATTTTCGGCACAGGACCAGTGGAGAAAGTAGTTGAAGATTCTGAAGATAGACTTTGGATTACTACCTCTATTATTGCAGTTTTTCTAATATTAACTGTAATTGTTATGTATTTTACAATTATGTGTCTTTTATAAGTATTAAGAAGTATTACATGTATTTTTGAAAATAATACAAGTTTCCCTCGTATATTCAACTTTAAATATGCATTATAAAATTTCATGTTATTATATTTCATTCGAATACTGAGATTAATATATACTGTTTCAAGTGTTCTTAGTTTTATTTCCAACCATAATAGAATATCGATTTTTTGCTTAATGTAAGATGGATTTGAATGCGGTTTTGGGAATTTAATTTGTAATAATCTCTACAAATTTTTTGTAATCATGTAGAATGTTGTTGAATGGGGTTGTTGTGAATCACGTAGAATGGGGAAAAGAATGTGAAATTCTCATGACCGTCAAAACTAAAAAGTGGGAATATCTAGGACATTTAATGAGAAACCAAGAACGTTACGGCCTTCTCCAAGGGAAGGTAAATGGTAAGAGAGGACCGGGAAGAAGACGTATTTCCTGGCTTCAAAATTTACAAAAGTGGTGTACGATGATAGTGTTGAAAGAAACGCACTGTACAAGGCCATGATAGAATTCAGCATCCCAGTACACTTAGTAAAATTGGTGAAAGCGACCCTCTCAAGAGTCGAGTGTAAAGTTAGAGTGCAGGACGGAGTTTCCAGAACGTTACAGTCTCAGATAGGACTTGGACAAGGAGACAGCTATCATGCCTTCTATTCAATATTGCACTAGAGAAAGCGATAAGAGAATCTGGAATAACAACCAGAGGAACTATTATTAATCGCAGCGTACAATTACTAGCGTACGCCGATGACATCGACATTATTGCAAGAGAAAAGGTGGACGTGATCAAGTCATTCAAGTCGCTTGAAGCAGCAACAAAAAGAATGGGACTAGAGGTTAACTATAGTAAGACTAAGTATATGAAAGTATCAAATTATATACAAGCAGCACAACCCGAAGATTTAATGATGGGAACATATACTTTCGAAGGAGTAAGAGACTTATAGCTAGGCTCACAAATTACTCAGAATAATGTAGTAAGTGCAGAAATTAACAGACGGATATATCTGGCAAATAGTACCTATTATTGATTAAGAAAATTTTTAACAACATGCCTAGTTACAAAAAGAACGAAACTAGTGATATACAGAACTCTTATCAAGCCCATCCTCACCTACGCGTTGGACAATGGACGATGACAAAGAACGATGAAGAACGTTTAAGATGCTTTGAGCGTAAAATCCTCCGGCATATCTATGGAGGAGTACAGGAGGGCGGATTATGGCGTAGACGCTATAATTTCGAACTTTACCGCCTGTATAATAAACCTGATATTATTAGGTCCATTAAAATAAACCGGCTGCGGTGGTTAGGTCACATAGAGAGAATGAATAATATGGAACCGCCAAAAATGGTTTCAACATAACCAGTTATACAAACCCTTTTGATTACTTCCAACTTCTGTAATAGATGATTTTTTTAACGTCGTCTAACGTTTTTAATGTTGTGTAAGAAGGCTAACAAACATGCCATCAATTTAATTGCCCAAATCTTAGGAAGTAAACCAAGAATACCGTGATGTGATATGTTTTTTCATAAGGGGACTATCAAATTAAACCGAATGAACGACTATTGAAAAAAAAATTATCTGTTCAACTTACAGTATTTTCCGTCTTTTATGAGCCGCATCGGTTCCAATTGATTTTGAGAAATTTGCAGTTTGAGAACACAACACTAGAGCCACGAACTCAATTGGGAAAATTATACCATTAATAAATTATTATAATAATAGAATGATACAAACATATTATCACAAAAGGGAACTCTGTATCGACGAATCGATGGTTTTATGGAGAGACCGTTTAAAATTCGGCAATATATTAAAGGAAAGAGGCACAAATCCGGCATTAAACTTTATATGTTATGTGAAGCGAGTGGTACCGCCCTCAAAATAGTGGTTTATGCTAGCTCAGCAGATCCTGTATTATCCGGGGAAAAACATACAGAAAAAGTTGTTTTAAATCTTTTGACAGAGAAATTGAACAATGGCCATTCTCTGTTTATAGATAATTTTTACAATAGTCTAAAGCTTTCTGATGAGTTGTTACTGAGAATAACTTGTGTCACAGGAAACATGTTCAAACAGGAAAGGAAATCCCGAAGTAGTCATAAAGACAAAACTAAAAAAAGGTAAATTGGTGATTCAATACAATTCACAAGGAATTTGCATAAATAAATGGAGGGAACGTCGTGAAATAGTGTCTATTTCGAGTGAATTTAATGCACGTATGAAAACCGTGCCAGGAACTGGAAGAACTCAGCAACAAACAAGACACCTCAAACTTACATAAAAAAAAAAAACTGAATGAAAAACGAAGAACTTACAGGCAACACCAGATAAAGAACACTCATAACAAGAGATAATAATGAAAGAATACTTACTGAAGAGAGCAAAATAAACGGACTATGGGAACAATATATAATCCATCTGTTCCATGAAAAATAAAAGCGCAAATAGTTAAGAAGCTTAAAGCCGTTGAACTTTGGATATACCGGAGAATGATGAGAATTCCATGGACTGTCAGGATCATCAATGAGGAAGTGCTGAAAACGATGGGTCGAGGTAAAAAATTGTTAAGAACAATAAAAGTACGCAAGACTACATATCTTAGACACATACTGAGATATGATAAAATAGTCTTCTGCAGGTGATCATGAAGGGTAGAGTCGATGGCAAAAAGGGAATAGGTAGAAAGAGGAAGTTCTGGCTGGGAAATATTGGAGACTAGACAAACATGACTGTAGACGAATTATTCCACGTTGCAAAAGAGAGTAACTTTTAGAAATGTGGTCGCCAACCTATGTTAATGGGGACGGCATAGGAAGAAGAAGAAAACCGTGATGAATCGGCGTGGCCAAGATAAAGAAAAGCCTGTATTGACAAATAAATATAATAAGTTTATGGCAGGGGTTGACCTTTGCGACCAGATGATGTCATATGTTATTCCTGTTAGCACAGGAATAACATATGACATCAGCGCAAGACGCTCATTTGGTATAAAAAGCATAATTTTATCTTTACAAGAAAGGGAATCAACTGATCAAAATCTGGTCAAAAATGATTACCGATTATGTATTATTGTAAAGTTAATTAGACTTACATCATCAGAACCAGAACCATTACGAAAAATTAAGACAAACACATCTTCCTGAATTTTGTCCCAAAAGTGAAGGAGAAAATGAAAGTTAACAGGAGACGGTGTCAGGTTTGCTGACAAGAAAAAAAAAAGAGTTGACTCAATTTATTACTATCCATTATGTCCTAATTAACCTGGACTGTGTTTATCTTCATGTTTTCGTCAATTACATTCTAAAATATATCTTTGGATACTTTTCTTTAGTTTTAGTTTCTTTTGTTAATTTATTTTAAGATTTAAATTTTTGTTTGTGTTTTAATTTAATGTTCTTTTTATGTTTTACTGAAAATTTTGAGTGCTCTGATAAAATAATTTCTGTTTAGATTATTTGTTTGAATTTTTAGATAAAAACCGTATATTTTTGAATGAACGCCGCACAGGAGGTCCCCTTCATTCAATTAGCAATTAGCTTGTCCTATACCTTCACCGCCCCTAAGGCCTTGTTTTTTTTTTTTGAAAACATATACCAAGATTTGAACTTACTCTAATACCCACCAGCTAAAATATATAAACATTACAATAATATTTAAAAAAAAAACATGCGGCCTTCTGGACTTGTTACTAATTAGTTACGGAGGTAAATGTGTTAAAGGAAACATGCGAGTTTTTTTGGGTTAGTTTTCCGCTCCCAAACTGAAATATCTCGAGCCGCCACTGGTAGTACATGATATAAAACCGATTATTGCCTTTCTTTTTTCTAATTTCGGAAAACGCCATCGACATCTAATTGAATTATTTTACTAGCATAACCGATTTGCTCCGAGGCGATACGATAACTAAGCGCCGGCGCTGCGGTGTGTACTTGCGTATAATGATTCTCGTGTTTTCGTTCTGCCGAAAACCGAAAATAGTAAACTTAAAAAACACAGTAAACGAATGGCTGAATTCCAGTTCGGAACGTTGTTGAGTTGTTGTTAAGAAATAGCCGTTATTTGTTACCCGCATGGTATACATGTGTTTAATTATTGTGCTGGATAAATAAATTGAAGAAGAATACAAGACGTAATAAAATGTGAGTTTTTTTTTATAACAGTAATTTCATAATGTTTATTTATAAAGTATGCAACCAATTGTCTACAACTTATTTTGCATGTTTATGTAATACAAACAAAACATGCATCTTTAATAGGAACTCTAGGATTCATGAAAAGATCACTGGCGTACTTGCTAAAATTTGTTCTGTTATAAATACATATATTTTTATTTTCATTACTTCGTGCATAATTAAAATGCACAGAAGTTTAAGTTGTGAAACAATATAGATTTTTTGTTTTTATAACTGCCGGTATATGGCACACACATTTTAATTTGACTGTTTCTTATCGGTACCTAATTGTTTTTATCGATTTACCTTTTTGTTTCTTGGGTTTTCGTTTCGCTTTAAATTTTAGAGCAAAATTCAAGTTCAATTCTAAACTTTAAAAATGTTTCCAATATAGAATGCTACAGTGGCGAACTAAGGCTAATTCGGGCCCTAGGCAACATTGTAATTCCGGGCCTATTTTTCAGTCATGACACATACTTTGCATTTGGTAGTCTGGTTTCAAAGCATGTAGTATGAATTTCTATTTAATTATTGGATTCCAATAAAAATTCTTCTCCTTTTTATATTGACATGCCTCTCTCTCTTTTTCAATGTGCCTCCAGTAAGTTGTCATTCCATCGTTTTCGTGGTCTTCTTACTGATCGTCTTCCTATTGGGTAGCCGTCTCTTGCCGTCTTTACTACTCTATTTGTTGTCATTCGGCTGTATGATCGTTCCATTCTACTCTTCTATTTCTTAACCAGTTTTTGATGTTCTCCACCTTGCATCTATGTCGTATATCTGTACAAAAAATTGTTTAAAATCCTTTATAAAAGGTATATAAAAATGCCCCAAACGAGCTATCACAAACACATTGCAAAACGTTTTCGGATTAAACAATCCATCATCAGTGCAAACGGGTGTCAAAAATTTGACCCATATATATTTTGGTGGCTACTAGCATGTACACCCGTTTGCACTGATGATGGATTGTTTAATCCGAAAACGTTTTGCAATGTGTTTGTGATAGCCCGTTTGGGGCATTTTTATATACCTTTTATAAAGGATTTAAACAATTTTTTGTGATATATGGTATACAGCCAGCTACAGGAACTTAGTTTCCTCGTGGAATTGTATATCTGTACGTCTAACTCTGGCCCATAGTGTCAGATTCACAAGCATTAGTTGTTAGTTGTAAACTCTCACTCATCGCAGCCCACATCTCCGACGGAAATGTTGCATGGTCGCCAATGTAGTTGTCCAATAAGTAGTCGGAAAACTTTTCAATCTTTGAATCCTTTGGTTGAATAGCCATAAAATCATATATGAAAAATTCTTCGACTTCTGAGGGAGGTAAAAATGGCAGCCCAAAAATATATTTACCGTCAGTAAATATATTTTTGGGCTGCCAGAGCACAGTAACTAAATGTACCGTCCATATAAATCGTTTCACTGCCGCACAGAAAACGCATGTTAGTGTTACACGAGAAGATGATAATGTTAGAACTTAGTTCAACCGCAAATATAAAATTCTCGTCTTTAAGTGGTTTGATATTCATAATATTTACCGCAGCAATAGTTTCTTCTTTACTTTTGGGCAGTTTCGGTTGAGCGATTCGCCGTTCACTGTATATTTGATTTCGTATTAAATTAACGTCTTTAACAGACATGTGGCTTAAGCAATCTACATTTTCTTTCAACGCACTATGTATGATTTTGGACGGCCTTTCGGTCAAATTATCCTTAGCCTTCCTTTTACTGCTACGCACAATCTGTCTATTAAGCGTCTTGATATCACACTCGTGATTATGTTCTAGATTACTTCGGATCACTAACTTTTCTGGCCCTTTCGTGAATATCTTCGCTTTACACGACCGTTTTACGCACCTCTAATACGTTTCTCCCGATTTTAGTACTTTATCTTGAGAAAAAGTAAAAACTGTTCACTTTGATCAAAATTTTACCACGATTACTTACTAACGTTTAAATTTCCATGTTCACTTTTCACTATTCTCTGACAAACTAATAACTAGTAACTAAGTAAATCTCAATGACCATCATTAAACCCTAATTATATCTAATATCTGGTACCTGCGATAATCCTTCCGGCAGCATCCAAAACAAGGGTACTTTTAAGACCCTCAGGTACTTCAGCTTCGAAAACATGCCCGCCCAAAACATCACTAAGACAAACAACTGAAATGAGAAATGCTGGGCTCCTAATAGTTTACATTAATGAAAATGCATCAGCTAAAATTTTACTGTCCTTCCACGTAGAAATTTTTTCAAGAGTATTGTATATTTTGATGATTGATTCCCCCTGGAACTGAAGATGACCTTCATGCCTTTCAATCCAACGAGCTTCACAAATACCTTGAACAATAGCCCCAGTTCCTTTATTTGCATTCACTAACGTATCAGACAGAGCTAATGCAACAGCAATATTCACTTTGATATTTATTGTAGATAAATTATAAAATATAGCACACAGTCCCAACAATTATAATACATATTCAAATTAAAAATAACTAATTCGTAGACAAAACTGAAGATAAAAAATACCTAATACAAAATAAAAATGTGCTGATTTCGTGCAAAAAGTCATGTCATGTACTACGAGATGAAATCAAGGTATAAGACCAATAATGACGTATGCATCAGAAACAAGACCCAACACAGCCAAACACGCAGAGAGTGCTGGAAACTATAGAAATGAGAATACTCAGAAGAATTACAGGAAGTACACGGAGAGACCGAATAAGGAGTGACGAGTTTAGAAAAAACTGTAATGTACAATGTATAAATGAGTGGAAACTAAACAGAAAAAAAAGAATGGAACAATCATATCAGTAACATGACGGACACAAAACAGTCGTTAAAATAGCAAGAAACAAATCACCAATTGGTAGAAGTATCGATTGACAGTGCAAGACATGGAGTGACTATCTTCCATATTATATAAAGTAGAAGAAGAAATTATGTTTCTACATTTTCTTCATCATTTACATTCTTTCCATATTTTTTATTAAAATTTCCAAGTATTTTTTCCCCTTTCATACCATCCCCGATACATAAAATATTACTAAAATAGTTTACAGACGATTATAAACCAATTTAGTTTTAAAATAAAAAAAGAGATGCAAACAAATCATTAAACGTCACAAACAATTCACGTTGTGCTGCGAAACTATTTAGTATCAATATGTTAATAAAAATGTGTATGTACTAGCAATTGAGTTCCATAACTACTTGTAATTTAAGAACAATTGAGGACAACCAAGTATTATAGCTATGACATCATACCAGGGACTTCCACTGAAATTTGTGACACTAATTGGATGATCTATTTCTCTAATTCCATCTAATACCCAACAATACTATTAGGAAGAAAATAAGGCAAATAAAAAAGAAATTATATTACGTTATAAATTATACAGTGCTAGCCGAAAGTTCCCTCCCCCTCGCATCTTTTGAACAATTATACTTGTTATATGTTATATTAAACTGATGTAATCTTCTTAACTAATCATAATAGATTTCTTAATAGTCACAGATGACGTTACAGAGCCACTGTAAGCGGTAATTTTAAATGTGACCTTATAGCAAGTTTGAAAGGTATTCAATCATACTAAATTTGTTTGGCTTCAAGCTGATTTTGATTAATTAAATTAAATAAATACCTACATACTAAAATTATAGTTTCACCTCTGGCTCATCATCATCATCATTGGCTTCACAACCCATGGTGAGTCTTGGCCTGCTCAAGGATAAGTCTCCATTCTCTCCTATTCTTCGCCTTGGCTTTCCAGTTTCGTACTCCCAACATTCTCAAGTCTTCCTCCAACTGATCCTTAAATCGTGCTCTGGGTCTGCCTCTCCTTCTCACTCCATCTATTCTTTGGCTGTAAATATGTTTTGGCGGCTCCATCTCATTAATTCTCTCTATTTGACCTAACGACCGCAGCCGGTTTATTTTGATGAACCTAATAATATCAGATTTGTCATACAGGCGGTAAAGTTCGAAATTATAGCGTCTGCTTCACAATCCGCCCTCCTGTACTCCTCCATAGATATGCCTGAGGATTTTGCGTTCAAAGCATCTTAAACGTTCTTCATCGCTCTTTGTCATCGTCCATGTACGACGCGTAGGTGAGGATGGGCTTGATAAGAGTTCTGTATATCACTAGTTGAAAATGTCAGTTGAAACACGCAAATACCCCAGGCAAGTAGGAAATTATTTCCAAATCTTGCACTGATAAATTATCTGTCTGTCCCATGGATTCTGGGGGGGGGGGGGACAAAAATTGACAAAGACAAGAAAAAGTTACCTGAATAAGACGACACTATATCTTCTTCTTCTTCTGGTTCCTATCCGTTTCGGATGTTGGAAATCATATTGGCAATCATAACCTTGCTCGCTGCGGCTCGAAACAGCTCCGTTGAGGTTTTCTTAAACCATGTTCTTAAATTCCGCAGCCATGATATTCTCCTTCTACCGGGTCCTCGCTTATCTTTGACTTTACCTTGCAATATAGACTGTAGCAGGGAGTAACGGTAACACTTTATATAGAAACATATAATGCACGTTCCCTACTATCTGATGAAAGCGTTACTGAACTTGAGTCCGAACTAGAAAACATAAAGTAGGACATAGTCGGTCTCAGCGAAGTCAGAAGACGTGGCGAACACTTAATTAAACTAAAATCAGGACATAGTTTTTACCACGTAGGTAACGACAATAATTCCTTTGGAGGAACCGGCTTGATTATACACAAGCGCCTCCAAACAAGTATAGTATCACTAAAGAAATTTTCCTCAAGAGTGATTTGTCTTACTCTTAAATTGAATACAAGGTATAATATGAAAATAATACAGATTTATGCACCAACAACAGACCATGATGAAGAAGAAGTGGATCTATTCTATGATGATATCGAAGCTGCTCTTAAAGACTGTCAAGGACATTTTACTTTTATATGCGGTGATTTTAACGCCAAAACAGGAATGAAATCCAACTTTGGCTGAGATTTGAGTTTGCAGACCGCTCGTTATGGCCTTTGTAGATTTCCATAAAGCCTTTGACATGGTTGAATTTGCAAAATCCTGGAAGCACTACAAGCATGCCGCATTGACTACCGATATACAAGGTTAATTTACAATACATACAAGAATGTAACTATGTCGGTGAAACTACATAAAAAACACGGATCATATCACAATCGGCAGAGAAGTCCGACAGGGTGATACCTTATTGCCTAAACTGGTTACCGCAGTACTAGAATGTTGTTGCTGTTAAAAAACCTAACTGGGAAGAGAAAGGCTTGAACATTGACGGTAAAAGATTAACAAATTTGAAATTCGCAGACGACATAGTTTTGTTTTCGGACAACCTCAAGGAGATATGTACAATGCTACATGAACTTTATTTAGTGTGTGCCAGTGTGGGTCTTAAAATAAACATCTCCAAAAAAAAAATTCATGACAAACCTAAAGGAAATATCAATATTGGAGACAACGAAGTATAGCTGGTGGAAAAATACATATACCTTGGACACGAAATAAAGATCACGAGAGACAACGAAACATGCGAACTACGAAGAAGAATATACCTAGCATGGACAGCCTATGGAAAACTCAAAAACATCTTTAAAAGCGATATACCAATTTCTTTAAAACGTAAAACATTTGACCAATGTGTGTTGCCTGTGATGACTTATGGTGCCGAAACTTTGACATTAACAGCTACAAGTTCTAAAACGCTGCAAATAGCTCAGAGGAAAATGGAAAAGTCAATGCTGAGTATATCGCTTCGTGACCGAGTTAGAATTGAAGACTTAAGACGAAGAACAGGAGTTACCGATGCAATTTCCCGAATTGCCACACTGAAATGGAACTATGCGGGACAAAGTAGAGGAAGATCCCCTACTCGTTGGACTGACGATCTCAAGAAAATGTCAAGAAATTTGATGAAAAGTGCTCAAAATAGAGCACAAAGGACAAAAATGACTTAGGCCTATGTCCAGCAGTGGACGCAAAAGGCTGAGTGATGATGATATGCCTAGTTTAGATGCCTAAGTCTGTTTATTTTGTCCCTCCAAATTTCACTGTTATAACAATAAAAGATGCGAGGGGGAACGAAGACTTTTGGCTAGCACTGTATAATCTCCTTATCAATTCTCTAAAATTCTGCCCGCTGTTTTAAATGATTATGTCACTAAAACCTCATAAAAACTATGAACAGTTACCTTAGTTTAGTTTCCAAAAAAATTATCAATTTGATTTTTTATGATTCAAAATATAGTTAATGGGAAGACTTTAGAGGCACTGTATGTCATTAATTGAATGAACATTGCACCTCATACGTCAAAACTAACTAACATTTTGAAGTAATAGTGTGATTATTTAGTAACATTTTAAACGAAAACATCATACTTTCAATAGGAAACAACAATATTTCAGACACAAAATGAATGATAATATAACACATTTTATTATTTACTTGGAGATATTTTCTTATCTCAGAAAAGATAAAATAATATAAATCAGTAAGAATTTAAAAATAGTTGGCCTATTTTATGTTTAACCATGCTAATTTTTTTAATCTTTCAGAGTGTGGCCTCGATGAGAACAACCGATTTGAAGCAGTTGTGGGTGAATTAGGTCTCGACGTAAAATGATTGAAGATTCGGTTGAAGATGGGCAAACGCATGCACCTTTGGTTAAAATTTCAGAAGTGGCACCCAGTGTCGAAAGTCTTAAAGATTCACCTCCAGAAACAGAAAATTTTAACAATTCTACACTTCGAATAGATCATCTATATCAACGAAGAGAATCAATTCTTTCATCAGAGATTAGTTTGTTCGTCGAGAAAACTGGTCAGAAGATTCCCGATGGTGGGTGGGGATGGCTGGTAGTGTTAGCCTCTTTTGTAATTAACATGTTATCAGATGGCGTTGGATTTACGTTTGGATTATTGTATAAGGAATTTTTAATCGAGTTTGGTGCTTCCAAATCAGCTACCTCATGGATAGGAAGTCTTTTTATGTCACTGCCATTGATTGCAGGTAAAATATCTATTTGTTCAAGTAGTTAACATTAGCAATTGGGAACTTACATAATGTTTTATTTTAATTGTTTTCGAATCTCAGACAAAATACTTTTCCGAAATTGTTTATTTGTCAAACCGGTTACCTCATAGGTTGTTTACCAACCGAGGCCAACTACAAATTATCTCATAGCTTCTTTATCCAGATAAGGAAAAAAATTATAGTTAGTGTTACAAAATTAGCGAGATAACTAACAGGTACTAACATGTTTCCACTTCATAGACAGAGATCAAAATTATATTTCTCTCTGGTCTCCCCTTGACATTTTGGCATCAACGCCACAATGAAGCGTTATACCGTGCGATAAACCAGATTGTTTTCGATCGAAATTACCACTATTTAAAAGAGGATCTCTCATTTATTTGAGAAGTAGCTACTAGGTGTGAGAATAAACATTTTATATGCCGACTGTTTTCATTACTGCAGGAAGAGTACAAATAAGAAAATTGTATTTTGGGGACCATTCTGTACAAGAAACTAATAATTTATTTATTACTTCTTCTTTTGGCATCATAACCCTGGATGGGTCTTTGCCTACCTGGATATGTCCTTCCTTTCAGATCTCTCTTGGGCCCTTCTCCTCCATTGTTCTATATTCATGGTTTTCAAGTCGTCTCCCACTTTATCCAACCATCTCGTCCTGGGCTTTCCTTTTTCCGCCTTGCTACCGGCTTCCACTGTAAGATGTCCCATTCATGACAGTCTTTGACTTTTCACAAATCTTACAATTTCATACCCTTCATTCAGTTTATTAACCTCATCGTTTCTCCTGATTCTCCATGTGCCGTTCTTTTCACACTGTCATATGCTGCTTTAAAGTCAGTGAAGAGATGGTGTGTATCTATGTTATATTCTAGTGACTTCTAGAATCGTGTTAAAATTAGTTTTATGAATATTCTCACTGCAGTTCGACTGCTTTGTTTTGTCGAAGCTTGGTTTTTCTTGCTCAACTTTTAAATCTCCGAATGGAATAGAACTGTATACAGTTAATGATATTCTCCCTCTCCCTCTCATCTTTTCCTCTATTTATTTTCGTTTTTCCTGCATTTTATTTCTTGTTTTTTGGTTATAAATTCACTTTTTACGTCAAGAAGAAGCTATCCGTGGTGTTTGATTACAATCAATCTACAAATATAATTATTCTTAGCATTATTTTTAAATCAATTATTTAATATACTTTAAGATAACGAGAAATAGAACCGTTTTTTAATTTAATTGTTTCAATTCCCGCCAAATGTATGAAGCATTAAGCAACAAACGATCGTATCATATACAGTGTGACCCATTTAGATTGGTAAATTTTGTTTAATAACTCCTCGGAGGTAATAATCTAAAATTGTAAGATATGAAAATCTGAGTAGCCAATCTATTAAAAGACTACCACGGCATATTCATCGATTTGGAAAATTTTCATTCAGCCAGTATTTCACAGTTCTGACGTAATGAATAGAACAGTCATCTAATTTTATCGTTCATTGAATGGAAGCTCATGAATAGCATTCCAAAAGAAGAGACCATAATTCGGCTATTGAGTATGCCACACAAAACAATATTTTATTGAGAATACTAGCTTTTACAGTTTATTACCAATCTGCTGTCCAATGGCGACGATTTTACGATGTTATTGCTCCATTTGTGGTGAAAATGACATCATAATTAAACAACAGTTTTTTAGAAAATTGATATTGTTTAAATATTCAAGTTGATTTGATCATTTTGTTTTTTCTGTAAGGGGTTATTTTTGAAAATTAGTTTTGGTACTGCAACATATTGAATGTCTTAAACATAATTTATTTTCATTACCTTATTGCAGCTAATATTAGGACGATCGGCATGTCTGTCATTTAATATACAGTATTGTGCGAATTAATGGAATCACTGTGAATTTTTTTTCATTTTTTCAATATTCACAGTTGGCAACACTACCTACACAGTTGACAGCTGACCAAGCATTGAAAACATAACCTTACTGTGTGTTGGTGTGTTTGAGTGTGTTTTAGGTCATTTCTTACCAAGCTTGTGTTGTTTTGGGGGTTTTTGTACTATTTTGTGTTGTTTTTGGTTTTATTCCAACATGGATATTACGCCTAGGAAGCGTGAAAAGATTGTCACGTTGAGTGAACACACTAGTATGTCACAAAGAGAGATTGCTAGAACGTGTGGAGTGAGTCAGGGAGTAGTAAGCAAAATTTTGAAGCGTAAACGAGAAACGGGATCAGTGGATGTGAAAAGGTTAGGAAAATGTGGAAGAAAGAGAAAAACAACACCAGCAGATGATAGATTTTTACTTCGAAAGAGCAAATTGGACCCAAGAAAATCAAGCCAAGACCTACAACAAGATCTAGCAGCATCAGCTATAGTGATTCATGACTCAACTGTTCGTAGAAGACTTTTGGAGAATGGTAGAAGGGCAATTCGTCCACAGAAAAAACAGCTTCTAACTGAACGAATGAAGAAACAAAGGCTACTGTGGGCCAAAAAATACTCTAATTGGACTGTAGGCGACTGGAAAAAAGTCCTATTTACAGATGAAACCCACTTTATAGTTCAGGGACAGCGGTCGAAATTCGTCAGGAAGTCTGACAATGAAAAGCTTACACCATCTCATATTGATCAAACCGTAAAACATCCAGTCAAGAAAATGTTTTGGGGATGTTTTTCATACATGGGGGTTGGATCTTTGGTGCCAATTGAAGGCATGATGAACAGCCAAAAATACAAATCCATGTTGGAAAAGTATTTGGACAAACAACTCCAAAAATGTCAACCCCAAGGAGGAGCGATTCTTCAACAGGACTCTGCTCCCTGTCACAAATCAAAGGAAATGATGGCATTTTTCAAAAATAAGAAGATTAATGTTTTAGATTGGCCCGGTAATTCGCCCGACCTCAACCCCATTGAAAATTTATGGGCCATTTGCAAAGCTAGACTGCGAAAAATCGACTGTACCACTAAAACAAAAATGATAGAAGCGGCCATTCAGGTTTGGTATCGAGATGAAAGGATATCTGACAACTGCCAGAAACTCATAGAATCTATGCCAAAACGGGTAAAAGCAGTAATTGCTGCCAAAGGGGGACATATTTCCTACTGAATGATGTAAGTTTACCTTTATAGTTTTGTCAAAATATAATTTTTTACTAAATAAACTGTTTTTTCATTAAAACAGCCCATGATTCATTCCATTAATTCGCACAATACTGTAGTACAAACTTCTCTGGCACCTCTATCGTTGTCTACCAAAAGACATATAATTTCAATTTTTTCTCTTAAAAAATTCGTCATTTTCGACTAAGCAAATTATCGTAGTATGCCGTGGAAATTTGAATAAACAATTTAAATTATGTCACGAAATAGATCGTTTATTACGTGACATTTAAAACAAAATTGGTTAAAATCGACTAATAATTTCAAATGTAAATGGGTCACACTATATGTATGTATTATGGTTATCCCCTTGTATCTATCTCTAATTTAAGATTAAAGTTATTAGAAAGACGTTTCTTTTATCTCACGTATATCTTAATAGGACATGAAAGTTCTTAAGGTTATCATCAAAATGAAAGTCAATTTGAATTCATTTATTTGATTTTAAAATCTAATCAACTTATTAGGCGAGCGGTTTACCCCTTAAAAGACGCTTAGAAACAGAATATACCTACTAATTTTTTTTTTTCATTTCTAATGCATCAAATCTTTTTTATTTGATTCTATATATTTTTCCAAGATGAAATGTATTTTTTTTTTAATTTTTACAAGTGGGCCGGCAATTGTTATTAACAAATAACTTATACACAAAAGCAATTTCACCTAATTGCTTCGGAATCAATTTTTTTAGGTGTATCTCATCAAAATAAACACTTTCTCTCTTGATAATTTTCGAAAATGCTTCCTTTTCGAGTTATTTGCATTTTTTTGTTGAAAAAATGCCTTAATTAGTGATTTTTGGGATTTTTTTTCTAAAAAACTACTAAATGAATTGCAATTCTACAAATAGCTTTATAATCTTTAAACCGTCGAGTACAAGTTAGAATATTTTGACAAGGATAATTTTTTCTATCTTGCTAAAAACGTGGACCCAAATATTTCGAATATGCCTTTCGAGCAGTCTACCGCTAAGTGTGTACAGCGGTTGCGGCGATACAGGCGTGCGGCGCGTAGAAATATTTGTTTAGATTTAAAAAATTAATTTAATACAAATATTACGTACAATTTATTAAAAAAAAGATATTTATAATTATTTTTATATAGACATATTATAATTAAAACAATTAAAATTAATTTTTTACAATGCTATAATAATGTAATTTTTCTTTTAATATACGTGGTGACTTATTATTGAATGTTTTATTACAGTGAAATACATTAAGCAATATATAATCAATTTTCATTGAAAAATATAATAAAATAAAAATATAATATTATTTATACATCGTTTTCATTGTCAATAATTTGAAAATTTTCGTCAACAGCAACAGGATTTCCATCTAATAAGCTGATTTCATTGTCTTCAATAAAGTCGTCTTTAACATTTTTACAATTCTCTGGTGTACATGTACATACTGCGCAGCATTCTAAATTATAGGAAATACAATTACAATTTTTCGTAGAACATTTTCCGGTACATGAGCAGAAATACTTTTGTAAAATATCTAAACTAGTTTCGCCTTCAAAATAATTAAAATCGAAACAATTATTTTCCATTGTCCAACCATGGGTTAATGGATCAAGAGATGAAATAATATTGTTTTTTGCTTGAATCCATTCATTTATTTGCCACTTTGCTCTTAAGTAATGTTGTAATAATGCTGGTTTCGAAGGTGGTAATTTTTCATTAGATGCATTTTTTTTTAATGCAATATTATATCTTAATTCATTTATGGATTCATGATATTTTTTAAACTTATTTTGAGGGTCATACAGTTTAGATAAAAATAGAGTCAAAACTGTAAGTCCTTCATCTAAAGGTAAAAATTACGCAACATGTATTTGCACACCCTTACATGTATTTTCAATGTACCCTTACCATAGTCACTCACGGAGCAAATATCGTTGGCGCTAATTTAGAATTATCTAAGAAATTTGTAGTGAAATGTAGAATATTTAGTAAGTAACCCAGTATTTACTTACCCACGTAGTATTAAATAAAATTAAAATTTCATTTAATCAATTATCAGATATTTTTCATATATATATATTACATTATTAAAAAAGTCGAAAAGATTCGAGCACCTACAGCACCTCAACCGTTCTACACGCTTAGCGGATACTCTCGAAAGGCATATTCGAAATATTGGGTCCACGTTTTTAGCGAGATAGAAACCATTTATCCTTGTCAAAATATTCCAACTTATACTCGACGGTTTAAAGATTATAAAGCTATTTGTAAAATTGGAATACATTTAGTAGTTTTTTTAGAAAAAAAAAATCCCAAAAATCACTAATTAAGGCATTTTTTCAACAAAAAAATGCAAATAACTTAAAAAGGAAGCATTTTTCGAAAAATTATCAGGAGAGAAAAAGTGTTTATTTTGACGAGATACACCTAAAAAAATTAATTCCGAAACAATTCGGTGAAATTGCTTTTTTGTATAAGTTATTTGTTAATAACAATTGCCGGCCCACTTGTAAAAATTTAAAAAAAATACATTTCATCTTGGAAAAATATATAGAATCGAATAAAAAAGGTTTGGTGCATTAGAAATGCAAAAAGAATTTTAGTAGGTTGATGCTCTGCTTATAGGGGTAAACCGCTCGCCTATATTGAACAGATTTATTGATGAATTCATGGATACTTAATAAAAAACTAATAATTGAACCTCCAATGATTCGAGTCCAATCAGCCTCTTTGTTGCGGTAGGTTTGATATCCTCTCGAGGTCTCTTTTTACCTTCGGGTTTGACCAGTTCCTCCACTCCCGTTTTCTGTGGTATGAGTCCCAGCTGCTATTATTTCCTCTTTCCTGATCTTCTTCTGCTAAGCTCCAGATTGGCTTTATCCATAAAAATTGACAGCAGAAACATGAAAAGCCCTATAGAACGACAACCTCTCATGGAGCTTGGAGGGGTACTTTTGTTAGGTACAATTTACGAAGATTGTAGGTTTAGGTAGTATTTTTTAGTTTAAGTTTGGATGACTTTTATTGTTTTTCTTTTGTTTAAAAGTAAAAACGATTCTTATTCTGACTTTTTCTTTGCTTTCTTGTCTTATTGTTATAAGCTTTGTCCATAAAATTTGTACAATTTTTTCAGTGACAATAAAGCATATTACTCACTTATTTATTTGTATTTGATATTTGATATTTCAAACACTCAATAATTCGTAATATTTTAAGAGTCCCTCGAGTTTCGAATTAACGAGAGTCTACTGTATAATTCTTTTTTTACAAAAATTCATAATCTAGTTAAGTATAAGAAGATTATCCTATTCAAAAATTAGGGGCATTACCTAACTTATGAAGCCATAAAATGAATAATGTTGAAAGTTATATGCGTTCATCCAGTACATTATTCCCAGAAGTCCAATCTTTACATCGCTCATATTTCACGAAACAACACCCACATTGTTAAAACTTTCATTCTGTCATGTTTGTTGGCTTCCTAACGCGTGTTATACTATTGCGTGTAGTTAAGTCTTTTCAGTATTTTTATTACTATAATTAAATAAAAGTAACGCAATCAAAATACAATTTTATGGGGAAAGTAAATGCAGGTTTTGATTCACATTATTTTATGCCGGAATGGAATTAATATTTAAATTTTATGTATCTACCGAGGAACGCTATAATTCTTTGGGTCATAAAACAGAAGTCTGGCAACGCTTAATTGTCTCAATAAATTTTTTAATTACTATTTTCAACTACATTCTTCTTCTTTAAGTTCCATCTTCCATCGAAGGTTGGAAATCATCATAGTTATGCGGACTCTGTTGACTGCCGCTCTAAAAAGTTCTGCACTACTGCATTCAAACCATTCCCTTAAGTTCTTAAGCCAGGATATTCTTCGTCTTCCCACATTTCGCTTTTCTCGGATTTTGCCCTGCATAATAAGTTGTAATAATGCGTATTTTTGCCCTCTCATCACATGTCCTAAGTACTCAAGTTTTCGTCTTTTAATAGTTAATATTATTTCCGCCTCATTTCCTATCCTTCTAGTTACTTCCACGTTTGACATTCTTTGAATCCATGATATTCGTAGGATTCTTCTGTAACACCAAAATTCAAAGGCGGCCAACTTATTCAGATGGACCTGTTTTAGTGTCCACGCTTCCAAGCCATAAAGAAGAGTAGAGAAACGTAACATCGAAGCATTCAGCGTAGTTCTAACCTTATATCCGAAACAAAGAAACTTTTAGTTAATGATGAGTACGTGCTATTTCAATACGTGTCTTAATTTCTTTGGTTTGGTCTACATCTGATGTTATCCATGTTCCTAAGTATTTGTAGTTATTAACACTCTTAATTGCAGTATCTTCAATGGTCAATTGGATATTTGCATGTGCAGATTTAGTCATGATCATGCATTTAATTTTCTTTAAATTTATCTTCAGTCCGTACTCATGACAGCGTTCATTAAGGCGTTGCATTACGTTCTGTAAATCATTGTTGTTATCCGTCATTATTACTGTATCGTCTGCAAAACGTAAGTTATTCAAAACTTCTTTATTGATAGATATACCTTCTATTGAGTCTGAGAGCGCTTCTTGAAATACCGCTTCACTGTAGACATTGAAAAGTAGTGGGGACAGCACGCAACCCTGGCGGACTCCTCTCTGTATTTTGATATTTTCGGTGTACTGGCTGTCAACTCTTAATTTGGCAGTTTGATTCCAATATAAATTAGATATAATTTTCATATCACGACTGTCAATATTTTTGCTTTTTAATATATCTACAAGCTTTTTATGTTGAACCTTATCAAATGCCTTTTCAAAGTCTACAAAACATAAGTACATGTCCTGATTTATATCCATGCATCTCTGAGCCAGCACATTCAAGCCGAACAAAGCATCTCTTGTACTATACCATTTCTAAAGCCAAATTGTGTGTCACTAATTTCATATTCAAGAGTTTTAACAATTCTGCTGTGAATTATTTTCAAAAATGGTTTAAGTGTGTGACTCATTAAAGCTATTGTTCTGTGATCTGAGCAAGTTGTTGCACTTGGCTTTTTGGGAATTGCTACAAAGGTCGATTGCAGCCATTGTCTGGAGATTGTGGCAGTCTGATATATTAGATGAAAGAGTTCAACCGTTACATCAATAACATCGATGAGTTTTAATAATTCGATGGGCACATCATCTGGTCCAGTAGCTTTACCCTCTTTTGATAACTGTACCAATTGATAAATTACGACATTTTTTAACATAATGGTTACTTTATCAAGTGTTCAAAATGTGCTCCATTTGTGAGTTGATAGTAACCTAATCGATTGTAGAAGGCGTCTACCACATTTCTCCATGATTGTCTAGAAATTATTCGAGATTCATCGATAATTCGTTGCCTTAGCTCTGCAAGACTTGTTTAGTTTTGTAAAATGAATGTTTCCAAGTAGTATCCCCAATAAAAATAATCTTTAGGATTGAAATCAGGTGAACGTGAAGGCCATTCAATTTCTACCTCGTCTACCAATCCATCGCCCGGGAAATTTATCATCTGAATAACGCCGAACGTTTACACCAAAATTAGCTGGAGCTTCATCTTGCTGAAACCATATCTGATTAAGATTGTGTCCCAAACAAGTGTCTCAGTGTAGATACAATTTCATTTCTAAGTAACATTTCGTAACTCATCATCATCAACATTGGCTCCACAACCCATGGTGGGTCTTGGCCTGTTCAAGGACAAGTCTCCATTCTCTCCTATTCTTCGCCTTGGCTTTCCAGTTTCGTACTCCCAACATTCTCAAGTCTTCCTCCACCTGATCCTTAAATCGTGCTCTGAGTCTGCCTCTCCTTCTCACTCCATCTATTCTTTGGACGTTTCGTAACTATCTGACGTTAAATTTCCTTCGATAAAAAATGGCCCAATTAACTGACTAGCTGACTATACGTAAGTATGTGGTCTTTGAGTATGGTTTTCACGCATCCAGTGTGGATTTACGTCACTCCAGTACCTTAAATTGTGTCGATTTACACTTCCACACAGTGTAAAGGTTGCTTCATCGGAAAAACATATTCTGTTAACGAAATTTTAATCATTTTCAATTTTATCCATCATTACCTCAGTAATCTTCAATCTACGATCGAAGTCATCTTCACTTAAGTATTGCAATAAGATAATTTTGTATGATTTAAATTTATTCTTACGTAATAAACGTAAGACTGAAGAACGACCTACATCATGTACTTGTGCAACCCTGCGTGAGGATGTATGTGGATCTTCAACAAAACTTTGCATTATATTGTATTGAATAGGAGATTCAAATAATGACTAAATATACAGGGTGATGAATTTAAAAAACCAAAGTTACTTATAATATAAGAAAAATGGTAAACCTGGCAACATTGCAAATATCAAATATGAAATCTTCGTATCCCAAAATGCGTATACCTCAAATTTTGTAAAATTATTACTAGCAATTTACGAGATAATTAGTCGTTTCCAGACTTTTGGGTCACTCTGTAGATAGAATATTTGAGGTTCCGCCATTTTTAATGTTTATGTCCCATAAATTTCATAAAAACTGTTAGTGCTAAGTTCTGAATTCGAAAATTTGTTAATGTAAGTTTTATGACACAAAGAATAATCTTTTTTGTTTTGTGTTTAATTAGGTCCAATTGGCAGCGCCCTCGTTGACAAATACGGATGCATGTCAATGACAATTATTGGAGGAATCATCTGCACTATTGGACTTGCTCTCAGTTCGTACGCACGCACCATCGGGGTAATGTATTTAACATTCGGAGTCATCGGAGGCTTAGGACTTACTTTATGTTTTGTAACAGCGGTAGTTTCGATAGCCTTTTGGTTCGAGAAGAAAAGAACGATAGCTTTGGGACTGGCTGCCAGCGGAACTGGATTTGGTACGGCAGTTTATTCCCCTCTGGCTACCTGGCTTCTCTTTGAGTACGGCTGGAGAGGAACTCTGTTGATTACTGCTGGCTTTTTTGCCAATATGTGCGTTTGCGGTGCTTTAATGAGAGATCCAGACTGGATAATTGAAGAAGAGTAAGTATATGCTAACTCGTAGATGTTAGTCATTTGCCTCAATAAATGTTGGATGTTGCAATCTTGTTCATTTAAGTTCCTTTCTGTAATTATTTTTTTACGTTTTATTTAAAAAATCCTTTATAAAAGGTATATAATTAAAAAGACCTTTCGGGCTACATCACATAACGTTTTCGGACTAAAAAGTCCATCGTCAGTGTATTATTATCAGGCATACACGAATCAAGCCACTAAATATCTGGGTATATTGTTGAAAAGATGTTGTGATGTTAAAGTATTTAACAGATACCCTGTATGATAACGTAAGATTCCCAATAAGGGTTGTTGCTGACCCTCAGGCCATTTCTGAATAACAATTATTTTTTTGTCGTATTTAAATATAATTGCTTTATTGTTAATGTTATTAACATTTTTCGTTGATGTAGAATCATCTGTTTCTTTGTATACTTTATACTGTCACACATTCTCTCTCAAAATCTGTAAATATCATAATTATTTGCTTCCTTTTAAATTCGCGGGTGCATGGGAAAAAGGTTGTAAGTCAAAAATAATAGAATTGAGTAATTGGCGTTTGAATTATTTTTATGGGCTAGGGCTAAGGTTTTAAACCTAACAAAAATTAAACAATGTAATCATAAAGAATGTATAGGACCCTTTAAAAAAGGATAATAGTACATTTTCTACTGTTTTTCATAAAAATGATATTTACATTTTCTTTGACTTATAACATTCCAAAATAATTAGTATGTGACATAAATCATTTTACACAAAAAAAAGACCAGGAATATTATATTTTTTATTTATTGTTCAGGTGATTTTTACAAAAAATCAGTATACCTATTAATAAAAAATTTAAACTAAAAAATACTGACAATAAAAACAAATGAAAAAAATTTATTCATCCGATTCATCGGCGCTTATGTCGGGGAAAATATCAGCCTGTTTATCATCGGTAGTTTTTAAAGTCCTATAAAAATCCGAGAAAGTGTCGCTAATATACGGCAGGAGATCTACAAGGTCGCTCTTCTTTTCCCTGGATATAGGGACTGGTCCACTATAACTTTGTCTGGCCGTCAATAATAAAGTTGTTTTTCCAGATTTTCGTTTAAAGTCAATATTTTGAAACTCTTCCATAGTTCTAAGTGATGTTTTATAGAAAAGTTTTCCCATCTGTGATTTTTCAAAATGTAACCAACGAACTTGACGCCAATTGTGCCCCCCTGTAAGTTTTCTGTTCACAAGTGGCCCTTTAAACATCAGAGAAAAGGCAAGAAAATCACTCTGACGCATTTCCTTTACAATAAAGGGTTTTTTCTTTCCACATTGTCTTACCAGCTGAACCCAGTCGTGAGGGTGTTCTATTGGGATACCATATCTCTTTTTCTTTTTTTCAATGATGCTATGGTCGGCATCGCATTCCATGTGTGTGTGCCCTGGGACAAGGAACTTATGGTCTATTGTAAGTAGATTTTCCGAGTCTTGTAAAGCTTTCATGCACATTGCAGCCACATAACTATTTTTATTTTGACCGGCACAAGTATCCGAGTACATTGTTAAATGTTTTACAGACTTAGGTAAATCGTTTATGATGTAATAGTAGAGGCATGAACTGATATCATCACCACCTCTTTTTGCTACTGCCTCATGCCACATATAGCAAAATGCTTGACCTTCATCGCAGTCGTGAACCGTCAAGTTGTACGTCCACAATTGCCGTTTGTAGAACGTCAGAGAACTTTGGATAGAAGGAGTCGGTAAGCATTGTTGCATATCAAAGGTGATTGTTTTCAAAGCAGGATCATTTTTTGAAACTTCCTTATCGATGGATTTGGCTTCATATGCCAAATCAGCGTCATGGTGATGTTGAGTTAATTTTTCTTTCAACACTGTATTTTTTCCGTCTAACGTAAGTTGCATCTTTAGTTGGTCACAATTTTGACAAGTATCTTTTTTGGGCTGTTTAATTTTTATAGGTAAAGAGTTAAACTCGCGTTCGTATATAAACCGCGAGACGGGGTGCACAGGATATTTTAGTATGTATTCGGCATAAAGATCGCATAAAGTTATGTGAGGGGGTAGATATCTTTGTTTGGAGTCTCTTCTTGTATAATGGCTTTCATAAGCCGGAATAGAAAGAATGTGAGCACGAACATTCTCAATATCTGTTTGGGTTCGTTTATTGGCAGGTGCATTTTCTCCTCGACGATCTAATGGTACTACTCCTGACTTTGCTTCCAATTTTTTTTTAACAACTCTTTCAATAAATCGAACTGTCTCATTAAAAGTAGCCATAAAACAAGCTTTACATGTTGATATGTTTTTACCATTTACTAATAAATGATACAAAACAGTATTTTGCCTGTTGCGCCGCTTGGTTTTTATAGTAGTTCTAAGTCTTGAAACTGCTTTACTCTTGATTTCCAGCAACCCAGCTATATAGGACACTCTTCTGTTATAATTGCCAATGTTCCAGTATTCTTCAAAAAGTTGTTTTCTGTCTTCTTCGAGTATGTTTTCTTGACAAAGCTTTCTACATTTTTTTAGAGGCTTCATATAACGATGAGCTATATTTTTACCATTGGCAGTTGTGTATTGATGTCCTAAATTACGTTTAAGTTGCCTCTCTTTTCGAACAGTTCTTGTTTCTCCTTTTAATATACGCTTCTTATTTCGTATTGCTCTAGATCTATTTGAACCTAATAAGTCTTTTATTTCAGTTTTTTCATTTTCTATAGTAGATGTTTTCTTAAGATTTCTCTTTTTCTTCTTCGGGGTACTGTCAGATTCTGATTCCAAATTAGACACAAAATCTGGATCTGCAATGGAATCATCAGACCCTCCAAAGTCATCAAAGTCAACTAGATTTAGAGTTTTATCAGGCACGGATAGATTCTCGCTGGAATCTGAAACAAATATACAAACATATATTAATAGTTATAATACAAATATATTAATAGTTATAATATATTCAAAGGGATGTTAAAATATGAACTGTCTTTATCCCTTTCTCGCAGTACTGTTCTCTATAGGAAAACCATGTTGATTTGTTTAAGAATTTCTAAGGACCACAAATAGTTTGAATCAATATTTTTTTTAATTCTACATATATTATGAGATGCAGGTTTTTTTATTAACCATTACTACATCGTTGATATCTAGGTTAGCTAAAAAATCTCTCATTGCAAATTGCACCACAACCAGATTATGCTTAAAAAACTATATTTATGAATCGATAAGTATCATTTACTTTGCAATAATTATTTGATATTTAAATAATTACCAAAAAGTGGAAATTCATTTTAAAAAATCCCACTTAAAGCTACTCCAACAATCTAAATTAATTTTCTTACCTTTGCCTAAAGCCAATTCTGCATCTCCTTGTACACTGTTTTCTCCCAGACTATCGCAAAAAGGAGGACCCATAACCACACATTGATGAACAACAACTATCTTCGGCGAATGAGTAACAGATTCCTCATGCTCTGTAAATAAAGGCAGGTTTTTAGAACAATAGTAATTTACTTCGTTTATAGATACATAATTATAAAACTTCAATCAACAATATGAAAACTTTTGTATCCCCGTAAACGAATAAAAATTAGAATATCACTACGAAAAAATAAATAAAAGGCTTACCTTCATTTGAGCAAGTAGAAGACACTTTGCTTTCACATAAAGACATGATTCTATTTGTTCTAGAATTACTCATGGTGCTTTAATTATAATTAAACAATGATTGACAATGTACGTTGACAAAACGTTTAACACATAAACATAACCTTACTTTTCGCGAAGGTGCGAAACATGATTTATGTCGCGAAGGTTGTTCAGATTTTTTGTGTAAAAGGATTTAAGTATGACATATTACCTTTTGCACAGCAGATTTAATAAAATTTTTCTGATAAATAGGTATATGTCTGACATAATACCCTTTGCACTGTTGAAAAGTAAATGCGTCGGTATTATGTCTGACATAGTGCACTTTGCACTAAAAAATGTGACTTAAATCGTTAGACACTTTTAATTTCGGCGATTTCTACATGGATAATGACTTATTTCGTTGTTCCCATGCGTAAAGGAGATGTTTGAAATTCGATTTCTGACATAACCCAGTTTTCAGTAAAAAGTGACTTAACACCTTTTTCCCATGCACCCGCGAATTATTTTCTAGTATTTATCTCACACAATGTCATACGTGAGCGACCCACTTTTAAAACCAACAAATTTCATTCAATTTGTTGATTTGTTATTCGATATTCTTTTTTATCGCTTTTTCTAAGAACACCTGCAACAGCTGTAACGCTTAAAACTATGTTATTCTTAGATATAAGAATACTGTATTCTTTTACTACGTTAATCAATATCTCTGGGATTCCTTTCTCTTCCTTATATTCTATTTCTATAGCTCTATATAGCCCGTCAACTTTATTCAAATTTAGATAGAAAAGGTAGGTAAACTGAACTATTAGAAGTTATAAACTCTGAACTCTTATTTGTATTGAAGTGTTGATTATATAATTGTTATATTGTATAAAATATTTTGTATGAAATCCATAAACTTTGGTTTATTATCTACCCGGCCTTGTCCTTCACGATCTATTTTTGAATATTGCACATGCACAAATCGCATTGGATCATACCGATGAAAATAAGTCGCTAACTTTTACCCGCTTGTGTTCCTTTTTATAAATGGATGATATAAAATGTATACCAGGTGTGCCAAAAGAAGTGGGACATCGAATATTCCGCGAAATTCGTTCGTTGGAAATTACATTGGATCGAAAAACTGATTAACATGTTTTCAATATTGGCACCAAGCACGACACGGTGGGGCAGGGGCAACTTTGAAATCTTAAATAAGAACCCCCATTTTTATAACAGGTTGGGATTTCTTATATAAAAATAAGTAACTTTTATTTGAGATATATTTTCGAATTATTGATAGATGGCGTTATAGTCGGAAAAATACGATTTGTCCTGATACACTAGGAACATTGTGAAATCGGTCAAATATCTCGAGAAATACACAAAAAATTGGTGTTGAATATTTTCAAAAATATATTCACTGACACCAAACAGAACTCCTCCCACTACGCCTGGGGTTGGAGTCTGGGGGCTGATTAGAAGCCCCCATTTTTTTTATTGCAAGATTTAGATACGTAAAAAACTGTATTCATTACCATAAAAATTAGTTTGCAGATTTTTGATCTGCATTTATTTATTATTATATAATTAAGGATAAAACTTTAATTTAGAATCCGAAAATACAATATAAAATGGAGTTTTTTATTTAAGATTTCAAATTTGAACCTGCCACACACCTTGAGGGTAAGGTGGGAGGTCATGCTTGATATTATCGAATAGATTTTTGAAAAAGAATAAACAGGTGTTTTTTGATTTTTTATTTAACAGTGTATTTCTTGAAGTATTACGATATTAGATTGTTTCCATAATTTTCTTAAGGTATCTGGATAAATCGTCGATTATAGCTTTATATAGATTATAAGATCTATCAACAATTCGACCAAATCTGCAGTAAAAAATGGTGGTTACCATTTGAAATTTTAAACTTGTCCCTCTTCCCCGACCAAAGGGGGTCGTATTTGGTGTCATTCGATAGAGTTTTGAAAATTTTTGAAAAAGATTTTTTACGTTTTTCGATACGATGTATAACCGTACCGCATTTTTTGGCACACCCAGTAATAATAAAAATACATGTACCATCACAATTTTAAGTATTATTTAATTGAAATAGGCCAACATCGAAATTTGACGAAGGATCATTTGACGGTATTTCAAAGAAACTATTTCGGGAAAGGCCTTGTGAGAAATATAAATAGAACAGAATGATTATAAATAGAACTAGGGAATAAAATAAATAGTTTTTAGATCAAAAACATGTACACACATTTATGAACTATATTACTTGAAAGCAACAAATTTAATTTAAGTTCCATGAAAACAGGCGAAAAAATCTATTGAAATGGGAAATAATAGTTCTTGCAGGAATAAAAAGAAAAGGTGCTTAACATGACAATATATAAGGTTCTTGAACTCCTAAGTGGAGCATAGGGCTTCAGTGAAAACGCGCCATCGGGTTCTATTTTGCGCTAAGGCCTTCACCTCATTCCAAGACTTTCCTTGGCCTCTTATCTCGTCCATGATGGATCTTCTCCAAGTTTGTACTGGGCTACCTCTTTTTCTTTTCTCTTGGGGATTCCACTCTAGGGCAGTCTTTCCGATACTGGAACTATTTTTTCGGAGTGTGTGACCGATCCAACCCCACTTTCTGGACTTAATTTCAGTTTGTAGGTACCATCTTTTATTCGATCAGGTGTAGCAGATCTTCGTTTCTGATGGTGTTAGGCAAGAATATACGACCAATTCTTCGTAGACATTTGTTAACAAAGACCTGCAGTTTGTCTGTGAGGGTGTTTGTCACTTTCCAGGTTTCACATCCGTAGAGTAGAACAGACATGACATTTGATCGGAATATTCGGATTTTGTCCTTGTAGTATACTCTCCAAGTCTCCAAACAGGGTTGAGCGTGCTGAAAGCTTGTTGAGCTTTTCGTATCCTCATACGAATATCGTCTTCTGTACCTCCGTTTTCTGTTATGACACTTCCAAGATACGTAAAGTTTTCCACATTTTCAATCTGCATATTGTCGATAGTAAATAGCGTGTTGTTCCTTGCATTTATTCTCATGGACTTGGTTTTACTAATATTGATTTTCAAACCTATTTTATTGGCTTCAGTGGAAAGTGTTTCCAATTGGTAAGCCAGATCTTGAAACCTTTGACCTAATAGGCAGATATCATCCGCGTATTCTTAGGCGTGTGGTTAACGTCCATTGTATCCCTCTTGTGTCGGAGTCTAGTTTGGAGAGAACATAGTATATAGCTATGTTAAAAAGAAACGGAGAAAGCACGCATCCCTGTCTAACTCCAGTAAGTACGTCGAATTCGTCACTGTTGATCCCATTGTGTGTCACGCTGCATTTCGCATCAGTATATAGTGACTTTAAATTATTCTTTACGGGACGTTTCTTAGCTCTAAAATTTTCCATACAGCAGCGTGAGACAAGCTATCAAAGGCACGTTCAAAATCAACAAAAACCATGTATAGGGGTGTGTTCCATTCAACCGATTATTCCATTATTACCCTCACAGTATTAAGGTGGTCTACAGAGGAGGATTCTGGTCTAAAGCCTGCTTGATTAGCTCGAAACTCAACCTTGTTTGTTAATCTTTTCAGTATGATGGTCGTGAAAATTTTATTTATGACAATAAGCAAGGTTATTCCTCTCCAATTTTTGCACAGTGTGAGGTTGCCTTTTTTTGGAAGCTTGATAATGTTACCTTTTTTCCAGCTCGCTGGAATGTGGTTTTTTTCCCACACCTCTCGGATTATGGGCAGCAAAAGTTCAGCAGTTAGATGCGGATCAGCTTTAAGTATTTCAGCAGCAATGTTATCGATTCCCGGTGACTTGTTGTTTCTCAGAGATTTGATAGCTGTTATTATCTCCGTTTTGGAAGGGGCCTCGCAAGAAATATGCAAGTCTGTATTCTGCGGGTTTTCGACAATTTCATCTGCGTTATCTCTGGGAATATCTAGCATCTCCTGAAAATGCTATTTCCATCTCTCTACTTGGTCATCTGTTGTAGTAAGTAATTCGCCTGTCTTGGATCTTACAATGTTCGAACAGTTGGACCCATTGTTTGTTAGTCGTCTAGTAATTTGGTAAAGTTCCTTAATTCTGTTGTGTTGTGCAGCTGTTTCTGCTTGTTTTGCCAGTTCTTCGGGCCACCTTCTTTTGTCTCTTCTTGTTTTTCTTTTAACTGATTTATTTATTGTTTGATATTCCTGTTGTCGATGTGCTCTTCTTTCTACAGTTCTTGCTTAAAGGATATCTTTTTTTCGTTGTTTTCTTTCCTCGATAAGATTCCATGTTTCATCTAATATCCATTTCTTTCTATCTTTCTCTTTGTTACCCAGTTTGTCTTCAGCTATTTCTGTCAAAACATCTTCCCAGCTATTTATTTCACGTTCTCTTGTTTTGAGTTAAAGTTCCTCTCTAAACATATGTCTTCCTGGGACCGTTTTATTACGTACATCAAGAAGAGATGACTCCATCTTTTTGATATAGCGATGTGGTCTATTTGATTTTCTCTTGTATGACCAGGTGCAGTCCATGTTACCTTGTGAATATTTTTATGTGGAAAGATCGTTCCACCAATAACTAAACTATGACTGGAACAAAAATTTGTAAAGCGCTCTCCGTTTTCATTCATCATTCCTAGGCTATGTTTGCCCATTACGGTTTCTAAGTTAATATTGTCTTCTCCAACTTTAGCGTTTATATCACCCATCACTATTAGTATATCACCTTGGTTTACTTGTTGCGTTGTTTGTTCTAGTTGTTCGTAGAAAATGTCTTTTTCTTCGTGGAGAGATGTGTTTGTGGGAACATATCATTGAATCACTGTTATCTTACGGTATCTGGTATAAAATCTGATAGTCATAATTCTATCATTAATGGGTTTCCATGAAAAAGAGTTTTTTTTGCTTGTTTGCTGAGTAAAAGACCCACTCCGCTCTCGTGGCTCCCATTTTCTTTACCACTGTATAATAGGAGTTCTCCTGTTTGGGTATGGTCTTCACCATTGCCAAACCATGTTACTTCCGATAGACCGATAAAGCTTAATTTGTACCTATTTAACTCTTTTACTGCTTGAGCTAGTTTAGACATCTCATACAGAGTTATAACATTCCAGCAACCAAATCTTAAGTCTACTAAATTCTACACAAAAAAAAACATTTGAAAGCAAAAAAAAGATTAAAAAAAAACAAAACATACATTGCGCACACTTAACTTTTACACTACTAATACTTTAAGCATTGTTATTGTGAAGAAGGATGAGTTTTCTTTTAAGTTCTTTTTTTAATTATTATGGTTAAAAAAAATCGTCTGGCTAATTGGTCTTTACCAAAGCCATCTAATTAAATAAAAAAAAAGTCTACGCACCAAGCATAGCACACCTCAATGATTAAATAGATGAGTCCGTCTTAAAAAGCACCAAATAATATGCTTGGAACACATTTTATAAGAAAAACACTAAGAAAATCAACAGGAATGATTCAAACCGAAGAATCCATAACGAAATAGACTACATGCTGAGTAGCAAAACATATATCAAGGAGAATATTAAATATAGTTTCAATAATATAAATAGTTAACAATAAAATAGTTAGCAATCAACTAGATTATATTCCCGTCAACAGAAGATATTTATTCTATAATACCAAGCAAAACTTATCCAGGAGCAGACATATCCTTCCACCACAACCCCGTTGTTTTGTCGATGAGAGTAAAACTAAATACTGTGAGGGGCCCCACTACCAAGAAACGAAATTTAAAATACACGAGAACTTGAGAAAGGTCAAAGAAAATAATACAGAAACTTAATTTTTGAACATAAATGGGAAAAGAAATCCTTGTATGAAGCACAAATTCTTGACCTCATAAGCTTCTTATTTTTCCCAACCATATATTCTCCGTTTTTGACCTGCTAACTTGAAGTTCTCCTTCTTCAATAGTCCTTCTCCAGCACTCCAACTGATTCTCCAACATTTCTTTGCTCTCCTCCACCAACACGATATCATCCGCATTGAGCATTGATCAAAGAGCCCCCTCCCTTACTTTCTCTGACATTACATTCATTACAAGAATATACAGGAAGGGACTCAGTGAAAAGCCTCAATGCAAATCGACCTTCACTGGAAAACGTTCGGTCAACTGTTCTCCTATTGATGTATCTCTTCTTAACCTTCGCTCTACAGTTTTCTATCAAATTTTCATTATTTCAATATTAACTTTATCCTTCTATAGTTCTTACTCCTTTTGTATGTATTTATACAATGGTACCAACATGATACCAACAGCTACAGGAACTTAGTTTTCTTGTGGATTTTAAATATACTTAATTGTTTTCCGCAGTGTTACTATTTACTATTTAACTAAATCACGATGGTATAATGAAATATTTTTTTGTAGAAGGGAAGAGAAGAAGCTAAAGAAAGAGAGAAGAAAAAAGTCGAGCGCTTCTTCTATTGATACAGAATGTCTTGAAGAAATCAAACATGTTCTTGAAGAAGGAGGCGACGCACAATATTTGCTTCAAGACGTCGACGCTACGTTAGATTTAAGCGATAAGGATAGATTTAATTCAGTTGTTGACTTACCTACGTTCGTTAGAGAAAACGAAAAAGTAAGTATTGCCTTTAATTGTTTTACCTATACATTCACATGTCGCTAAGTTATGAGTCACATGAGATTGTTTTTCCTCCGGACTCTTCATATCCAATTTACATTTAGATAAGTATGTTGTTAACAATAATATATTTTCTATTTTTAGGTTCCGTTAGAAGTATTAAAGCATTTAAGTGAAAATAAACAAATTTACAGTATTATTGTAGACAATTATCCAAATTTATTAGCAGGTCGCAGCTCGTCAGACAGAGAATTAAATATTACTCACGCGGCAAATCGACATACATCTAGAGTTCCCGTAAGATTGTCCATGAAAGTAAAAATTCCCGAAGAAAATGACCCCAGCAAGCCTGAAACGAGTACGCCACTTTTAGAACGACCTTCAAAAAATTTATCTGACCATGTAAAACCTGCAAATGAAGCACCTAAATCTACAGATACTAAAACGGAAGCTGTGGTTATTTCACCTACGGCAAACAAGGCTACGCAACTTCTTAGAAGTTTGTCTGTTAAAGCTAAAACTCAGATTCAACCACAGTCTTATTTAAAAAATGTTAGGTTTAGGAAAAACTCTATCGGTTACAGAGGAGCGATGTTAAATATCCATAAATACAAAGTTAAAGCTTCAAGCTGTCCAGATATATATAAAAATTCGATGGCGACTTTATTTAGAGAAGATGAGGTACAGTATATTAATTTTATTCTTCTGGTATTACTTGATGGGCACTAGTAAATAATGGTTTATTTTGATTATGGTTTTTTATCAAGAAATATATTTTGCAACTTCGAAAAATGATTAAAAATACAATAATATTGTTACTAACTTTATTTAGCTCAAAAATTCACATATCACAGTTACTAATTAGAATCCTCAATGCTAATCTCAGAACCCGCCCCTGCTGGCTTATATAACGGGAACGGAAGGTCATCTTTTTATCGGAGATCAGCTGTTCGCCCGAACAGTACCTAAATGGACCAGGTCGAAGTATTCTGCTCTTATAAATAAGAACACAGGAGGATGATCTTCGGCTTACTTCTTCTAAACGTTGAGATTTTGTCTTCTTGTTCATGTTTTTTGATCAGTTCAGTTTTCTAGAGTCTGATAGAAATTTTCTATTTCTTCTTCAGTGGATTCTGAGTTAATTATGTTATTCTGAGTTAATTAAGACTTGAGTTAATTTTCAATAGCACAACTCTGTCTGATATAGGCGTAAATCCTATTACTGCTTTAGCTATTTGACTTTTTACTTTAGCTTACTAGGTGGGGCGAATTACACTCCATATACAAGGTTGTTGATCTTCTTATGCCGGGTCCAGACCAAGCAGACAAAACGAAAACACAATTCTGAAACAAAAACACGATAAACCGGCGACAAAATTTGTCGTCAAAAGACAAAACAAAATTGAGACAAACTGTCCACACCAGAACAACAAAATATAAAAACAAAATTCAGTTGGTGACGTTGTTGTTGTGATTAGTGTTGGTTAACCATGGGGCGTTTTAATCAAGAAAAAAATGAAACTGAAGATTTATTGCTATCCGCAAGTTGTTTTTTTTGCTCTCATCATCATCCCAGGTTGCTAAACGAAAACCCAAACGTTTTTGGATTAGACCAAGCCTAAAAATGCGACATAACCAAACCATTTTGAACTGAAAAGTTTCCCAGCCCCAGATTTTTTAAGTTTCTTGTAGTTTCGTCTTTCTCTAGCATACTGGTTGTTAACATTCTTTATTTTCTTTTCAACATCATTTAGTGGCACATTTAGCGATAAAGAAATTTCCTTTAATGCATCGGCTTTCTTGTAGCGATTTTTATAATCTTTATTTTTAGGGTCCCATAATATCGGATGCTCCTTGTAAAGTTCTATTAACTTGCATGTATTTTGTGTATTCCACTTTTTGTCCCCCGACATGTTTAGAAAAATACACTAGTATTTATTTAATCACTACACAACAGAAAAATACACTTGATTTTGATAAAAATTGTACATTCTATTTCTCCTACTGCTTAACTCGTTTTGGCACGCACACGCGTCCACACTGCGTCGACAACTTGTCGTCAAAAACACAGACAAAACACAGACCTTTTGATCTTTACCGACCTGAGACGGACCTGAAAAAGTTTTCAAATCTGCAAACAAAACAAAATTGTTTCAGAAATGTCTCAACAAATGTTTTCGATTTGTCGCAACTTTGTCGCGAAACATGAATGTTTTTGTTTTGTCTGCTTGGTCTGGACCCGGCATTAGTGACCAGATACAGTCCCTCCCAGCAGCCTCAGTGGCGCACCCAGTGGCTCACAAATTTTAAAGACTTAACATGGCAGAGGTAGCATAAAAAATTTTCTTTACCCAACCAAAACCTCCCCCCACAGAAAAATTCTAGGTGCGCCACTGCCTCCCAGGCCGCTGCAGCTTGGGACTCAGACCTTTCCTTCTCGTTGAAAAAGAATTTTTGTTTACTGTCCTGGAAGACCAAACGATACTGCTAGCATTGATCTGGTCAAGGCAAATGTGTGCCATGAAGGCACGATTAGCGAAAAATAAAAAAGTATTATAATGATTTTTCGAATTGTTTGTCTTATACGTATGAAATTATTTATTCACCCATTAGTTACTGGAGCCTATATCTGATCTGAGACTATTTAAATAGTATTTCAGAATTGGTACGACGAGTTTTTGGATATTTTGAAAGACTTGACTAATTTTTCCCTCTTCTTGGATTTACATTTCTTCATATTGTCATTGTCTACAGTAATAGTTGATATGTGGTACGTGGTACCATATTATTATTTGGCCGAACATATGACGCGCCACGGATACAGTGACAATGAAGCTGCATTTGCAATTTCTGTTATTGGTATTACGAATACAATTGGAATGGTAAGTATTTTTATGATATGTCCTTAGTTTTTATCGTTGGACACATGTTTTACATGTATTTATTATGTAATAGTGTGTACGGGATCATTATCTAATATACAGGGTGTCCCATAATTAATTTATACATTAGCTAATGGGTGATAGCTGACATCAAAATAAAACGTTTGAGCTCAAATTGCTTAGGCAAAATGTTGCTAGTTTTCGTTCTAAAGGGTGATTCATTAATATTTTTATATATTATAAAAAAAAACCTGAAATAACATTAAATTCTACACAAAAAAAAGTTATTCTTGTTTCAAATCAAAAAAGTACACCGTTTTCGAAATAAACGTATTTTGTTAATGTGATTGCAATGAAGCAACAGTAAATCTCGCCATAGTAAATTTTCTAATGTAGAAAAGCGCAATGTGACCTGTTTGTATGCCCAGGAAAATTTTTGTTCCCGTAAAGCAGCTCAACGCTATTTCGAACTTTGTCCCAAAGGAAGGCAACCAAACCACTGGTATAAGCAAATCTACGGTGTCAAGAATAATACGGACAAAAAATATGTATCCGTATCGTTTTACTCCAGTACAGAATCTTTTACCACACGATTTTCCAGCAAGGCTTCGATTTAGTCAGTTTATGATAGGGCGGCATTTAGACGATCCAGTGTTTTATAAATAAAATAAAATTTTATTTACCGATGAAGCCACATTTACTAGAAGAGGTATGTTTAACTGGCTTCATAGCCATACCTATGATAAAACCTATGAGACAGATAGCCATACCTATGAGACAGAAAATTCTCATGCATTTCAAGAACATCATTTTTAACATCAGTATTCCACTGATATAAACCACCGTTTTCGAAATAAAATACTTTTTTTTCGAAAACGGTGTATTTTTTTGATTTGAAACAAGAATACCTTTTTTGTGTAAAATTTAATGTTATTTCATGTTTTTTTCCCTAGAATGTTTATACAGGGCAGACAAAAAATTATGACCACATTAATGAACCAATGTTACAGTAGGTGGCTCCACCTAGTGTCAATGATAAAACTAATTTCATTTTCATATTAAGCATACTAAATAATAGCAAGATACCAAATTTCACTTAAATCGGTTAAATACTTTTCAATATATCCCTAAAAATAATATAAACAAATATTAATGAATCACCCTGTAGAACGAAAACTAGCAGCATTTTGCCTAAGCAATTTGAGGTCAAACGCTTTATTTTGATGTCAGCTATCACCCATTAGCTAATGTACAATTAATTATGGGACACCCTGTATAATTTCTAGTTATGGTAGTAAATGATAGGTATGTTTAAATTGACTTTACACAAATGAGTTTAGTAATTTAAGTAACAATTAAACAAACAGTACTTTCTTTATAATAACACGAGTATAACCCGACAAGCGAGAGCTGGCGGGTTGCGCGTCGAACAAATTGAAAAGTGGAAGGAATTGCTCATTTCTATTGCAGTCGGCTAGGAGTTCACATCGTGTATAACCGTTTAAGTACTTATACTATATACCTATAATCGCGATTAAGTACCTCTCCTATCTGTCTTAGAATAATTCCTTTTCTATTTTCGCCCAACTCACCCGCCAGCTCTCGCTTGTCGGATTATAAATATGTTTAAAAAAGTTTCTTATATTTTAGGTACTCCTTGGAGTTGTTGGAAATAGACTAAATATTGCAAAATCATATGCAATTTGCTTAGTTCTTTGTGGCGTAAGCATCGGCTGTATGATTTTAGTAACATTTAACTATTATTTGTTATTAGTAGCAGGAGGATGTTTTGGTCTATTTTTTGCCAGTTCGATGTGCCTTACTCCTTCGTTATTAGCAGAATTAGTATCATTAGATGATTTTACCATGGCATACGGACTCCTATTACTGTCACAAGGAGTTGGAAATCTTATAGGACCACCCTTGGCAGGTAATATCATTTTCTTTAATCAGTATTTTATTTTTATACTGAAACAAACGAAATCAACAGGAAACATATGCCACATTTAATTAATTATTTTGTAGTAATTTGTTTTCTAGTAAAGTAAATGGAAAAATCTCATAACAATATCATAAAACAGGCGTTACCAATTATATTCTCTAAGGGTCCGTTTCGAAAACCTACTACACTTCCGTGGTCTGGACACTCAGCACTAAACCAGGCAGTAGCGTAACCGGGGGGGGGGGGGCGTTCCCAGAAATCGTCCAGTAGTTGTAACCAATGACGTATAATATATAGACTCGGTGAACGCTTTAAAAATTGTCCACAACATGAATATCTTTGTTATTGTTTATTGTTTTGATACGAAGATGCACGAAGTACATGATTTCTTACGAAGCATCACGAAGTTGATCTTGTGTTTGAAAACATTTTCGCCATTGTGTGTGTTTACATATTTTATGTGACAAGCAAATTTTATTTTAAATTGTTGAGAGTTCGAATTGTTGAGAGAGAAATTAAATCATAAATATTTAATTTTAATTAAAAAAAATAATTATTGTCATTAAAATATAGATGAGCACGCCGCCGTTCTGGTAAACATACCTTCAATCTTGAGCGGATATATTTCGGACACCCGATTATATAGCGAGAATACGGGAGTGCTTAGTCTATTATACGTCATTGGTTGTAACCTCCCCTCTGGAGGTCATCCTGGTTACGTAGTTGAAATCAGGCAACTTAAGGAGAGGTATAAAATAAACTCAAGGAAAAAGATGATTATAAAGCTATTATATTGTTTTTCTCCCGTCTTTGTTTAATACATTTTTGCGGAGTAATATGTCTGCTACTTCGCTGGTACATACACCATTAGGCTTGAGTGAAAAACGGTTGCTTAACAGTTGCACAACATTTTCAATTTTGTGCAAATCAGCAAATCGTTTTATATTCCAAATCAAGTTTAATAATAAAACGTGAGAACTATGTATACCTTTATTACTATCTCGAAACAGATTTATGGAGAGGATAATGCAAAAGTTCTGCCTTAATATCCTCAGAAAAATGTTCAATCTTTTTAGAAAAACTTCTAATGTCCAGAAAGTTCACAAACAAGTTTTCCCTTGCATAATAGTTTTAAATTAAAGAAGTTCAGATGTCTGAAGATATCCGCCAAAAATGCGATAGTTGCAACGTGTTCTGTGTTCAAGAGGAAACCCAAATGATCATTTGCATCTTTCAGTTGGACCAATAGCTGCAGCAGCATCAATAATGGACAGAAATTCTTTATTATTATATTTGTGTATAATTTAATCACAAAATAAAAATATTGACAATTCAAATATTGTCAAATATCAGAAACATAAATATGACCAAACGCAACATATCATACACATTCTTGTACCTCGTGTGGCCTGAATTTAAGGGGTGGCCTGAAAAATGTATTACATTTTTACAAAATTTTGGAATACATTTAATCCGTAGAATAATTTTAACATTTGTTTTTAATACATATTTCAGTCCTCTACAAAGTTTCTTATGGCTTTTGATGTAAAATAATTAGGGAAGCAGGAATTCAACAATTCAGAATTTCCCATTGAATTTCCTATGGCCCGTTTGACGATTCACCACCCTGTATGGGTGGCCCTATTTAAAAATACGCATATTTTCCGTGTATCTCAGAAACTGTAGATTTGGCAACGTTGAAAATATAAAATTTTAAATCGCTGCTCTTATATACATAACCCATATTTTGTTACTATATCATAAGCGGTGTCAGATATATTTATGCTTCCATACTTAACACACGCACTGTATATTAAATATATGACAATCATTTCATTAACATTCTCTTTGTCTTTATCTCTATACGGCTTCCCTGATTACATTTCCCCATAAGTTTCTATCTTGGGTCATACCAATATTAATCTCATATAAAATAATATTTCAATTAAAAACGTCACAAGAAAACAGTTTGAGAACCGCTTTAAAATATTTGTCCATTTGTTTATGAATTCATAGTGAATATCAAACGTATAACGGTGATTGAAACAGCTACAAATTACCAAAAAACAAAATAAAACAGTATGACTTAACGTCACAGTTATGAAGAAAAAAAAACAAATTAGGAAAAATAAATTCTAAGGTCGTGCATACTTATATTTGCATAGATCGATCATATTCAGGTGATTTTTTGTAATATAAAATTAAAGCTGTAGATATGAGTGTTGTAAACAGGAAGAAACAACCACGGGCTTCAATTAGCATGTTTTTTTTTCACACATTTTTCACAAACTTAATAACCAGAACAAATAGAAAATTAGTGACAAATATTGATCATAATATAAGCAGGAGATTGACGTTGAATTAATTATACTTGAAAAACTGATTGAATTAATTGAGTGAGGAGCATATACAATACAGTAATTTTTACGAATTTAATTAGGTCATGATGAATAACAACATTTATTTCATAAAGAGAAGACCTCCAAATTAATGAATAATAGACAAAGAGTAACGTGAATAATAAAAATATTTGTTATATACAGCGTGTTAATAAATAAGTGCAATAAGCTTCAGGGAGTGATTATGTATGAAATCATGACAATTTGCTATATTACAGTATGTATATACAAACGTATACTTATCTTACTTTATTGTTCTTTTTGTTTTAGGATGGCTCTTTGATTTAACTGGTTCCTGGGATCAATCCTTCTATCAGGCATGCATATGGATCATAGTATCCGGTCTTCTGGTGGGAATAATCCCATTTACAAAAAATAGAAAAATAGGCAAAAGAAGTTAGATGAGATTTTGTATTAAAACTTTTGTAAACTGATGAAATGAATAAAAGTTTGTATGTAACTTTGTTTTATTTTATAAGCAGTTATCTGCAGTTTTACAAGCAGAATTCTAAGCGGTTTTAGGTATATGCAATGGTATACTAAATAGGAAGAAAAAATAATTACCTTTTTGTCTACTGTAGAAGGCTCTAGAACTAATTTTTAGCAAGGTACAGTTCTTCATTGATTAGCCAAATGAAATAATAAAACTTCTTAACGTTGTTGTTTCTTTTAGCAATATTTTTTATACATAACCAATATTTATATCCCACAATACGATTACACTCTTTTATTGCTATTCTTCTTTCGTTGTTTCCTTGTTTTAATAGCTTCATCCATTATTTGTAATATCCTACATGCTCAGATATTTGTATTCCGTACATTGTTTTATTTCTTGTTGATATTCTTCAAGTACTATGTTTTGCTGTTCTCCGCAGATAAACATGTATTCAGTTTTGTCTGTATAGCGCCCTACTTATTGCATTCTATTAATTTTCGCATCATAATATATTCAGCGTCCTAATAATCCTGTAGTCTTATAACTTTTTAATACACCGTTGTTATTGAGAGGTATGCTCATAATTTTATAAAACTATTTTTATATGGAAAATAAGGGTATAGCTATTTTATACCATGTAAAATATATTTTGACTAGTAAAACTTACAAACGAAAACCAGAGAAGCGAAAAAAAAAAAGAATTAAGGGAAACATGCGAAGTAATTGAGACTCTGCAGTTTAAAGTAGGGGAAAGGAGGGCAAGATGACGATAGTAGGCTTAAAAAAAATCCTAGAACTGATATTTTTCCTTGTATCGAATGCATGCAACTACAAGGTAATTGGCTGATAGTAGTACTTTACATATTAAAATTAGATTACGTAAGGGTTAATATTTCAAATTAAAATTTTAAAATTTATCTATCCAGTGCATTCATCGTGAGCCCATTCCCTATACCTGCTGCAGCAATACCATAGCTCATATTTTCCTCTTTCATTGCAGATTATGCAATCTCTTTCTTCCTCTGAATCGTTATCAGTGTCAGCATATTCCATATCTACTGACGAGTTAGACTAGTCGCCAAATTTTATTTTTCTCTTAGTATTTTTCCTTTGCCTTTATCGAGAGTGAATTTCCTATTTTTTAAAAGTCTTTGCTTCTATTTCTTTTCCAATTTTCTTCTGTTCTGTTATATCCCTTTTCCTCTCTTTTGCTAATTTGGAGCTTCCATTTCTTCTAAAATCTTTACTATTGGTGTACTGGAAATAACGAGAGATGGTAATTTTTTTCTGGGTCGTTTTGCTCACTTCAGCAACAAGTAATTTAGGCAGACCATTATTCAATATATGATTTGATACATGAGGGGGTGTCCGACCAGCTATTCCTGATGTAGATGGAACAGGCATATTTGGAATAGAAATATCTAAAATTTCGTCGGATATTTCAACAGATTCTTGAGGTACTGTTTCTTTTAAAACAGATATCTGTGACAGTCCTTAAATATTCTTCGACCTTTACATTTTCCAAAGCAGAGGTAGTTGCCACACTATTGCCAAAGATGTCTCAAAATCAAGTATATCAAACACCTGGCTTGCAACAGGATATATGCCAGTGGCTCTAAAACCACTAAGAGTATTTGAAACAGTTGCTGCTTTTGAGTATGCTTTCCCAAATAGGGTTGCAATGTCATACAATGTTATAAGATGATCCGGATTACTGATCAAAAAATCTTCGCAAGCTCGTGAGTATGCTGCAAAAGGATTGTGCAAAGTCTTTACCAACCATTTTCTTTGTAGTGTTAAATCTACCAGCAACACCACAATGAACGGCAAAGTCGAAAGCAATTTTTCTAAACTGATTATGTGGTTAATTAGTAGGTTCTGGAATATATGCTTTTGAGGCTGCATTGGCACTTACCTGATGAGCAGTTATTTAAGCCATTGCTCTTTTTTTTGTATGTCTTTCTTTTGTATATTTTGCCCATATTTAAATCTGAAATTGAAAGTAGGTATGACGTACTGTTAATTTTAGTTAATTCGGGTAAGATGACGAATAACTCGTCATCTTACCCACAAGTGTCATCTTTCTTTCTAAAAATCGTAAAGTCAAATTTATTATTCATAACAAATATTTTCTGTAAGTAATTTATACATAAAAGATATTAGTTTCGAACAAACAATACAACAGTTATCCAATACTTACCAAAAACCTTTAAAACCTTATTTTCGAAAACAATAATAATGTTAGCACTAACACAATATCAGTACCAACACTTGTATCATACTAAACTCTGGCCGCTAACGTATTTGTAGTCAAAGGCGAGAAACCTTAGAATATCTGTTCGGTCCTGACTGAAGACAGTGTTGCCAGAGTTGTACGTTGGAAAAATATCGGGAATTCGTCATCTTACCCGATTCGTCATCTTACCCCACTTTACCCTACGATAGTCAAAATGTACATAGGAAAGTTAAAGAACTCACAGGGGACCAAGACGAAGGCAAAAAGGAAATATAACTGATTCTGATAGAAACATCATCTTAGACAAACAGAGTAAAATAAGAACATGGACAGAATATCTAGAAAAACTATTTAAAGGCCAAAGAGGTAACACCTTTGAGCTAGAAGAAGAGGTAAATGATGGACCAAGCATATTACAGCAGGAAGTTTATTCTTCAATAACACAGTTAAAGGATGGCAAAGCGGCAGGCCCTGATAACATACAAGCAGAACTACTCAAACTAATGAACAACGAATCAATAGCAATAATCGCAAAGATATTAAACAACATATACAACTCTGAAGAAATACCAACAGAATGGCTGAAATCTGAGTTTATTACACTTCCAAAAACCAGGAGCCAAAAAATGCGAAGATTACCGTACTATTTACCTCATGAGTCATCTAAAATTGTTCCTAAAGATAATTCATAAGAGAATCTGCAAGCTCTGTGAAAGTTAAAGTTCCCCCAACCAGTTCGGATTCACAAATACTGTTGGTACTAAGGAGGCTTTGATCTTAGTACAAGTCTTATTCCAGAAATTCAGAGACGTATACGCATGTCTGGTTGATTACGAGAAAGCATTTGATCGAGTACAGCACGCCAATATGATGCAAATACTAAAAGAAGCAGGAATTACCAACGAAGATCTGAAAATAGTTATAAATCTTTACTGGAATCAGACTGCAAATCTCAAAGTTGAAGGTGAACACATTGACTATTTGAAAATCATGCATGGAGTGAGGCAAGTCTGTATTTTATCTCGTCTAATCTTCAATCTCTACTCTGAAAGAATATTTATCGAAGCTTTGCACGAAACTGAAAAAGGTATTCTACTAAATGATTACCGGCTAAACAACATCAGATATGCAGATGTCACCATAATATTTGCGGACAACTGAGAAGACCTACAAGTTTTTATGAACAAAATCACGTATTACAGTCAACAATCCCCTGTAGAAAGAGTGACGCACTACAACTAGCTCGGCACCACAATAAATGAAGAATGAACCAACAACCAGGAGATTAGAGCACACATCGGAAAAGCTAGATCCACCTTCAATCTAATGGGGGCTTTCTTTAAGAGTCACAACCTCTCTGTTGATACAAAAGAAGGAATGCTGCGATGCTACGTCTTCTGTTATCTTTTATATGTTGTAGAATCGTGGACCTTGAACGAAGATATGTACAGAAAACTGATAAATCAAGATGATTTAGATTATTTTATAGCAATTTAAATAGCAATGTCACAAGGAAACACCTTCAATCCCATCGTAACTATTTCCTATCCGCATACCAATTATTTACCACAATTAAACTACGATATTACCGCAAATTGGAAATTGCGATATTACCGTAATTTCAAGATGAAAGCACGGAACCACAGGAGTTGTTTTTACCCGTCCACTTTTTCCGTTGGGTTTTTTCTCAACCATTAATATACTCATAGTACACCGTATCGTGCTACCAAACAAAGCACATGATGGTGGCAATACACGACACGTTAACATCGGATAAAATTAAAATATCTTCTAATGGATGCAAAAGACAATGTAACATCTCGCAATTGTATAAATAATGTACATCAATATATTTGTTTCAAAGAAAACACTTTGTTGCTAGACTATTTCGAGACACTATATAATGGCTATATATTATTATTATACTTAGTTAAAGAGTATTGAGGATAGATTGATATAAAACCATTTGTTCCAACTTCAGCAAAAGAATGTCATTGCAAAGAATAGATCCTGACGCCAAATCTGTAAGGAAGAGTTAACAGAAACTTAACAGGATTAACTCAACATTGAAAGAACGGTGGTGGCTTCAAGAATGGAATCAAACTCAACAAAAAATACGAGAAATAAAAACAACAGTTACAAGATGAAACAATATGTGTAGCAACAGGAGAAGCCAAACTATAATAAAGAACTGAGATAAGGATTAGGATATAACATAATACTGGAGGGCGTGCATGATTTGGACGCTAAATTTAAAATTCGACACTGAAAAATAAAATTACCTGTTTGTGCATAGATGATTTGGACGCTGGATGTAATTGAAATGTAAATGGAAAGTCAGGTAATAAAATTCTAGAGATTAAGCTTGATAAGGTTTATTTGTCACTTTGAAATAAATACGACGTACATTTTACGAAATGGAATCGATCGATACAGTTAGTTTGATACTCATGTATCTATGAGTTTGACACTATTAATTTTAATGTAAGTTTCAGTTTGAAAATTTTTTAAAACATCAATAAAATGGAAAATATTTGGACGAGCATGGTAAAAATTATCATTAAAACGCGAGTGGAACGATTCACAAGCATTAGTTGTTAATTGTAAACTCTCACTCATCGCAGCCCACATCTCCGACGGAAATGTTGCGTGGTCGCCAATGTAGTTGTCCAATAAGTAGTCGGAAAACTTTTCAATTTTTGAATCCTTTGGTTGAATAGTCATTAAATCATATATGAAAGATTCTTCGATTTCTGAGGGAGGTAAAAATGGCAGCCCAAAAATATATTTCAGGCATTTAGATATTTAGGTATATACTTTCATCAATATACCTTTTTTGGTTTTCTGTTTTGTTAGACATGCCATTATATAATGGCTATACACCCCAGCGTAGTGTTAAACCACGCCAGCGTGGTGTGTATTTAGTGCCAATTCCTCTAATGTTGGTTCTTTTCAAATTCAGATGTCTACTTCATCCATTTCGTCTGCTTCTTCTTCGTACACCGTTTCCTCCTCGTTATTCATTTCTTCTCCTGTTGTTTCCTCCGTCAAGAGTACTTTGTAGTAATCCCTCCATACTTGCTTGTATTCTTGATCCTATTTTATTACTGTTCCCTCTTTATTTTTTATTCCGTTTGTTTTGTCTTTTTTTTTGTTTTGTTCTTTAATCTTTTTGTAAAAATTTTTCGTATTTCTGTTTGTTCTTTCCTGCTCTGTTTTCTGCATTTTCGTCTACCCATCTTCTTTTATTTTGCCTTATCACTTTCTTAGCATTATTTCTTAATTTTTCATATTCTTCTCTGTCTTCTTTTTTATCTGTTCTTAGACATTGAATTCTGGCTTGCACTTTTTTCCTGTTATTTCTCTTCAATCTTGGTTATACTATCCGTTTTTGTTTTATCCTGACTTTTTGCCTACCTGCATATTTGCACATTCTTTTATCGATCTTTTGATCGTCTCCCATTCTGTGTTTATATCTTCTGCTTTATATTTCTCTTGTATTTGAACTGTTATTTTGCCTTTTCATATTTTTTTCTTACTTTTTCACTAATCATTTTATTGACATTCCACTTTTTATGTTGGTTTTTCTGTTTTGTTTCAATTTTAATTTTTTGTCTTATAAGTAGTGTCTGTAACCATGTAATGGTCTGAATCTGCACACGTAACTCTAAATGTTCTTTCATGTTTTATTGATGATTGTTTTCATTTATTAATATCAATTTAAGTGTATAATTTCTGATCTGGTGACCTCCATGTTACCTTATGTATTTTAGGGTGTTCAAATTAGGTTGAGCTTATTAAAAAATTTCTTCTTGTTGCTAGGTTACATAGTTTTTGCCCATGGTCATTCCTGTTTTCGTGTATTGTATGCTTTTCTGCAATTTGTTGTAAAAAGTCCTCTTTTCCAATCTGGGCATTGAGGTCTAGTACAAACATGACATCTTCTTTGAGTATTTTTTCCATCTCCTCTTCGACCCTATCATTCTTCTGCATTGCTTATTTCTGTAGGGGCCTATAAGTTCAACACTGATATATTAAATGGTTTGTTGTTGACTATTACACAGGCCACCCTCTCGCATTTTGGCTTGGAATTTCTAATTTTCTCTCTTAGGTGGCTTAGTATCATGAATCCCACCCCTTTTTGCCCTTGCTTCTTTCCTCCAGAATATAACATTTGAAAGTCTTGTTTATCAATCTGTCCTTGTCTCTCCCAAGGGACAATGTAATGACATGCCATTACATCTTACTTTTATTATTCACTCGCATTATCCTTTTCCATACGTTTAAATTGTTTCAACGTTTGACATTCCTTTCCCCAGGTAGCTGTAGCTTCCTCTGTGGTTATTGTTAGTTGTTGCCCTGGAATCCATTAGGGTCTGCTTACTCTTATGCCACAAATTGGTCGCATTACTCCTGTACTGATCCTTTCCCAAGTTAACATGCTCTACCGGTGTCGATCCTGTGTAACTTTGGAATGTTCGGCAATCCCATCTCTTTCGAGTTGAAATAATTATTGACGTTATTATACAATACATCCTCCAATACGGTTTACTAAAATTTTTAATAATGAACGCGAAATAAAAAGAATTCCATTAATGTAAAATTTACCTATGCTAAATAATGTAATCTTAAAATAATTAATCATATTATGCGAGATAGACTGATAATAAATGATAATAAATGGAGGAAATGCCTCCTATCGTTTTACATTCGACCTTGGAAATTATATTTTTACAAACAGTGTTGTGGCCGATTACTTCAACTTCAGCATAATTATTTAAAGTAGGTATTCAGACTTGGTTTTTGTGAAGCGAGTGTAGAGTAGCGAGTTCACATGATTTCGTTGCGTTGGCGAGTCTATACCGTATCTGTATGTGATTTTGCTGACTACGAGTCTGTGTGTATTCGGGAAAATTATGAGAGCATAGTAAAGTTCTTACGTAATTATCATATAAACATAAAATCTAGTTTGGTATTTATATCGATCAATTTCATCTTTTAGCGCAAAACAAGTTCAGTCGGTTTTATGTAGTTGTAGTCTACCGTTATCTTAATACGTCTAAAAATACCGGTTGTGGATATTTGAAATTAATAATAATATTACTTTATCGATATAGTGAGAGTGAAAATAAGTAAACATAAATATAGATACTTAATTATCTCAAAAGTTATAAATAAAATGGAAACTGTGTTAGTCGATAATGGTGCCACTAATAGTAAAAAAGACCGCCCGCAGAGATCAACAAGTATAACTTCGAGGTTAAGTGAACAGTTAAAAAAGAATCAACCCTTTATACCAGATGGTGGTTATGGTTGGGTGGTAGTGATAGCGACGTTTTTAATTTATGCGATAGCAGAAGGAATTAGTTTTGTGTTTGGTTTGTTGTATGTAGAGTTTTTGCATGAATTTAAGGGTTCGAAATCGGCCACTTCATGGATAGGAAGTTTATTCGTCGCACTTCCACTAGTCTCAGGTGAGTGTAAAACCTTTATAAACCCTTAAATAATATATAATTACGTAGAAAGGTATGTAAGGTATTTTTATTGACTGCAAATAGATAAGTAGTCGTAATTTGTAGAAAGTTTAATGTTGTAAGTTCATTACACTTTCACGACGATCACTAAGCTATTCATTTTAATTTCACCGTTTACATGCATTTATAAAATAACAAATAATTTAGTTTTATTTTATCATGATAAAGGCTTAAGGTGGGTAAAATTAAATAAAATACAATTTATGAAGAAGATTATTCCAAAGTGAGCGTTATTCCAAAACTTACAAGTCCAAATTTGTGATTTTTCAGTACGATCAAATTTCTATTGCTATTGATCTGCATTTGATAGAGAATATGATTTTTTGCAGGTTTATTAATCATAACATTCTAATTAACAACTTTTAATCAAATTTAGGCTTTATTTGTTTCTGTCTTTACAATAAAATAAAAAAGATTATATAAAATTTCAAAGTTAAACTAAGTCCATGGACTTAAGGTAGGTACATTTGAAATATTATAAAGAGATACAATAAACTAAAACAACAAAAAATCTGCAGTATCTTTTCCTATAGATTGTCTCAAAGTGACTAGTCTGTACAGGGTAAATGCACATCGATGCCATACTTCTTTGCAAACTTATATTAAAATAAACGTCACGTCATCTTTTGTGTTGAGGGTAGCTTAAGTACTAATGCCCATTAACGACCCTGTCTGGCTTCCTTCTGTCAGTGGTTCTCAAACATAAATAATATTATTTGCTACAACATACTTGGGTTAAATTAAAATAAAATAGAAATTAAGAAATGTCTTTAATCTATGTCACACAAGCAGTTTGTTTTTAATTCTACAGTATGTGCTAGCGATACAAACCATTTGTTTACAGATTTAAATAAAATTGAATAAAATAAAACTAAAATATAAAGAAACATTTTATTTATGTAGGTAACGTAGAGATATCCGAAAATAAAACTAATAAATAAGTTGAAAATAAAAGAAGTCATTATATTTAATTTCGTGTGTAAGTAATCGTAATAGTACTTCATTACCTATATTTAGTTCCTTTTTCTGTCAATCGCTGTCACATTTAGTTTCTGCTTAACTATCATCATCATCAGTATTATCGTCACTTTCATCACTATCTCCGTTATTTATATTTATAATTGGTTCGATATCATCCAACAAATTGTCAGTTTCACACATTTTTTTTCTGTTGCTATTATGTGGTTACGTAGTTTTTCCATTTCTCTGGCGTAATAACCTAGTACGCTGCTGTAATTAAATTTTGCATTTCAGCTTCTTTAAAATTCGCGTTGCGTCCAGCTATATAACGTTTCACTTCACTCCAAACCATTTCCAAACCATTTCCCAGGCCGAAGAAGAACATCCTGGTTCCGAAATCTCTTAGAATGGTATCAAGAAACCACCGCTAATTTATTTAGAGCCGCCGTAAACAAAGTTATTATTGCCAATATGATTGATATAATTATATAATCGGACAGGACAGGACAAGAAGAAGAAAAGATGGCTTACCAAAATACTACGCTAATACTGATAACCGAATGCCGACTTGGCGCGGTATATAAACAGATGATCTGTTTTAGAAATATCCTAGACGGAGGCCAAAACTATTCTTTTAAAACCGTTGTAATTTTATCACACACATCTTTGGCAATATTCTTCATATAACAGTCTGCATTCAAGGTTGACAACAATGTCAGCCTATGATTTTCTTGTGCAGAAGATTTTCTTGAGTACAAACCAACACGAATGTCTTATACTTTCTCTTCGATAATTCATATCAATAGCTTTGCTCTACTGTTTAGTAGGCTATAACATGACCGAAATATAAAGTTTTCTCTTTTTATGTTGAAAATCAACTATATTGAGTCTTTGTATCTGTCTATCTCAAATTTTTTATAATATAATAATATATTGCTTCCCTATTATCGTTTAGAAAAAAATTCACACTGATGCGTAGAATCGTCAATACTAATGCTGTAATGCCCGCCTCTTATGGCTTATATTTATATTGAGAACGAATTGTTCTCCTAATGAGCTGGCTGTGACCACATACGAATTCTCAGGAAAATCCGAAATTCTTGAAGGTCACCTTTTTATCGGAGTTCGCAATGGACTTCTGCAATTTCTCTAACGCACAAGGTCGCAATTAGGGATATGCGACTCACAATTTTAATAAAAATATAAATTTCACATAAAAATAAAAAAAATTACGCTTTGGACACAATTAGAACCTGGGAAGGCAGACAGAGCCCAATTGATATAAAGTGCATCTCCTTTATCACCCAAACAACACAGCTTCACATAAGATACTTAGACTAACTACCATATATTACGAGTAAATATGCTTTTTATAGTTTTCTTGGAAGTGAAAATTAAAACCTCCACGTTATATTTTAATGCTCAATCCGATTCAGCCACCAGTATTTCTATATCCATTATAGTTTTGGCTACACTGGTCTGGACTCAACAAAACTTTGAGAGATTTACTTATTGTTTATTTGTATTTTGTTCCAATTACAAGCATACACATCATCCTTGTCTCAATGTATTGTTTTACATTGATGAAGTACAGAAATAAAACAATGTTACCAATCGAAAGCACTTTATGGTAGAGTAAGAATAAAATATTTACACTGTAGAGAAAATAATTAAAGCCATTGTAAGACCAATAATTACATATGCATCAGACACAAGACCCGACATAGCCTCAACACAAAGACTACTGGAAACGGAGTAGATGACAGTAGTGAGCAGAATTACAGGATATACATACGTTGAAGGATCGGAAGAGGAGTAAAGACCTTAGAAGAAAATGTAGTGAACAGTGTATAAACTAATGGAAACTAAACAGAAAAAAGGATATAATAACCACATAAGCCGAATGAAGGAGACCCGTGTGATCAAAATAGCAAGAGATAAGACATCAATTCGACAAAAAAAGTATTAGACGGCCGTGGAAAAGATAGAGTGACAACTTTCCATAGAGGTATTATTCCTCTTATGAACAAGCAGAATTGCTTATAAAGAGGAGGAAGAAGAAAAAATTATGAATAGAACATAAAAAGGAGAAAACCTCCTTTGTCGTATTTATTGTATGTAACGACCACTGAAAAACATCAAAGTTGCAGCAAAAATTTGAATATACGGCGGGTATCAAAAGATAAAAAACAAAAGTTCCTATTACACTCCAACCCCTAAAAATACCAATTTCAAAACTTTTATAGTAGGAATCGGGAACAGATTCAGATTCATCGCTTACACGCCCCTGTTGATGGGAATAAATCACTTTCATCAATATTTATTTAATTTCACCTAGTTACACAACCTTGCTATTAGTGGGAATATGAGTCATTTGAGTTTTGGAGAAAATCTGTAACGTTAATCAAATAATCGAACTCTTGAAACAAATCTAGTTCTTGGAATATAATAGGTCATTCATTAGACTTATTTGTGATTCTATTCAAGGATTAAACCTACGTCACCAAGTTAAAGATTCAAATACTTAAGGGATTTTTATCCTAAACATTTGGATTCAAACAATATTCATATTGTAGATGCTGAGGCTTTAATAAGAATTTTTTCATTTCAAGTTTTTTAAACCAGTTATGCTATAAATAGATATAAATATATTTGTTTGGATTATTATTTTTCAATGCCGTAGCCAATATTAAATTAAAAGGGATCCACATTGTATATTTTTATTCTAAATGTATTTTAATTCTGATTTATAAATATTTTGGATTGTTGGGATTTGGTTAAACATAGATTATTAGAAAACACGTTTGTGAAATTGTCGATATATACTACACTCTGAAGGTACAATAAAGTCTTTCTCAGACCCTTTTTTCAGTGCGTCATTACTTGTGACGTCATATAATGTATTAGATGTGTCCAGAATTATTTCATGTAATTATTGAGAAATCTGACAGATGCCAGGACCCTACTTACTTTTATTGCAAGGTGGATTAAAAATAGTAAACAATATTGTTTACTAAATTTATAAATATGGAAACATGAAGGTAAATGTGTCGATAGCAATTAAATTAAACTGTATACCCAAGCTTAATTAAGCCATTCAGAGCGATGCTGGGAAGATTTATGTTCCACTATGGATCAAAAATTTAGCATCGCTCTGAATGGCGTGATTAAGCTTAGGTATACAATTTACTTTAATTGCTATCGACACATTTAATTTCATCTTTCCTCACTAGAGGTCTCTAGTAGCATACTCTGGTAATTGTTTTTCCTATAATTGCCAGAGTAGTCGGTGCGTTTTGATTGGGTTTGAGTCTTCTTACAAACTCTCTCTGATGACGGGTAGACCCAGAAACACGTGTTAGGGAATGCTAAGAGACTCAAATTAAATCGAAACGCAACCGTCTTCGTATAAATATGGAAACGTTTCAAAACGACGACAGAACAATCCATTTATTGTTTATTTTATAATAGTATATAATGCAAGCATAGTTAGTTCCTGTATTAATTAAAGATTTTTTTGGAGTTTCAATTACTTAGCTAGGTGCAGCGTCTTATAACTTTAGGTTATCTGGCTGAACAATTATTCAAAAACGCCAAGCCAATTAACATTTTTAAAAAATTACTTACTGAAGCAATTATTACATAAATTTCTGACCAGTTAATTTTATACGCCAGCAATATCTCTCTTTTACAAAATAATTTTTTTACAAAATAATCACTCTTTTACAATATCTCCAAACGGAATGCAAACTTTTTGCAATATTAGATCTAACTGGGTATAACAGATTACCACGAGAAAGGTTAACTTGACCTAAATCCGAAAGAGTCGAAGGCATTTAAGCATAAACCAGAATAAATGTTATCATATTAAGTAGTAAATAAGTTTGGAATAATTTTTCTAGTCAACATAATTTGACTCATTTATAAGAATAAAGCTAATTGTATAAATTATATAATACGAAAAAATAAAAAATAATTTAAAAATTAGCACATTTGTACAAATAAGAAAATGAAACGAAAAAGCTTGTATTGTTTTTAGAACTATTTGTCAAAGAAACAATTGTTAATAAATGTTAATAATTATATAAACACATCAAATACGTCATAGAATAAATTTCGTTATTGAAATGAGACCAAGACGACTAACGAGATTGGATAAATCCATAAAATTATTCCAATTGGGATAAATTATTTATTTACAGGGATTAAATCAAAAATGTTTTTTAACAATGATCAAAATGTTTAAGAACAAACTGTTTATCAATATATTCTTCTTGTGGTTCCTTTTCATATCGGAGGTAGGATATCTTTATAACTATTTCTACTTTATTTCCAGTTGTTCTGAAGAGGTCTACTGAGCTGTAATTATACCATTCTCGAGGGTTTCTCAGCAGGACATTTTTGTTTTGGCGAACGTTTCTCTTACCTTAGGACATTACTTGGTCCTAGTAATCTCATACATAAGCCCAGGTATTCTAGTTTTCTCAATTTATTTGTTTTAATGACTTCGCACTCTTCAACATTCACGCGTGTCTAAAGCCCTTTTGGCATGCTGACATGGTTATTTTTTCTTTGTTATCGTATTATATTGGTTAAATCCTGTCATATGACATATCGCACAGTCCTGTGTTGTGCACAGTTAAGTCGTTTAGGCACTATAGGCTTAAGGTCTGTTTTGACAATTCACTCTCTGACTCAACTCTTTATTAAGCTAACTCCACTTCTACGGTCGTAGAAGAAAACTTTTTTTTAATCATTGTCTTGACTTCAGCTTTAAGTTAAAAAATGTATGTAATGTATAGGGAACACAGTAGCTTACTGAAATAATTTATAACGCAAAAGTTATATATTTTTTTATACAACACTTCACTACAAAGTTATATACTAACTTCAAAGCAATAAATAAGAGATTAAAAAATTTTTATAGCAAATATTTTTATTTCTACATAAAAATATAATCGACCAATAAGAGAAGCCGTTTAGAATTAGATCTCTCTAGGTTCTGGCCCTGAAAATGTTATGAACTTTTAAGAATTTTTTTAAACACTTAAACGTATCTCAAAAACGAATTCACCGATCTGATCTTACACAGTCGTCTCATTAGATATATAATTAAGAGAGCTAAAATATAATAATTTTTGTATAAAAAAATAGTGTTTACAAAAGTTATTTCAAGAACTAAAAATGAAGAATAATTGATAGTTTTTGGACATTCAATCATTAATTTTGCATAAACTATTGGGTCATTAATGTAGCATGAAATAAAATGTAGAATTAATAAAAATTAAAATAATCAAAAAATACCGTTTTTCCACCTTAAAAGTGCTATAAAAAATGATCACTAACAGATTGGAATTGCAGATACTTGTAGCTGCAACTTGTAACGCAACCGTCATTTAACTTGTAGCTTACTCCAGCCATTGCTTTTCATAACGCTGTGCTGGTTTCAACAATTCACTAATTAATGCTCAAAATCGTTCATTTTTGTCTCTACAACTTGGAATAAAAGGGATTCGTACATGTCGATACACAATCGATTAATGAAAATATTTAGACCTTAAAAATTTATTTCTTATTTGAGCTTGTTCTGGGGATTTGTTACGTTGGAGTAATGATCAAAATTTTATTTAGACAAATTAAAAATAAAGTTTGTTTAAAATCGGTTCAATATCATTTAAAGATAGTTTACATAAATAGTCTTTGGAATTTCCTCAACGTTATTATTACATGGAAAGGCGTAAGTAGTTTGCGGTATTGCGGTCAGAAAAATGCAAACATAATTGATATTATAAAATAACACGAGCGATAAAATCGTAGATCTCGGTTAAAAACTTTTATATTTTGGCGTCATCGTTCTTTGCATTAGTCTAAAATATTTGTAGAATTTTGTTCTGTAAAAATTTCATTATTGGAAATTAACGGGTAGGTATGAACAGTTTGTAAAGAATAAAGATAATTGTATAAATAAAACATTCAATGTATGAAAAAAGATTACATCACATTAACAAAAAAGTCGGTCACCTTGGTCTGTTTACTTTTCACTTTCTACAGAACTGACCTGACCTTGTCCTGAAGATGCATATATTTTTCTACAGCACTCATATCGTCTTCCTGGTGGATGAAAATCCGATGAAGTATTTTTGCCTTCATCCAATGCCTGCTGAGGGTTTGGAGCTGGTTCTGGCTTTGCTTCCACTTCTGGGTCATTATTTTCTTCTTCTTCTACACGAACTGCTTGTATGATGTCCTCTTCAGAAAGTCCAGAATAGTCCAGATGTTGAAGCTAGTTGAAATGTTGGTGCTGTCTGTCCGACATCGCTAAGCAAAGATTCCTAGTTCGCAAATAAGTAATAAAAAATAACTTTCAATTGCACGAAAAATTATTATATAGTATGTAGGTGGACCCAATCACCTCACAGGACGAGTATGTAGTTTTTAAAACAAAAATGAAGTGTATATAATATTATGACAATAGTGCCGTTAAAACGTGTACATAATATACTGCTATTAAAATTATCACTTATCACTATCACAATAATCCAGATTTAGCCATACGGGTCACGTTCGCTCTAAGGGGAAAATTCACTCATCCCAGATACGTACGGTCTCAAAAAGATTGAGCTCTAGTGGGACTCTTTCCGTGTTATCGAGGCCTAGGTGACTTGATATGCTGGAGTATCTCCCAAAAATTTTCGTACACATCTGGAATTGAGAGTAGTACAACTTTCTGCACAGTCTTGTAGAGATATTCATTCAGACCTAGCTTTTTATGTTTTCTATTAGGTTCTTTGGACTGACTCCAGTAGTAGAGAGAATAATAGGTATTGTCTGGGTACTTTCCATTCTCCACTGTCTTCGTATTTGAATTTCTAGATCCCTGTACTTGGTGACTTTTGCGTTTTGTTTAACACGAAGATTATTGTTGTTGGGTATCGCCACATCAATTAATGTTGTTTGTCTCTTTACTTTATTAACTAGTATGAGATCTGGTCTATTATGTGCCACTGTTTGGTCTGTGAGTACAGTGCGGTCCCAGTATAGCTTGTAGTTGTCATTCTCAAGTATCGTCTCAGGAACATATTGATAATATGGAAGATGGTTTTTTTGAAGAAGAAGTTTTGGTGATTGGAGACGAATATCCACCTAGTGGTCCTACTAATTGGGACCGCAAATCAGAAACGTGAATGCCTAGTTTTGGGTTTTATATTCCTTTTTTATATACTATGTATTTTTGACTTGCTGCAAACAGTATTTTTATTAGTAAAATAGTTAAATAAATAAAAATACTGGCCGTAGTTTATATAAAATATCTACTGGACTAGGACGAAACCGTCTTTTTGGAGTAAAGTGAGGTGCCATTGTTTAAAAGTAAACATTGTTTTCACTGAATCCTTAAAATCGAATTATTTCAATTGGTGACAATATTTAGGCATGAATTAATAAAATAATTAAATGTAAATTAGTAAATTTGATGATATAACTGAAATAACTGCATAAATGAAATAACTGCATTAATTATTGAAGTGTGAGATAAGTGGCATATCTCTTTATCTTTCGGCGATAGTGTGAAACTAAAGTGACACTTTAAAAAACCTTTTTACTGATTCAAATATGAAATTAATCTATAAAATTAAACTTATACTTAAACAACTGCGTATTATTATGTAATATTGATATGATATTAATAAATAATTAACGATGTTGATAGATATTTTACCTCAATTTCAATGTAGTATTTTTACATCTGTACAAGACCTTATCTGCTAAGTAACGGGGCTTTTATCTATTTAATATGCTCTGATTTGGAATCCACCTTTATGCCGTTGTGAAGCCAGATTATTCCAATTGGTTTCTGACATATACTATGTCTAAGGCATTCTTATCTTAGTAACTCTTGAGAGAGACATTGAGAAGTATAGGTAAGATGATCCGCTAAGCCTTAACTGCTGTTTATGCCAAGATTCGCGACAGCGGCACATACGCGCTTGTGCAAGAGAGATATACATATCTCCAGAGATCATATACAATTACCTGTATTAATTCTGCCCTATCTGTATCCGCTGGTGATACACTCCTGAATATGCCCGACATATTTCCGTATATCATACAGACCCTATTATCTGAGTGCTATCATTCCTCTTATGAGCCTATCATCGCTATAGATTAAAATAATGTGACAGTAATGCAGACCGCTAGCAAAATATTTGTGCTATCTTTTGAGTAAGTAACGTTCTGTACGTTGTACTCGATCGTGCTCTATGTGTAAGTTAGCTGTTTATTATTGCGTCTTTTTAATAATACTGAATCCTCTACTTATATCCACTATGTTATCGTTATATTCACGTGTGATAGAGTGTTGTATGCGATCTTTCATTTAATATGAAACCGAGCAGCGACACTATTATCATACTCCTCGCTTTATCTAGTACCGTTAGGCAATCCTATTAGTAATCGTCCTCGATAATCTCATCCTAGCCTAATCCATTTCAATAATAGATCAACCTCACCCTCCACCGGCACCTGATAGTAAATTGTAAAGACCTGATATTGTTGTGTAGTGTTCTCATTAGCACGCTCGTCATCATATCCAACATAAGCAGAATAACATAACCTACGACTAGATAAGAAGCCTCACCTGTCCCAGACTTAACTCAGACTATCCTAGACAGTAGTAACCTGTCAGCGCCATGCATCATCCCACAGAATAATGCGCACTCAATGTCTGCGTTACCTCAAAACCAAAACCACATTCACTAATATCACCTGCATCACCTCACTATGAAATCTGGTTCAGTTAACTGCCTCAACATACCGAGAAATAACTTAATAGTCGAAAGTACTGGTAAATTGTGTGTTATTATTCTTAAAACATGGTATTAGCTAGTGACTGTGCACTAATTTGTTGTGTGCTCTCCACTCGCCCATTTCAATGCTCGTGATGTAGAATAAAGTAGAGTAATATATCTACCTAACTTCTGCCCTATATACTCTCTCCTATCGTAAGATAAGAGAGAGAGAAATAAAAATAAAACTGGTGCTATTTATATCTAAACAAGTCCAACTGTCCATGTGAACTAGAGACTTAAATGTCCCTAATCAATAGTACTGTTACTGATTAAAATAATCATAATCGCACGCACCCTTGACTGAAGATTGAAGCATATTTAGATCATAAAGAGAAAGGAGGTTTAGATATGGAAGTGTGACTAATAGATACCTCAGTTAAAATCTACTTAGAATATGATCTGTCACTAGAGTAGAAAAATTTGATTGAAGCATCGGTGATATAGAAAGAGATCAGAATCTAGACAAGTAATATCTCCTCTAAGAGTAGTTTGATCAGTGTGACAAACATAGTTCTTACAATCGATAAATGTAAGTTTTAATAAGAGTATCACCTGAGCAGATCAATCTCGTCTAGATGAGTCATGTACATCATCAGATATAAGAGAAGACAAACTAAATGACTAAGGATGATAGTTTCTTTTCATATTCTCTGAGTATATACACAGAGATCTAATACTGACGCTGAGCTGGTGTCATTGTGTGTGTGTGTGTGTATAGTGTACACAGCCTATATACTGATAGCGTGTCTCGGCGACTAGTGTCAGGTGCCAACTGAATAGGACTCTAGCGAATCTGATAGAGCACGCATCCAATATGAAGTTATGTCTCGCATTTAACTTATGCCATACTCTGAAGCGTACGATCTGTGTCAATATAAGCAGTACGCTCTGTATATAATCCACCCACCCAACTCCACTATCCCACAACATTCACCCATTAAAATACACAATCAAAACATTCCTCTCGCAGCCACGCCGCTATCTAACGCTTGTATTCTCACAAAGCCGCTGTCTTGTCATCCTTCGTTCTGTCTTGACCGTCGCATGTGCAGAGAATGCGCGGTTTGTGTGTGTTTTGAAATCTCTTGAATTTATAGAGTTCGTAAATCTCTCTTCTCTAGTGTAGTAGTTTGTGTGTAGTGACCTAACTCACTCAGATGAAAACTCGGATGTTGTAGATACTATTGGGATGTACATTATATCTTGTATTACATACTACCTTAGTTGTGCAGTAGATAGAACAGATCTATCTCGTCGAATTGTATTTTGGCAGACAGCCTGTGATAAGTATAATAGTAGGGTGAATAGTGTCTATGAGGACTTAAAAGCGTGATTTTAATTTCCTCGAACAAAATAGTATATATTTGTTAAGAAATGTAGCGCATGTCTCATGTGTCTTTGCGCACTGCCACTCCCTCAGAGTCGATCCCCGATTTATATCTTCTGTCTCAATTCTCTGTAATAAGCATTAAAAGATGGGGTACTTGTTGAATTCGTAAGTATATTGACACCCCGTTAAGGATAGATATATATGTATCTGTACACATATATTTGTCTATGGATGAGGTCTCTCAAGCTAACTATAATGCGCTCATTCATTACTTGTTCATAGTATCATCTCGATATAGTTAAGCACTGAATCGCCACGCGCATAATGTTAGAGCAACTGAGTCAGCTCTTGATGGCATGTAACGTATATAACAAGTCGATCTCTTAATTACTACTTGCTCTAGAACTCTCTATCTCTTCCATACGAGATTCATATAGATACTCTACCAATGGAGTTACATGCATTCGAAGATGCGCTCTTGTATGGCGGATCCTTAGGTACTGTATTACTATCGTAGCAATTAAATTAAAGAGCCCCATCCTATTGTGCAAGATAAACTAGTACTCTATGTCCATATAAGCGTTAAAGTAGTTGGCCAGAATGCTGATACCGCACAACGTCAAGATGTGTTACTGCGCTCTTGTAATCTATTATCACTTATTACGATTTCCCCCCCACACATGTTGTCAATTAGATTGTCGATGTGGCAACAAGTTCTCCTACACGATATTAGCTGGCGATGCTTGTTTATGGCATGAGTTTCTACAACTATAATTATCGTTATAATAGCTGCTAGTCTATGTACGCCATTTTGCTACGACGGACTTGCTCATCGTAAAGTGTTTCAATACCGCTTTCCCCATCATCTCGGTCTGATGAAGTTCTAGATCTTCAGATTGCGCCGCCCACTCTCAACACTCACTCCATATTTCAACGGCTGTACTCCATGCGAATAAGATAATCTAGAAGGTGACAGAAGCGAAGAGGTCGCATAGAGAAACTCGCATGTGTGATGCGCACAAAGACGAGCTCTCTTGGGCCCACTTACACTCATTAACCAAGCTCTTTGAAGATAGTTATTATGTTGAGAACTGCACGAACTTATCTGTACACTGTACTATTTAAGACTACTATTAAGCACGTACTTCGATGTTCTGCAGGGCTTCTCAGTACGCTACACCACGCTACCTATGCGTGCACGTAGTCGTACAGTCTAGTAGAGTAGAATGACTTAACTCGTCTGCGTTATATCCTTCTCCGATACTGCGCGCGGGCGTGTGCAGGTGTGTTGTTACTTCTCTATCGGCGCCCTTAGGTTGGAGGTCCTGTAGAGATGTCATTTCCGCACTTATTAGTCTATGATGTCATCTCCTCTCCTTTTGACATGTAATGTTGAGTGTGACGACCATCCCAATTCCGTCATAGCGAAGATTACTTAATATCGCTCAGCGGCGTGTGCTCCGCAGTTTTCCCGTACACGTGTCCCCTAGTTCTCATTAGGGTGCCCTCCCGCGTGAGTCTGAGACCGCGTATTCGTACTCGCGCTCAATATATCGAGTCCTAATTGTACCCTGTGTGTGTGTATGTGTCCCCCCAAACCAGATCCATTCTATGTAGTCCTCTACGCATTGTTAGTATAATGGTCGTGAGCGAGTCCTATGGAGAACATATGCCACTAGATCTCAATAGACTACAGCCTTTCTCTAGTACCATGTGTTGTGTCGTGTGTTCGAAGCACTTGATTCTATATCGAAAGTCCAGTCGGTATTCAGACTAGCGCGATCTATAAATAGCGCGGATGCTTCAGAGTAATAGGTATGTGGCTATGCATCATGTCAGTCTGGATTCGCTGTTTGCCGCTGCTATATCTACATTGAGACTTGTAGCATAGACATCGTGTAATGTTGTACTTCTGATCTCAATCTGAGTGTTTGCTTATGGAATCTCTATGTAAGTGCTAGAGATGATACAGTGTGGAAGTTGAGGAAGCAGACGATCTTTATTCCGTAACTCTGATGTGCTACGTGCTATTTAACATAAATATGCTAGAGATGTGCAGGATATCAGCGGACTAAGAGCACTTCTGTATCTTAAATGTAGCCGGGCAACGCAGCATAACTGTGAATCGCTCAACGTCACTGCACCCAGCATCACTCGTATTCATAACTGATGGGCGCAGTGCTCCACTCAGCCGTCTCTTTCACATCTGTTGTATATCAATCGCCAATGCTGCTGTAAACGCTTATCTCTGTAAGAAGAGTTTTTGGACCTAACTCAATAATGACGATAGATGATTGACAACGCCTCGTGCGTGAGTTTCACTTAACATGACTGTACGTAGTTGTTGAGCCCCTGTTTAGGCGATACGCCATTGTCATTAAGGATATGAGCTGATATAAGGCTACCGTGACTGCCAAACTATTGTGTATGTCGAGACTTATCCGCCGAGACCCTCTATACGACAATGTTGAAATGGTCATGTGATCGCAAGATGTCTGAACGCTACAGAGTGGCTGCTAGTGAGTTGTCAGTACTGTGCTGCGGCTACAAATGGTGAGGGTAATTGAGATATCCTGTCTGCAAATACTGTATAGTAGTGTCATCGTTGTCAACAGTACATAAGGCTCTGTGCGCGCTATGTATTGAGAATTGCGCCATATTGGGCTATCTGATTGCGTAGATAACCTTGCACAGTCTTCTAACCAGTCTTATTGATACTTGTCTTAATCCCGGTTTAGGAGGTAAGCTGATGGGCGCGTAAGGCACTCGTTTCAGTACTGTTCGTAGTTATTAGTGTGAGTTGAACCTACGGATCACTGAGTCTCAGTACTGTTGCTCATTTGCATGTGGGTAAAGCACTAACTCTAGACTCCACTCTGTATAAGCCCCCTGTGCCCAACTGCTTGCCTTCGCTTAGTACACTTTGTCGGTATCTTAAGATCCCTGTTCCCCCAGTCGCCATGTCCTCTCATCCGCGCGGCAAAAAGTGTCCCTCACGTACCTAGCCCAGTCCCCCCCGCATCCTGCACTAGCTCCATGCCTCCCTCCCCCCCGTTCGACTTAACTCTCGCCCCTTCCGGTTTTCCGTCCCCCCCCCCCACCATGACCTGTCACTTCTTTAACGAGTTTATGTATGTTGAAGTGGTCATGTTTTTCTTTCAATTCCTCCATTTGTGCACACCTGCTAGCACCACTCTTCTCTTAGCCTTGCGACACATCTTTTTGTATTTGTCGGTTAATCTGCTAATGTTTGGTTCGGTCTGTGTTTTTAAATGATCTGCGGTCGTCCATCATCTAGTCAGTCATAAAATTCTTCTTTTTGCACTTTTGGAAAGCGAAAGAGACTTGGTGGTTGGCTTGGCTTTTTTAATACAATCTCATTTGTCTTCTATACTGGCCGGTTTATTAGATCTTGCCGCGATATCCGCTATTGCCTCATTTAATTTTTCTACAACTTTTAGTTTAACGTTGTTTTATCCATTTCTGTATCTCTGATTAATCAATAACAAATCAATTTGATTTCTTACGATGTTGTCATGCTCATGTAGACGCTGCACTCGAATGCTGCTCTGCTATATATTGAGCATCTTTATGGCGTAGAACCTTGGACTCTTCGACGCCATGTATAAAAATCTGGTAGTCTTTGAGATGTGGTATTGTCGTAGGATGCTCAGAATATCATGTATGGATACATAAAGTGTGTTGGTGTTACCCATTCGTGTACGGCAAATGACTGTAAGCGAATCCATTCTTCCTATGAGCCCCATACTATTTAAGGGTGACACGTTGCTGCTGCAGCATGGGGATCTACCTACCCTGTAGTCCCTGTGTTGCTCCACGAACAACCACGTCCGTTATCCCAACCACGGGCGGAAAGGTAGCACGTTTGACAGGTTACCATCGAGTAGCTTACTCCTCTACCACTCGTCTCTAGGGAGTGGGTACGTACCGCAAACTCATGTTCTTAATAGGAAAAGGACGTGTAGAGTTTGCAGTTCCTCACCTTGCTTGTGTAGAATGAGAGTAGAGTGGTCCCAAGAGAGCTCGTCTTTGGATACTAGTTTTATGCGAACTCAATGTTCTTCACCTCTGATTACTTCTCATGAGTCGCCTTTGACGACAGGTTGGGAGAAGGGCCTTAGCAGTATTCTATCGCCGATGTTGGCAGCGTATGAAACATAGCAAGTCCTTCTAAGATTGTTTAAAGAACATGAAGTTTTATTTACTATAAAAAGATGCAAGCTTAAATATTTTGACCTCATCTTCAGAAATGACAGATTGGAAAACTTAAAATTAATAATAGAAAGAAAGAGATCTCCAGGTCTTAGACGTACTTCTTGGCCAACAAACCTTATTACAGTATGTAGTCAGCACAACGATCCTCTTAAAAAAAACTAACGAAAACGTCTAGATTCTCCTAATGATAGCCAACGTTCCTTGTGAACATGGTTCTTGAAGAAGAGGAATCATTATTACAAAAATAATAATATTTTACTTAGCCTTAATATAATTTAAAAACGCAAGGTTTGATCATGCATCTCAATTCTTGAAAATTAAATGTGAATTGGATTAACACATCCCTACACTTGGACAAATTACTAGTAATTGTGTTAATTGGGTGGCAAAACATTGAGATGATGTCACTAAATAGCTATGTTATTTTTAAATACGCTTATCAAAAATTCCTAAAATTAAAGGCTTGCCAAAATACAATTGCGGAATTTGTTATAACTGCTCTATAGCAATAAAAATAATAATTACACGGTTTTATTTGTTGGCTATACAAATCAAATAGAAATATTTCTAATTAAAATTGAAATCAAACACTCGCCGACTGCGATAAGACTACTTTAATGAATCGACATACTTGGCGCATTCCATAAAATTTCAAGTTTCATAAAAATTTGATCCATAAATAGTGTCACGATCTTTGGGTTTATTCATATCAAACTATGTTTATTCGAATAAGCACGGAATTACAGTTAAAGGGAAATACATTTTGTATTTTCAATATTCTACAAAATAATATTCCATTCATAATATTCTTAGTAGAAGCTAGACGCTATATCAGTTTTATTATTTTAATTTTTACTAACAAAACTATTCTTTAGTATTATAATTGTACAACTTTTCATGAATCTTTCCGTTGAACCTCAGTGACACCTTTAATTATTTATGTAAGTATTTAGTTGACCAATAAAAATATTTACTTCTACTTACATATTCTGATTAATACATAAATATTAGATATTTAATCTTTTCAAGATTTTTTGTAAATATAATCACATTTCTATGCAAATTTCCAAGTGTGGTCAGATTTTAAAAACGTAACGTCATGTGGACGTAGTTAAGCAGAAAACGTCCAACCCACAAATTGTTAAAAATGAGTTCTTTACACCAGCGAGCATATAATTTCTTGCTTTATAATATGCAGAAACCGTCCAAGTGAAAACATTACATACTCTTTTAATAATCGTCAAAGTTCTAACCCACAAACTAGGTTAACTGAGATTTTCATTGATAATAAAAAATCCAAGTGGGTTGAATTTTTTCTAAAAAATGTATGTCGATCTAAGTAATCGTGTTAAAAGAGTGGTTAAAACAGGCTAAGTGGGTTGGATCACTTTAACGCTCCATGCGATAACAAAACTACTGTGCATTTTTTTGTGTTAAAAACATCCAAGTGAATTGGATGTTTTCTACTTATAAATTTCGGTATACTTGTTAAAAATAAGAGTATAATCAGAAATCGTCCAAACCACTTGGTATCATTTTACGTTTACTATTTCATTAATATGTTAAAAGTAGTTTGAATCTTCAATTTCGGTCGATAATAAAATTTTATTACGGGAATGTGCCCTATTAATGTTTAAAACGTGCCTTGTGCGTATAAACCCTGGAACTTGGTCGATAAAAATTAATTTATTATAGGTACTCATCTTAAGCATAGTAATCACTTTCCTTTAGTTTTAAGTAAATGTGCCTATGTATTGATAAACATTTCTTTTTATTCAGTTGTGTCTGATTTTTCTGACTGTTCGGGTTTAAAAATACTTATTTAATAATAATTATGTCGAAAAGAAGCAAATACATGTGTGAGCTAGCAAAACTTATGGAAAACCAAACAAATAGTGTAATGTCTAGCGTGGAATTTGATTCAAATATTACCAATGTTGAGGTAAGTCGGAAATTTTTTATTAAAAAATAACTATATGTTGTTTACTGATTATTTTTTCGTGGTTTTCGGCCAGATTGAAGAAATAACACAAAACTCTCTTTTTTTTTTACGACGTTTCAATTTATTTTGTTACTAAATCTTAAAAAAAAAATAAAGAAAATAGAAGAAAATAGAGTTTTGTGGTATTTCTTTAATCTGGCCGAAAATCACGAAAAAATAATCAGTTTATAAGACACGGCTTCTAAAAGTTTATGTTGTTTACTAAATTTTTAAAATAAATGCATTTTATACATCATTACATAATTTAAATATATTGTAGAATATGGATGATACCAATGTGACAGAATTCTACCGTCACAGCGAACCATCGTCATCCAATAGTCGTATTCGTGAAATGGTTTTAAACGAGAAAACTGGATGTTTTGAATCAGCTTCTACCATAGATTCTGTTGATGATTATGATGTAAGTATTAAATCTTTGTACCTATACTGTTTAGTAAAATGCTTTATAATGCTATTCGCTATATTATTTCTATTTAATGAAAACTAAACTTTGATGTACCTATTGTTACAATCTAAAAGAAAAAATACAACTTCCTTAGGTACACACAATTTTGTAAACACATATGTATTAATCTTATTATACCAATGTTAAATTGATACCTATTATTATGATCATCAATTATTATTGATTAAAGTAATTATACAATAATGTAAAGCATATGAAAATTATTTTTCGATGAGTACCTATAGTAAACTTTATGAAAAAGATTAATTTGAATGAATTGAATTTGTTTTATTTTTTGGTACCTGGTAATTGATTAAAAGTTAACTTCTTTAATTAAAATAGACGCTTTCTATAATTTTTTGAAATTTTTATTTAAAATATTATCTAATAATACCTACCTTTTTATTCTTACAGAATATGTCAATAAGTGATGTCTTTAGTAGCGGTTCCTCTGATATGTTTATACCATCGTCACATGAAGAGAGTTCCGATAACAATGAAAGTTGTGATGATAATCCATTTTTAGCCAGTACATCAGGTCGTCCAAAGAAGGGTAGAAAAAAGAAATTTGCAATGACGCGAGCAACATCAAAGATTAATAGGAACAAAAATGAATCTTACATTGACTACAAAGGAAAATTGAAAGCTGCTAAAGAATTTCAATATGACTACAATTGTAACTGCCCGATGAAATGTTCTGAGTTGATTTCTACAGAGTCACGAAAACAAGAATTTGATCGTTTTTGGAGTCTTGGGTCTTATAATGCCCAAACTATCTTTATTGCCAATAATATCCACGAAATGCCGAAAAAAAGAATGTATGGAAGAAACACTGAAAGACGTCTGTATTCCAGACAATATTCCTTACTTATAGGCAAATGTTTATCAATAGTCTTAGAATAACTCCGTCAAGAGTAACAACAGCTCTGAGAAAGGTAAACAATCGTGCTCCAATTCTTGATCAAAGAGGTAGAAAACAAGGTGGTTTAAACAAAGTCCCTGAAAATAAAATTCAGGAAATAATCAACCAGATCAATAAACTGCCTAAGTACATATCGCACTACTGTCGTGAAAACACGTCTGCATTATTTTTACCGGCACATCTCTCATTATTAAAGATTTATGATCTATACAAATCTGAAGTTCAAAACCCTGTGAAATTTGGTATTTATAAGAGGATTTTTTACGAAAAATTTAATTTGAGATTTAATGTTCCCAAGAAGGACACATGCCAGGTATGTGATTCATTTAAAATAAAACTACAAAATGAAACGGATGATCATAAAAAGCAACTTTTACAAATTGAACTCGACACTCATCAGGATTTGGCCCAAAAATCACGAGAAACATTAAAGGCAGATTTAAAACGAGCTAAAGATGAGGATAATGTAGAGTGTTTAACATACGATCTTCAAAAAACTCTACCTTTACCCAAAATTCCAACCAATGTAATATATTATAAGAGGCAAGTTTGCTTGTATAATCTCGGTGTATTTTCAGGCAAACGTAATAAGAGTTATTCCTATGTATGGCTTGAAGGAACTGCTGGAAGAGGAGCTCAGGAGGTTGGTTCCTGTATTGTAAAATATTTAGAAAACATAGAAAGTACTGTTGAACATCTTATATTGTGGTCTGATTCTTGTGGAGGCCAGAACCGTAATATTAAAATAACACTCCTCATGGCCAGTCTTCTTCAAACCAGCCATAATATAAAAACTATAACATTTAAATTCCTGATTTCCGGCCATAGTTTTCTACCAAATGATAAAGATTTTGGGGATATAGAATGTCAACTCAAACGTCAAGAACGAATATATACACCTTTAGACTATATAAATATAATAAATTCATGTCGTAAAAAGTCTCCAATAACAGCTGCACAAATGAAAAAGGAATGGTTTTTGAGTACCCACCAGCTCGAGAAGGCCACAATAAACAGAAAAGTTGGCACCAATAAAGAAAAAATAAATTGGTTGGAGACAAAACAAATTATATTAACAAAAGAAAATCCTTACCACATCTTTATGAAACCTAGTTATTTTGGCGATGAAAGTGTATGTTTGGATATTGAGCGACGAGGACGATTAAATACAGAGAGCTTTTCGGCGCTGCTTATGCAACTCTGGCCCAATGGTAAACCCCTGTCAGAGGATAAAATTAACGATATTAAAAGCTATTTACATCTAATTCCTTCAGACGCTAAACCGTTTTATGAAAATTTTACAAGTGCTAATGTAGTCGAAGACGTTGATGGATTTAATGTTCCAGTTCTAGATTTTGAGGTAGATACCCACAATAATTAAAACTTTTTTTAAATTTACATTTACATAAGAAAATCATTGTAATTTTGTTTCTTTGGATCATTAAAATTTTTATAAAAATATGACATTATTTATTTATCTGAAAGATTCCAACCCACATAAGTATGTTTTATCGAAATTTTTTTCGGATTTTTGTTTTTTGTTAAAAACGTCCAACCTAAAATTTTCAAAATAACTTCATTGAAACTTACATTTAAAAGAAATTACAAACGAGGTGCCTACGAGATGAATATCATTATCTTAAAATCATTGCCAGGCGAATAAATTATGCATAGTTTAGCTAGGGCACACTAAAATCTTTTAAACTCAATTTCCCAACAATCACTTTTTTTGGGTTGGACGTTTTCTGCTTAACTACGTCCATGTGAGCAAATTATAACATCACGTGCACGTGTGGTGCAGTCATCCGTGATAAATGAATAGCAAAACTATAGCGATTGAATTTTATTAATAAGATAACGATACTTGTGTTAACATTACACGAATGAATTTTATATTATACCAAACACTCTGTCAATTCTATGTTACACATAGCAAGGATCCTTTTATATGAATAATGGATCCTTCCCCAAGTATAGATGCTTATATCAGTGGTGGCTGGTGTGGTAAAATTTTGGGTAGGCAAAGCCAGCAAATTACACCGTAAATTTAGCGCCATATTCTATGAATCTTTTATTATCGCCCAATTCCAGTTATTGGAACTTTTTGTAATCCGAGAAACGTTGCTCTAATTGAGTGATAATATTGTCCAAAATCTCAAAAAAGATCTTAGCTAAATTTAGTTTTAGCTTTCTCCAAAAAACTTTGATCTCCGTTATTAGATGAACTACCAGGTAAAATATCAAGTTCACTACGACTTAAGATGGGTTTAGAATTGGTTTCGCTAACAGCAATGTTGAAATGGTTAGAAAATGTAAGGTCATTTCTCCAGCTCTTTAACATTGCAACACTTCTGGACACTGAATTGGCACACAATTGAACATCATTATTTTTCTTCTGCAAGATGTTGTATAAGAGCTCAGTTTGTTGAAATATATCACTAAAAACATTTAATAAAAATACAAATTCCAAATCCTCCAACTTACGTTTAAAACCATCTGCCTGCCTAATTGATTTTGCATTTGATTCTGGACAATTCATTATGTCCTGAAAGACTTGTAACAATTTTTTTCCTTCTTGTGACACAGCATATACTACTTTTGCATTTGAATTCCATCTTACTTCACTATTTGTGGTAATTCGTTTTCCAAGTATTTTATTTAAAAAATAGGACCGTTTGGACGATTGGTGAAAATAAGCTGGAATACCTTGAAGCGTTGAGAATAATATTTTGACTGTTGTAATGTTGGAGCAACTTTGCTGTAAAACTAGTTGAGGCGGTGAGCGAAACAATGGGTAAATATTGCTAATGGTGCAGAATCTCTCACTAATTTTTGAAGTCCATTAAGTTGTCCCGACATAACACTAGCTCCATCGTAGGTTTGAGCAATTAATTTAGCTTTACAGTCAAATTTACCAATTACACTAAACAGTAAGTCACGTAACGCTGGAGCACTTCGGTCTTCCCCTAGATCAAAAAAAACTAAGAAATATTCTTGAACAACGCCTTTTGTATCCACTAATCTGCATACTATTGAACATTGTGCCCTTTCAGTAATATCGGTTGTTTCATCAAGAATGCATGCAAAAAATGTGGAGTTATTTATGGCGTTCTCATACAACACATTTGTGTTGTTTGTTTAAAAATTTGTTACAATTATAGATTATGTTACATATTTTTTATCATAATTTAAAAGAAAATTTATATTACAATTCGATAATTACGTTACAAGTGACAACGATGGTCGGCGTAGGCCCGATCGTCTGGTGCCTAAACAGCAATCATAAACACGACAATAAAAATCGTTGTCCGGCAAGCTGCTTAACTTCAAACGCTTTTTGTACGGGGATCTTATGTGAGCTGGGTCGGCCAGTTCCGATCGGGCCTATTAATGATATTTAAAATGCCTGAATACGATTCGATGCTTTCTGTGGTAATATAATAACATAGTTGTTTTAACGGACGTTAATGTATTGAGTGATTTAGTACATTTAAAAGTTATTTACATGCATTAACATAATTTTGAATATATGTTTTTCAATTTTAAAGCTCTTAAAATTATTGGGTAGGCCCGGCCTATCCTGCCTACCCCCAAAAGCCTCGACTGGCTTATATTCGTTAGATTATTATCTTGGTCCTGAACCTAAATTCGTTGTGGAACCAATTTCTTGCACAAAAAATAGGCCAATCGTGTGTAAAATAATATTTGCAGTAGCCCTCTCATACCTTTAGATGGGTACACGTAAACTCATCACCAATTAACCTAAATACCGTCGTATATAGTACAAACTCCGTATATATCACCGCCATAAAAATAGGGATTTTCAAATAGACCCCGAGAGATTGGTAAATTCATCACTAGCCTACCTACACCCCGTGGCAGGTATAGATAGGTTTGCAAGGGATGGAATGTGAAAAACATATCGAACTGATAATTATATTCTGTGATTCTGTAACCGCTTCATCTATTAGAAACTGATCATTCTCATTTGTTTCTCTGTGCAGACTACGTTTTCCTATTGTCCATAGGTACAATTTCTCTTGTCAGATTTTTGCCCTTGTATCGTATATCATTATTTTAATGTCGCAGCCTGGTGTTAAGTCATAAATTCGTTCAGGTATTGATAAAAGGCTCCCTTAGTGTCTTTCTCCTGTTCATGTATGGGACAATGTATATTTATTATGGTTATATTAAAGACATGTGTTTTTATTCTCAGCATGCAGATTCTTTCATAGATATTCTTTTTAGGGCGCCTGTCCGTTTCGAACGTTGGCGATGATTTTGTTGGTTGCTATACGAAATAGCTGTGTTGAGGTCTTTCTATACCATGCTCTCAGATTAGCAAGCCAGGATGTTCTTCTTCGTCCAGGGGATCATTTTCCTTTAATTTTACCCTGCATAATGCATTGGAGTAGTACATAGATGCTTCATTTTATTATCCACTACAAATAACTTATTTTCCCTTCATCTCTCCCACTATATATGTGTTTTGTGCCTGGGATACTTTTTCCCAACCATTTTACTTCTTGTACTTCAGTAATTCCGATTTTATAAGGTTTTCGGTTCGTTTCAAAGAATCGTCTATGCTCCTGGTTTATTTAGTGTTCTGATATTATCTTTTCCCAGCACAAATTCTATATTCCGTTGCCAAAGTAGTTGTCTTGAGATCCGTCTAATCCGAGGCCAGTGTGAAGTTTTCGTAGTGACACTCTTTTTACAACCTTCCTCCTTTATCCGGTCTTGGGACCGGTACTGGCAGTGACTAAGATACTTAATTCACCCATCTTCTGCTGGTAGTTACAACATCGGATATGCCCTACTTCGTTTCTCCTTTTCTTCGGCTTTTCCCATTATGAGTTCGCCGGTTTCGTCCTCCAAAGCATTCTATTCTTCCAGTAGTTACCTTCTCTGATGTCTCTATCTATCATCCTATGTACGTTTTACATCTTATGCCAGGTCTTCCTCCCAGCGAGTCCCAGTCCAGTATTATTTTTGACCACCTGTGCTTTGGCATTCTTTGTACATACCCGTACCACTGCAGTTCTTTGTTTCCCAACTTTTGTGTAATTGAGCATTTTATTCCATATGTCTTTTTTTCTCATTCTATCCTCTCTAATGATTTAGCATCCTAAATAAAATGACAATAGGGTTTTCAGAGGGCCCATTACAAAATCTATGTTCATTCCTGTGGAGTCTACTACAATTTCCTTTAATATCCACGACACAAAATCAAAAGTGTGCTTGGAAAATAGTAGGTTATAAACTTTTGTCTTTTAATACTTTCTCTGTAGAATCTGTTTTATGAGAATATTACATCTGTACACGACCCTTCCTTACGGAAATCTTGTTGCTCATCTGTTAACTTCTTAACCTGATTTATTCGTTCTGACAAATATTTAGTAGTAAGTTTTAGAGTAGTAGTAGTTTAGTAGTAGTCAATTTGATACCTCTGTGGTTTTCTGGTTGTTTTTTTATCGCCCTTTTCCTTGTCCTAGATTCTTCTGGTAATATGTGTATTGTATTATAATCTTGTTAATTAAAATGTTGTCAGTGGATTTGTGTCATTGCCGCTCCACCATATTCCAATAATTCATTTGGCATCCCATCTTTACCTACAGTTTGTTTGTACTTCTTGCTTGCTTTTGTGAACTTCTTCGTTTATGGTAATGTCTGGTGTTTTTGGCTCCAACGTCATTTGTGTTATTCCTATGTATGTAACTTTCGGGTCTATTAATGCCTTTGCCTTCGCTCTTGGACCTCTTATGAAGCGCTATATTTCTTTTTGTAAATCATAAAAATAATACTCCAGTTTTTTTGAGAAGCGTTCACAGTGCTCATTTTAAATTTTTCTCACAATATTTTTTTACTGATTTTGTTTGTTTCTTTGTACCTTTCCTCATTCTTATTTCTGTGTTTTGTTCGTTCTTCCATTAGCTCTAATATTTCTTGTCTCATCCACGGCTGTTTCTTGATATTGTTGTTTGGTTTAAGTTTATTATCTACCACTGAATTACAGATATTTTTGGTTTTATTCCACATATCATCCACACTTATGTTTTCTTGATTAATATCTGAGATTTCCATGCTGTTTATTTTGTTGTTGATTTCCTCTTTGACTTCGTCTTTTGTGGTTTCATATTTCAACTTCTGGATGTCCGGACGTTTTTGTGCTTTCATTTCTTATTCTTCTGTAATCTTCGTACGCTTTTTGTGCCTTGTGATCTACCTATTCAATATTTTTGATCATATAAAATACAATGCATTTCTAAATTTATTTGTGCTTATTCTTTCTTTTAAGTATAACTATTTTATTTTTCAGTCTATAGCTCTTATTGATTTGAGGGTATTTGTTTAAAATCGAGCCCTCTATCACTTATGGTTACACGGCAAATGTATGCCAACTTTGACCTTCAATATCTCGGCATCCAGTAAGCTGGATGTATCTTTATTTTTTAAAGAAGCGTCTTTTAATGTTCTTTAAGTGTATAAATTTTGAAATTGATATGTTTGAAGCTCGTAAAGTTATTCAATTTGTTTATAAACCTAAAAAATGTTATAAACTTAAAAATTTTCTAGGCTCTCCTAGTAAACCGATTGGAATTTTACAAAAAATGTTTGAAAGTTTGAGCCTTCCTTTATATGTAAAAAAAATTGCAACTATCTGAGGGCCCTATTTAGGGCCTACTATAAATTTGAAAATTTGCGATTTTTTCCAGTAGGCTGGATTGCAAAATTATTATGCAAAACCTATCCGACCGATCCTAATAAAATTTAGCACACGTTTTAAACATATTAAAAAGTTTTTCTAGGCGAAATATGGAGCTTGTAAGTAAAGTTTAGAAAGTCGAAAATATTTAAAAGATTAACTTCATTTTTTTATACTTTTTTTTCCAATTATTGCTATTTTTTTAACAATAAACATTAAATTTTTAATTTCTAGCTAACGAAATATTGTGTAAAATTGAATAACAAAACTTTTAACTTCTTATAATTTTTTCTCTAGGATCAATATTTTCCGAATTATAAACGAAAATAGCAAAAAAATCAGAAATTTTCAATTGTCAAATAAAAAATTTAGCACAGGGCTTACGATTGGCGCAAATTGTGATTATCGATATTGGGCATATCCTGAAGGGATTCCAGCAAAAAACAGCTTCCTATGGAATATGTCCATTATGGTCTGAATTTCTACAGATACCGCCTAGTCTATGAACATCAAAATATAAATTAAGGTTTAATTTCATGCAATAGTTATCCTAATACCAAGTTATGTATTAGGTACACACATATTAAATAATTTTATTCACACAAATATCAAGTTCGTTGACACTTACAACTCATTGTGCAACATTGAAATATTGTCTTGATAAAATGTTGCCCTATTGCGTCGGCTGTTTTCGGAACTGCTTAATGAAAAACGTCGATATTTTCAATGGCAATTTTCGAGGTCACATTTCATTTATTTATACTGTTAGATAACCACATATTTAGAAATATGTACTATTTTATTATGAATGTCAGTACCGAGAAAAAAGAAACAGGTTTAGTTAAATTTTTTACTACATTCATAAATATATACTTAAATAATGACATCATATTTTTAGGTATAGTAAATAAAATATATAATACTTAATTATTTATTATACATATGATATGACTGTATTCAGTGTCGGAGCCAGAGGGGTGTCCAAGGGGTCAGGACAAACCCCGAAATATCAAATATTAATGATTTTAAAGTTCAATAATAGATTTAACACATATTATGTGTTCTATTAATGTTTTGTTCTATTCACAAAACCTGTAATTAGGAAATAATGCTTATTAAACTATAATCCTTTTACCTTATGACGGCCGATATGTAATTAAGATATGATCGGTGGGCATCAAACAGTGGGGCGTTAATATTTAATTCCGATCGCTTGACAAGTAAAAATATTTAATTTCCTGTCTTTTATGTTCAGTAATAATATTGGATTTTACTGTATTAAAGGCAATTAAAATGAATATAATATGTATATACAGGGTGTGTTAAAAGAAGTGGGACAGAATATTCCGAATATTCTGTCCCACTTCACATTCGAGTAAAAATTATACGAATGGTTTTGCATGCAGTTAAATTGGAAAATACTTGCCAAGTTGCTGGTATGTCCATGTGCAAATTTGAATAAAATACGTCCAAGACTTTACTTTCTGCAGACACTGTATTAAATATAATCTTGAAACAAATTGGCACTAAATCACTTCCGAGTTTTCAGCAAAACAAAATGTTTAAACACATGTAGTCCAGTAATTAATACCAAAGCTATTGAGAGTATGTAGTCCAGTAATTAGACCGAAGGTACTTTATCGTTTAACTAAAACACACCACAAAGTCCGAATTGAATTCCCGAAACACTTTTTTGGTACTTCTTTTTAGCAAATGATTTGTCCTATTCACTGTCTGGTATTTCACTATCCGAGTTGTCACTATCTGAATTGTCTATCTGAATAATTAGAAGTCCTCTCTGAGTTACCGAAAGCATCGCATGTGCCTTTCTGAACTGCCATAACAGATGTCAATGGAGCCATATTATTTTTTTCCAAATTGAAATAACTTTCGACCTTTAAAACTAAACGCCGTTCTTCTGGAGATAATACTCTACTTTTCGACTGTATTTTATTTTCTTCCAAATTACTTATTTTGATTTAAAGTTCTGCTTCATTACACTACTATAAAAAAATATGTACTTATATACAACTACTACACCCTAAATTGGACGAGGGTTGTACAATAGACGAAACAATCGAACACAAATTATTTAACAGCCAATACTAAACAAGCCTAAACATTGCATTGATTGTGGTTGCAAAAACCGTTCGCATGTTTTAAATAAGATTTTTGCTGATTATGTATTTTGTTAAATTATTAAATAAAACCAATACAATCCACGACCATCAATTAATTTTTAACGATAAACAGAAGAGAAATATGATGCCGTTTGCATTTGATCTACTTTGTCGGTGACAGTGTCGTTAACAGAAAGATATTTTTAAACAGCGTGAATGATTTTTCAATGATTGTGTGGATTTAAGAAATCCATTACTAAACAAATTTTTGAAGTGTGTATAAAGGAGATTACAGTTATTATGAGACATGGTATTTACTCCTTATTTTTCAAATAATATGTTCTTGTAAAGGCATAACTTTGATTATTCGGTAAAAAACCTACATTATACGATACGTCAGAAGAAATTAAAAAAAAAATTAACATGTAATAAATTCACTGTTTAAATAAATATTCCGTACTCGTACTATTGCAATAAAATATTAAAACCAATAAACGATAATTTGTTGAGCAGTGTTGATTGAAACAACGGAGCAGTGAAATGTTATTAAAAGAGGTAGTGTAAAATATATCGCCGCTTATCTGGTGCGCTAGTAATAAAGTTAGCAGCATTTAATTGCAACGCGGTCTTCTTAGGTGAAAAATAATTGAAACTCGGAAATGTTTATTACAAACATGATACAAGAGAATGAGAATATTATGTATAATAAATGTAAAGTACGCTGGTCAGAAGTTCGCACGTCCTATGACGGTCTGTTTCACTGTTTCAGATAGGTTTTTGCCATAGCGTTTAACTATTCTTTACATATAAACAACTTTTCTATGAATAAACCAAATATTTCTAAATAAAATGAAAATGAACATATATACAGAGAGGGGTGAGTCTGATGGCGCCAGTGTGTCACTGGCCCAGTGGCGCCTGGCTGTGACCTATTAAATATAATTAAAAATTTTGTGGTATTTGCTCTTATATGCTGTGCGATGCAACGTGGTGGATGAAACGTTTGGTAAATGATATTGGCAAACAATTTTAGTAAATCTGAAATCTGTTAGCAATAAATACTTGATTAAATATTTAAAATAATTTTCCATTATCTTAAACTCTACTTATTTATATTTTTTTAAGTTTTAAGTAATTTTAATAAATTTAAGTAATTTTTTTAAACCTCCTGTATTTTATATTAAATTTAACATCTGCTTCACTTCCTTGTTACAAGGATACAAACTTCTCAACCTATTATACTGAGAATTTAAAAAGTTAACCAAATTTCAATGAAAATGGTAACAAGTTCAACACCCTGTATAATTGAAAAGGGTTAAAAAAGCAACAACCTGTTGTAGACACAGTAAAATTTGATAACCTTATTTAAATCGCATACAGGGTAGGTCAAAAGGTAAATATTATATTTTGTTGGAAATTTTTAATGGATCACCCTATATTTTATATCACTCTCTAAAAGTATTATTACCATAAAAATAGTAGAGTGCAGAAATTCAAAGGCTCGTCTAGTTGCGGAACCAAAGATATTACTTTCAAATGGTTAATAAAAAGGAATTTGTCTATAAAACATCCACAAAAGAATTCCAAAAAGTTTATTTAGTTAATTAAATTTTAAATAGCTTTCCATCTCGGTTCATACAAGGAACAACAACTATTTATTAGATAAATATGCGGTCTATGTATTTTTAGTGAACTGCTTACAAAGTTGTGTATGCAGTTCACTAAAAATAAATTGCTTTTGGTCATGGCCATCAAAGTAGATGATGACACCTTTATATGCTACCACACCACTCAAGTGGGAAATAGTTGGGAGACATTTGTTGGTATTTCGATGATGAAGTCATCGGAGGCCGAAATGACGTCATAACGGTGGATTTATTACCTATTCAGAATAACATAACCAAGAACATGAAAATGGTAGAAGAAGAATTAAGGGAATCATATGGTAAATTAAAACGCATACTAAAAATCTATAGAGAATGTATCGTACACCCATCACATATGGCTCTGAAACATGCTTGTTTGACAAGAAGACAGCTAAACTACAAGTACACTAGAAAGTGTTTCCTAAAGAGTTTCCTAAAAGAAAACTTTTAGGAATAACTTCAAGAGATATTAAAACTAACAAATGGATTAGACAAGAGACAAGACATTTTATAAAGCGTATGTTTCTCAAAATGGAATTGGGCCTGACATGTGGCTAGAAGTCAAGAAACCGAGAGGGGAAACGTGACTAGATGGATACCATGGAAAGTAAAAAGAAGTGCAGAAATAAAGATGATATAACGACTTAAAAAGGAAGGCGGTACTAAATTGATACGGAGTAGACTACAATTCAGAACAGAATAGAGAACAGCAGGGAAATACTGGATTCTATTAATATAAGAAAACTACTATATCTGGTTCATATAACACGTGGTGACATATGAATTCCTAAAACTAGTAATCGCAGGGAAAGATTCACGGAAAGCGCAGCATAGGTAGAAGAAGAATGTCCTGGCTAAGAAACCTCAGATAATGGTTTGGATGGAGCTCAACTGAACTCTTTCAGGCTGTGGTGTCAAAAGTTGGAAAAGCAGTGATGATTGCCAACCTTCGTCGCGGAGATGTCACGTAAAGAAGAAGAAGACCACAATATAGAACTGGAGAGCAATGAGAGAGGCTTATATCGAAAAGATAAAGAACGGCTAAAGATAAAGAAGAAGAAAAGGGATGAAATCTATCACGAACCACATTTAAGATAGTGGAGATTAATCAATTTTCCATTATAGTATGAAATTACGGTATTTCATTAATGCGTCTTTGATTTTTACTGACATTTTGCTTCCAGCAGTTTTCCATGTGACAATTTTGGACTGTTGTATTGCCGTCTCCTTGAATATTTCATTACTCATATAAACATTTTTTCATTGCCCAATTTACTACTCATGTAACTTAGATAAGCCATTTAATTGCTTATTTAAGAAAGTATACTATATTAGTTTATGGTTATCAGCTACAATTATTTTGTTAAATAGTTGTAAAACTTAAAATGATTGCAATTAATGCTATCTAAATAATTTTTATATATCTTCTTAATTACCGAAGCCCAACAAATTTGTTTATTATTTTTTGATTAAAATTTATGGTTCTAAATATGCTTACAAGTTTTTTTATGTATTTGGATATTTTTTATTCAGTTATTAAACGACAAAGAATAAATATAACAAGATTTGTAATTCTGGAAAATATACATACGAGGGGACTGCGTTTTGAGGTGTTTGAGGTTCATTAATTTAAAAATTCCATTATTAAATTACTAAATTTTCTATAACGTACCAAGAATACCTAACCTAATAAATACTGACATAATGCTCTGTCACTGCAGCTCATATTATATAATATTTTGACTACTCCCAGGCAGGGCCTGATTAATTTTGAATTATTTTGCGATCGACTCCAGAAGATGGCGATAAGTTTTAACGGCCATGTAGAAATTTATTGTTTTTAAGTTTCAACACACCGTTAAATTTGATAATATTGTCTGGAAAGAATGCAGTATTGTGAAAATCATTTTCCAACCATGTTTCATGAAAGCTATAATCTCAAAATTATTCACTAGCACATTCATAAGAATTTTATTGTTTTTTAATTAAATCCATGACAATGTTGATAATAATATTTAATGTCAACCTTGTAATTATGCCGACTTAAAAAAATTTATTACCTTGGAAATTCCATTGCAGTATTTAATTTTATAAATCTATCATAGAACAAGTAATCTATTTATTTTTAACGTCAATAGAAACAGAATAATAAAATTGTAAATAATTATTATTTATTTTAGGACCAATATGCAGTGCCTTAGTCGACAGATATGGCTGCAAAAAAATGACCATCATCGGTTCCGTCATAACCGCTTTAGGATTTGTTTTGAGTTCATACGTCAAAAGTTTGGGCGTATTGTACATAACGTATGGTGTTATAGGAGGTCTGGCAAGAGGAGTTTGCTATGTAACTGTGGTAGTTGCGGTTGCCTTTTGGTTTGAGAAGAAAAGATCAGTCGCTCTCGGAATTTCGGCCAGTGGTACAGGCTTTGGAACCATCATCTTTGCCCCGTTTACCAATTTTTTATTATTCGAATTTGGATGGAGAGGTACGCTGTTAATTCTTGGAGGATGTTTAGCTAACATGTGTGTATGCGGTGCTCTAATGATTGATCCGCAGTGGGTAATTGACGAAGAGTAAGTTCTATTTTATTTTATTAAAAGTTAATTTATTGTAAAGCGCTAAAAATAAGTTATCTATTAGAGTCTAATAGAGTAACAAACCACTTTCAATTAAAGATAGTAGTTTTTTTATTATTGATAAAATAGTGTGGTTGATTGTCATGAAAATTATTGTGTCGGGAGTAACTAATTGCGTTTTGTGGTTTATTTTATATGAATCCTCTGTTTCTTTTTCTTAATCTCGAATTGAATTGAATATGTTTCCTCCTTAACCCATTTCCATACATTTCTATTTTTGGTCATAATCTTTTAATTCTTCAATAGTTTTTATTTTTATTCCTTCATATTTCTTCGATCTGCTCTATCTACTTCCTTCTCGGTCTTCCCCTTCTACTTGCTATTTCTAATATTTGCCTTGTAATTTAAACATTATAAGATGATGACATTCTCCAGAGAATGAGGTAGAAACATTCTACCAACAAATTGAAGAAGCACTGAAAATGACAAAGAACAGGGAAATCACGGTAGTTATGGGCGATTTAATTGCAGAAGTCGGCAAGGGAAGAGCTGGAATAATAATGGGAGATCAAGTACTAGGGGAACGTAACGATAGAGGAGATCGTCTAATACATTTCTGCCAAGAACAAAGTCTAACATTCACAAACACGTTCTTTAAATTACCTATGAGACTATACATGGCGCTCACCAGCAGATAAACTGGAAAAAGTGGTAAGAAATCAAATCGATTATATAATGAATAAAAAGAGATATCGCAGCACCATCAAATCAGTTAAAACATATCCAGGAGTTGATGTTACATCAGACCATAACCCACTGATAGCTTATGTCAGGCTTAACCTTAAACATATTAGAAAACCCCAAAGGAATCTAAAATTAGATGTTAGAAAACTGAAAGAAGCTGATATAAAAAACAAACTCCAACAGAAACAATACGAAAACTTTGATAAATTAGATATGCAAACAGATATTAAAAGAACCGATAAGAAAGAGAGACAACTGGATGACCGACGAAATACTCGTCGGGATGGACCAAAGAAGACAAGCCAAGAACAAAGACAGTCACAATTACAAAATCATTAACAATGAAATCAGAAAAATTATAGGAGAGGCAAAACAAACTTACTATGAGGAAAAATGTAAAGCGATAAAAGATCTTCAGAACAAATACGACCCATTTAACCTACACAAAAAGATTAAAGAAATGGACAGGGCTGCAAAAAAGAGACCACAACACAACTTTTTAGATAAAAATGGAAATACTATGATAAAGACTGACGAAAATCTACAACGATGGAAATAATATGTTGAAGCGCTCTTCGACGACGAAAGAGGAAACCTACAAGACATATCCTTCGAGGACAGAGAAACAAGTATAGAAATTACAAAGGAAGAAATATTGTATGTACTAAAGAACACCAGAAACGAAAAAAGCCCGGGACCAGACCAACTGCCTATTGATTTCTTTAAAATAATAGAAAATGAGTACATGAATGTTCTATTAAATATCTTTAATGAAATTTATCAGTCGGATGGTATCCCTAATGAATGGTTGACTTCAACATTTATTTGTCCTCCAAAAAAAAAAAAATGCTAGAAAATTCGACACCACCGCATCATAAGCCTAATGTCTCATACACTTAAAACTTTATTAAAGATCAAATCTCTACGGATCCAATTTGGATTCCGTAGAGGCATAGGTACCCGTGAAGCTCTTTTTGCATTCAACCTACTAATCCAGAGATGCTTGGATGTGAATCAAGATATGTACGCCTGTTTCATAGATTACAGCAAGGCCACAAAGAGCTAATGGACGTCCTCAAAGCAAAACAATTACAATGACCTTCGAATTATAACAAATCTATATTATAAACAGCAAGCACACATACGCATTAGTTAACACACATTAGAAGAGTTCGAAATTAAAAGAGGAGTGCGACAAGGGTATGTATTGTCACCACTACTATTCAATGCATACTTTGAAGAAATTATGAAGAGAGCTCTTGAGGGAGAAACAGCAATAGAGTGCACAGCAACAGAATGAGAATAAATGTCAATGGAACACCAATTAACAACATTAGATATGTGGACGATACTGTCATAATAGCAGGCAACCTCCAAGACCTCCAAAAACTAATGAACAATATAGTTGAGTATGGAGAAGAATATGAATTATCAATAAAAACCAAGAAAACTAAATTTATGAGGATATCAAAAACCCAAAATAATGATGAAAGCCTGACAATTAACAGTAAAACTTTAGAATAAGTTGAAAACTACAATTATCTGGGCACAATAATTCATCACACAAACGATTACTACAAAGAAATCAAAGTTCGAATAGAGAAAGCACAAAAAAACCTTCACAAGAAAGGTACTTTTATACAAGGGACTTGTACTTAACGCCTCAACTACTAAAAAGTTGGGAGCATTTGAACTGTGGGTGTATAGAAGAATCCTGAAGATATCATGGACCGAGCATGTAACAAACAACGAAGTCATGAGAAGAATCAACAAAAGAATGGAAATATTCTAAACCATCAAGACACGTAAGCTGAGGCTAACCATCAATACCTGTGGCATGTTATGCGTAATGAAAGATACAACATACTTCAATTAATTATACAAGGGAAAATCCAGGGTAAGAGAAGTTTAGGAAGGAGAGGAATCTCATGGTTTCGTAACTTGAGGGAATATTCAGAGCGGCAGCATCTAGGATCAGAATAGCCTTAATGATTGCTAACCTCCGTCGCGGAGATGGCACGTGAAGAAGAATTTAAACATTCGTTGCCTTATAATTTTTTTTTTTGATTTCATCATATTAATATGTCCGAACCAGAACATTTGCTACTATTTAATGTACTCAATAATAGGTGTCTGCTTTTCATTTGTCTGGTATTATCATTTTTTGCTCTGTCCCATTATTATTGCTTCTATTATTGGGATTAATTCACAATTAATTGTAATGAAACTAACATTTTGTTTGTTTGTTTTGATTTACGAATTTTTCTTTTTTGAAAACATCAAACGTCAAAAAATATAAAATGTAATTTTTATTACATTCAATTGTGACTTAATCCCATATAAAAAAATGTTTGAAGATATATTTTTTACTGCCAAAACAACTCTAACGAAGTCTATCTGTTTGCAGATTAGAAAAGAAGAGGGAAGCTAAACGAAAACTTAGAAATGTTGAAATGAGGGAAATGCACAGCTTATTACCTAATGATGTCGAAAATCATGTAGATAATATTCAGGCTATACCAAACGGAGAAAGCAGTACAGTGGAAGTAGTGAAACCAGAAAAAGGGAAGGTAAGTAAAATACTTTATTTGCATAATTTAGACTTTTATTAATATTCGAATTATTAAGAAAACATCGATGCCGATGTCTTTTAACTTTGTTAAAAAATATACAATTTATTTAACCCCATTTCTCTTCAATTTATTGATAATTGTTTTATTGACATATAAAGCAATTATTTAATTTAATTAACCCAATTTAAACCGATTAATTTTAAATGGAACAAAACTATTAATAAAGAAATAATTTAATTTACTTTATAGACTATCAAAGTTGATTAATATCTAACATAAACAATGATAGAAGTGCCAAATAACAAATTAGGCCAGACTGCTATGATGATGAAGCCCAAAATATGACTTTCTATTTCATTCGCCCTTCGTCAGACATATTTATATTATAATATAGCGTCTAATCGTCTGCCATCTGGATATAATCCATTGATAAACGTCGTGTTTCCCTTTGAAATTTAATCGCGTTAATGTGTTTACTGTACGATCGTATTTTATGATTTGACCATGTTTTTGTAACTTGTAATCATTAACACCAAATGTTAAGTGAAAAATAGGATTGATTGGCATTTTTTATTCAGTTTCTATTATTTTTTCTGAGTTGTTAAATACCATTTAAAAAGAATAATGGCTGTTTCCTTCTCCACTACTAGAGAAGGTTCTCATTTCTTGGAAAAATCCACATTTTTTTCAATTTTTAAAAGTTGAAAAAAAACTTTCTTTTTAGTTAAGAAAAGTTTCTTGAAAAAAACACACATAAAAGACAGGTAGTATCATAACTGAAATTGAGAAGAAAATACTTCGACAGCCGCATCTGATGATGCGAGTTATGAAGATGATCAGGTGATCGTTGTTTCAACCGCTGCTGTCTATTCAAATGAACCTACAAATTCTGACGATAACTCTAACAATTCTGAGAGCACACCAAATTGTCGTTCCAGCCGCAATAATTTATCATCTAATTCTGCCACTCTTTCATCTGGGCCTAATAAACAGCTTGAAATTATTCCTAAAACTAATATACAGCTTGATGCTATTTCTTCAACTAGTTCACAGCTTGTCACTATTCCCACAACTAGCTTTGACAGAAAGTCTGCCGCGCCTTCCAGAAGACCTTGTGCAGAGCTTGGTGTAAAAAGAAAATTATTTGAGAATAAGCCCACTCCATCAATTCCTTCTACATCTGGGTCTTCAAGAACCTCTCTGTTAACACCATATGATCTTTCTCCTGTGCCATTATAGAAGAAAAAACCTCCAATCGTGGGCGTAAGCTAAGTAAGTGTTCAGTGATAACCTCTTCACCTTACAAAAATGAATTGATCCAATCTCCCAACAACGACATACCGGAGCAAAACGAAGTAGGAAAAGGCAAAGAAAAAAGAAAAGGGAAAGAAATAAAAAAGGAAAACGTAAGCAGGTTACCAAAGTCACAAATAACCAAAAAAAGAAATCGGTTCTAGTAGCGAGGATGAGGAGGAATATGTGCCTACAGATGATGAGAGCGATTACAATGAGAGTTTCCTTCTACACACCCTCCACAAGACGCAGCTGACGGACGTAACGTGTATGTTTTGCGAATCACTTTTTTCAAAGGATACTCTTGGTGAAATATGGGTCAAGTGCTTCATGTGCCATTTGTGGGCACATACCGAGTGCGTTGGGGCCGAAAAAGAATATGTGTGTGACTTTTGCAAATAGTTTTTCCTCTGGTAAAAAAAAAACTTGAGAAATTCAAACATATACGTCATTACCTATCAGTTATTTGATATATTCGTTCGTTCCTTTTCTGGAAACAGAAGACGATGCATCTTACATCATGAATCTTTACTTATTTATATTAAAACAAACTTATAGACGCTTAGATATTAGCAACTATAACTTCTCTGGTCGTATTTAGGTCCAGGTTATCACATCATATATCGTAAATAATTCATGTTTCTATACATATTAAAAATATACTAATCTTTTGAACAATGCGCTTGTTGAGAATCTGTTTCTCGGTTATTAGCTGTGCTTTAAATTTACTATGAATTGACTTCTCGAAAACATCCTGGATACTTATTTAAATTTATACAAATGCACCCTGTGTTCACACGTATTATTTTTGATACCAATTTATACGTTGTACAACTTTTATTGGGACCGGCAAGTTCGGAACAGCGACACCTGTTGTCGTAAATCAGCAAAATTTACTGCGCTTTCATGTTATATCGAGGTTACCGGATAACTGTCAAGGACGTAGTCCCAAAAAAGAATAAGAAGAAAAAGTAAGATTGAGGTTATGTCGGTATGTTATTAAAAGGTAAACGTTGTATGTAGTGTAAATACAAATAAATATTTTATTAAAAAACAGCATTACTGTTAATATGGATGCAATAATAAAAACTGGATTTGAGAAAGTAAATCACCGAATAACTTTTCAACCAAGCACTGAGTCAAAGGGAAAAGCTTTAGTAGTGGCAAATCATGTTAAGAATGTGGAAGAATTAAGAAAAATAAATTACCATAAATAATGCTAATGCATAAATATATAAATTAGCAGGTTAAGCCCAGGATATCATTATATTGGTTTGAAGAATTAATTTTTTCCCTGTAAACTTTTGGACAGCGAATATATCTTAGTTCATCTTTAGAAAAACTTGAACTTGATGCATTTTTGTAAACTTCAAAAAATAAAATTTAAACATTAAACTTGATTTTTGGGTTAAAGTGAAATCTAAGTGAGTGTTATGAAACTAAAATTTACAGTTAAAAGTGAACTTTTATTTATTATTTACTTCAAACTGACTTTAAAATCGGGCGCAAGAATAATGCATAATTTAGGTTATGTTACTTATGCTTTTTTATGATATAAATCCACCTTTCTCTTTTTAGTAATTTGTGCTTCGGAGTTGGAAACGAATAAAACTTAAATTAACAATTTTTTGTAGTATTTTTACAACTTCTAACAAAGCGTTAGAAGCTGAAACTAAATCCCATTTTCTTCAGTGACACAAGGTGTAAATAAACAAACTAATATAAAACATGACAATTGACAATATGAATTTATGAAATCTATGAAAGGTGCAGTAAAAAATGCAAGATTTCTCCGCTACTCGCGCACGATCGTTTCTCGTATCACATCCAAGTACTTGCACGTCGCCAATACATAGACACTGTTGTTAATGTACGGGTACTTTACTTAACCTCGAAATGCGAAAATTGTATTTACTCACGAGACAATGAGTTTCCGTTCGGAATACCGAGAAAGACTATACTGACTTAAGAAGATAGGATAGTTTTCGTTGGAAAATGTAAATATATACAAGTTAGTACAGTATCGAAGTACAAAATTGGTTGCCTAAAGATGGTGATATTAACTTAAAACTTTGTTCATTGAACGATATCACGGCAATCTAATTCTTCAGGGGTGTAACTTAAAAACGCCAAAAATTGAGTTAGTACAGTCTTCACTAGAAGAGTCGAATGTAAGTCTCAACTCGCAATCTGGGACAATTGTAAGCACGTTGAAGTTTGTAATAAAGTAAAAAGTACCATACATCTTTCTTTTTGGATAAATTTCAACCTAAAATCTATTTGAGCTAATGTAGTGAAAGCCCACACTAGACTATTATAATATCGCATAATCTCGTAATATTATTAGCTATTAAATCAAAAGTACACAAGTAAAAAATCATATTGTATTCCAAATAGTATACGTAAATGTATTTTACTTCTGTTTGATATTTCTAGGTTAAAGAACGCAAAAAACTTCCAAAGATTTATCCCGGTTGGAAGTTTTGACTCACGTTAACTTAGTTGTAATGCTACAACATCACGCGTGTTGATGGCAGATACTGGGTGAGTCAGCTAGAAGCTGTTTTAGGCATATACAAGAACTCTTCCTAATTCCCAGGACAGCCGATATTGCCTGTAAGTAGTCAAAATATCAGGCTGTCCTTTAGTATTTTACATTGTTTTTTGTAGTACACTTCTTAGGCTATTATGTTTATTAGCGTGTGATTGTGTAGTTCAATATTTCGTCTCATCTTTATTACTTTTAGCTTACACAAATATTGCTGAATTTTTATATCAACAATATAATTTCTATTTTCAAATTTTTAAGTGCACAGTTCGGTTTTCGGACTGGACTGGGCATGAAGGAATCTCTTTTTACATGACAACTACTGTTAAGAAAATGCCAAAATCATATAATGTTTTGCTGATTGGTTGAAGGCCTTTGATAAAATAAACCACGTCAAACTTCTACTAAAGCTGTATGACTGTAAGGCCGAATAAAAACCTGTACTGGCAGTAAGCAGCAAAAATCACTGTTAAAACAGATACCTATTAATAGAGGAGTACGACAGGGCTGTGTGTTGTTGCCTATATTATTTGTACTCTGAAGCAAACTTCAACAAAGCTTTTGAAAACATACAAACTTGTATAAAAATTAATGGAATTAAAATTTCAAATATCAGATATGAAGATGCTATAATTTTGATTAAAGACTCAGATATAGGTATAGATATAGAAGATATAGGTCTTCAAAACCGTATCCCCTGAAGGGCCGCTTAAGCCCAAAGCAGGGAATTCAGGGAAAAAGTCTGTTGGATAGGCAGAGAAGCGAAAACATAGGAAAAGCATGCAATATAGAAGACATAAATGAATGGGTGACAAAACGGAAACAAGAGTGGAACGAACACATTAGTGGAACGGCAGAAGATAGAATAGTACGAACAGCACGAGTTAAGTCACCAAATGGACAAAGAAATATTGGCAGATCAAGAAAAAGAAACGGGCTTTAAAGCCTACATACAAGAAGGAAGAAGAAGAAGAAGAAGACAAGATAGAGGCATTTAAGATGTGATGTGATTAACATATATAAACAGATTCGTTTTTAACATAGAAATAAAGCATCCTATAATATAGCAGAGTGTGGTCTGCTCTTTTAGGACCTACGTATACAAAGATTATATTGGAAAACAGTTTTGTAATGTATAAAATCCTGTAATTAATTTTGGGTATTTCCTAGTCACTTAATTTAATACTCCAGGAAACGAAGCTACCAAAACAACAAAATGGAAATCAGAAGTCAGAATAAATGGACAACTTACAGAACATATAGAAATAGCCAGTAGAATAAGGCAAGGGGATTCATTGAGCCCCATGCTCTTCAATTTGATCATAGATGAAGTCATCAAAAGTGTTAACAAGGGAAGAGGATACAGAATGGGAAACAAAGAAATAAAAACACTTGCAGATCTAGCTCAGTTCTACCTCAGACCAAAAGAAGGCACTGAGGATGATCTGAGCTAGATCTAAAACGTTATGTATCTATAAATCTGGACGACACTTTTAACAAGTTTTCATTCAATGTTTTTATACCAATATACAAATTTTGAAGTTTTTTACTTCTGTATAAGTTTTCTAAGTGGTATATTCGTTTTATGAACTTTTTAAAATTAAATTATTAGAAGAAGTTTTCACTAAATAAACAAAATTTGTTTAATTTACTTATATTTGTATTTTGAGAACGATTTCCGAAGTGGAAATTGAAACGTCAATAGACGTATGTTTATCTTTAATTGTGGCTTATTCCCAGTTAAATAGTAATCATCTTTAATTCTTATACAACAAATGCCTTCTTCGAGTCAATAAAACATAGGAATGCGGGTCTATTGTATTCAAATGGTTTCTCTGTAATCTGTTTTATGACGAACATTGCATCTATACATTATAGTTGTACCTCTGTAGTTAGCCAAGCCACTCAATCCACCCAAACAGCTATACCACTACACCAGACGGGGTTAAGCAATTCGTTAGGAATTTGAACAGATATAGTAAATTTTTAAAGATGTTCAAAATTTCATCAGTAACAAAACAATTATGAAAATTATGAAATTTTGGTTAATAGAATTCTATTGGGTTTTTGCGATCTCGGGTTTCATATATAAAGTTAATTGTCACTTTAAACTAGGCATTTAATCTCATCTCTGCCTTTTTAAATAACAAAAAAATAATAGAAGATGATTTTAGGAAATTATTCTCTAACACTGGGCATATTTTTTCTAGACTTCGACTGCAATTTAAGTAATACTAGCATCTATTACCCTCATTATATTCCATGCAAATATATGTACCAATGGTTTATTGGTACTTATTATAAACGGGTTTATTGAAACTTTAAATGTTTTATGTATATTTCAGAAATGGTACGATGGTCTCCTTGTTATGGTAAAGGCATTTGCTAGCTTCAAATTATTTTTGGATTTACATTTCCTATTATTGGCTTTAACAACGCTCCTGGCTGGTACATGGTTCTTGATTCCATATTTTTATTTAGCTGATCATATGTTGGAAAGTGGTTACGATGAAAACCAAGCATCAGTAGCTGTTTCAGTAATTGGATTTATGAACATTATAGGCATGGTGAGTATCGATTTTTTTATAAACATATCGATTTGTTCAATGTTTTGTTATAAGGGTTTATTTAAAATAATCGTTAAATTATAGGGGGACATAATTAATGAAAAATTCGTATCAAAGTACTGTCAGATTAGACCTATTTTTTTATAAACAAAGGCCGAAGTTTTTTGCCTGTAGTAATTTTTGAGTTGGGAAACTATTGTCTTAGGAAGAGTGAATAATACGGATGGCAAAAAAATATACATCAATATATCCGTATCATATGATACATCGAACGAAGATATCGATATACGATATATATACCTAATCCAGTAAAATAAACCAAAAAAGGGGGCAAACCTCGGAATGAAAAATAATAAGCTGAAAATTTGCATACGTCTTTATTTTGATGGTATAAAACTTACCTCAAAAGTCTCATATAATCACGTGTCCGCGACTTAAGATATTTAAGGTCAAAGGTCACGAAAATGAGTTTTCTGCAAATATCTCGTTTCCCTTACACTTAATGACATTTAAGGTGGTAAGAAAAATTGTAGAATGGAAAATTCTCTTCAATGTTTGTCTGAAGTACTTTTATGTACCTTCAACCCTTCTTAAATATAGCGCAAAGAGTGGGGGACCGCTTACCTGTGTATACGGTAACGCGAAGTCAGCCAGTAGGATTCAATAAATAATAAGTTATATAGTTAATTATTCACTTAAAATACTATTATTATCATTAAATTTTTATTATTTATTATTTAATAAACTATATTTATAGATATTAATTATAAAATATATATTTTTTATATATTTATTTTATTTTTAACAAACATACAATATTAAATGAAATATTTCAAATGAATATGGTAGTGGTTTATAATCAATGCGACAAGGTAATGTCAAAAATTATAGGTTATATTTGAGATAATTTATTTACGAAAATAGGCAACCAGTTCTACAACGGACGGATCGCTGTGATAAAATGAACCTTACTGCATGTGCGGAGTTATTTTTGTGCCATTCCAAAGACTGCGAAAGATATAGTTTATATTTGAAGTCACATTTACGTAGGCCGCTATATAGCACCCTCCGCATTTTATGCTTTCCGCAGTGAAAGGGTTAAAGAAAACATCTGAATTTGGTTTCGACAATTAGAAATCTTCGGATTTCGTGTTACGTGGTTTATATTTACTTGGCTTTAAATGTTATCCCAACTCTGTATATAAATAAAGTGTAGACAATTATCTAGACGGTTATAATTTAGCTGAGAATATCGTGTGCAATAATAGACCAGAGAAATTAGCAGATACAAAGCTTTTTTTGTGGCACTCTTTGGTACAGGTATCTAACAACTGCTTTTGATAAATTTGGTGATAACAAAATATGTAATTAACCAAATATGGAAAAGGATAAACGTCATTTTTGACTTATAAACAATATATAAACAATGTTATTTAGTTTTAATTACTAAAGGTGAAAACCAATAAGTTATATGGAAAAGTGACACAATTTTACTGAAAACGCATAGAAAATCATTTAAAATGGGAGTTTATAAAATATTTATGTTTATTTGTTGTTTAATTATTGAAAAAATAGCTTCAAAAGTCGATTTTTGAAAATAATTAACAATTTTTTAATGCACAATAAACTTTAATTTCGCGTGACAATAGGGACAATATCACATGTACGATGTCTGGCTATTAAATAGCGGGACTGCTTACGAAAAGAGTTTTATTTTAAAAATTAATCTACAATCGAATGCTATCCTTCAATATATTCCCCTTTCCTCGCCAAACACCGTTCAATTCGTTTTTTCCATTGGTCAAAGCAATGTTGGAAGTTTTCTTTTATTAGAGAGTTTAGGAACTCTCATCGACTCGAACCGGATTCCTTTTAAGGCAGACTTGATCTTCAGAAACAGGAAAAAGTCACAGGGAGCTAAATCAGGCGAGTGTTCGAGCACTGGAATGCCTCTAGTGGCTAAATAACGCTTCACAGACAGCTCGTTATGGGCGGGTGCGTTGTTCTGGGGCAAGATTCACGGCTTGTTTTTCCACAACTCCGGCCGTTCCTTACGAACTCGCTCTCACAGCGTTGCCAAAACTTTCAAATAGTAAGCTTGGTTTACAGTTTAATCTTCTAGAACCCATTCAGTCATCTTCTTCTTCTAGTTCCATGACTGTTATCGATAGTTGGGATATCATGTTGGCTACCATATTCGCTATCGTGACTTCATTGATAGCAGCTCTAAATAACGATGTAGTTGATTTTTCATACCATTGCCTTAGATTTTTCAGCCATGATGTTCTTCTACCAGCACCACGATTACCATGGATCTTTCCCTGGATGATCAGATGTAAAAGATCATATTTTTCAGGGTGCCTCATAATGTGACCGAAGTATTCCAGCTTGCGTTTCTTTATTATATTGACCGGTTGTGTTGTTTGATTCAGCCGTCTAAGGACCTCCTCATTTTAACTCTGTCGATCAAACTTATTTTTAGTAGTCGTCTGTATAGCCACATCTCAAAGGCTGTCAAGTGGTTAAGGATAGCCTCAGTTAGAGTCCATGCTTCCACTCCATACAGCAGGACAGGAAATATGTAGCAAGATGTCATTCGAAGTCTAAAGACAATGCTAAGATCGTGACTGCAAAGTACGTTTCTCATTTTTACAAAGGCAGCTCGGGCTTGTTCTATTCGGCTTTTAATTTCTGCGGTTAGACGCCAGCTCTCATTGATATTACTGCCGAGATACACGAGTTTCTCTACTCTGTCCAGTTTGGCATCTCCGACTTTTATACCGTCATCCTGTATATAATTTTGTTTGCAAACTATCACATTTTAGTTTTCTTAACGTTGTGTTTTAATCCATACTGGTCACAAGTCTGTTTTGTCTGTCAAACCACCCTTAAGGGGAGCGATTTTTCTGGTTTGCGCTTAAAATTAGTAAAATTCCAAAAATAGAATTTATGATATATCACAGTGCTCTGCTAGATTTTTATGAATTTATTACCACACTAGTAATTATGCACCCCTTAACTACTCCTTATGAGAAGTTAATCATTCTGTTGGGATAATATTTAAGGTGATAAAACATCTATTTTTACAATTTGACTGTACTTACCCCTCATTTTAAAGGATTTTCTATGCGATTTTAGTAAAATTGTGTCACTGTTCCATATTATCGATCTTCATCTTAAGTATTTAAAATCAAATAGCGATTTTACATTATTTATAAGTAAAAAATGACGTTTAATCTTTTGCATATTTTGTTTATCACATATTTTAATCACCAAATGTATCAAAAGCAGTTATTAGATATCTGTATCAACGACTGTCATGGGAAATCGTTAGTTCCCTGGTCTACAAAGCATCACTTGTTTGATTAGTTTTGTTTTAGGTATTATTAGGTTGGATAGGTGACCGTTGGCATGTCGCTAAAACCTTTTCTATATCTTTGGTACTATGCGGTGTTAGCATTTGGGGAATTATGTTCTTTACAAGTAATTATATACTTTTAATCGGATGCAGTGCCTCATTTGGATTCTTCTTTTCAAGCTGTTTTTCATTGACTCCGTCCCTGCTGGGTGAATTGGTATCACTCGATGATTTCACCATGGGTTATGGATTGATCTTGCTGTGTGAAGGCAGTGGACATTTAATTGGACCTCCTCTAGCTGGTAAGTAACCCCAATAGATTTTTTTATTATTAGTAGACAGTAAGAAATAATTTTTAGTAAGGAGATCCTTGACTGACATAAATTTAAAACAAACTCTTCGTCTCAAACCAATATAAACTTAATTATTATAAAGATTGTATTCAGTTGTTTGATTTGCTTAAAAGATAATTTTAAAAATAATTTTTTTCTTCTTTTTGTGCCCTGCTCAGGAAGGGGTGCAGAGGATATGTTAAACCATTCCTTCAGGTTTCTTAACCATGATATTCTTCTTCAACCTGGCTCCCTTCTTCCATCTATCTTGCCTTGTACATATTATTAAATGAAGTATATTGTTATATCTCTCTGGGTGATGCATGAAATGCTCAAATTACGAACTACGAACAACTTATTCACAGAATTCTCCGATACACTCAGATTTCAAAGGCTTTCAGTTTTCTTAAAAGAGTATTCGGTAAAGTCCAACCTTCGACACCTTATAAAAGAAGATAGCACACATATCATTTTACTAATCTATTTTTCAGGTCTCAAAGTAATATTGTTCCCACATAAATGGGTTCTCTTCAGTAGTTCTCTATAAATGTTAACACTTCTGGTCGTATTGGTGTTTAGCTTCAGTCCATAATGATACGCTGTTGCACTCTGCTCTCATTTCTTCTTTAGCCTTAAGTATCTAACTTTGGACATAGGCCTCCCCAAATCAATCCCGCGTTTTCTATTTTGCGCCACTTGCTTCCAGTGGTGCCCTCCGATCTTCTTAATATCATCAGCGTCATCCGCTCGCATTTACGAAGGTTAAAATAGGAGCATCCACTGGCCGAGGTTAAGCGCCCCGAAATCCGCTGTCTATTGTTTGGCCTATCAGGCCTATCTTCAGGCCGTAAGTCCACACTATTTTTAATTATTGTCATCAGTTGCCATCTAGAACACATTCAGACTAGGTCTAAGAGTCAACAACAACCCCTATTAGGAGTCTTACGTTGCCATGTAGAATATCTGTTAAATACTTTAACATCAAAAGAAGTGAAAGATGAATTGTATGAAGAATTAGTCATTATCTGAAGAAATGTCCAAACAAAATATTCAAATTATACGCGACGCCAATGCAAAGGTCGGAAGAGAAGATATATATAAAAACATAACAGGGGGTGAAAGTAAACATTTGAATACAAATGGTAATGGCCAAGGATTGATTACATTCGCAATTGAAAACAGGATGAAAATAAGTACGCATTTCAGAAGAAAAAAATATATTCAAAGGAACGTGGAAAATTCCGGGATCAAATGGAACTAATCAAATAGACCACATCTTAATACAAGAGAAATTCGCCAATTTAATATAACAAATGTGAAAACTTGCAGAGGGGCTGACGTAGACTCGGATCATTTTTTGGTTAGAATTAATATGAGAGAAGCAATAATTAAAAAAAGCATAAACGGAAAAAGAAAGTGCAACGTAAATTTAATTTTGAAAAACTGCGAAAATTTGAAGTAGTGCAGGACTATCAAAAAGATATACAAGAACCCTACGCCAAGCAAGATAGTACCACTGTGAGTAACATACCAAGAACAAAAACTTTAAAAAAATCACGGGTTCGATGACGAATGTAGAACAGAGTTAAAAAAAAGATCAGATTTGAGATTAAAAAGTTTACAATCGCAAAAACAAGGTGACCTAGAAAGGTATGCCGAACAACGAAATACGACAAAGCGTTTCATAAGCGTATTAGTATTTATGCACCTTGTGTTCCCGCTCATACCTCGGGGTGTTGACTATAGACTGTATCGCTCGTCCAGCATGCCATAGCATGAAACAAACACAAGGATCTACAGACCGAGAATTTGGCATCCAAATTCCACTGATTCGCGCAATCGTACTTGTAAGTTCGTATAGTCGGCTGGAGTTACAATTTGCCAAATTTAAATGTAATCGTTTCTACTCATTCATATTAATATTATAATGTATAATATATTAAAGTTTTTAATATTGGTAATATTATTAAAGCTTTTAATACTATTTTTTAATATTAAGAATAATATTAAGTAATTAAATATTGCGTCTTACTTAAAAAAAGTACGAGATAAACTCGTTTTTTATATCTTTACGTATGCTAAGGGTAATAAATTAAAATCCTTCAATACAAGACTAAAGGTAGGTACCTATAATTTGAATAAGCTGGTTTTGCCCATACTGACTTTCTAATTCTAATTACCTACTAATTTGCATAACAGTCAGATATTGTACCTGGTCATAATGCTGTTTTAATATTAGGATTTTCATTTCGCTTGTTGAAACTTCATCCGATATTAATTTCTTGGAAATTTTTATAAGGCTGAGAGTACTTAATCGGAATACTCGAGTATTGTTGAAAAAAACTGAAATTGAAGGTACTACACAATCGAAGAACTCAAAAAAATTAAACATTTCCGGTATTCTTTTTCCAGATCGTATTTTGTTTTCGAGATATATTTAAATTTGGGAATTTTTTATTATTTTTCCACTTTTTTCAGGTTCTTTTTTAATTTAATTTCAGTATATAAAAGCCTTTACAATATTATCCAAATTTTATTTGGAAGTTAATCTTAACTGTTCAGAAACAATTTGCTATTTAGGAAATGAAAGTTTGTTTTTTTTTCCTTAGTTCTTAATTTGCTATAACATTTCTCATTTGATTTAATAAAAAATATTGTAAATTCATTTTTTTGAATAATTATAACGACTTACATCCGAGTAGCTTAACACAATTAAAGAAAATATAACGAATACGCTCACGACTCGGAACTGAGTCTTTTCTTCTTTTCGCATAAAATATTACAAATTTATTTAAAATACCCTTTATTTAATATATACTTTATTTATTCATCACAATTAAAAAAAAAATACTAGTCAGCACAGCGGTTGATTTCCATGAAAATACGCTAAGCAGTGATAATGATTGCATGTACCTAAGTTAATATTTTTGTCTTTTGGTTGGTGTTATATTGGAAATTTCCCCTCTCAAGGCATTTGCAAGAAAATTGCACTTTCATGTAAAAAACGAGTTATTTATCTCGTACTTTTTTTAAGCAAGGCGCAATATTTAATTACTTAATATTAATATTAATATTAAAAAATAGTATTAAAAGCTTTAATAATATTACCAATATTAAAAACTTTAATATATTATACATTATAATATTAATATGAATGAGTAGAAACGATTACATTTAAATTTGGCAAATTGTAACTCCAGCCGACTATACGAACTTACAAGTACGATTGCGCGAATCAGTGGAATTTGGATGCCAAATTCTCGGTCTGTAGATCCTTGTTGAAGGATAGGGTGCGCGTCATTTTTACAATGGAGACACCCCAACTCCATGGCCTGACTTGGAAACATACTTTAACATCACATATTTTTAACAATAATGTAACACACAACAAATTTTGTAACTTTTTAAGGGTTCTTACCCAGATATTAACTTTTAATTTTTATATAAACAATTAATATTTGTTATTTTTTAGGATACATCTCGGACGTTTCGAAATCCTGGGCTCAGTCGTTTTACCAATCAGGGCTGTGGATCATCGTGGCTGGTTTATTGGTAGGAACTGTAGCGTTTACGAACAACAGAAAAATACGATTCCCGTGCTGCAATCACTAGTTCTACTCAGCTCGAGCTCGAGAGTTTGGTATCGGTTGCTATTGTTGTACTTACGTAAACATTTACCGCACTTAAAACAGAAATCTGTAACTGCTATTCGTCAAGTTGCGGCTGCCGTTATATGAAAAAATACGTCGATCAAGCAACAAAAATTAAGTGTATAATAAGACAAAAGCCTCATTTACTATCAAACTGTTACGTGCCATGAAAAAATGTGTTTTCTACGAAATCAAAATGAAATTCAACATATATATTATAATATTAATTGTAGGACATTCAAAATAGGTCGCTATATAAATCGAATATGAAACAAATATATCGTCTTGTAACAGCATCAACAGCTATTCCATCTATCGTCAACTGTAAGTCTGTCTCCCTTGGGTGTGTCCATTCATTTCTGTTTGTTGTTTTTTGCATCCATTCGTGACCAGCCATTCTCTCGATGTTATCAGCCTATCTGGTTTGAGGTTGTATACAGAGTGATCAACTTTTGTGACAAAGTACGTTTTATCCAAGTTAAATACAGTCCATCTAATTTACTTACCGTTGCACGTCATTATCATTGACAGAGATCGAAGTTGACATAGTTGCCAAAGTATAAAAAATCCTGCATCCATTTTAAATCAAATAGGTCACATAATTCTTGCAAAAGTGGATTATAAAACAAAACAAATTAATATTTAATGTAAATAAATAGAAACAAAACAAGAGTTTTATTATTAATTTTATTTATTAAATAGGTAAAAGTATAAAACAAGAGGTATTCATTTTAAAATTCAAAATAATAAAGTACAAAAAGTGGCAACACCGCAACTGTCAAATAAGTGTTACCAATTTATTCCAAAATATCACCTTCGTTCGATTACAGTTACAGTGTGTTCCGAACAAATTTTCTTCATAAAAACGCTTATAATGCATTTATACAAATTAAATGAAACATATTATTGTGTATTTCTTTAAGTTAACATTATTAGAAATTTTTAAATATTATTTCTACGCGTATATAATAAAATATGTCTAGTGGCTGTAATGCCAGTGTACTAAGCAAAGTGATTCTAAAAAAGAACACACCTACCGCCTAAATATTTCGTGTTGGTATCATGTGACCTCACAAGCTATGACGCGGATGACGTGCAACGGTAAGTAAATTAGATGAAGTATATTATCTTTCTCCAATAATTCCCCATATATAATTCCCCAAAAATGGTTAGTGTCAACTTTTATAAATCTAAAGACTGATATGTTTTTTGTACACACTTATGACAAGTCAAAAGAAAAGGCAAAAAAGTATTTTTGAAGTGTGCATATTTTTTAATAATTCCTACAACATACAAAAAACCGACACTGGACTTCACAGACACATTAAAAAATTTTTGTCATGGTACGGGTGTAAGAACACGACCATTGTTTGCTCTGAGGAGGTAGACAGAATAGAGTTCTATCTTATGTTATGGATTTCACCAGAAGGGAAATTTTTTCTTATAATTTTAATAAAACTATATCTTTTACTGAACTTTAACAAAAAAATTTGTATGATTTACTCAGTGACAAACCAAAGAAGCAAATGTATACTGGAACTATGGTAGGAAGCCGCTAAAAGGTATATTTGGAAGAAGAAAAGCACCAAAAGAGCAACAAGTGCAAGAGCTATGAATGCTCCTAGCCCAAGAAGTCCCGCTATAGGTAATATTAATATTTCAATGAATCAAAAAGAAAATACCCATGAAAGCAAACGGGTAAAATTACAAATAGTAGACTTGGCTGGCAGTGAGAGGCCCAAAAAGACCGGAGCCGTTGGAACCGATTTCCAACAATGTATTACTATTAACAAATTGTTGGTTGCACTGGGAAATGTAATCAGTTGCCTTGGAGATGAAAAGTTCAGCACGTGTTCTTTCCTTATAGAGACAGTACTCTAAATAGGCTGTTAAAATATGTATTTGGAGAGAAATATTATTACGCTGTTGATAGCCAGCATTAGACCAGTTGATACCAATTTAGAAGAAACTACTTGCACACTTTGATACGCGGATAAGGTGAAAAAATAAAGAATAAACCTATAGTTAATCCAAATTCAGAGGTTGCTGAACTTGGACTTTCCTAAAAACAGCCATTAGTATATGGTCGAATAAAAACGAAAATATCTATCTCAAAACTAGGAAAAGACATTTCAGTTGACCAGTTGCTGCTGCACTTTTTAACAACACCAATTTATATGAAAAAATAATAAACTTGTGGGATTAAAAACTTTGTGAGGGGATAACTGGTGATTAGTAGTTTGGATTCCAAAACGGTATGGGTACTCGAGAAGCTCTTTTTTACATGCGAATACTCTTACAAAAGAGCATTGAGTTTAGGAAAAATATTTACGTATGTTTCATAGATCTCGAAAAAGCCTTTGATAGAGTATCACATACATTATTATTTCAATACTTAGACTCAGTTGGTTTGGACACGTATGACATTAGATTGCTCAAAAATCTTTACTACAATCAGACCGCTTGTGTTAAGGTGGACCAAGAGGTTTCAGCTAAAGTTTCTATTAAGCGTGGTCTCAGACGGGGATGTATTATGTCACCGATGTTGTTGAATGCCTACACTGAACCAGTTTTTGAAATAGCGTTAAATAATCACCGCGAAGGTGGTGAAATTATTAATAACATCAGATACGCCGATGACACCGCAATAATGTCAGAGAGTCTAGAAGATGTTCAAACCCTGTTGAATGCTGTAAACAACGAATGCACTGAAAAGGGCTTAACAATCAACGCAAAAAAAAACAAAATGGGTGATGGTCGGAAAAATTAATATCGAAGACTCAGTACTAAGATTAGATAACAAAATCCTGGGAACAGTGAAACACTTTATATATCTGGGTAGCTGGATTGACTGCAGGGTTGAAAGTGACGAGGAAATTTCGACCAGAATAGAACTCGCACGGAAAAACTTTATGAACTGGCGTTCTGTATTATGCAGTAGAAGTCTGTCGTTGACCACACGTCTACCATCGTTGACTACATCTGGGGGCTACCAAATCGTAAATTGAAGTTATCCTTGAATGATCATAAGAAAAACTCTTAGCTGCATTTTGATTCAGGGTATTTTTCTATAAACATATTGTATAAAAATGAAAAAGACAGTTAAGGTTTGATTTCATGTACAAAGCGTCTATGTATCTGTTTATACGTATTTCGCCCTAATAGGACTCATCAGAACAGCTATTCATAGGCGTTCTCAACGTGAAAAATAAATCTTTTCTGTCTCCATTAACATTTTTATCAACGTCTGTTTTGCCTTGCAATTCTTAGAAGGCTTAGATTAAGGCAGAAATCTGAATTGGTTTCAAAACTATTTTACGGATTTATGTTGTATAAAGTTGTAACATTCAGTCTTGCGTCCAAATATTTTATAGTCTTTCCTGCATATTAACTTTCTTTTAATGGATAACTTTCAATATATTGTCTTATTAGTAACCTGGCATGACCACTGATTGCATTAGTGTCAATTTTTCTCCACGAAGATCTTTGGGAGTTTTACCCATTATTAATAATGAACCAAGCTTTCTAATACGACATATTTTAAAGCCATATAGCGACTTAAATGCTTCTAAACATACTTTTTCTCTGGCTTCACCCACAAGTACTTCCTATATAAAATAAACATTATGAGCAGCCCTAGCTTCTTCCGTCGCTAGTAATGATTTGTTCTTCATTCATCGCAATTTTTACAAATGCAATAAAATGGTGCTAAAACAACTTCAACCTCACAAAAACAATCAAAATTGTGGTTATTTAATCAGGGATTCACAGAATACAATAATTTACGGTACAATATAGATGTTGATAGTGTTGGCTACAAAAACATTCTAAGTTACTGACATAGAATCTTTTGGTTTACAATGATATATTTCAGCTCCCTATTTAACATACATAGAGAGACCAGACTTAGAATGTTTTTGCACCAAAAGAGGCAATACAGTTCATAAAACAAATTTCGATCAAAATGTCAAAAATGAAAAAAAAAACTACTTAGAATGTTTTTGTTTACACCGATTTAACTGGCCTAGAAATATATTATAAAAATTGTCTAAACTTACCTTTTACCAATCACTTTTTATTTATTATGTGAAATATTGTGAAATTACCTATAGTTAAATGATTGAGATTGGTTGTGTAACAACCTTGATATTTTATGATTTAAAACATTGTGATTTCTAACTATAAATATATTATAATTGTTTTAATAAGATACCAATGATTGACTCTATTTATCCACTTGTTAGTTGTCACACTTAACATTTTTGTAAAATCTACTTAATTAGAAAAATGTATTTATTAGGGGAGATCGGGGTGGGTTGGCAAAGGTTTTGAAATAACTGTTTTTGTAAAAGTTTAAACAAACAATTACTTAAAATGTAAAAGAAAATTTCACTCACTTTTTTATTAAAAAATCGACAAAAGAAATCAAGGAAAACAAGATAAGCAACTTTGTTTTACCCAAGTGTTATTTTTATCTTGTCTATTACTATGATAAGCAAATTGGACTATGCAAAAAAAATAAGCACTCTAGAAAAGTGACATAACTTACGCCAATAATTCCCCGATCTCTCTCCTCCGCATAAAACTTTAAAAATTATTTAATTAACGACTGATGAAACTACTTAAGTAGATACTATCTACACGGCCCCGAAGAATTAAGTGGACAAATCTAAGTAAAATTAAAAGTCAGTAAAAGTACGCCAAAAATTTCTTCGATATTGAAGAAACGGAATGCCATTCATAATCCAGAGTAACAGTTTGCGCTATTTGATCTGGCATTATTGTAAATTATTCTTTTTTATTAAAAACAGTTTACTTTCCTGAAAAATCAGCCCACAATACATCAAAAAGGAATACGATCAATTTAACAAACATTATTTTATAAGTACATACTCGATTTACCGAGAGTACCTTAACAAAACTTTCTTTTCATCCAAACAAAATAAAAAATAAATTCTTCTTTTTTAAAGGTCGATTCAAACACATTAATCCCGTCACAGTCCCGGCGCAGAACCGGTCCTGTTTGGTCACAAAACTATTTACTATCTGACAGCTGGGAAGCTGTTCGTCAACTGATAAATGTGAATGCCGGCGGCATATTTCTATTAAAGAATATTTTGTATGACGGATTGTTCGGTTCGGCGCCGGGACTGTGACGAGACGTGACTGATGTGTGAATCGACCTTAAGAATAATAAAAAATAAATTAAATTGTTGCAGCATTATTACTTACTTAAAGAGGATATTATTGCCTCGTCTGCATAACAAATTATTTTAAGTTGATTTTCTCCTATTTGGTATCCTTTATAAGAGATGTTACTTTGTTTATAATTTTGCCCATGAGTAGTTAAAGAAGGGGCTTAAACTGTCGCCTTGTTTAATTCCTCCGGTGTTGGAATATTTTCAGTGAATTGGTCTCTTGCTCTAACTTTGGTTACATTGTTGTTATTTAGGTTGTGGACTATCTTTGTTATGTTGGTCGGTGTTTTATTTTCTATTAACATATTTAGAATGTCTCCAAGGCCAACCCTATCAAACGCCTTCGTCAGATCAATGATGAAAATATACGCTGGCATGTCGAACTCTATAGCCTTTTCTTTTATTTGTTATATTATGAATACTGTATCTGTTATAGACCGCCCTCTTGTAAAACTTTGTCGTTCTTCAGTATTAGTGATTTGCCTTTACAATTTGTCCTTAAGAATATTCGTGAAAAGTTTTATCGTTGTATTTAAGAGGGTTATTCCTCTATAGTTTTGTGGGCAGGTTTTTTGTCCTTTTTTAAATATGGGGATTGTGATGCTCGTATGCCATTTCTCTGGTTTTTCTGTGTCATTTAAGATTTTGTTAAATAGTTGTGATAGTTTACTTGCAAGTTCAGTGCCTCCATATTTTAAGAGTTCATTGGGTATACCATCTGTTCCAGGTGATTTTCTGTGTTTGAGTTTCTAGATCTTTGCTTATAGGTACTTTCTTGGTCTGCATGAACTCGTTAACTGGTTTTTTCCCATTCCGAAGTATTTTCCATACTTTTTTTTGGGTACCATGTAGGTCGTAGTCCATGTCGCTGGTGATGAATTTAGCCCAATGTTCTCATTTGATTGATTTTATTCTTGCGTTTACTTTGTTGCTTACTTGGACATATTCTGCGAGAGCTTCTTCCGATTGTGTGCTTTTATATCTCAGGTAGCATTTGCGTTTTAATTCTTTTCGAGTTCTTTTACCTCTTGACAAAACCACGGTTCTGCTGCTTGGTTGATGCATTTCCTGATTTTTTGCCAAGTATCTTTTACTCTCATTCTGGTTGTAATTCGATCTCTTTTAGTTTGCTGGTAATCCTGTTCTTATAAAGGAGTTTTATACTCTCTGTTGCTAGCGACTCTGTATTGTGTTTTTCAATGAGCATTGGGGGTTTTCTGTTTCGTTGCGGACGTTCTAGTAGCATCTTGCATAAAACAAGGTTGTGATCGGTCCCCAGATTAGCAGATGGTAGGGCTCTGACATTAAGTACTTGTGACGGTGTTATCACTCGATTTGTGATTATAAAATCTATCATTGATCGGTGGCCTCGATTATTGTTAAAAGTGTATTTATGTTGGTCTTTATGAAGAAATATGTGATTCTCATTTCATTTCTAGCGCAAAAGTCTATTAGTGCTTCGCCGTTTTCATTAATTATTTGCCAGGTTCAATTGGGTTAATTAGTTCTTCTTCTACTTTTGACTTTATTGTATTGTTTTGGTAGATATTTTTTATTGTTTTGATTATTCCTAGAGATAACTCTCTTGCGTACAATAAGGTCCTTTAGCCCTTAAGAACAGGGTCAAATGCCTTCTTAAGGTTCACGAAACATTTCATGCACTTGCCTTATTATAAATATAACGTCGGCACATGATCTTCCCGACCTAACACCTTGTAGTTCTTCTGCTAGTGTTATAATTGCATTCAGTTTATTTGTTATCACTTCGGTTGTTAATTTTGGTGTTTTGTTTAATAAACTAATTTCTTACTTTTAAACTGGGAATAAACCACAATTAAAGATAAAAATACGTTTATTGACGTTTCAATTTCCACTTCGGAAATCGTTCTCAAAATACAAACAGTAAATTAAACAAATTTTGTTTTTTTGTTACATAGTGAAAAATTCTTCTAATAATTTAATTTTATCTGACTCATTTATATTGACAATTCAGACATACATTATGCATTTTAAAGTAGACGACTTTAAAATGATATTGCCAATATTGTTGAGTTGCGCTCCTGGGACGACTTTACTTATAAGATAGTTCATTCGATTACATGAAATCAACTTTAACTTGAGAATATCCGTCAGAAAAAATCATAGCATGTAATTCGTCTTTAAAAAGACAAACACATGACATGATGACAGTAAAATTCTCTTGTTAGTGATTCCATAGTAAATTATGAGGGAAAACCAGGAAAAAACCTCATAATACTATCCCGACATTGTAAGTATTTGTTCGTGAATTTAGTTTACCTTCAACAAACATCAAAATTCTGATTTTAGATGTTACGTTATTTAAAAAACATAAATCATGTATCCTCTATATGTTACTGACTTACTAATACTGGTATTTTCTTATTAATAACTTCCTCTTTCAATATTGGTAACCAGATCCTACTACATTCTGCCGAGGAATTTGCGACACAATTGGCTTCATTTAGCATAATTAGAGCCGCTTCTTTGATTTTTCTTTTTTTACTATCCGTTTCTTTTAGGACTACATTTGAATTATTCCATTGAACCCTATGTTCATTATCCCATGCGTGTTTACAGATTTGAGATCTATCAAATTCTTTATTTTTAATATAAGATTGATGTTCACTTATTCTAACATTTAATGGCCTTGATGATTCACCTAAATAAAACTGATCGCATTCACAAGGTATTTTATAAATGCAATTCTTTGTCCTTTCTTGTTCATTGTTAGGTTTGGTTTTGGACAAAATAGATCTCAACGTGTTTGCTGTTTTGAATGTTGTTGAAATGTTGAATTTATTTCCTATCCTTTTAAGTTTTTCTGATAGTCCTTTTATGTACGGTATTGTTATTTTCCTCATATTATTCCTTGTGTATGCTGTAGGACCTCGTTCTAAGTTGTTCTGTTCTATTCGATCGATTGTTGAAAATTCCTTATTTATAAACGATAAAGGATAATCATTTTTTAATAAAACAGATGTTAACAAATGTTTCTCCTCCAAGAACGAATTTTCATTAGAACAATAGCTTCAGAACAAAACTAATTTCTCTGTAATTTTCCGGGTCTGATTTGTCTCCCTTTTTAAAAGGAGATATTAGGATGCTTGGTATCTATTCTTGTCGTATTCTGTTTTGTTCTATTCTTTTTTGTATTAGTTTTATTAGTTGTTTGGTCTGATCTGGTCCTGCGTACTTATGAGTTCATTCGTTATTCTGTCCTGTTCTGGTCATTTTCTATTTTTTAATTTCCGCGATGCGTTCTTTATCCTTTAGTTAATAAAAATAATTATAAAATTAAATAGTCAAATTAATTATTATACAGAGCAATTTAATAAAACCCAAAGGAAAAAACCTTGGAATTTTCACGTGTCCGGTTAATTTTGCAGGGCAGTGTATACGTAGCTACATATTTTTATATAAAACGTATTCCAACGAAAGTTTAACCTCCCCAGAAACTCGTAAGAGTTTTTATGAAAAATTGTTGCCTTTAAATGTAACCCCCTATTACACGGCATCAACCCCTAGTTTTTTTTTTAATAGCAATTTTGGTCGAGTTACACATCATTTAAAAGTTTAATTTACGAAATAACTTTGAAGATAATTTTGAGCGTCAGTAATAACAAAAAACATAAAACTTTCATCAAATTAACCAATTAAATTAAATGTTCGAAATGACCTTCTGTAACCTCCATATAATAATATTTTCAAAGCCTCTTAGTATATTTCCTAATACCTCCGGTGTCAATATTCGGCGTTCAGTCACAATTCTTTGTCGCAACTCTGCAAGATCTGCTAGCGGAATGACGTATATTTTTGAATTTGGGTATTCTGAAAAAAAAATCTAACGGCGAAAGGTCCGGTGATCTGGCCGGCCACTTTATTGGACCCCTTCTATCAATCCAACGCCCTGAAAAACGTTGATTCAAAAAATGGCTTACGCGTACATCATAATGTGGAAGTGCTCCGTCCTGTTGAAAAGTCAGTTCATTCTCTAAAAGATTATTATCAGATTCTAATGTGTCAGTGAGCAGCGGATCAATAACGTCTTCTAGCAAATTTGATTGAATTTAGTGATTCCTTAAAATGGCAACCCATACATTTAATTTCTGAGGTGTTTGTGTATATGTCTCCATGAATAAATGAGGATTACTGTTACTCCAATAAAGACAATTATGTCTATTAACTTTACCATTTAACATAAAAGTACACTCGTCATCTGATTCTATGTTTTGCAGTATTTTTGCCATTCTTCGGTGTTGTACTTTGCGGAAAGCTTTTTCGAAGTCGACTAGACATGTGAATACGTCGCAATTGACATTTCGACATTGTTAGATTAGTGTTTGTACAATAAATAATCCTTCTCTGGTAATAATTCTATTAGTGTGCCCATATGATTTTTTGTTAATATTCTTAAGATTTCTGTAGGTATTTCATCTGATCCCATGGCTTTCTCATTTTTTATACGTTTTAGCGCTTTCTTTCAAAGGATTCATTATCTTTAAAAAAAAAAGTCATCAATAAATAATATTTTTCCAAAAAGAAAAAAGTTATCTTCAACACAGTGGCATGTTGATATCGATTTTGCAGGTTCATTAAATTAGTATAGGAGGAGGCCTCTAAGAACATTTAATTGGTTAATTTGGTGAAATTTTATATTTTTCTTGTCATTACTGATAATCAATCAGTATATTAGTTAAATCCATAATTATCTTCAAAGTTATTACGTAGATTAAAAAATAGAGTGTGCCACTGGACCACACTTGTTATTTAAGAAAAACTGTAGGTTGATGCGGGATAGTGGGGGTTACATTTGAGGCCATGAATTTTGGAACAAAATTCGTCCCCTTTCCAATACAAATTGATGTGTTTCTTAATAATATTGAAGAAACTTTTGGTTTTTGAGTTTCTGGTGAGGTCAAATTTTCGTTGGAATACTGTATTTTATTTATAAATACGATCAACTAAAGTTTTAAAAACAATATTTTTAGATGTATAACATTTTTGTATGAACTTTGTACTTATAGTTAGTTACTAGAAATTTTATTGTTACTATCGAGTTCAACGGTGATCGAAAACCAGAAGATTATTTCTAAGTATTACTTGAGTATTTATACAAGAGGTGATATCGTTTTTATTATACTAAATTAAATAGTATTATGTGTTTTGAATTGTATATACTTTTACTATTGTATGTCTATTAGCTCTAATAAAATTATAGTTTGTTACGTATTATCGTTTGGTTTTATTTTTTTCCTTCAACTTAGCTTGATTTTTTTACCAAAAAAATAGATATCCAGTTGGTATAATAAATAGGGAAGCACAAGGCACAATGAAACACAAATTTGTTTTTTATTTTTCCTGTTTTAGTATACCAGTTTGAAATATGTTTTAAAATATCCCTTCGGAACAGACTTATAGTCTTATTAATAATTATTTTGAGTAATCATTCAGTAATAATCAATTCAAGTTTAAAAAAAAATGTTTCATTGTGCCTCACCACTGGGGCACAATCTAACATACTTCTTTTTTAAGTGCCGCCTCCCGATTGGAGGTTGGATATCGTCATCACTATCTTTACTCTATCTACTCCTGCTCTGAAGAGTTCTATATAACTGCATTTAAACCAGTCCCTTAAATTCTTCAACCATGACAATCTCCTTCTTTCTATACTCCTTCCTCCTCTTATTTTCCCTTTATTATCAGTCTTAGCAGTTCATATCGCTGTCCCCTCATTACGTGTCCTAGATATTGTAACTTTCTTATTTTTATTGTGTTTATTATTTCGCATTCTTTGCCCATTTTTCGCAATAATTCCGTGTTAGGTTTCTTTTGTGTCCATGTTATTCTAAGCATCCTCCTGTAACACCACATTTCAAAGGATTGTAACTTATTTATACGTTCTTGTTTCAATGTCCAGCTTTCAAGTCCATATTGCAGTATCGAAAACACGTCGCATATCAGTGCTTTTATCTCAGTTCTAATCTAAGGTCTTTGTTGCAGAGAATTGTTTTCATTTTTACAAACGCAGTTCTTGCTATTTCTATCCTGGCTCTTTATTTCGGTTGTTTGATCATTATTGTCTGAAATCCAGGTTCCTAGTAATTTGTATTTATTAACCCTTTCTATCGGTACATTTCCCAAATGAATGTTTGTTGGTATATTTGTTTTCTTTATTATTATCATGTATTTGGTTTTTTTTATATTCATTTTTAGTCCATATTTTTCACATAAACTGTTTTGTTTAGCAGTAATTGGAGTTGTTTAACAGAGCATATCTTATGTTGTTAATAGATCTTCCGTTAATTATTATTCCTTCACTTTGAGATAGTAATGCTTCTTCAAAAATGGCTTCACTATATACAATAAATAGGAATGGGGACATAATACTTTGTGGACTGGGTTCGTTATATATTACGATTTGTGCTCTTTGATTCTAGTAGAGGTTTGTTATCATTCGTTCCTATGGTCTATGTTTTTTGTCTTTCGAATTTGGAGTAATTTTTAATGTCTTACTTTGTCAAATGCTTTTTCAAAATCAACGTAACAAACATGCATGTCAACATTCATATCCATGCATCTTTGAGCAAACACATTTGACACGTTGTTTATAAACGTTTTTTTATACACGTTTTTTTTTATAAAGAAATAAATTTTTTTTGGCATTGGGCTGATCCCGCAAATACCAGGTTCTCCAAAATCATCTTAATGCTATTAAGATGCGACTATTGGTACATTGGTATATCTGGATCATGGAACTGGTGGCTCTACAAAGGTGTTATGTCCTTTTTTTCTAAAAAACTTCATTTCCAAATCTCCGCTTGTATTCTTTTACTTCATAACAAATCCAACGTAGAACTTACTATTATGGCTGTTTAATTTATTATGCACGAATTGGTTATTTACATAATGCATTTATGCTGGAAAAAGTTCAGATGGATTTAGCATTAGAAATGAAGAAAGAAGAAGGAGCATACCTACTCAAGCAGTTATAAGATTAGTCAAACATTTTTACAATACTAATAGGAATGTAATTGACGACAATTGGTTTAGTTCAGTTGATTTAGTACATCATCTACAACAACATAAACTCACTTACGCTGGCACAATGCGAAGAAATAAAAAGAAATTCCTCCATAATTCCTTCCGCTACCAAATCGTAATGAAGGCGACACTTTGTATGGATTTACCAAAAACACTTTTATCCCGCACAACTAAGAAAAATTAAGCTGTGTTATTAATTTCTTCTGTGCCTTATTCCACTGAAGTAGACGCAGATAATGAACTACCAGAAATAAATTCTTTTTACAACTTGACCAAAGGGGGTGTAGACGCGATGGATGAAAAGTGTATAAAATATTCCTGTAGCCGCAGAACAGGTAGATGGCCCATGGCTATTTTTTTATAAAATAGTAGACAAATAGTAGTAGAGTAAAATTATACATTAAGTTTACTTCGATTCCCGAAAATAAGTGGACAAGATTCAAATTTATAAAAGCCCTGAGAAGAATAAGATAGAAGATATATGAAATGTCAACATTACAGAGGCAGCTGAAAGAACTAATCGAAAGTATCCTTGATATTCCCGAAAATATGGTTAACGAAGAAGAAAAGCTTGAAATAAGAAAATATTGCTACATCTGTCCATTTAAATTAAGAAGAAAGACTGCGTATTTATGAACAACGTATCAAAAACCCATGTTTGCAATATTCTCGAAAAATTTGTATAAATTGTACCAGGATAAAATAGATTTTTAACGTTTTTGTAATTTGCAGGTTTTGTGCAGAATTGCAATTATGTTGTTTAATTTTTTATGTTTAATATGTATATGTAATATGTTTAATTTTTTTTGGAATATGACTTTAAAAAATTTGTGTTAAAAAACATGTTACCATTTTTTCTGTTTTTGTTATAAGTCCTACAGTTAGATTTTTTTCTTTTTATAGATAAAAATGACATTACAATATTGTTTTGTTATTAAAAACTGTTTTATTGAATTTTTTTAGGTGTCAGCTTGACAAAAACAGTTTTTTTTTGCCAGTAGTCTGTCAGACTCATGGTCACCATTTTTGTAATTAAAAATAGGGTCACCAGTTAAGGGATAGATTTAAAGTATATTGATTTTAAATGGTTAAGTATGTATTTTAAGTAATATTCTATCTGACGAGACTGATATACTAAAATATATATTAACTACCTTTCGTAATTAACCAAAAATCCTTGACCTATCCTAAATTTTATAGTATAAACCAAATTAAAATGTTTATCGAAAAATCAATTTATGTGCAAAGTACTTAAAGTATGAGTAAGTAAGTTTTTAGCACAATAGTGTTAAAATTTAAATTTGTTTTAAATATTACTACAAAAGCGCACGAGTGTTTAACAAAATATTATGTAAATATTTTAAAAAATGTTAATAATGCTGCTAATAAAGCGGTGTGCCAAAAACTAAAATGCGGTTTGAGAATATCTAAGAAATAAAAATTGATAAAAATGGAAATTAATTCTCCAACTGTTTATTTAGAGTTAGAACAAGTTGATGTTTTAGTTGTTCTATCCCAAGGTGAATCTGCAGATGATGCCGCTCGAGTAATTTATAAAAAATAGGATGTGGAAGGCCGGAATATAATTGAGCAATTTTTCATTGGAAAATACATACCAAAAGAAGGGGACGAAACCAGGTGACACAGGTTCAGCTGCAACAGAAACTAAAGTCATTGAAATAAACAAGTCCTGATGTTGCATTTATAAACAGGCATGGAGTAAATAGAAGAATTGAATTGGAACCACTGAAAGTAATGTAAAAAACAAACGATAATTTCAATTTAAATAAAATGGGGCACAAGCGCTATCAGTGTTGGAAAAATAAACATGTAAATAGAACACACCCAGTGGAAAACTGCGAGAAGGTAACATTCTTGACTTCAGAGGAAACCATTTTAGTTGCCAAATCAGAATCTAGTGAAATAAATTTCATCATAGACAGCATTAAGAATTACTTGGTTACGAGTTATGCTGAAAGTTTTTTAGATAATATCCAGGAAGTAATCTACAACATAAATGTGGCAAAGGAGGGTCAACCATTGGTGGAAATAAAACAAGGTGAACTGAATCATCTACATACTTAGATGAAAAATGAAGCTGTTGAATGTAGGTCATTCTGCAAAGTATCTCGTATCTGGTATATGTGAAATCGGTTTAAAAGAAAAACAATCACGATTACCATTTCACACTATTGATAATGAAAAAAAAATGTAAAAAGAATTTTAGAAGTTATGTCAATAAATAAATGTGGTCCTATAGATCTAGTAACTTATAATAAAAAGTATTTTGTTACGTTTATAGACCATTATTCACATTTTTCTATATGTTATTTGAATGAACAAAAAAATCCCGAAGTAAGAGACAAATTTATAAAATATGGTCATATATGGAGATAAGGAAATGTATGGGGTTAAAGAAATTATTGAAAATACATAAACAGTGACACTGGACCAGAAATAACAAGAGATGAAGTGGAATACAAGATTAAAGAAATTAAGTCGGGGAAGGCTACACGCCCAGACGAACTACCAATAGACATAATTAAACTCATCAAAGGCAACAACTTAATAAAGATCGTGGAACTATTTAACAGCATTTACAAATCTGGTATCATGCCTAATGAATGGCTAGTAACAACAATAATAGCCATACCCAAAAAGTCTAATGCGAGACAATGCTCGGAACATCGCACCATCAGTCTCATGTATCATATATTAAAGGTCATCTTAAAAATCATTCATCGGAGAATATATAAAAAATTGGAAGTTGACATCGGACCCTCTCAATTTGGCTTTAGAGACGGACTAGGAACTAGAGAGGCACTGTTTGCTTTTAATTTTCTAACACAACGATACTTAGACGTAAATCAGGACATATTTGTGTGTTTCCTAGACTATAACAAAGCATTTGATACAGTAAAACATAGGCCACTGATGCAAATACTGGAAAATAAAAATATTGATACAAGGGACATGCGAGTGATAAGGAATCTATAGGACAAACAAGAAGCTACAGTACGAATTAACAGCTCGATATCAGATAGAATACAGATCAAAAGAGGTGTTCGGCAGGGCTGTGTGTTGTCTCCAACCTTGTTTAATGTCTATGCGGAAGAAGTTATTAAAAAAGCTCTTATGAACGAAAAAGCCGGAGTAAAGATCAACGGTCACCCCATTTGCAATATCCGATATGCTGATGATACCGCGCTCATAGCAGAAAATATTGACGACCTACAGAGATTACTAAACAAAGTGGTAGAAGCAAGTGAAGAATTTGGTCTGTCACTGAATACAAAGAAGACCAAATTCATGATAATTACAAAGAAACGTATCAATAATATCAACTTACATGTAGGACAGAATCTCATTGAACGAGTACAAAATTACAATTACCTCGGAACAAATATTAACGAGTCAAACGAATACACCAGAGAAATAAGAATACGAATAGAGAAAGCCCGCAGTGCCTTTAACAACATGAAACAAATGTTGTGTAGCCGAAACCTAAGCCTAAAGCTGAAAATACGAATGCTTAAATGTTATGTTTTCTCGGTCCTGTTATATGGGGTGGAGGCGTGGACACTAAATAAGCAATGTATGGGTAAGCTGGAGGCATTTGAGATGTGGGCGTACCGAAGAATGTTAAAAATCTCCTGGAAGGATAAGATAACTAACCAAGTTGTATTAGACAGGATGAACAAACAAAAGGAGGTCGTATTGAGTGTTAAAATGAGGAAACTACAATACCTGGGACATACCTGGGACATATTACACGTGGGAATAAATATCAACTGTTACAACTAATTATACAGGGAAAGATTGAAGGTAGGCGCAGCATAGGTAGGAGAAGAATGTCATGGTTGAGAAACCTCAGGGAGTGGTTTCCTTGCACTTCCATACAATTGTTCCGAGCGGCAGACTCCAGGGTCAAAATTGCCATGATGATAGCCAACCTTCGTAGCGGTGATGGCACGTGAAGAAGAGAGGAAGAAAGAAATTAATGAAAATAAAACAGTCTTCTTCTTCGCTTGCCATGTCAGAATTATCTGACGTTAGTGATCACCATTGTGAAGGCTTCTCGATCTTCTGCAATATGGAATAATTGTCGTGCATTTGAGTCCATTCACAAATGTTTTTTAACCAAGAAACTTGTTTTCTTCCTTCACCTCTACGGCCCTCTATTTTGCCTTTAAGCATCAGTTGTAAAATTTTATATCGACTTCCCCTTACTATATGTCCCAGATAAGACATTTTTCGATGTTTAACAGTCTTTAGCAGTTCTCTATCTTTGTTGACGCTCCTCCTTATTACTTCTTCATTAGTTTTTCATGCTGTCCAAGGTATCTTCAGCATTCGTCTATGAACCCATATTTCCAATGCTTCCATTTTGTTCATTATCGATACTTTTAGCGTCACCACTTCTGCAATATACAAAAGTACGGACCAAACATAGCACTTAACCATTCTTTGTCTTAGATCTAAACTGAGATGGTTATTGCAAAGAAATGACGTCATTTTCATAAAAGTAGTTTTAGTCATTGCTAGTCTACGTTTTATTTCTATGTCTGGATCTAGTTGGTCCGTTATCACAGTTCTCAAATATGTCATTTTGTGAACTTTCTCAACTTTGACTCCGTTTCATTGAAGCTTTGAATCGGGATGCCGGTCACGACTAAACACTAAAAATTTGGTTTGTTTAAGTTTATTTTAATGGGCGTGCATAATTTGGACGCTAAATTTAAAATTCGACACTGAAAAATAAAATTACCTGTTTCTGCATACATGATTTGGACGCTGGGTGTAATTGAAATGTAAATGGAAAGTCAGGTAATAAAATTTTAGAGATTAAGCTTGATAAGGTTTATTTGTCACTTTGAAATAAATACTACATACATTTTACGAAATGGAATCGATCGATACAGTTAGTTTGATACTCATGTATCTTATTTCTAACGAACATATTTTTTTTTCTACTCTTTGGATCTTTAAGTCTATTACTTTCACTATTACAGACACTATTAATTTTAATGTAAGTTTCAGTTTGAAAATTTTTTAAAACATCAATAAAATGGAAAATATTTGGACGAGCATCATGGTAAAAATTATCATTAAAACGCGAGTGGAACGATTCACAAGCATTAGTTGTTAATGTAAACTCTCACTCATCGCAGCCCACATCTCCGACGGAAATGTTGCGTGGTCGCCAATGTAGTTGTCCAGTAAGTAGTCGGAAAACTTTTCAATTTTTGAATCCTTTGGTTGAATAGCCATAAAATCATATATGAAAGATTCTTCGACTTCTGAGGGAGGTAAAAATGGCATTAAATAGTTTTATATAGGTTTGTTCCGATTTGTCGGGAAGTAAACAATAACACAATGGTATATAATATCCATTGATAAATACATGTATGGTAAAAGATTGCTTGAAATATTGAGCACAGTAACTAAATGTACCGTCCATATAAATCGTTTCACTGCCGCACAGAAAACGCACGTTAGTGTTACACGAGAAGATGATGATGTTAGAACTTAGTTCAACCGTAAATATAAAATTCTCGTCTTTAAGTGTTTTGATATTCATAATATTTACCGCAGCAATAGTTTCTTCTTTACTTTTCGTATTAAATTAACGTCTTTAACAGACATGTGGCTCAAGCAATCTACATTTCTTTCAACGCACTATGTATGATTTTGGACGGCTTTTCGGTCAAATTATCCTTAGCCTTTCTTTTGGAACTGCTACGCACAATCTGTCTATTAAGCGTCTTGATATCTCACTCGTGATTATGTTCTAGATCACTTCGATCACTAACTTTTCTGGCCCTTTCGTGAATATCTTCGCTTTACACTACCGTTTTACGCACCTCCAATACGTTTCTCCAGATTTAGTACTTTATCTTGAGAAAAAGTAAAACTGTTCACTTTGTGCAAAATTTTACCACGATTACTTACTAACGTTGAAATTTCCATGTTCACTTTTCACTATTCTCTGACAAACTAATAACTAGTAACTAAGTAAATTTCATGACCATCATTAAACCCTAATTATATCTAATATCTGGTACCTGCGATAATCCTTCCGGCAGCGTGCAAAACAAGGGCACTTTTAAGACCTCAGGTACTTCATCGTCGAAAACATGCCCCCCATTTTAATGCCCATTTTCTCTCCTACCTCGTAAATACGATTAAGCAGATTTTGAAGTCTATCAATATTATCTGATAGAAATACTGTATCGTCTGCATATCTAATCACATTAAGTAGTTCCCCTTTGATTTTTATTCCATATGGTTGTATTTCAAGTACCTCTTTAAATAACTGGTCCGAGTAAACATTGAACAATGTTGGCGACAAAATGCAACCTTGTCTGACTCCTCGTTGTATGGAGATTTCATCGGTGTAGTTATCTCCAATTTTTACGATAGCAGTTTGATTCCAGTAAATTTTAAGAGTGTTGTAATAAGAAAATTTAAACGAAAATTTTAAAAGTGTGTAATAAAAACGTACAAGAAATAAACAGAGACCACCAACATATCTTGAAGACTATAATTGCGAGTATAATTCAGAGACAAAACTGCTTGCAGCTGTATTCGTAGGACATTTTTTACTAGATTAATGAAATGGTTGCATTACTCTAAGGTTTTTCTGATAATTTTTCTGAAACCTTTCCTGAAGTAGTCAAAGACGTGGAAACAAGTAATCAGCGATCAATTTCTCATCAGCGACTTTAGTAAAAAACCAAAAAATGTAAGTGTATTAGGCAAAGCTTCTACATTGGATTTAAAAAGTACCAAACATATTGATGTTAGACTTCCTTTTATTAGAGATTGTTAGGAAAAAACTCATTGCTTTAAAATATGTATCGGCTGATTAGCAAGAAGCTGACATTGTTCAAAGTCATTGTCAAAAGCTAAATTCACGTGTCTTTATGAAATTTTAAATGTTGTTCAGTTGTAATAGTTTGTAGTTGTTTCAACACTTCAACATTTCAAACAATTCTATATTGAATGAAATGAGGTTGAATGCTCGAATAAATGAACTTTGAAAATAAGCTATTATCGAGCACAAGTTAATTAAATCTAGCCCAAGTACTTTCGCTAAAATAGCATCTTCAGGGGCATTTCGTCAAAATAAGACTATCCGGCAAGCGTAGAATGTGGAAACATTAAAAATAACATAAATTGTACAAAACACTACACTAAAACGAGGACAAACAGTTTAAAATTACTTCTACGCTACATTCTCTGGAGGGATAATGATATCCCTCCAGATACTGACAGAGAATGTAGCGTAGAAGTAATTTTAAACTGTTTTGTCCTCGTTTTAGTGTATGTTTTGTACAATTTATGTTATTTTTAATGTTTCCACATTCTACGCTTGCCGGATAGTTTCTTATTTGACGAAATGCCCCTGAAAATGCTATTTTAAGCGAAAGTACTTGGGCTAGATTTAATTAACTTGTGCTCGATAATA